>JACXIK010000051.1:0-600000 GCA_014737385.1 Bombus superbus
TTAAATTCAAGTTTGTTTCAGCAATGTTTACACTTTCAGGAATAGCGAGAAGAGGAGGTAACAAAGTATTTCAAGATACAAACATACGATGCGCTTTGAAGGAATCATTTCATAAAATACCCCTTCTCCCAGTCCCTTTATTATATTAAGATAATAGAATGCTTTCAAGTTGCTTTCAATGCTTTCAAGTTGCTTTCAATGCTTTCAAGTTGCTTTCAAGTTGCTTTCAAGTTGCTTTAAATGCTTTCAAGTTGCTTTCAATGCTTTCAATTGCTTTAAATGCTTTCAAGTTGCTTTAAATGCTTTCAAGTTGCTTTCAATGCTTTCAAGTTGCTTTCAATGCTTTCAAGTTGCTTTCAATGCTTTCAAGTTGCTTTCAAGTTGCTTTCAAGTTGCTTTCAATGCTTTCGGTGCTTGCGGTTAATTTTGGGTTAAATGCATGCATAATTAAAGTAGTATTTAGTAATAGTAGTAGTAGTAGTAGTACTAGTGTTTAAGTTTTATATGTTGTACTGTCGGATTTAGCTACTCGCGTCGGTTTCCTAAATATTTCTTTTGATGTTCCTTTTGCACAACGATCAAAAGTTTGAACGTTTTGCAAACGCACGTCAGAAGAAGAATTTCTTCAAACTTTTTAATGCGAAATTAGTCAATTTTTGCGTAAAAGGAAGGGTGGATGGGATCGTGGATAGGGAGGGTCTCCACTCGCAGCAACCTCCACGCGGTGAGACCCGGGTAATCGGCATTATTTCATATATAATTACTAATCGCATTACTATACGTGATACAGTTATTAATTATATAACAAATAATACGAGCTAATTGGCTGCGATCGCGATGGTAGTTTTTGTCATTGGATTGGTTGATTAAGTTCTTCGTCGTAGCAAATCGCAAGGGGTGTAAAATACAATCTAATTTTTTCCCAAGTTGGTATTTCAAAACCTGAGAAGCCAAGTTTAATGCCACGCCCACTGATAGGTATCAGTCTTCGTATTACTTTTTAAACATTCTACAAACTGTAGATGGGGACTAAGCGCAGGTTAAGGAGACTGTTGTGCTTGTCGAATTGCATGCGACAAGTGCGTCGTAAGCGAATCGTTGCAGTGATAGCATTATAATACTTCGAGGCCAGTCTTCAGCGAGCATGCTTTCGATTTCCATTCCTATCCGTGATTAGAAAGCTAACAGCATCTTAATTCCTTCTAATGACTGCGAATACCATTACGATTCTTTCTAACGAACAACTGCTATCGAAACCTGACGTCTTCTTATCACGGGTTATTGATGACGCTCGTTAAAAACCAGTTAAATCTCCTTTTCTTGAAACAAAGTTCCGTCGGAGAAGATACTAATTTCTCGACTTTCGAACACACTGCCATCGGGACGAAATATTGTGTCCATGCTAGAAACGAACGTTTTCAATGTTCAAGTGGCTCATGAGTGTATCTGAACGTATCTGAATATATCTGAACGTTTATGCAAACCTTTTATGAATACATTATACGCATATATTATATGAATATATCTCATGAATATATTACACGAATAGGTATATTTTATGAATGTATGATGATAATCGAACACCGCTCTGAAACCACACTGATCAACTTTATGAATAGAAAAATCTTTTTTTTTCTTCTTAATTTACTCTGGAATTTATTGTTATTCTAACGTATTATTTATGTCACCTCCTTGCGATGATTGATCTGATGTAAGTTATTTGTTTCTCGAGTACTGGACATTAGTCGTATCCTTACGTAACGAAACAAAGAAATTAGTAGAAAGTTGAGCGGCTTCTGAGAGGCTCGATCGTAATCGTGTCGCGCGCTATGCAAAATCTTTTATATAACATCCATGACATAGTCGTCAAAAGTTTTTAGAAGTGTTCAGACACTTTGTCGAGCCACTGTAGTTGCTTTCGTTTCACCGGTGATCAGGTAACTGGACAGTAAATAGCATCGCGGTAGGAGTCTAGGTGTATTCGAAAAGCTAGCCATCGATCGATAGATCAGGGGATCGCGAATGTACCTGTTTCGCTTTGAATCGGTTCACGTGGCCAATACCGACAACTATCAAGGCCAGTCAGTCACTCGATTACGCGCGTTTCCTCTACGCCCAACGCGAAACCGACAGGACACACGAGCCTTCTCTACTCTGTAATGGACGACCAGGCATTAGTTTACGTCGGCTGTTTTTACCACACTCGGGACACCTGCTTGTTCGATCGCCGTGAAAAAAAATTCGTGCCCGTGAAAAAATCCTCGACGCTAGCACGAAACTCGGTAAATGGTCGACGAACCCGTCCAACGTGCGTTCCTTCGATTTTTCAATTCAACTCCGACTGATGTCGCGTAGGTGATAGCCATTTGATGAACTGATAGAACACCAAAGGAGAAAAAGATCATGGAGAAAAGGTGGATAGAACGTGTCGCGATCGCTCGGCAGTGATTAACAAAGTGAACACGAGCACCTTATCAAGGAGACAAATTGCATGGAGCGCAGGTGTGTCTCTGGAACGTGTATGCATATTCATCGAGTTGCTCGCGATCCAACGAGGAAAAATGTAAATTATGATAAGCGTCGTGATCTTCGCGACGACTGTACGATACTCTAGTTTCTTGTTTCTTACTCGTGTATCCTACGTTCTTTTCTCTTCTTCTTCCTTTCCTTTTTTTTTTCTATTTGTGTCGGTGGTAGAGTTTGATGGCAGAGTTTAGATTATCAGACGCAGAGTCGTGTACTCTTTTTCCAGGAGGCTGTGTTCAGGTGCTCGGCTAACGACATCGTTAAATTTATCGCAACATTTGACTTCATTAAAGCTAGCAAATAAATTATCTGCCGGTCGATTCCTCCCTATGGAATATTCTATTTTTCCCGGGAGCGCGTGTGCGAGTGCGTGGAATGAAAATTACACGGGGAACGTAAAGTGGGCGGTCCTGTAAACGCAAGAACGAGTTCACCGGCAGGCCAAATAAACGAGAGTTAAAGAGTACCGGCGTGGAGGACAGTCTGCGATCCTTGCAAAAACTTTCCGGCCTTCGAGCCCGCAAATTAACTCTGTTTCATCGACGACCGTCCCTTTTCAATCTCAAACTTCTGCTCTTGCCAGAGGATATATGGCGAGGTCATCGTCGAATCGTCAAGTTGGTCAGATCTCGGGGTACACGACTAGATCTGATTATAAGAAACGGAAATTTGAAAAATATCTAAAGGGAGATAATGTGTCTGAACCTCGGCAGGAACGTAGAACGACAATTCAGAATTGGCTTTTTTTTCTTTCGCAGCTGCAAGTAAAGTACTATCGAACCTATTAAAATGACAGGATTCGGATAATTTGTCTTTGCAATTACTAAAAATATATAAGTGCTGTCGACAAAATCATTGTTGATTTTCATTGAAACAGCAGGATGGTAGTTGTGTACCTATCTTTTCGCGGCATGATTTTCGCATGCACTATGAAATTGTAAACAGCAATACGTAAAAATCCTACGTGTAGGAAACACGTACGGATCTAGTTGCTGCTAAATCGATCAACATATCCACTTAGTGTTTTAATTCTGACTTCGTTATATCCAATCAAGGGTAATTCTCGATTTCTATCTTCCTTCCTCGGGCGTTCCTCGGGATTTTCCACTTTCCTATTGTAACAGAGGCGCGAGCTAGAGATACAATAATTTCACAGTGTCGATGGTTGCACAAGCCTCCTCTCCTTTTCTAAAGTTCACCTCAAGAGACCTGGCTAATCTTCGCTCGCGATCTTACGAAAACACGCGCTAATTAGCGGAGCGCGTGGCTGGTCGCGGACTCAGGTGGAAAAATGGGAAAATCGCGTGGGTGTTGGTAAAAGAAGAGCGTGTAAAAGAACACGAGAGCAGCTGATGCGGGAACAGAACAAAGTATAAAAGTATAAGCTATGGAGTGCACGAGAAGTGCCAAGGCCTTCTCTCCCCGTCCACTTTCTAACGACAATCACTTTTATGTAACGACCATTATTCGTCCTTTTTTATTACAACAAACGTAACATACAAATCCGCCAGAGTTGTGTCTGTTCTTTTATTATAATATTTATTATTATCATTATTTAGGACAACGAATACTTCAGCCACTATAGGATCGTATGTATTGCAGGGATGATCTCTTTTTTTTTCTTCTTTTTTTATGGGGGTTTCTGTTACGCAGCCCCGTATAGGGGATACATGTATACAGCCTTTTCGGATTTCTCCGACCAGGGACTAGAGGATTCTTTGGCGATCGACCGGTTTTACAGGCTGCCAGCGCGTTTTCGCGGAACAACGTCCGCCCCGAGTTTTTCCACTTTTTTCCGGCAACAACCCCTTCACTGCCCGGATGACTTCTCACGTTCGCCCTACCGCGTTCAATTGCTATATTTTTACAGACGACCTCCGCACGTGTTTCCTCTCGACGTGCATGCGCGGCCATTATTCGCCAGCGAAAGAATAAGGAGATAAGACATCCGGGCACAGAGGGTTGCCAGGACACACCCTGAACACGGTCGTCGGCTTGCTGACGCGAAAACGATCGAGCCTTGCTGGAGGTTGTTTTACTGCAGGTTTACTCTTTCCTCGATGCACACAGCGAGTGTATAAATAGAGAACGTCTTTATCGTCTATTAAATTTCATTTGCAATTATTGTTCGATAATTGAAAGTAAAGTAGAAATTTGAAAATCGTTTGAAATACAAAAAATATCTCTTTAAATTCCGTGTTATGGAAAAACATAGAAATGTAATTTTTCGTGTTAGTAATTACTGAACATAAATATCCTATTTATACACTCGTTATATGTTGTCGATCTGTTTATTCGTTCTTATTATACGTGTTGAATTGTTCGGAAAGTTTGTTGCAGCCTTTTCGATGGCAGATATATTGTGTATTGTGTTGGTAGGATTGGGAAACAATCATTTATCTTCAATTTCTCTCAAGTATTGAAACGTTTAATTCGAACAAATGTTGTCTCTGATTCGAAAAAGAAACCAATTAATTACAAATGTTTCGTTTCTCAACAAGGCGATATCGAACTTTGGATGGAATATTTAATATCGTTTACCTTATCCACGATATATGACACATTATCATAATTATTTGTTGCTCGTTTTATAAAATGTTTCCATCGTTGAGACAGTTTGTTTAATCCTTGTAAGACTCGAAGAAAATGATCGTGGAAAGAGACGAACGATATTTTTATCTAAAAAGTGAAGCTATTTGATGGTGACAAGACTGGCCATACATTATTCAATATATTATTCAATTTGTATCTTACAAATTTCGCTACTATTTGTATTTTATTTTGCTCTTTGGAAAGTATTTGTAAAAGTTGCCTTTTTAAATAAACGATTCGACAAGTTTACCAGGTGATTAACGAAAAATTTCGATTGGATTTGTAATACGAAAGCTCACCAAGGCTCGATCAATTCACTGTCGTTTAAATTAATCTTCCCGTTGTTAATCGTCGTACACATATTTCCATTATACTTCCATCAGCTTATAGGTTTCTACACAAAGCACACTAATTTTTCGAATTATCGTACATTGTCACACAATCGTACATACGGTTTCCTATGTGATACACGTATACGAAGATACGAAAAATAAATGGGTTCGATCTTTGATTGGCGAGAGGCTACTTCATCTAGACAAATTAATTTACTGTATAAAACTATCGTCGAAACGCATCCAACATCAGTCGATCGATTCTCACAGAACCAACTCAATATACCTATATCTTAATAATATATATATATATATATTTTATACACATGTAATAAATAATCGCTTTGCAGATCGCATAAAAGATAATTCCAATGTAACTTTTCTGCGATCTGAAATAACCGAGACACGAAACACGAAACAGAAAAATTATATCGATCTCTCTAACCTTAAAATTAACAGGTATATACAGATTTAATTATTTATATTTTTCTATACATTTTCAATATTTCTTCTCGACAAAAGCAACGTAACACTTTTTCTTTTTTGGCACTTTGTTATACAGTTGGCGCTATTTCTCGATAATAATTCGACATCTCGAGGCTATCGATAATCGATAGGTCGCAAGCGAAGGAAATCGCCTCGAGAAAAAAATCTCGTCATTGTTAAAAGTCTTTCTTCTATTTTTTCCGTTTGGTTCCTGACGCGATTATTTTTTGAAGGACAAAAGAAAAGAGTCACGAGATACACGGTTCAGAGGCCGTTCGCATGACCTAATTGAACTCGAAGAGAAAAAGAAGAATGAGAAAGAGAGAAAGAGAGCAGGGGAGAAACAGGAATGGAAATGTTCGTCCCGACTGGAAGAGCAAACGGAAGTCGACATTAGTTCACGCGCCACTCGTTGAAACGGATGTTCGAGACCCGACCAATAGCTGGCTACGTTGCCCGGCTTCCGATTTTTAACTAAATAAATTATTTACAACAGCCATCGCTGATCAAACGACGGGTGAATTAAATGCGAATTTTCTTCGTTCAGGTACGCGTGGAAGGAAATATCGGGTTGTTTGAAACGTTTGTAGCCTTTTTGTGATTGAAAGATGATCATTTGTTGGAAATTTTTGCGAGATGATAGAATAAATGATAAATGAAACAGAGTAGTAATTTTGATCGAACATTAACGATTTCAGTTAATATGTTCAATTACATCGGAGTCATTTACATTTATTCTAATCTCTATAAAAGCTTTTTTGACAACAAAATTCAGAATACTTTAGAATCTTTCAAATACCATTTGAAACAACTGGTTGCTAAAAAATTCTACGAGAAAGTAATCTAACAAATAGCAGAATATTATCGCAAAAAGAAGCAATGCGTTATGCGACAAAATTCTAGTTCTATAAAAATGCGTCATCTTACAATCATTCTTAAATTTCATTCTTACAAATTTTTCGAACAACCTGAATATAATCATTGTATGTACAAAATTAAACGACCCCTAACTGCTCGCGGTTTCAAAAACTTTGTTAATCTACTTATACAACTTAATAATTGCAAGTTTCCGTAAGAACTCTGAAGAACTTGGCTCTCATTCCATTCAACGAAATACGTAGAACTCTTCAGAATGGTTCAATCCCTCATTCCTAACTCTCGTATCTCCGGATATTAACGATTCCACGAGTCTTGGTCGGTTAATCGAGGAATCGAAGACCGCCTTCGACTTGCATTCGGCAGGTGTTCCGTGCGCAAGAATCGCTCGGTGAATGGAAATTACCGGTTTCTCCTATTCCCTCTCTTTTTCTCTTCCTCCTCATCTTTCGATTCGACGCGCTCTTTATCCGTGACGTCGAATCACGTTCGTGGACTACGCTAGGCTCCGGGGAATCTCGTACAAAAAAAAAAAAAAAAAAAACGGAACGAAAATACAATAAATAAGAAAAATTGACAAAACCGCGTTCGCAAAAACCTGGTATTTCTTCCTGAACGTTGCCAGGCATCGTCGATGCTCGTGTCGCGTGGAAACGTCTGATCGGAACCTCGAATCGAGCACAGTTCGAATCCTGGAGAGCAAAAAAACCAGCTGCTTCAGGCAGCGACTTTCTCTCGACACGAGTGTGACGATCCATCGCAGTCAAGAGAGCGGATTCGCGTCTAAACTGATCGATATCGATCCTTTCTAACTTCACCATTCGGTCTATAATCCTAGGAAATCTACGGAATCGGAAATCAAAGTATCAGATCTGACGCTTTTCTCTGTGACTCTAATCACTCGAATGCACCAGGACAGAGAGTATGTTCCTCTGAAAGGCCTGCTTTCTAACATAGAATTTCTCAGCAGAGATACGTCAGAGCCTCAAACACCGAAAATTCGAAGACACCATCCTCTAGCACAATTGAACGAATATTATTAGTGGAGCTTCGCAAGTTATGTAACAGTATATGTAACAGTAACATCTTCGCTAACAAAGAAAATTGGATTTTACGAATCCACAAGTCGTCCGATTATTTCACGTGATATTGCAAAGGAAGATTGTAAAGAAAAAGTGTATAACGAAAACAGTTTGCAACTTGTCAAGTCATTAATGTTATCAGTTAGTAAGTTATTGTGCAAGAGGATCTAGGACTCGTAAATATGAACCTCGAACACAACCATTACTTCAAATAATGTTTCTTTCTCGTGGAAGATCTTATGTGAGGCGCATCGTTGCCTTTGGAACTCGCAGCATCTTTCCACGTGCTCCTAGTAGGTGTTACAGGGTCGCTGAACCTCGTTTTGGCAAGAGAGGTCTTCTGACTTTGATCCTGTTCAACATCACCCTCGAAGAATCGACACATTTCCCTGACGGGAACGGCCCTGGCTCCTCTGTTGAGATCGTGAAGCGACCGGGCACGTTGCTTCCCTCTAGGACTCGGTTTCGAAGACGATCGACCGAGATCTTCGGTGCTTCTCGCCAGTCGACCACCTAGCCTAGACAGGGACTCGAACAAAGTCAGCTTCTCTCGTACTGGCACGTAATGGTCTACCCTTTGACACCGTTCCAAGAGTCTGGCCACGTCTTCCTCGCAAGGTGGCTCGGTCAGAACCGACAGAGAGGTCGACGACCTAGGCAGAGCCGTCGAATTGTAATTCTCCGCGAGTTTCGAATTCTGCGACAATTGTCGAGGCACTGGAATCCTCGAGGATAATTGGGCCAATCGTTCCTTGCGTTCCTGAAGCGTCTCTACAGTTGTATTAGTAAACTGCTGTGTTTGAAGCAATTGACTCTTCTCTCTGATGCTCCTCCTCTCTCTTGCACGACTTCTTCTCTCATTCATATCCGTTCTGAGTATACCAGGACTCGCGTTGCCATTTCTCGGACTGTTATTGTTCCTCTTATCGTCTTCGTTCCGATGATCGTCTTCGAATCTGACCAAGGAAGACTCGTTAGGTTTCACAGGAGGCAATCTGATGATGATATTCTTTTCGTTTTTTAGTCTAGAAGTCTCATAACCATTGTCGTTGTCCTTCTTTATGGATGTTAGGCAATAGCTGTCATTGTCGTTACCGGAGTAGAACCTACTCCTCGATTTCGAGCCATAAGTTTTTAGGATATCGTTGTTGTTCTCTTCGGCTCTGTCTTTTCGTCTCCTAGCATCTTCCTCCAACACTCTTCTACTTCTGGCTTCGTTCTCTCGTCTTCTGGCTTCTTTATACCTTTGGATCCTTTGTTCTCTGGTATCTGGTTCAGGAATGGACACTGCCGAGTCCACGGAGTCCACGCTGGAACGACACACGCCGCTCCAAGGAAGACTGTCGTCACTTCCCTCGCTGCTTTCGCTGCAGCCCCAGGTTCTGGTCATCGGCTGGTCCTTTGTTATTATCGTTGGAATACTTCGAAAGTCGCCTAAGAGATCTTCGTCGCTGGAGTTACTACTGGACCAACCACGTAACTCGCTCCTCGCTCTTCGTCTGGATTCTTCTAGGATTGTCGTGGTTGTTCTAGGCTCTTTTTCCGTGGGAGAGTCACTGGTCCAGCAGCGCAACTCGCTTCTGGAACGTCTTCTGGATTCTGTGGGGCTGTCGGGTAATGGAACGGGTCCTCTTGGACAGATGGTCAGGATCTCTAGGAAGTTTAGACAGCGTTGCGCTCGAAAAGGTGTTTGCCTGACCAATTCTGCCGCGATTGCTCTCACCCAGGACCAGTACACGGGCTCTGAATCCGCCTGTAAAACAGAAAAGTAGTTTTGTCTTAACAAATATTACATATGCTTCTCAGATATCTTCTTCGATACTAAATATATAGATCTTCTGACTTATACACGGGCCAATGTAATTTCTATTCAGATGTTTCGAACGTAATTCGAATTCCAGCGGAAGTCTGAGGCGAAATTATTCGTTATTTTTCAAAGCATCCTTTATAGGATTCGAAGAATATGTATAATGTATCTTTTGTAAATATTGCGTCATGTATGTAACTATTAGTCTGCGGATGTTTGTGCAAATTCATATTTTCGTGTATATATTTGAAGGGATAGAACCTAAACAAAGATTTGCTTTATACATTGAATGCTACAAAAAGTATACTTTCAGTACCTCGTCGATTCAATGTCACCAAGAGTACACTTTTGACGTTGCATTCATTGAATATTATAGACTATACCTTTGATGTTTTACACAGGGTATTATAAAATAAAGTACTTGAGTATTTGAGTCGTTTTACCGATGTTAATGACTCGGTCGACGAATCTTTCCCTTCTCCTCGCTCATACCTCGTATTTCTCACTCTAATGTAGCGATCAAAATTTTAGCCACGTCCTATGTCATTCGTTTAATATGTCTTGGAGAACCCTCGCTACTATGTAATTATTCTTGAAATATTCAAGGAAACCGACGTTAAGAGTCTGTTAGCCGATTGTAAACTCAATTACAGGCTATTATTAAGATTTGTGAATGGCGATTCAGGCTTTGTTGCTCCGAGCCAGACGCCGCTGGATGACCGCGCGAACGTCCTTTGAGTCACTAAGGTAACGAGGCGAAGGAACTCGTTTGCCAGGAAAGGAGGATGGTGGGACTCCTTGACAATGCCGGGTCATGGGAGAGTGGCGCGCGGATCTCCCACGCGTCCGCTTATCGTCGTGATCGCGCCGGCGGATTTTGACCTTGCCTACTGACCTTATTACCTTCCGCGCCCCGTACGGATACGAGTTACGTCACCTGCTCGCGTCCTTCGCGTCTCTTCCTTATCTTATCAATCGACCTTCACGAATTTTCCATTGGTTCCTTTCGTAAGACACCTTGATAAACTCATTTTTTTAGGAATCTCTCAATTTCGTTACATAGCTATACGATTAATATCCAGCTCTTAAGAAATAAATGACATTTACACAATTGCGCATTAATCATGTATCTGGATAATAGATTGGGAAATTTACAAGAAGAGTTGATTAATTTAGTTTCTATAGATAGAGGTTCATATACAGCTAGTCACGAAGGTATTTGGATACTTGCAATGGAAGACTCGCATGAATTGCGATTATAATGTGCTATAACTAAACTTTTTGGCGTTTCGTTAACGCGAGAATCGATCTGGAAATGTACAGAACGCATATGTGAAATTTAATGCCAATTTTTAAACGCATATGCAAATTATAAATTATTATAGTCAAAGAGCATGGATGGTCTTAAACGTATAATTAGTACTAAAGACGATTTCATTGAATATTATAGCTTATTGGTATAACGGATTCGTTGAATGTTTGAACATTTTGTCGATTTCTTTGAACTCTATGTTTTTTACAATAATTATCTTATAGCATCCTATATGCATTTTCAGATTTGTTTCAAATTTTATTAACGTAATCGTGATAAACGTGTCCCGTAACAGCGTTAACGAAAGTTCAAAGCGCTTCCTATAACGCATGTACAATATATTCATAAAACATATTACAAACGTCCAAATAGCTTTTTAGCCATTCGAACTTGAATTTCAACCACAGTCAAAGAAAATACACTGGTGGATACGGATAATTTATCGGAGAAATTCAGACGAATCGAAACTTTGGTAAACTAAGAGTCGAGATAGATGGTAGGATTGTATAACTAGATAGAAATCGAGCTGCAGACGTTGGCAGAGCGTAATTAGAAATTGCGGCGTTTAGCAAAACAGGAGCTTTGACCAAGACGAGAAAGTGTTTGCGGGCGAGGAAACGGATCGTGCCGCGGATAAAAGCCATTTACATGTAATTACATTGCGTGTTGCGGCGAATTATTCTATCTCGCCTGTCCACTTCTTTCTTTCACGTCCAGGTCCCTGATACTGTTATGCCTCGAATTACATACCGACAAAAAGGTCGAAATCTTGAAACACTGACTCCAATCATCTAACATCTAACGTCAAAAGAGAGTCGAGCCTCCGATTTTTAACGTTAAAGCTGTCAAAGTAATCAAAATGACCTATCTTGGTTCAGATACTTATTCTGATATTAATACGTACTTTTATCGAGATAGGTACAGCTATAAGATATAATTACGTGTACCTATTTCATTTCGTCATTTCTACTTTAATTATAATTCAATGTGTATGGCGTATTTGGATACATTTTATAGCGTACCTACAGTGTAAGTTTGAACTGATCGCGAACATGTTTGCTGACAGGTGTCTTTAAACCTACGACGTGCAGTGTTCGTAAAACTTAAGTTTCTCCAGAAATAGATTAATATTCAGTGATTGTAGGTGAACCAATCCGATACCGATTCAGTATCTGAGCGAGAGAGAGAGAGAGTGTCATTCAAGTTCAACGTGCACATAAAATAACTTTTCTCTGACGTGTCTTGAACCTTCTAATACCCTCCAAAGGTTAAAGATCGATAGGTTTGGTATGAAAAAGTAATTTCTCTGTCTCTAAATTCAGTAGCCAATAAAAAACTGAAAATTTACCCAAAAAGTGGCGAGTGTGTGGCCCTGCGAGTTGCTGAGTGTGAACCCAAGAGCCAGTGCGTGTGGTTGACATAGGCTGGGTGCTGCCTGTCGTAGGTTCAATGCCCTCAACGGCAGCCTGGGAGTACCCTCGACCCAAAGCCATCCCATTCTGATGGATACGATCCGTCTCTCACCTAGATCCTCCACGTACAGTTCGCCTGGAACAAACGAGAGAGAAGGAAAAAAATTAGACTCTTAATACGGATCAATCAGTGCCATGGTCCAAAGTGATTCGAATTATACCGATCGTTCATGCGCTACTTGCGGATATATGCGGTAGCCTTTCGCCTCAATCGTATCTAATTAAAAGTACTCTGTCGACCGTGCAGAATTTATCCGTAACTGAAAGTTGTCAGTACGTTCAGTTGACATTCCCTTTGACTCGTCGGTTGACCACGACTTCAATTTAATAATATGTTTCGAGTAAGTATTTTTCTCCGTTCGAACGCGGGCGGATGAGTGGCGCAAGCTTAGGCAATCAAAAGATTGACGTCATTCAATTGAACGGCGTAGGAGTGAGGATGGTCTATACGTATCGCAGGCACCCTAGGTGCTTTCTCTCTTTACGGTTCATCTCCCCTTTCCCCGGCCAATTACCATCGGAAACAGTACCTAAACACACCCACGTTTCGTCGACCATAATGACTATTTCAGCCATAAGATAGAAATAGACCCTGGGATTCCTGCTACACCCTTGTCGTCGACGTCTTCCAATTTTACGACGCGACGCCAGTAGGGAATCTTCTACATATATATATATATGTATATGTATATATAGCTCTGTTTATAGGTATTGAGGCATTCGTTGATTTTATACGGAAATTGATAATTGGTCCGCGTCGTTAGAGAAACAATTAATCTAAATATGCTTGCATTATTTCGCGATGTTCTTTTGAAGTAATCTTTCAAAATTTCTTCTTTATTTGAACTCTAGATTGATCGAATTAAAAACTCTTTCTATCGCTGCTAGTTATTATAACAGATTATAACACATACTCGCGTTTCCTCTTATATGAATGTTGTGGTAGGTGCAGGTTAATGTATAATTTTTCGTTGCAAGGCATGTAGATATCCTGTCTACTATCATTCTTCTTCCTATCACTTCGAGGAGGCAACGGTGACCAAAGTTTGATTGTGAATTTCAGTCACAAGTTGCATCGATTTGACGTTTATCGAAGTAAACTTAAGCTTCTTTGTGTGAATCCGAGTCACAGAGGTAAAATAACGCATCGAAACGCGACAGATGATTCGAGGTAACGTTTAAAAATATTTCAACTTGTGGAGAGTTTTCACAGCTACAAAATTGTAGTCCTATAGAAATTTTCGAGTTATCGAGGTTCGATTGCATTATCTCGTCTATTATATCGAACACTCGGCGCAGAGTAACGCGAGAAGGTGCACAAAGTGGTTGGAAAACGAGTCACCAGCAAAGTACATCCATTAACCTTCCACGAGGAATTCCTTATCACGAACGAAGGACGTTCACGGATAAAATATCGGGAAGGACGCGATGGACAGGATTCCAGACATTTTTCAGCCTAATAAGGAAATAAATTTGCGCAGAGAAACTACGTGGAAATCCTTCACCTGCATTCCTGTCCACCTGGTGTACGTCCACGCGGATGAATTCGACGACCAGCCTACGCTCGACGACCTACGACACACGCCCCCACCTGGTTTCCACGGAAACCAGCTGATGGTCACAGAATAGCCCGCGATCATTTCCATATTCGCATCGATTGCCACTGCTAAAGATAGACGCGTCTGGGAAACACCCATGATGACACAAAACAGTTTTAATGCTTTTGACTTTACAGGGTATAGAACTGGACAATTTAATAAATTACGTCGGAAATACAGCTTCGAGAGTGCTGTAAGTGCACCACCTTGCTATCAGAAGAGTAGTTGTGGAATTCCGCGAACGTACAAGATATAGATTCATAAATATTATGATATATATTGTTTATATAATTGTGCAAATCTATAAGGTTCTGATACTTTACATCGTGAATGAAATAAAAGTCATTGTTGGGGATTTCTCTATTTTAAGCTTTGCGGAGGCTGTGATTGATCTGATTATATCTCGTGCGTCCTTTAGGCTATGACGGGCGAAATGTCATCCTTTGTGAATTTCGTGGGTGGAATATGAATAAACATGGTGGATTTCTACCTTTTTTTGAACTCCACATCGATGGATATTTATACCTCGCTTAGCCTTCGAAAGAAGCTATCAGGAGTGAAATTTCACTCCATGCCACTTTTGTTTGAATATTATCGTCTCCTGATAGAATTGCCTCGATGTTATTTATAACCTTGGCAAACAATCACTTTTTTGCTTTTCATTTAATATTGGATAATAATAGAGTATTGGATTTATTGATTTTTAGAATAAAAATATCGTACTGGAGTGTAAGATCGTATCCACGATAAATTAATCTAATCGATAGCTTTCAAGAGCTAATGTTACGTCTAGAAATCAATTCGATGTCTTTTTTTAGAATTCGGAGCTGTTCTAGTTCATTGAAACGACAGGAAATTATTTTTGACTCGGTCGTTAATTTCAGTTGTTCGGTTCGAATAGAATTGTCATTCGACTGGTCAAGCTGTCTGTCCATTTCGAAATATTTAATAAAATTCAATATCTTTCGCACAAAAGTTACGTCAAAACTTTCAACTGCAATATTTTCCCGTCACTCGGTATTACATCGATAAAATGCGAATTGAAAATCATAACGCGAGTTCTGTGGTTGTTCTTCTCGCTCCAACGACTGTGGAAAACTGCACGCGGCGTCCGCATAAATTATAATGGCGCAAATTGCTGCACGATGTCTACAAATTATTACGAAGTGACAGGTCTACCTATCAGAACACTGTAGTGTCTTGGTGTGTAGCAAATTCTCGACCGTTTTTGGTCCTGTTCAGCGAGAGATTAAGCACGTCATTATCGCGAAAGTGTCGCCATAATCGATCGTATCTCCACTACTAAACGTCGATGGAAAACTAAAGCAACGGAGTTTCGCTCGCATGAAAATGGAAAATGAAAGCATCTCCGAGGTACGCTGCCGTTTCTGGAACGAATTTTCTAATCTCGCTCCAGCTGAAGCACGGTTCCGAATCGCTTGGTCCGAAACATTTCTGCAACGGTGAATCAGACGCTGCTTTCAAGGTCAGTCTATTTGTCGGATACAATTACGGACTACGTGTGATTTTCCAGGAACGCAATTACGAAACGTGTGAATCATCGTTGATTTCGGTTTTTAGGCGTCCATCGTGCAAGCAGAAAATTATAGCCAGAGTGTTTCTTTTTGTTGGTAGCTCAAAAGTGAGGAAACATCTGTTTGAGGCGGGAAATCGGCGAATCGTGTTTTCTGGCCGAAGAGATTCATTTATGAAACCTTTCGAACCGAGAAATTGTGTATGCAGTCAGCCACAAATGTCTGTATACATTTCTTACATTTTATGTATCAGTTTTATCCGAAAAAGATAACAACGCTTTAAGAAATTTTCATGTCGATTTAATATCGTAACGTCGTGTTTAAAATATCCAATAAGATGTGCAAAAACGTATATTTTATCTTAAAACTCGGAAAAACACGGGTTTTGATAACATGAAATTGATTATTGACTTTTAAAATTGTTCGATTATTGCGTTTAAATTCAGTTAATACAAAATTTGATGCAAGAATACAACTGACGCAATTTTTTCTGTAATGGCCAAATTTAAAGGATGTATGTAAATGTCTATGATTGCTATATATATGATATAATATATCTTTCCATTCAAATGATAGTATTTCGAGGGTAGAAAATATGTTCCGAATTAAAGATTTCTAGAGAGCCAACATCCTCCCTCTTTCTCTCACGGTCCATTAAATTTGAAAACTAGTATATACGCTGGGCACTCGTGAATGCCTCATAAATAAGGCAATCCTCTTCTAGACCCGCATCCTGTCGATCCAAAAGCTCTTCGACGAGAGTGTACACAAACCAGTAACTCTTCGAATGTGTGGCCTTATTTCAGGAACCTGGAGGTTCCGATGTTAAACACCCTCGTTCAGATATCGATTAATCAACCAAAATTGAACGGCAACAGATCTTCGATCTGTCAAATACGATTCTTCGATTCGATGACGAGAGAGGTGAATGAAGTTGAATGTTCTTTCCTTAAGACATTTGTTCAAGGACAGTCCCTTTTTCCATTCACGAATTCTTAATACAGAGACGTATGAATATTTATGAACGTACGGAAACGCCGAAGCATTACGTTGGTTGGTTCTTTGCGTGGAAGAGGCTCAATTCCTGTTTCGCCATGGTCGAAAAGATATACGCATTAGATAGAAAGATAATTGGATAAATAGATAATTAGGTAAAACGATAACTAGGGAATTAGATAATTAGATAAAAAAAATAACTATGGAAACGGATAAAAAGATAACTGTTTTTAATAATACCGAAACGTTTAAATCTCGGGGAACTAAAATTTAGTTTAAAATTCCAATTCAAGTTAAAATATGGGAACTGATTCTAGGGAATTCATTTGACTTTCGACCTACAATTAATTACAGAAAAAAATAACGCGAAAGTTGAATTCAAACATCGATAAAATAAATGTCACCAATAAGTCATAACAAAAAAAGAACCAGTACCAAATTCCCTAGCTTTACAATTCCTCGCACATGGGTCCTCTAGTCACTCGATTAGTTAGTTTCACTTTTCACAATGGATTCTAGAATAACTGGAAGACTTCGATTCGAAACTTTAATTCAGTTTTCACAGAGGCAAATTTAGTTGCATTTTTACACGGTGACTTTTTCGGAGAATCTGCTTTTGTCGTCCAGATTGATGACTATAGCATGCGTCCTCACGGATTTGCTTTTACGCCTTTTCCGTCTTTTCCGTCCCAATGTCCTCTGTAGTCGGTTTGCCGGAAGTAGAGACCGTCACATCGTTGGTTGTCGTTGATTTCTTCGTCTCCAGAGAAACTAAGACTTCAGGCTCCTTGGAAGAACCGTGTTAATAGGCACGGTGTTAAACGTGCCTCGACGTATGTTTTATCTGTCCCTCGAGGCTGGCCCACACCACAGTGGCACGTTTCACTCAGGAAACCGTTTATTTCCTCAGATCCTAGGATAACGCATGACTGTCACGTATACCGGGTGACTCTTTCGAAAATCGATACCGTTAACTTGTTCTTTTCGAAGCAGACCTGTGGGAGGTATGCCTTTGATCTTTGAGTTTGCTTCCGCAATTTGTGAAAGTTGGTCTTTTTCTTGGAATACGGTATTCTTTGAAAATTCCCGATCGCTTCTAATATTTGTGACTTGCAAAGAAAAACGAAGTTAAAGATATCGTAATCCGTTCTATTAGGAATTTTTGTCACAGAATTTTCCAATTTGAAATTATTTAAATACACAGAAGGAAAGGAATTACGTAACTATTCATCGCGTAATTAATTTTGTACATTTATAATCGTTGGCTACATAGGATTTGATAATGTTGCATCAGGTATTGATCGTCCAAACTCGAGCTAAAATAATTTGAAAAAATAGGTAAGGTGTCTCTTCGAGAGTCGAACGGAGTCCGTCGATCCCACGAAGATCAGAGAAGCGAAGCTTCCGTGCTTCTCTCAGGAAGTATCGTCCTCGTTTTCCGTTGTCTCGGTCAACATCGAAAATCCTGTTTAACAGTCCTCCATTTTTCACCTTGTTCCTTCACGCTCGTCTGCCTCCTGTCAGTCCCGGAACGTCATCCCGGTTAAACAGGGCCCCAGACGTTTTTACCGCCACGGCCCTGTCCCCGCAAACACCATGAATTATTTATTCACTGATGAATCGCCGGCGTGAACGCCCTCGGGTTTCCTCACGTTTTTCTTTTTCTCCTATTTTTCAATGCATCCACGTGCAATCCCTTGTGTTAAATTAGCATTGGGAATTGAATCGAGTCTAAACGTAAATAATTTTTCCGCAATATTATAGTTCGGGACTTTAATGTTAGGTAGCGAGAATCTTTCTGAACACTACGCCGTTTGGCTAGTTTCGAACGTAACTTTCACAAGAGCGAATATAGTATGATTTCTATCGTGTTAGTAGAATATCTTGAATTATTAGAAAGGTAAAAAAAAAAAAGACAGACAATTCAAGAACGCACGTATAATCTGCAAAAGGTTATTCTTCGCGCAAAAATCAATTGAAAATCTATAACAAAATACTTTCGTTTGAAGCCCCGAAAATTGTACTCGAAAATTCATCGATATCGCGCCAATTCTTAACTGAGCAAGTTCAAACGCAATTTTCTAAAAAATAAGGCTCTAAACAACGAATTTATCCCACATGTTTAACTTACTTTCACGTGTACGTCAATTTATCAATCGCCCAGTCGTATATTCAGTCAAACAGTTGCAAAGTGCACGTGTTCACGTTGACAGGTTTTCAAACTCGACTGGCTTAGAAACGAAGCTCCAACGACAAACTTCTGTTCCACATTTCCAACTCATCTTTGCACGTATTATATAATAAAATAACCTTCTGTCTAATTATACCATGCATTCTTCCACGTCTTGTATTATTATTGCTATTAGCTTAACAGTCACGTGGCGTCAATGTCGCGTCGCCGATAAGCGTTAACGAGCGAGTCAAAGTTGTGTTTCTCCGACTTCTTTCGGTGATTTGAGCGCGACCGCAAACCGGTAGTTCACGAGGAAGGAAGTCTGCATCACTCGGAGGTGAAATGCGACGTGAAAGTGGCGAAGCTGTAATGTTGGGACGGAACGAGCGGTGGACCAGGACGGGCTGTCACGAGACCGGAAGCTCCGCTAGGAACCAGGAAGCGGAGGTGGGAACCATATGCATTGACAGTCGTCATGCGAGTCGTACGGAAGATAAAACAAGCAAGTTATAATAAAAACGGTCACCGTTATTGCGTGCTGTTACTTTCTGGTGGACAGAGTTAACCGTGACAGTATAATCCAGCTAGTTCATGAACCAGCGCTACTGTTTCTCTTCGGGCATACCTTCCTCTTCATCATTCTCGTTACGAAACTCAGCGTTTTCCCATGATTAATACGATCGAATTGGGTCGGTATTTATCTTCATTTTCTCACAAGCACTGCTTCAAAACACGGTGCATTGCTTCACCGATTATCCTGCTGTTATACGAACCGCTATTAATAAGACTTTCGTAAGCGTCGCAGTCTGCCCTCTCTAAAAACACTGTCATAATAATTGGTCCCTCGAACCGAAATGCATCAGTGAACATCAGTTCCGACTATTGCTGCATACCGCTAATGAGAACCGGCCATTAAGGTTGCCGGTTAAAATCAGAAAACGACATCGATTTCCATTGACATTGCATTTACATTCTTTTACAATATAATTTGGTAGTACTTTGGTAATACCATTTAACGCAGAATGAATCAAACATGTTTCCAGTCTGTCTGCAAGATTTATGGAAGATTTATAAATACGTAAGATTTATAATTAATAAATAGTTTTCCAATAAACAGTACCAATATAATATGGCGATGTAATAATACCACTCGTACAGTAAAATGAATCAGTAAAATGAAAATAAAAGTTTAAATTTGTCTTTGCTGAAATTTTTAATCCAAGGAAATCATCTTATACCTCTCCACCCAGCTTCGAAAGAATTCAATTCGAGAATAAGAAAGTACAATCTTTCCCCTTTAACGTAACTCCTTATACAGGTCGTTATATAATATTTTCTATTCAGTTGCTATAAAATTAATTGTTTCTCATTACAAAATACTCTGGATATTTCGTTCTATACGTGCATCTCTACATTTCGCGCGTTCAAATTTCTTATAAATTCGTAAAAATTCACGGTCCAACAATAGCTGCGGCAAAATCAAACTGTTGTTGAAATATCATTACTCGAGTTGGTCCCCACCTCTCTGGAACAAAACCTGTTTGGGAAAAATCTACGATAACACGATACACGACAAAAAACACTTAAAATCACTTACCTCCATAGCCTCTAATCTCCGCGGAGAGGAGGCTTTAATACCGCCGAGTATCGTCATTGTAATCGCTAACGAGCAATTACCGAAGATCTTTGCTTCGGTGCGCAATGGAATATCTCGGTGCAACGTTCGCGAATCGTTACGTCGGCCATTATGTAATCTCGGTGCGCTTTGGCGCCGGGTACCTGGGTACTGAAGGCACACCTGTGAGTCACCGTGTGTCTCGTCGAGCGAAACAAACGGTTCGTTAGTAGTAATTACGCGACGAACCCGTTAGGTACGCTTACGAGGGACCGTTCTTTTTTTCGCGGCACTATGTTTGCACCAAGTGGTTCCTCTGCAACGATGAAGGATTCAGGGCTAACCACGCGTCCTATATACCCTTCACATTAACGCCTAGCAACTCTCCTAATGAATTCTCAGCTTTTTTCCATACTCTATTAGGACCACCTTTTCCATCCAGTTCTTTCTGCCCATGCGAAACACGCCGATTTAAAGGTCCACGAGACGAATACGAGTCGCTAACGGTTAGTTTTGACTTTTCACAATCCCTGCACAATGGGCGGCAAGAACGTTTGCTGGAGAAAGTCGTGAAGAGACTCGAGGGGGGGACACGAACCTTCCTTCGTCCCTTCGTTTGAAAAATTCTCTGCAAGGGGGCTCTTTTCAAGACGCGCCTCTCCTTCTCCAGTTTTCCACGATTTTCACGGGTCACGCCGCGGGCCATTCCCTGAACGATCGGGTATTCTGTTTGGAAATAAATAGCTACGGGGTGAGACCCCGTTGCAGTCTGAACGTTCAAAATTTTTAGATATTAGGTTGGTGAAGTTATTCACGAAAACTCGAAGCTAAAAAAGCAGAGCTTAAATCGAGATTTGTCTTACTCTGTCTAAATATTATAACAGTTCTTTAGTTCCATATGTCTACATTATGTGCATCGTATACATTTCTATACATTTAAATTTCCCGTAAATGAATAAACATCTGCTTGTAACGTATTATCATATCAACTCCTTAAAACTATTTTTTCTTTGCGATAAGTATTTTTGTATGTATGGAAGCATCATTGGATATCGTTTCAGAGCTGAGCATTTTCTCCTTTGCGTAAAGTTCGAGACTTTTAACGTTTGCAAATATATAAACGTATACTTGTCAAGTTGGAATTCAGTAAAATATGAATCCTTAAGAATCGAACGATTTATACGTTACAACATAACATAAGTATGTTAATATATTCCTCCGTGGAAGATGCATTTAAGTATTCATTATTCCCTGGTCGAACAAGCGGAAAGAGGTTCATTAATTATTTCGAGCCACGTTTCGTTCGATCCTAATCCGACATTGGATACCGAAGTGAAAAACTAGCGATTCGAGGATTAAAATATGCGTAGAGAGGGCACGGAAGCAAAATGGCCGAGCTATACCCTTCCTTCTGCTCATCAATCTTCGCATGGAAAACATGACGATCGTGTTCGAGGCGAGTCATTTATTATCTAGCTTTTCGTCCCCTTACCTCGCACATTTAACGATCTTTAATCCTTCTTTCTGTACTTCCTTCCGTGAGACATCTTGCATCGTCGAGATCAAGTTTGTACGTATGAGAAAGATGTTTTACTGATTAAATTTGACAATATCACTCGTTAAATTTCGTCACGCCGCCAATTATCAACCTCGTATAATAACCTCATATAATTGAACAGAAGATATTTATCAAAGAAGAAGAAAACGACTAAAAAGGAAATTCGTTATAAAAGATGTGTATTGAACGCTTCAAAATGAATCGCAATGAAAATATCGATCATCACGGACAATTAAAACACGTTCACGTGACTGACTTTCTTATGAATTTAGATTCGGCGAGACTGGACAATTTTTTAACGCATACATTATTTTGAAAGAATCTATAAACGAAGAGGCCGTGACTAAGAATTTTCGAATTCTAAAACTGACAATTCTTTCAAATCTGGAATAACGAAATTAGATAATCGCATCGAGAAAGTGCGTCGAATGGTACGGAGATTACTTTGAACGAATATGTGACATTTTACAGAAATTACGTACGGTTGAACTTTTAGCAACAACCTATATAAAGAGAACAACGTTTCCTCTGATTTTCTCTTACTTCGCGCTCGGTTATTATTTTTTCGGTCGATCGATCGATGCAGCGTTTTCCAACCGGAAAATTATGCGATAAACAGTCGAGGATTGTCCGACGAGTGACAAAGGCTATTGTTAGCTTCGACAATGAAGAAGAGGAACAATCGAGAGTGACAATCGACAAGAAGACGTTGTAGAAGCTATCAGACTTGGTGGAGATTTAAACAAGAATTCTTCGTAGAGTTCTTGTTGTTCAAGTTTGAGAACATGGACGGTAATTGGAATACTTGGAATCTACAGGAAGAGGACGACGCTGATATCAATTATGCGTTTGATTATTACGGTTCGTCCTAAGTTTTTTAATCCCAAAAGTTGCTATCAGAAGATTCTCTAGATTTCTGCGTTGCAGTTGTATTATAAATACAAGGAAGAAATATTTACGAGATTCTTGCCTTGCTATAGCACGGAATATGTATATTCGTTACAACGTAATTCCTCCTATCGTTGCACGTAGCTATGAACTGTCTCACGAATCAATATTTTCCACTCCTGTCTTTTATCCATCATATTATCTATCTTATATTTGCCCTTGTTTGCTTTTTCTTCTTATTTTCTTTTTGTTGTTATCTTTTGCTGTTGTTGTTCCACACCTTTTGTAGCACAGCATTTATCTCGTTCATATCGATAAATTATTAGTATCGTCGTAATCTCAAACGAACTTCAAACCAGACGATAATCTTCAAGTAGAATCGCCTGATCAACAAAGGAAAGATTTATCCAATGCTGGAGAAGGAAAAGCCAGGAAAAGAAGAAAGTTGGCAAGGAAAAGGCGACTTTCCCACGAGGCTGTTCGTTTCTCGGTTCGTTTGCAAGGAAATTTCGCGTTCAATTACCCAAGTTTCGCGCTGCTCGAGACGATTCGCTCTCGTGGATGATGTTCTTGCTAGGGGACTCGCGAGGAAACACGTGTCGTCGTTCCATGAATGCTCCTTCTGTCTTCGCGTATCCGTTACTCTCGCGCACACTCCCGGCCTTTCTTCCTCCTCTTCTTCGTCTTCTCTTTTTCTTTTTGCGCTATCGCCCCGCAACGCCCACGAATCGAGTCTCGAACAAAGTGCGCCGGGGAAAAAATGATGCGCAAGATCAAAGGACGCGAACGCAGAACAGGGAATTGGGGGATCGTGTTCCGGGAGCGTGGATAATTGCGTCGCGACGAATAAGCAGAGATCAGAAGCTGGTTAAAGGAACGCAGCGTTTGATTGGTTATATGTAGCATCGTGGAGGAGTCACGTTTTCGCGTAATTGTAAAAATAGAGCACGCGAATTTTTCTCATTGATCGAAACTGTCGTCGTCTCATTCGCTTTCTTAAATTGGACAATTTTTTTTTTATAAAGCAATAGTTGTTGCTTTTGATTCGCTCTGAAAGGGTATTAAGTTACTTGGGCCTGAAAATTATGATTTTAAAATCGGTGTACAAGAATATAGTTCAATTCCGAAAAATAGAGAACGCTTTTAAAAATTCCCCGTCTTAAAAAAATCACATACAGCGACGAATCGCTCGAAACGATTTAAGGTTGCGTAATGAAATTTTTATCCATCCTTCGTCATTTTATTTCTTTTATCGCTTCAAAGTTTTGATTTTGTGATCGATATAGTATCGCGTGACTGCGCAAACAGAAGACGTCGAGATCAAGCGATCCTATAAGTCATTTATGTATTATATATCTAACGAAATATAAATGTATTATGTGTTGAGTTACGATCTTCCCAACTATGAGTTACTTGGGTTTAGCAAATTTTCTACAACGAACATTCTTCATCTCTGGCTCTTCGTCTCGACCCTTTGCAGAGTCTCGTTACATACTTGGAAGTCGAACGTTCGCGCGGCGCTGACGCGGCTCGATTCGCGATTAATTGCTCTTATCTATTTATACCGCGGATTTTTATCGGTACCGAAGAAAGGAGGGCCGTGAATAGACGATGACTCACGGTAAACATTCACTTACCCTTCTGCAATGGGGAACGTGTCGGGGATTCAGAAACGTCATGGTATGTAGTTGAAGAAAATGACGTGGCGAGAAGAAAGGAACTGGCAACACGAATAACGTGTCTTCAGAGGAGGGGAAAACGGTAGAAAGAGGAGAAAGGAAATCGATTCGAATGTTCTTTTCTCCGGAACAAATTTCCACCAGGCAAAAAGGAAGGTGGTTTTTGCCACTATGATCGATGAATCTCATCCCTTGATATACGGCGACGAACAAAAAGTATTGGCACGGACTTCCCGTGTAAAATATTGTCTTTTTGTAGAAAATACGGTTTTTTATTTAATTTTTTGACACTTATTCGGTACAGGGAAGGCGGTACCAATGACTATTATCCTCTATAATGTACATTAAAATCAGCGTCATTGGAGCTTACTCTCCTATATTAAGTAATTATCTGATTTTGCATGATGCATAATTCTCAGGGGTCAAAAACAGTTATGATATCGACCTCGGTTTTTAAAACCATCATCCGCAATCTTTATTCCGACGATAATAGTTAGGACGAGTCGGAATTTATACTCTGATTACAATTTTTATATCGGTTATTGTATCGCGTCTCATCGTTCATCGTTGTCGGGTTTCATTGTAACGTGTAGCTGCTTAACAATGATAAATTGTGATGTACTTAAGCTTTAGACTGAAAAGATATATCGTATAAAGGAATTTGACAAAGAATCGCGTATTTTTTACACTTGTACAAGATTCGTAAAAAAAATCTGGCCTGTGACAATTATTTAGCAGCGATTTAACAAATCGAGCGACGATGACTTGCTATGATATCATATTAGCAAACGTTTTGATTCAGTTGGAAAATTCGTAAGAATCGCACGAGCAGGCAGCAAGATACGATTGTTCCGGGATGATTTATCTTCACTACGAATAGAGAAATGATCGACGATCTCCGATGACAAAAGGACCGATCAGCATCCCCATTCATCGATAAAAGACACACTGTACAGGACAATGGTTCTGTTTACCCAAGAAATTATCAAGATCCATTTGGAAGGGTCGCGGAAGAATTATCCTGTAGGATTTTCAACAGACACTAGCATTTTGCCATTCGATCGTCATTTGGTTGCTCCATTCTTGACAATTCTTTTTGTTTCCTACCGAGGGATTTTGTGAAACGGTTGAGTACAGTGTTGTTGTTGAAATAAGAATCGACAGACTGGAGTTTTAAAAGCAGTCGACGTTCAAGCTGCAAATGTTGGAACTTTTTGTATTTTTACCTCAATGTTTGAGCTTCTATGCTTGAAGACCAGAATCGATTAAATTGCAAACTGTATACATATACATATGTATATATGTATACCAGTTAAAAATGAGAAGCGATTCAGAGAATGATCATGGTGCTTTTACTACACTTAACGAGGAGATTAAGTGCACACGTGGTAAAATTAATTAAATTAAATTAAATTCTATCAAACTACATGATACAATCTGAAATTGGTTTCTGATGCCAGTCGTGTCTCACTACAGTGCTAATGAAATTTCAATATGTTTCTTGCAACGTATACAGCAGCATATACTTAAAAGTTTTTTACGGTAAATGTTCAAATTGTGATTCGTAATGGGGATGTTTGGAGAAAATTAATGGCGGAGTTTGACTGTCTACGGGACGTGGTTTTGTTGTTACTCTGATTGGGTTGACACGATATCGGCTGAAAGCGAGCACATCTTGCGGCGAGACCACATCTGTCAAACGTTCCTACGCTTTTTCTTTCAGATTCAACTTTCCCGACTCGCACGAGTACGCGCGTATACGCGACTAGAGCACTCTCGAAGCCCTCTCTTTTGCCCCGGGAGTCAAGAGGGCTTTTCTTTTCCTCCCGATCGATCGTGTGACCGAGCCGATTCCGTCTTTTTTTTCTCTTCTTTTTATTTTCCCTCTCTTCCTTCCTTCCTTCCTCCGGTGCACAATTCGAGTGCATTATGCCCGGCGAAACAATGGCACAAAGGTCCTGGCGAGCTCACGCGCCGGGCAGGATCTCTGGAGGAACAGCTGGCGCGAATTTTGCCGTAATTTTTACAGTATCTGTCGTCGAAAAATCGTTAAAACGCCGGACATCTGGTGTTGGAAAGCGCGTTCTTCTTTTATTTCGCCATTTAAACTATCTAATAATTTTTATTTGCTCGTAGGAACTGCTATTCGGTGTATCTCGAAAAATGTTTCAGGAAGGAATATATATATATATATACATACTATATATAGTACTCGGAAATGCCATTTTTATTCAAATAAAATTCTACAATAATTCTATGCCAAGCTAATTATGGACTGTTTTATACGTTAAGAGAAAAATGTTAAATTATGTTAAATTCTATAACATAATTCTACTCTGTATCTTTATTCTGTTATCTGAAATTTCGTTTACGCTTTATGGAAGCTTAAATTCAATCTCTCGAGATTTGAATTATGCAAACACAGTTTTTCAATATTTTTCAATATTCGTATTATTACAATGCCGGACTTCCTGTTAGGAAATGATATTTACATCATACATATAAAATTTAATCAACATTGCGAGTTTAATACAGAAAAGAAGATTAATAAAAGATTTTACTAGGCATTTGTAATAATTTTCTTATTAAATCTCCTGAATGTATTAACTAGAAAGCGAATATACAATGCAACCAATAAGAATGAAGCAATTAGTGTGAATAATACCAACAAAGAGTTAAATATGTTATTGCACCTCGCTTACGAAAAACGCGCGATAAAAAATGCATATATTAGTTATGCTATAATCAAACTGTATTCGCGCAATCGTTAACGTGTTAATTCCATTCTTTATCTAATGTATTATTATGACTAAATCACGAATACCACAGAAAGATCGTAAATAAGAATATTAACTGTTGCCAGCCTGGCAATGATTCAAAGCTATACCTTTCCTGCCGCGCAATCATTAACGTTCTCAGACAGGGGAACAATAACCTACTACTTCCTTAATTAGAGCCGAATAACTGCGTCTTGTTGCATAATCGACACAGTGCGCGCGCGTGCGCGCGCTACGTTTCAACGCACAAGTTCATATTCTCGCCATACTGTAAGCAACACAAGTTACAATGCGTCACGAGTTCCATTATAGTGGAACCACGACGAAAACCTTGATCGATCTTCGAATAGAGGATGTTTAAAGGGCCACGAGCAAAATGCCCGTTTTTCAAAAGGGAAAACCTACAAGCATCGTTGAGAAATGGTCTCGAGTTACATACGTACCCGCATGCACCACACCCCCATACAGAATCATGGTGTCCCATGGCGTCACTGTACTACGTCTTAATAATATCGTCGAATTTACCAAAGGAAAAGTAGGTCGTTGGTCTATTCTTTCTTTCGGTCTCACTAACGGTTGACAAAAGTTTGGCAACTCTATAGTGTTGGTTGGATGCATTGTGGTCGTGTTTTGGCCCCGAATGACGAATGATTCGACGAGAGGGAATCGGACAATTAATCATGGACCAATCTTTGTGGTTCGAATGCTGAAAAGCGGATAACAGATTTTTCTAACAGAACTAGTTGATTGGAAAAATGAGTAGTCACCTATAAATGTCTTCGATCTACACTTTGTGAACGATATATTTGTACTTGGGTGAAGTATATATGTATCAGTCTACACTCTTTGGCTTTATATTAATATTTAACTACCGAAACGCTTCTATATATTTATGTATCACGACGAAATTCCATAAAGAATCATAAATTCCAAAGCGAATTTAAAAAATGATATTTGTTACATCACCACCTTTTCTGCTTTTAAATTTATGGAGTTGATTAGTATGCCTAAGATTCCTCTTCTTTCCTAACTCCTTCACGCTCGATGTCGCGTATAAGAAGCATTGTGCTTTAGCACATTATTAACTAACCAAGGCTGTTCCTAATTTTGATGCATTATTCCTCACATAAAGATTAGAAAAAGCGTGTTCCTTTTATTAATTGTTGACAAAAGATCTTCTGGGAGAATCGATGGTGATATCGTCCAAATCAACCTCGTACGAGCCTCTCCACTAAATACTAATTGTATATTTCTCACATTTTAAATAAAATGGAACATAAAGCTACATTAAAATCATGCAAAAAAAAAAAAAATTAAAATTTTTCAATTCAAACTTTACACATTTTCAGACGTCTCCAGATGGTGCACCCCTTTAATAAAGAAAGTTCTCTGCTCCTTCCCTATTTTTCACGCGATTCCTTGTGAAATCCAATTTAATTGGTCCAGTCTCTTACAAGGGAAACAGAAAAAGCTTCTTTTTTTCTGAAAACGTATACGCTTCTGTTCGTGTGATTGGACGCGATCACTGGTCCCGATAATTTGCTCGGTAAATTGCTGGGAAGAAAGCAAAACGAGAACGCGGCGAGCCAATGAAGAAGCCCCGTTCGTTCAGCCTTTCGACACGGTCATTTTCCGACCGGTAAAATTTCCATACAAACAGCGGACCGCTGCAGCTTCGCAGCAGGGTTAAAATTAACTGACTTTCACACTATGCGTCTCTCCGTCTCTTTGCATACGTATTGCTAGTTTAGAGGCTATTACTGTGATCATTAGAGCGACCGTTGGCAGCAGCCCTGGTGCAGATCGAATTTCAGCTGAACTTTTCGTTATTACAATAGTATCATTGCCCAGCCGATACTGAGTCTATTCGAATCCATTCGTATATCGCTTATAATTGGTTCAAAGTCGTGAACGTTCGATTGAAATTAAACTGCATATAGCAGCTTAACCCTCACCCTTGTGTCAACTTGATACACTTTTCTGGTAAAATATCATATTATTCGGTCATTCGTAGAACAACTTTTCTGAAACTTGCTGACTTTGACGCGCGAACGAAAAATGAAATATGTGAATCCGATACGCGCGATGGTAAAAAATAATCAGTTCTGAATTCTATAGATTAAGAAACCAACAAACGACACGAACTTATCGAACGATTTGAAACTTTGTTGAGACTGAAATTATCTGAAGCATTCGCATCTCCGAATGGTCCCTCAGTCTAATTGGTGATCGCGTTTCATTCACGTATTTTCAACCTACCGATTGACCAATACGAAATTCGACCAATAGAATGGTCATATCTTAACAGCGTGTCATTGTGATGTAAATAAGGATTACGCGTACACGAACCACTCTGTGTAGCAGGCGATATTTTTGCTACTTTATCGGCGTAATTTCGTAACGGTACACCAAAAGGGTTGGCAGGCTCCGTAGTTGGCCCATGTGATTGCACGAAATTCGACTCGATATACGCAACCCTTGAACCGGCTACCCGGTGCGTCGTACATACCAACCATCACAGAAAGAGAGAGAAAGGGAAGCTTTTGATTTATGAGAGCCTGGCATCAATTGTGTGCAACTATGTGGCTACCCCTTTAACGCCGTTTTCGTCACTCCCTCCGTGCGTTCGATCGTACGATCCACCGGGGGAAAAAGGACGGAGTCGAGCGTGGAACGAGCGATTCTACGGGTTACTTCCGTCTCCGGTTTGCAAGTTTGTTTTCAAGGGAGAGAGAGAGAGAGAGCGAGGAACGCGGTGCTACACGCCTCTTGGGAACGGTTTGATGGCTTACTTCGTGCGAAACAATGAAATCGAATGTTCTTTCCTTTTCCGTGTATTTAACCCTTCGTACTCCCTTACGTATCTTTTCGGGGCAAACTTTTAGTTCCCGTGAAAAATCTTTCAAACGTTTGACTTAAAAACTGATTTTATAATGGACTAAAGACTTGGATGGGCATTCCAGAATTTTTTCAGATTTTTTGCAAGCTTAGAATAATAAGAAACATAGACGTGAACGTAAATGACTCAGCTTGAAAAAATGCTTGCCCATGGACGGTTGATTCTGCCGTCTCTATACGAAAAAGAAAACGAATTTTTATCCGTATGTTGTACGGGAAACTACTCAAATTCTAAAAAATGCATCGGTGTAAGCGTATAAAATTCTTACGAAGAATTAGGAATTACACCACCGGTCAAAGATTTGGAACCGCTTTTCCACTGTTACTTGTTTCGTTAATTCGCACTTGTCGAACGTGCATGACACGACTACCCCAATTAGGGTCATGGAAACTGTATATTCACGTTTTATATGTAGCTAATATTACGATACCGCGAACAGTACATAGAAAGTTTTTCTTATCTTTTTGGGTCATTTTATCTGCTAATTTGAATTGTTTAGCATATTTGTAACAAACCCACAAACGTCCTAGCACTTGCGAATAGATGCTTATACACATGTGAGGCAACAGTAGAACTATTATGTTTTATACAATGCATGTACGTATATTTATATACATAAATGTTTAACAAACATCAAGATAGAGGTATAAATTCAACATTAATCTACATTTCAACATACTCTATATATATTGTTTCATCTTTAAAATACACTATCTTCCCATTAGTTACCACTACTGTATATTCTTCTTTATGAAACAATCATATTATGTTTCATTCAACTAGTAGCACTCTTATACTTCAGTCATTAGTAGTTCCAGTATTAAACGATCTTTAGATTAACTTCAACTGTTCGGTAAGATAATTCCAGTTACATGTAAAGACGTTATCAACTAGTTGACAAGACGTTTGATCGACGAACCCTTCAGGAAGGTTGGTGGGGTGTCACCGAAGAAATATGGATCTTCCTAGCGTGAGGTGTTGCGTGAGAAAAGGGTGCGAAATGTCGCCTTGTCTACGTGACTGCACGCCATGGTGCCTTCGAGATCTTTTGTAGACGATTATGATTTTCTGTCGCCTGTTTCTTCCACTAGGAAGCTGCTACCAGTTATCAGCGCACGACTTGATTTTCCAACCCTTTCGCTGGCTCTCCCTCCCTCGAGTTCTGGTCGTCGAACTCATTTCACCCTTCTTTCTCTGGGTCCAGAAAGCGGCGCAACATTGCGGTACTGTGCAAACATGGACGCGAGTCCCGATGGAAATGGAATTGTCGAAGGCAAGGTCGAACGTGGAGGAACACGCGAGAGGCACCGTCGTGGAAGACCGGTTTCTTCGGTTACCCTACTTTTTTTTAGGCTACACAGAATCACTGACCAAAATATTCGTTCCTATTGACTCTTCCGACGCGAGCAAGGAAACAATTTTGTGAGGGGCAAAGAGACTTTAGCAGCTCTAGGCTGTTGTTTGCTTTCTTCACCGAAAGCCAAACCGCCGCTTTGTGAGGCCAAGCTGGCTCGTACGACAAGCCAAAATGACGACTAATTTGTTATCCTGTTATTGTGCGTCCATCCCTTGAAAAAACCCTTTTGCCTCAGATGAGAAAGTAGCACAATGTCCAACTTTTGCCTCCTCTTCGTCAGTTCAGAGGTTAGCTTTCTCCTTTGACTCTGTTCGTGTTCGTATTTTTGGAACGTTTTTTTGGATTTACATACGTGTATTACAATTTGTCCAGAAGTATTTTCTACTCTATGAAATGATTTAAACCAGAGGAACAAGGAGAAAACAGAAAAAAGAACAATGCCTCTGCAACTTTGCTTCTTCAACTCACAGATTGGCTCACTTATTTCTGACTATTTCTTGAGTTTATATTTTTGGAACGTTTTCGTATCATCGATAGTTTAGAATTGATCTGAAACTATCGTTTTCTATTGAGCAAGAAGGAAAATAAAATAAAGAAAGGAAGAAAGGAAGAAAGGAAGTCGAAAAATCGAGTTGCCCGTTTATCACGTAGATCTCTATGGTTCCTACAATTCATCTCGTCAGCCAACATCCCTGACGACTCAATTTCTGTGACGTGACCCTATAAAGAAAGTAAGATCGAGATAACATTGTCGTCAGATTTTTCGTGACGACCATTGTGCTGTACATCTGGTCAAAGGGTTGCTGCACCGCCATTACGTCGATTTCATCCCTCGAGTCAGAGGACTGACCCTACCAAGGAAGTACCTACGCGACTTCCTAACTCTCTCCTTTCAAAATTAATCGTCGCTCCGGAACCAATTGTTCCCAAATCGAAATAAGATCTGTTTAATGGCGGAAGCTTGGTCAATTTTTATATCTGCAAATATTTCACGTTTATCGCTAAACTGCGGATGTTTATAGAAATGCATATTTGTACGAATACAGAAACGAATCGAGAAAGATTTGTTATATTCTTTAAATGTTATAATCGGTATCTTGTATTTAGCGTATCTAATAAAACGTAATTGATTGTAATAATTATATCCAATATTTTTTATATTATTTCATTTATATTCTTAAATGTCATGTCCATCCTATTTTTGCATATTTAAATTCGATATAAATATTTGTATAAATGTTTGTTATTTTCCAAGTTCTGTCTATTATTTCTACATCTATATATATAGCGATCGAAATACGTAAACAATTTTAATTTTTTGAGAGAATCTTATCATCGCATAGAAATAAAAATTTCTTCTGCATTTGCTTTATCACTGTAAAATAAAATATTCGATATTTGTAACTATTCGATTATGCTTCCACTATGGATAAGCGAGGTTTAAGCATGAAATTTTGCCATTTTGTTGGTTCTAGGAACGGAAGCAAATTCAATTATTCTTCGCAGGCCACGTAGCACCTTTTCTCACCGTAGGATGTAATACGATGCAAAGTATTATACCCCGGCTCGAGGAGGCCTAATTGACCCCGAAGGGTGCACACGTATCGCGACCGTTACACCCCGACGATGAAAAATAAGCCCCTACACAAATTGGCTGTCGATTTGAGGGAATCTTCTAACCTAACAATTGGATGACGAATCTTCAATGCGTAATCCGCTTTACAGAAGCGTGAAAACCGGATGGCCTTTCGTTCACTCACGCTTAGCTTTGTTTGAAACACAGCTTCTTAATCCGTTTCACTTGTAAAAGAAAGAACGGTACGAATAGAAGGATATGAAACACCGAAGTAGTTCGATCAATTGAGCTTCTCAGAAGCTGGAACGACCAACTCTGCTTTCTATGAATTTCTCGATTTCGTTGTCCAGTTCATGATTAACCGGTTCAGTGTGTTATAATATAATTACAGAGAATTCAGGACGAACGATTTAGAAATTATTAGGTTTGTACGTACGAAATGCCGTTTCTTATTGCGACGAGCAATATTTTGAGAATCGAAGAAGATGAACAAACACACGTGTAGCTCCAAAAGCAAACAGACAGACAACTTTAGTAACGATTCTGAATTGATCGAATTCCAAATTTCTCACAAACACACAAACATCCACGATCTACCCGTCGTGCGTTTCTCCATGGTATTTCCGCCAATAAACATCGGAGTTTGGGTTTCAAGAGGTCCATCAGAATAATTTTCATAGTGTCTGGCCTCCATCCAGAACAAGCAAGGCACAGCTGTTGCAACAGTAGATAACCCAGATCCGTCGAATATTTTCGTCCAGACGAAAAAAAACGCTTTTCTCCGACGTATCTATGTACGGGCGTGTGTGCGTACATGGATTGATCCCCGTAATCCAAACTACACGGTGCCCCTATAATTGTCACGTGACGACCCGGTATGTCGCCAGCTGTTGCTTAAGTTACGCCCTGCGAGAGAACGAGCCACGTTTCGATGATTCGACAGGGCTCTGTCAGCCCTTTCTCCGTTTCTTTTTTTCTTTTCATAAACCGGGATCGAATAATCGCGCGGAAATCTGTTTATGTTTTCGGTAGAATACCTCTAGGGGTTTCCTTAGCAAATCTATACACGCCCACGGTGACTTCCCACTTTCTGTTTCATCTCTCTGCTCTGTGTATCTTGAAATATCTCTATACAGATCTCCAAAATATGTCACGTTGTTAGATATTCCTTTATATCAATTAGAAAATAACAGAACTAGTAAATTTTTAAATTTTTGGCACGAATCTCTCGACCATAAGTTTTGCAAATTATAGCTTAATCTTGTCATCTTATTTCAGTCCGTTCTCGGATTCCCAAGTCTAGAATGACAGTACGAAGCTCTCAACTTGAATGCTTTCGTCCAACTTGAGATATCTCGATACAAATCTCTGAATTGTTGTCTTGAAACTTTTCACAATGTCGGACATTCTTTTTATCTTATTTTAGTAGATTTTCAGATCGTTAAGTCAATACAGTAAGACGCTGTTCGGCCTAAGACGGCTTTTTGTCTTAGCCATTTTATTTAACAGCTGTCAGTTTCTCACCTCTCGCCCGCTGTCAAAATAAGTAGTCAGCATCGGAAGTTCCATCCTGTTCGCTGCTTCTTTTCGAGAACCAGAATTACGCATAGCGCAAAACTGGTCTCCCTCTCTCTGTCTCTCGTCAAAAAATCTGCTGCGCGATGCACGTGTGTGCTCGTGTCATTCGTGTTACTCTTGCAGACACTCTGTTTGACGTCATCACCAGGATGCCTGAACGGATCCTGTGAGAATCGTCGGCAGATCTTCTCTACAACCCTCCTTCTATGTCTTTCCTCTCTTATCGACTTCTTTGAAATTTCTTTTCCAGAGAGAATAATCCCTTTATCGAGCAAATCCGCTTTGATACCTTAAATAGTCTGTGCAGCAACTCGTTGCATAACTAATCGTGTCACTTGTCGCATGAACTATTTGCTAAAATTCTGTAGCGCAGCAGAAAGCATATTATATCTGGTTCAAGATGGGCCATTCACGCTGGACGGCTGTTATTGTCTTTATTCGACAATCTAAAGGAGAAGAGGTCAGTGGCCCCGACTAAATAGTCAGGTATTACATGTTTTAAAAATTCATGCGGTACACTGGTTGAAAATCGCGTACGTATACAGTGACGAGCAAAAGGAGGTTTATAAAACGTGAGGTGCAAGAAAACACTACAACTTTACAAGATGAATATACATTTAACATAAATATAATATATACGGCACAATGGATGTCTGTTATCAATACGGTGAAAAAATTGCCATTGTTATAAAAATTACTAAAATTCATGACGTATCAACTGTCAACTTTCCTTTGTACGCCACGCTGTGTGTTCGAAGTTCAACCAGTGGCCCATAAACGTAGGATCGTCAGAGTTCAGTGAAGTGTGCCAGGAACTCATCTACAACTTCCAGTCACCATCATTATTGACGTAATTGTTCCCTCGTCGATCGAGTCCGTACTCTTGAGCCAGCAGAAACTGCAGGAATCTAATTAAAGCCGCGTCCACCGTTCGAACGAACTGTTGCTTCTAACGATGTCGTTTAACCCTAAAGTAATTCTTCAAGGGTTCGATCGAGGAAATGCAAAGCGTCGCAATCATCGACTAACGTTGCTTCAAAAGTGACGCGTATTGAATAGCCCCGTTCTGTGTTAAAACGGTGCACCCTAATTTCGAGAGACGTTAGAAAAGTTGAAATCCGAATGGCGATTGAAAGTAGCGAGGAGCATGTAGCAAAAGACACCGCCCGCAGAGCGTTGCGACAAAACCAGGGGCGTAACGTGCAAAAGGAAAGCGGCATGCAATCGTGCAATCACGTCGATCCAACGCGTCCAAGCCGGCAATTATTCCGCCACGGCTCCCGTAAGTTCGCCCGGATCCCTTCGACCGTGTCCATCCGACTAGAAACGCCAAGTCGGCCGATTCCCTTCCACGTGCATCGCTCCTTTTTCTTTTGCCTGTCTACGCGCGATTAACTGGCGATTTTCTTTCAGTTAATGAAACAAAAAAACCCACGAGATTCGCGGAAGTGAGATTCTCAACGTTGAATCTCGGGAAATTCAGTGAATCAGTAGGTCGCGAATATGTCGTGATTCAACGTATATAATTCGGAAGAGAATGTATATAATTTCTTTAGTTCTTACCGCGAGGAGATTATAATGTTATAAAATGGCGGTGAAAGGCACAGAGAGTAGGTAGGAAGAATTAGCGACGAAGATAATCGAGATGGAGAATTGAAGAAAATTTGAGATCGCGGAATGATGAAATCTCGTTGATGAGAATGCAAGAGGTATAATAGATGTGAGGTATACAGTCGTTCACAAAATTCGTACATCTTATGCAAAAGGATCTTATCAATATCTCTTATTGAGATAAATCGTGTCCATTTGTTTAAAAGCGAAGAAGACGAGTTCAGGAGAATTTGAGATTTCCAAACGATTTAAGAAATCGGTAACGAAGTAAGAAACGGATACGTGCACGCGACATGCGCGAAAATTGTCGTATATTTTATAAATAGTGACTTTTAACGAAATAAATCACATCTACTTAGTAACTCTTCCAAAGTTCGAATTCTTCTTAGCCTGTGAAAGAAGGTTTTGCTCGTTAATGTTTCAGCAGTAGAAACGCGTCTTCGGATGGTTTTGTAAACAATAGATGACTGTAAATAACAGACTCGTGAGCTGAGAATAGTCTTATTAAATCTTATTTTGATTTCAATAAAAATGCTCTTGTCATAGACGGAACAAGGACTATTAGAACTGATCGTATATGGGAAAGCAAGTAGTTGGGAAGAAGTAGGAATTACAAGATCCTAACAGAAGACGCGATAAAAGATATAAAGAAAAATTGGTAAAAAATGTGTAAACGAAGTGGGGGAATAAAGGAGGTAGGCAACGCGGAAAAGAAGGCGCTACGCTCGTGCGCGTAACGCGCAGGAATTACAAGGCTTACTATCTTGCATGGGTTCGTATGGTTGTTCCACTTATCTTTCAACATAGCGGAATGCCTGGCTAGTTAACCCACAAAAAGTGTAGCGGTGGATTCGAAGTACGCGCAGCCTTGCTGAAATAACGAGCACGTGCACTCTCGGTGGGACGAACGAGAATCGTGAATGGAAACAGAAGAAAAAGAACATCTGAAATGGTTATACAGCTCCGCGAGCATCGGTCAGTGTATCGTTAATCATAAAAATGGAATTATTAACCTCGCATTGTTGTTAGGCATCTAATTGTTCCTCGCTGTTCTCCTCTCGAGGAATTCTCTGTAACACGGTCTATCGCGCTCCCGGCAAAAATGCATTTTAAAGCAACCAATTTGCACAGTTATTAAGGTTAAAGCGTACATTCTTCATCAGTTAGATTGTCTAGAACAGGCTACGATGAGGCTATTTCAGTGAAGCTGAGTAATTTGCAAAATTTCGTTGAACAACTTTTGAATTATCTACGTTTGAAAACAGACTGTTTAACTTGTTAGTAGCGACGTGATAAACGGTGAAATGTATCGTGTACGTTGACAGCTCGATGGCCGGTTTTCCAGCAGGCAATAATTTCTACTCCTCGAAAAGAAAGAAGTTTGTTCACCTAGTGTTAATATTCTCAGCCGTAATTATAATCCAGTAGCGCGTGGTCATTATCTTATTTGCGGACGTGTTACTTGTTGTACATTTTATTGGTTCTTATATAATATCACCTCGTTGATTTAAACAACACAGTTACAGGGTTATTTCGCATCATTTTCTCGTTTTGTCTGTTGCTGGATATACAGAACTCGGTATTTTCTCATTCTTTGACCATTACAGTACAGACTAACGGTCTGTCGCGTGATATGCAAGTTTGATTATTCTATGCAAAGTTCGAGATTGAATTTTAATATGGCGAAGCTTAGGCTTCGATTCAAATTCAAATAACTATGTATCGCGTTAAAACAATCTGTTTTGCGGTCTGTGTTCCAGTTCACCTCTACGAGAGCTGACCTTGGGGCCATGCCCGAGTCGAAAAGTATCGATCAAACGAAAGAAAACGATATCGCGATCTGTCGCCACGGTAACCGCAAACGTATCTACTCGAATATTCCCTAATCACCTTTGTGTCGTCGTTATTACTATAAATCGGATAAATATGAGACATTAATAGCTCGAATGGCGAGAAAAACAAGCATACGGCAGTATTTTATAATCCTCGAAAGAATCACTCGTTTAACTAGTCAATCAGTGTTTAATTTTAACAAACAGAAGCATTGAGATGTTTTATAATAATGAAAATAGAACATCGTGTCATATGTAACAACGGACTGACTTACGTCATTATTATTTTCAATCCGTCATATAAATGAAATCGTGTCGACTACGTTTAAAGCGTTCTCTCTTCTTGTATTCCAATACGATGCCAAGGAAAACAGTAAAATAAAATAAAATAGCGACAACAGGGAAAAATTGGTCCAAAGTGGTGTTGGAAGCTCGGAGAGACAGTATCGTGAGTGTCGAAAGGAATAGTGGAAGAAGCAGAGATAGGAAGACAACACGAGGCACCCATAAGCGTCCACTGGGTCACAGTAATCGGTGCAACGCCCTGGCCTGTCTCTGTCTTTTTTTTCCACAGCATCCACGCTCTTTTATCTAATATGTGTACACTTTTTTCCTCACGATCTTTGGTATCCCTTCCAATTCATCATCTCTACTCGTCTGCCTCGAGGCAATCCAACTTCTCCTTCTCTTCTCTTCTCTAGAGTCTTTCACAGCTCTTCGTATCTTACCTCATTGTCAGTTAAACTATTGTGTACATATTCACAGGCTCGAGGAAGTATTGGAACACTTGTTGATACATCTTTCATGAATGTATTATGTGTGTTATACGAAACGTTTTGAAATTTCATTAACGCTGTTATGAAAGGCGACTATCATTATAACACTGGTAAAGCTTGAAACAAATCTGAAGATAATAATAGGAAATTAGCACAGAAAAACGCTTGAACTAGGCGTTTAGTGAATTATCTGTTATATCGATATAACTTTGTCAACTATATTTGCTGTATTAATATAGATTTATAATATTAATAAACAGCAATATTCAATGCAATTATCTTCAACACTCGTTATATTCTTTAGATGGCCTTTCATGTAGTATACTAATGTTTTACTAAATATAAGCTTGAAATACATAAGTATCCTGCAATTTCTACGTATATTTCATATTAGTTTCAAATTTGATCGATATAGTCACGATAGCCGTGTCTCATTACAGTACTAATGATACAGCACTAATAAATAAAATGTTTCATGCAACTCGTACGATATGAACGTAAAAGTTTTCTATGACGAAGCGTTCAAATTTTCGGTTCGTTTTAAATCTCTGAGCAGGCACGCAAGTTCCATGCTTGTTCATTATTTACCACATACATGAAACGAATCAGTGGACGAACAGCTGACTCGTCCCCCGACTGCGGATGATTTTTCTATTGATCTTTAGCTGCCTGCTGAGTTGGCACGCTTTTCGAGGTTGATTCCTTTGGAAATGGTCAACGGTAAAAATGATCAATGCAACAATGTTATGTGGTATAGCTTGTGAAGGAATTGTGTCGTGTAGGAAACGTTAGAATTTCTTCCTTTCTACCAATATCTCAAACTTTTTCTCATGGAAATACAGGTTTTAATACTCTTTTAAAACCGGAGAAACACCTGCTTGAATATTTTGAAGATATAGAAATTGCTCGTTAACCTACAAAGAAAATTATCGCAGTCGATTCTCCTACAAATACATTTCAATCGCGAGTGTCTCGAATTTTTTGCATTAGATCCGGAATGAAATTGGAAACTTGTAAAAACTTTCTAACCTAAATTGTGCAATGTTTTTATCATCCTCTATTATGAATTTCCTGTATTTTAATCCACTATACCGTCTAATTTATTAGCTTAATTGATGTTTCTTCGTTAACTTTTAACTTCGTGCTGGTAAAAATTCCTCACGATGGAATATGATTCAGATGATGTTAATGATCCGAATAATGCTCTCATTTTAACGCACCAAAAGTTTAATGCCGTATTCGAATTTCAAAGAAAAAGATCAGTAGGAAAACCCATAACAATTATTTCAATGTTTCTTCAAGCTCGAGAAACTTATTAGAGATATGAAAATACAACTGGGTTGAAAACGACTCGAAGAACGAATTAAAATTAACGAGCAGTTAATATCTGTCAGTGACAATTTTGAGGAATTCTTAGCACGAAGATTCTTCCTTACGTCAATTCCCTAATTCCCTTCCCTCCCTGTTAATCGGGTTTATCTGTGACGCACAAACAGTCGGAAAGAAGAAAAAAGGGAGAGGGCCATTTCCTGTCCACGCATTATCCTCATCAGCTGAGAGGCCGAGCTAACGCACCCGAAAATTCCACATCGTTCGTCGCGCCTCGTCAGCTTGTCCGTTTCGTTCCCGTTATCGCGTCTGCTCTATCATTATTGAACCAACGCCCCACTATGCAAGATGTTTCCCATCTACATAGTTAACCCAATCGTGATGAAGTACAGTCCGCTCGGACAGAAGCCTCGACAGAGCTGGAGTTCCTCGTGGAACTTGATTAACCGCGGATCTGATTAATCGCGACGTGTCTTTCGATCACTTCATCCTCAGTCCAACGATTGATTCAGACGATTGGCGAGAAATTCCGGTATAAAGTGGAATTTGACCCATAAAGAAGCAATGTTGCGTCGATACAATTCGTTTTCAATTTTCTTCTGGACAATATTTACATTTTACATTTATATTTTATAATTTACAATTTGCCCTCGCATCTAGAATTTTAAACTTTTATTATTATATAACTATTATTAACGATCCTTGTCTGAGCAAACGATATCAATAAACGATAGATAATGTCGCATTTCTGCAACTTTTACGCATTGCTTCGCTGCGTAGTCTTTAATGGATCAAAACCAGCCGGTCACAGAAATTAATGGACATTAGCCGCGCTATCGTGTCCAGAGGCCTGTCGTAGTACAGTCCACTTAACAATTTCGCGTTCATTTCAGAGCAGAGAAGAAAGTTTTTCCTCCGAATTAGCGAGCTCAATGAAGCATTGGCTATTGGGTGAGAAAGTTTAAAACTGCGGTCGCCCTCAGAACGAAACTAGGGAAAGAAATTAATGGACACAGAGTTCGTTCGCTCGATCAAGTACGCACCGCTTGCCGAAGCAGTTCTCGAGTTCTTTTCACCTTTTATACTACGAATTACGTCACTTTCAGTTCTCATTACTATTTTTGCTCTAAATGTTTTTGGACCTTACAAATAATACGTATATCAATTTAGAATTACCGGAGCATAGCTATGCAGTTGCATGTATGAAGCTTTAGAGGGATAATATTTCTAAGAAATCTAACTAATAGCAGGTTTATTAGTGGAATGGCCGGGTAGCAGAATATTCGAATAGTAAATAGTTTGAATCATAGAATGTTTGGATAGTGAAGCGTTCAAATAGTAAAGGATTTAGATAATACGATGTTTAAACAATGGAATATTTGCATAGTAGAGTATTTGGAGATTAGTATACTGTGTATTTATATGATATTTGGACGATCACATCTATTTTCCAAATTTATTTTCGTGGCTAAAATATTTCAAAATTTCAGAGGAAGATATCTGAAGGGATACAATGACGAAGAAAGTGTGAGAAGAACAGTAGGGTTAATCGTGTGACTATTAATTTCATGATCGAAGGTAGAACATTGGCAGAAAATGCTAAACCGAGGGATTTCAACGGGATAGTTTTCTATTCAAACGCGTTGCTGCTTTCTCTTTCCGCCGGGGCCATCGTTCCACGCGACGCGAGCAAAGTCTTTATTTTCTCTTTTTCGCTCTGTCTCTTCTCTCCGCATTTTCTTGCTGCGGCGACAGACGCGCGAGGGCGTCTAATTACACCCACTTGAGACATTAATTAATTCGTGGATCGGAGAAACACGTGCGCCGGCAAAAAATCATGCGGATGCCTCATGTCGTGGGGAAAAGTCGCGGAACGTGTATATTGGAAAAAGCTCGTCTGAATATTGCGAGAACAAAAATGACATCTGTCAGGCGACAGTTACTTGATTAATCGTTGGTGATCGGAACAGAAATTGTCCAAAAGCTTTGTTCTATTTTGTAGGATTTGTTTCCCCTAACTATCAATAGATATTAAAATATTCTTGCAATATGTACTTGCTTATCCATTATACCGATATAGTTTTCTACGAGTATAGTTTCTAAGACGCAAAACTGCGATAAGAGACTTGCGGCTAATTATGTTGCTGCCATACAAGTAAATATGACAGAGATACGTACAAGAACTTGTAAATTTATTCATTTATTAGTTGACCATTTTTAGCATCGTATATATCTTGAAGAAGCGTATACTTTATATAGAAAGAGCAATTTTTACAAATATACTCGGTGTTTGTACATTAGTATTCTCGTTACTTCATAGACAGACTATTATGTACATGCTATCATATAAGTATTAGAATCCAACTTTTATGGTTTCAATTCCAATGGCTTGCCACTTCACGCAATTAGATTCTCATTTTCTACTTCCTAGTCATCAAATTCATTTCTCCATAAAAGTAATACGTCCTGCTTCCTTCTTCCTATTTCCTATTGTCGACTCAATTTTATGAAACCATATTTCCCTGCCAATATTCTTACCTTTTCTTCTCAACTTCCTGATATAATTTCCTATCCAGGATGTCGCGCAGAGTTTTGACAACCTAACGAGTCTCGCGTGTGTCGTCGTACGGAATATTTTTACCTCATGCAAATCATTTTTTAGAAAGTCCCATAGCGTCCCGTCCGTTTCCAGGCAAAACTGATCCCAGTAAAATACGATATCCAAGCCGGTTGGAGTAAGAATCGCGGCTGGTGAAATTCAGCCATCCTACATAGTCGGTGTCAATGGAATTAACGAGCTTTCCGATTCTCGACTTCCCTTCTCGAATCCACAGCAATGCTACAGCATCATGAATATCGAGTGTTTTGATATTCATTCTGCAATTATATAATAGATAAGCAGGCAGAAACGTTATTGGTATTTCGCATCGAATTCCTTCGACGACTTCAACCTAGTTAACACGTAATGGGAATCTGCAATTTTATCGAATACATTGGTAAATGGTGGAGAACGAGTTGCTCGATTCCTCTCTGTAACTTCATTCAGATACGATCGGATGATATCAACGCGGACGTGGATCCTCTTACACGATTGAATTAGTATTACAAACTAATGAAATTACAAGCTAGACGTTGGCACTATTAATAAATTCTCCTGTACAATATTATTAGTTTGGTTTTCTATCCAGAATTATACAACGATTATCCATAATGAAAGTAAAATTGAAGAAATTCTATATTTTCTCGATAAAATCTAATATTTTCTACTGTATAATTCTTTTTATTATACAGTAAAATCAATGACATTGAATGTCTAAATTTTAATGCATTAAACGTAGGTTCTGTAGAAAATAATGCATATATATAAATAACAGTTTGAATCGATTGCAAAGAGTCAAAAGTTTTTATAAGATTTCAGTTTTATATATTTTTGCATATAAGTTTTCTCGTCTCTAAATTTACATGGTATAATGTATAAATACTTGCAATCGGCTAATTACGAATCAAACTTTTTCTAACTTGCCAATTTGCTAATATTATCAACGAATAAGTTGTCGTACAAAAAAGATCCTACAATCGCACGAACAGAAAGAAAAGAGGGAAAGAGTATAAAAATTCCTGTACCTCCATATTTTCATTTCGAATACCTTTCTCGACCAGCGATATAGTTTCAAACCTGTTGACGTAATTCATCGAATTACGAGCGGCGTAATTCCGAAATTATGTAACACACACACAAAAAAAGAGAAACAGAAAAAATGATACAGGGAGCAAACTTCGCGGAACAGCTGGAACAGTGAAAGTGTACCAGAACGAAGGCGCATCTTGCTTTGTGGCACGCGTTCCATCGAGAAAATAATAATTCGACTCGGAAGAGGCTACGCGATCCAGGCGGTGAACGCGCGCACGATCGCGGCGTGCGCCACGATCATAGATCCTGGATCACGTAGATCTAGCCGCACGACTCGCACCGAGACATTTTCACAACCGCTTTTCCCTCGCAGGACTGGTTGCGAATCCGGGCGGCCAGAACCCGGTTCTACGCGATACAACCTCGTAGAAATCCGGCTTAAAGGGGTCGAGGGAACAACTCGCCGATACTATCGGAGAAAATCGTTCGCCGACAAAAAAATATCGACGCTCCATGTTCTAACAGAGCGATCATCCGAATTACATTTTGTCGATAAACGATAACGACGATGATTTCTGGATTGTTTCTTGAACGATTGCTGCTGTTGATTTTCATAATTCTCATATTACGAAGTTTCCAGCCTTTTAGGAGAACAGTATCGTTTTATTTTCAATAACGTGGTAGTTTTAGTTTGAAGCGTATTCGTATGTAATTCGAAGCAGTTGTTCGTGGACGCTTTTGTCGAGACTCATCAACTGCGCGAAGGGAACACGGTCCAGCGAGGCGTACGTTGAACGTTGAATAATTCCGGATGCTTTATCATCCGAGGTTGTGATAAGAAGCACGGAACAACGAGATAATATACAGTTCTGCGTATAACCGCCGGCTCTTCATTGTGCTACTATTTCTGTTCGAGAGATCGCGTATACATATGTATGTAAGTAGTTCTTCTCCGCTTCAACGAGCTCTGCTTATGTAAAATCCATTTAGATTAGCCTTATCGCAAATAGTATACGAGTTTGTCGAACTGTTCGCTTTTGTGTACGTCGTTGCAAGTTGGATCAGTCCAATCATCTAATTTTTGTTCTTTTTTCATTTATCGGAAAGACATTATTGAGCAACGAACTTGCAATAAAATATTACAGCACAATGGTACAGATTCTTTTAGTTATTCTTCAAAATATGCTGTAAAATATTTTTGAAATTATTCCTTCTAGTCTTGTGACGTAGAAAAATTACAATTTGGCTTTTCTAAGTTTTGCTTCTCTTAATTCACGAAGAAAGTAACATTACGATTTTTATTCGACCATGAAAATTACTTGTTCTAGGCTTGTGAAAGATTTACAGTTCGGAAATATTTCTTCGTTCGCAACATTTGTTCGTTGAAGGGTTGATTGTTTCACATTCTCGCGATCATTTCGTGAAAAACGTATTTATCTATGCATAGCAGAGGACTGTAGAGCAATTCGAGAACAAGAAAACGATCGATAATGGAGCTCACTCGAAAATGTTAAATCGTGACCGAGCAAGTTCGGTGCAATCACGAACTCTGGAATTAGAAAGTGAATATTATTAAATCCTCTCCTCGGCTAATTGTGATATCGATGCTGCGAGAGATCGTGGTGAAATAAAAAAAAAAAAAGAAAAAGAAACGGTCACGTTCAGTTTTCACCGGAACGATTCCTCAGCTTCTCGACGCGATCCGTGATCGATTTGTGATCGATAGATGGATGGCTACTAGTCGAACGGCATTTCTTCGGAGAAACGAATATTTTTCTCTTCGTTGCCGTGCTCTTTGCGCGTGAAATCACGGAAGACGTCAATTCTACGCTCCAAGACTCGCCGAGCCTCGATCGATTGCTTTATCGAGTGATCGACGATTATCGAAAATGATCACTTGCAAACCTCGCTAAGCCGAGTAACCGAAGGAGATCAACTTCGCCACGCCTGCTGTTTTAATTATTCCCTCGTAACTGGAGCGATCTTCCGATCTAACCGCTGCTTTAATATTAATGAAGCAACGAGGAAAGAGTTTCGCAGTACTTTGCTCGAGAACGAATATATCAAAAGAGAGAAAACATTTCAATACACTTTCATGTTATATAGAATCATCCTTTCAATTTTTATGTACTGTGTTATATATTTACATATGTTTCGCAATACTTTGCCTTAGGATGAATACATCAAACGAAAGAAACAAATTTTGCAATACGCTCTCATAAGCGTATAACCACCCACAAACATTCAACGTTCGTATTTTGTGACGTGTATCTCTATGTGTTAGCGTGACGATTAGACTGAGAATTTTTATGCAAATTTATATTTTTGTGGGCGCTGTTAACGAAATGGAATCAAAACAAACTCTATAAATTAAATATATGTGTGTGTGTGTGTGTGTTTTAAGACTTAGAAGGAAAATAGATTTTTTTTTAAAATGGATGGTTGGATGTATTTCTAAAGTCAGGCATCGTTCTCTTCTCTTTAGGCAAGCTCGGAAGCAGATGAAAGTGAATTATTGAAATCGCCCACCATAGCGGCGCCCACGTTCCTCTGAAACACCTGTTTACCTACGAATAACACCGCAAGAGGAATCGTTCCACTTCCTCTGCCCCCGTTTTCCTCGACTTTACAAACATTTTCAATCTGCGCCGCGCGTTTAAGCGCTGTTCACACGGTTCGATTCGAACATCATCGCAGTTTCTACATTTCGAGGAGAAAATTTTAAGCTATACCTGTAACTATATGGTACTGTCTTATTTAAGCCGTGTCGACTAAATATGAATTTTTATTCGTGTGTTTTATTTCATATTATTTACCACGTAATGTATTTAAATTATTTTTCAGAAAATTGATGATAATTTTAACTTGGAATTTTTTTAGATTTTCTTTAGACTATCTTTAGATTATCCGTTGAAAGACCGCAACACACACGAACGATCCACGTTTGCAATCAAATGCCGCATTCTTTCTGTCATTTTCAACCAATTCTATTTTTCCAACGTTAACAAATATCCCAACATTGAACACAATATGAAAACATTCTTATCATTACACATGATGTCTCGTTTGAAAAATATTTCCATTTCCATTGCAAATCTTTTTCGTTTGCCGAAATGAGAGCAAGATCGAAATATAAAATTTCCAAGATCGCAGCCAGATTAGGAGTACAAAATGAAATATTACTCAAGAGATAATTTTAGTCTTTCTTTAGCGAATAAATCAGTCCAAGTTTAATCCTATTGTTTTCCTCGCGGAACGTGTGTTTGGTTACGCACAATGAGGAACGCTCTACGAACAGTACAATGATACAGAGAACCTCGAATGGTAAATGGCACGACCGGGTCGACCATTTGAATCCCGAATACGTGTAAAAGAAGACGGTCGAGCATTTAGTGAAAGGCAGAACGCGCGTCTTTCGTGGCCGAGATTCGATTCGATCGACGAACCTAAGTCACGATGTCGTTCCTCGCGATTTGCAGTCGATCCTCTTCGCACCGTTCGCCATGTCATTTGCACGATCACCTCCGTGTCCTTTTTATTTACACCCGCGTTCATCTACAGTAGCTACAAAAGATGCTCGCATACCATTCTGTTTGTTACTTAATTTAGGACCAAGTACGTTAAATCTCATATCATTAGTAATACTTCGATATGGAATGACAATTTGCTATTACGAAAATGAAATGTAGAACCAGATAGGAAAATGCTTCATTGAGAAATAAAGCTACGTGTTCAATTACTTTCTGTTGGCATGATGGATAAAATTTCATTGGGAAAATAGAGTAGCTCGTAACAAGAACAATCCTCGTTTTCCGGACTTTTTAGATAATGACGTACTCCAGTTGTCAGAAGACTCGCAATATGCTGGAATTAATAGTATCAAAAGTTACCTATATTTCGTCTCGCGATGAACGAAACATGTCGAATGAAAATCGTCCGCTTCTATAGAATCATTTATCAAGATTCCACAATTGTCTGGTTCAATTAAATACGTTTCTCGTAGCTTTATATACTTTTCTACCTCACGTAACTGTTATCAAACTTCTGTCGAGCTTTATCAGTATAATCGCGACAGTCGAGTCTCGTTACATTACTAATGTAATTGTTTAATTGTGTTTAGTAACGTTCATAAAAGGTTTCCATAAAATATTGCAATATTTTTGTGAGCTATTGCAAGAACGGATATATTCGTGACAATTGTTCAATACGATGAATATACAAGTAAAAAAAAAAAAAAATGGAAATGTATCGAACAAAAATGACAAACGTGGACAAAGTTTTCGTTATGAATTTCAATTACTATATATCATAAATATAAAATGTTGAATAGTCAGAAAACGTGGTACATCTTTTTTTCTTGTTTATCGTTAAAAGACTTCCCAATGGTTTCTTGTTCGATAAAGGTCCTCCATTTTTTTTTCCAGCAAGGGAAGCTTAAGGAATTAATTCTCGTAAACGTATCAGCCGGGGCAAACTTCTCACAGGAGGATAGAATTGAGTTCATGAAAGGATTCGCGGACATTCGAAGAAACTCGACGAATGGGGATTAAACATTATCTTCGTGTATACATCTTAATCCCTGGTCGTAGCGGGTTTTCGTCAATGGCACTTGTGAACCGTGCTTAATTCGACGCTGTGACCTAAATTTCAATAGCGTGCACAAGCTGGCGTCCTCGCGACGCAACGGGAATTACGATACAGAACATTGTACTCGCAAATATCAATTCTGACTTCCCTGAACGACATGTTCGAGTCTTCCTTCGGACAAAGGATATTTAAGAAGGCTCGTTTGATATTATTCCCATATATTATTCTCATACTGTATCTCGCGATACAAAAGTGTATTATTTAGGAATTTTGCTGCTAAAATAAATTTACATGTAGAACCAATATCAATTTAGCGATGAAATTTTATTTGAACAAGAGTAACTTCCTTCTAAGATGTACGAAGATTTCCGTGCGCGAATGTATACCGTTGAGTTATCAAAATTCGACGAACAGTTTTGCCTTTTGAATTCGAGGTCGATAGGAGAACACTGCTCGAAAGTGTCAATTTTAATCTCGTCGAACGATACATCGTGTCTTCCTCGAGGCACAAGATAATTAAAAGAAATATTTAATCAAGATTTCCTGTAACAGTGGAGATACAGGCCGATTATTAGGCTTCGAGGAACAGTCTCGCCTTTCGAATTCGAGGTCACTATGAAGACACAGAGTACTCGAAAATAGCGTTTCTGGTTTCGTTCTCAGCGTTCGTGTCGCAGGCTTCCTTGAGACAAAGGATACGTTCTTCAAAGGACATTAATAAAGTTATTCTCTGCAATCGTTTAAGCTCTACGGTCAATTTTCAATTATTTATTACTTAATTTGTCTTCATAGATAGGCAGTATAATTTTCCAGATTGTGTATGATATAATTACAGGATTGATCGAAATACTATGTAACATTTCTATTTGTAATGAACATGCTTTCAAATGCATACGATCCGACTTTAAAGAATAGCAGCCAAACGTATATAAAAAAGTGGGAATCTTGCTTGGTAAAATAATTCGCACGATCATAGATCCGTTCTGATGCGTCAGAAATGATGAAATTCGTGAAGCATTAAACATCTTCCCTGAACAGGAAGAAATTACGTGACTCACAAAGATGCACAATACAACAGTTGAATCTCACATAAATTTTTCGTCAACTAAATGCTACGCTGGTATAGTCAGAAGACTGAAACCAACAAAGATTCATCAGATTTATTAAGGACATAAATCTTCTCACAGGATTATAATATTATCCTAAAAAGGAGTCATACTTATGTTTCCGGTAATATCTGTCATTTAAAACGTAATGACAGTCGAACGTTTTTAAACGTTATTACATATGGTCAGAAACGATGACTAGAATCTGAAGATGGTCGAAATAATCAGATTCGTAGGAACAGCCTCTCGAATTCGAGATAGATAAGGAATTGTGATGGTGTATAAAAACACGCCTAAGTTTCCTACGGTGTTTGCGCATTTACATAACGCGTTGAAAGCCAAAAGTTATCGAACGGTCGTATCACGCGACGAAATTTTCAAAAAAATCCTGGAATTGATGAAACTCGAAGGAGAAGAGTTTCGTCTTTCGGATTCGAGATCGATAAGAAATTGAACCATCATCCTGAAGCATCCACGTCCGAGAGGATCGCGAAATTCGAGGAGAAACGTCCCAGTCGTGTCTCTTGTCAACGTGGACGTTATCGTGGAGGCCGTGTCATTGAGTTGCAAATTTATTTCACCTCGACCATCGGTCGGATATTTCATGAGCGACAATTTATTTACGGCAAGGCAACAGCCACTTGCGTACAGCCTAAAAAATCTGGAGATCCTGTTTCCCGGCTCGCACACGCGGACCTCGAAGTGTGAAACGTGTGTCACCATTTGCGGACACTCGTGCGAGTTCCGTGGGGTTCTTTAAGGGGGCCCATTGGCTATTTACAAGAACTGCAAAGCCCCTCTGCACCACAAAGAACGCTCCTTTATACCTGGACTCGCGTTTCGCGAAAAATCCTTCGAGGGGAACCGAACAGAGGAACTGAAGATGCTTCGAAAAACGAAATGCAAGGGATTCAAACTCCCCTCTTCTGAAACATCTATACACGGTTCGTTCGAACCTGATCGGCTCGAAAATTCATCGGGAATTTGGAAAATTAGCGTAACGTAATGCCCCAACTTCTCGAATTCGCGTATAAAGGAACTTTCCCTTCGATTAACTCTGTTTCTGCACGATTAAGTGCCGAATTTGTTGGATCGACCGTATCCGGGGGAAAAAATGAACGCTGCCGGGAAAAGTATTCTTTGTGAAAGTTAAAATTCGAAATCACCATGTTTTTTGTAACGGTGATGCTATAAAAGTCATTGGGATACACAAGGTGTTTGGAAGAGTAGGAGCCGGAGCCAAAGTTGAGGACCATGTGGTACTCGTCAGAGGCAAAGGTCTTGATAAATATGGCTCCATATGTCATTGGTTTTATAAGACGTTTCCGATACGAGCCCGTAACACCATAAGAGAAGAATCTTTTCATTGCGTGAATAATCTTTTTCGCGCTACAGACAGCCGATCATAAATTCGTTCACTGCCGTATGTCAACGATTGAGAGATGGAACATCGAAGGGAATAGAATATCGAATTTTCTAAATTGTGGAACATGGGAAGCAGGTGGAATTTTTAGCTCTCAGTTAGGAAAAAGACTTTTACAAACAACCGATTCGACAATCCCAACGCAAGTTGTCGAAGAACAACATTCCAAGAAGCAACTGTTGGCCAACCACATGATTGCGTAGAAAATTGTGCATGATCACCAACTCGTGTTTCCTTATCGCGTGATATTCGTAAATAAATAATTCGCCGATGAGAATGTTTTCAACTTGAAGACATCTGATGAATTCGACTTTGTGAACGATGCTATTTGACACGATCCATTCCGAAAAATCAGAACGTAGCTTGTAAATAAAACAAGTAAGGAGTTAAAAATTGCACGAGTCTCCGTTAGAAGAGGAAGGGTGTTTGATAATCGGTCGTACAGGGGGAGGAAAGTCAGGTAGAAATTCAGTCTGGCGGCGTCAAAACCAGTACGGATACGTTGATAGACTCACCTGCTTTCCTTTTACTGTTTCTTGACCTGCCGTAAACGATGGAATTTAGGTACTCCACTTGTCAGTCACAATTAACCACACGGCGCAACAAGCTTTCGCGCGATCCTCCCACTTTTATCTCAACCCTGAACCTACGCGATATTCAACGAACAACTTTCCAAGGTATTCTTGCCGATTTTTCCGAGTGATATTTCTTGAAACTCGGCATATCGTTCATTAAGCTACATATCGCGATCGATATTTGAAATCGGATGTTACAGATTAGATAAAACGTTACAAACAGATACTACGTTATTTGTCAGCCATCTATAAACAAGATTAATTGGAAATCGTTGGGAAAAGTGAAACCGTGACCAACAAATGCGTTTTCATTCATAATGCGTATTATGCATGGACACGTATCTATGGACGGTTGTAATTAAAACGATACGACGAAAAGCATCCGCTCTAAACTTTCATATACTTATTATGGCCAACTACCGAAATAACCATATTCGGATTCTACTCGTCGAAAACTACCTACCATACGTTACTACGATAAAACAGATCAGAAACTCGAAATTCAGCCGTAAGCTCGAAATTCGAAAACGAAATTCAGCCGTATTTTTACAAGGAGTGTACTGAAAACGAAGAAAATCCTTCGAGGAGTCGAAGAGTTTCCAGAATGTCGTTCGACCTCGATCGATCCACGGTGATTAAAGGTTCGTATAAATTCTGTCATCGAACCCGATGAAATTTCCTCGGGTGTCGTCAACCCTGACATTAAATCGTGGACGGTGTCAGGGCTACGATCCCTCGGATCGTAGAGCTCGTGTGCGGAGAAAAAGGAACGAGAAGCTTCTCGTAGTGGAAGCCGACGCTAGACAGCCAGTTTTCATGTTCTCCAGAGTGGATAACCGCGTAAAAGTATCCCGTTACCACGGTAGCCCAGATACCGGATTACGGAGCACGAATTGTCAATCGAATCGTGAGAGGTTGCGAGTTTCCGTTGCGGAAAAAGCCGACCATACTAGTCGCCCGGGGGACCGCAAGAATTTCGTGATACGCTTTTTTTATTATGCTAAGACAAGTGAAGGAATGGCGGCGCTTGGTGAACGGCTCGTATCCTTCCGTTATATTCAGCGCGATATTTCTATGTTACATATTTGCAAAAGATTCGTGCAATTGTATTACGTCAATTCTTTCGATCTGGGTTAAAATCTTTCTTCTCTCGTTGCGGCATTTTCACGATGAATATTAATCCTTTTAACGTTAGTTGGAATTTTTCTACTCTCTTCGTGACGTTTCTACGTTATTTGAGCAGAATTTGCGAAAGTTAATCTTTGCAACGTTGATTGAAATGTTTCTTCTTTCGACACGACGTTGCCGCGTTATTTGAAAACTATTCGTCAATATTAATTGTAATATTAAACCTAAAAACGTCGTGAACATTAATGTTTACTCCTTTTGACGTTGATCGAGATCTTCCTACTGTCCTCGTGGCGTTTCTACGTTACTTGAAAATTCGCAAATATTAACGCTTTGATATTGGTTGAAATTTTTCTACTTCTACGTCACGGCGTTTCTATGTTACATAAAAAGACTTCCTGAATCCCAACTATTCTCATATTGTTTAAAATCTTTCTTCTCCTGCCACGTTTTCTCGTTTTATTTGAAAAGAATTCGTGCTTGTTAATCATTTTAGTGTCGATTGATATCTTTCTCTTTTCGTCACGACTTTTCTATATTATTGGGAAAACATTCATGAACATTAAGCCATCTATCGTTGATTAAAATCTGTTTTTTTTTTTTTTGTCGTAATGATTCGGGAAAGATTCATGAATAATTAACCCTTTTGTTGTCGATCAAGATCTTTCTACTTTCGTCACGGCGTTTCCACGTTATTTTGAAAAGATTCATGAATATTAACCTTTTTATTGTTGATTAAAATCTTCCTTCTTTGAGTCGGATTCACTTGAAATCGTTCCAAGATCCAAATGCCACAATTCGTATCATTCATCCGATTTGTTACAGACGTCAAAAGTGGCAAATCATATTTTGCACGATATTAAATGTATTTATGTAACTGATTACGTAAGGTATTACATGTAACAAACCAGTCGCGAGAGAAAAACAATAAAGCAAATATTTGATAATCACGAGATACATAAACAATATTATCTGTAAATACAAGAGTTTCTAGTGTACGATAAGCAATTTTTCAAAAACAATATATAGATTCAGAGCGTTAAAACAGCTAATAAACGTATTTCACCGTTATCGCATGATAAATCGTCAGAATATCGCGTTAAATCATTCCGGTGTGCTATTAATCAGCGAGATACGTAAAACACCGCGTTCCTTTCGATACGAGGTTTATCCAGAAAATCGATAGATCCGATGAGCGAAACCCGCGTGTTTCAGGGAACGGTTGAACATTCACTTTCATTGGAAACAGCGCCTCGAGTTATGGCCCGATAAGATGAATGTTGTAACAACACGGCCCAATGAATCATAACATCGATAATATAATGAGGATCGAGCATAGAAGGCCGGTGGTGAATGGTGAGTTTACGTTTTCGCGCATCCAATCGGCTGGTAAACAACCACTTCCAGCCCAACTAACGCCATTAGAGTCACATTCAAACCAATTTAAACTCAACCGAACACGCTTGCCTCGTATCCCCAATAATTAAATTCCACGCGAAATCTTCAACCTAGAGGAGTTCAACGATCCCTAAAAACGTTTATTCTCAAGGCGAAACTCGTTTATCACGCAGGACTTCCTTGATATTATTAATTAAACACAGTCGAGACTAGATAAGATAGAAAGCAGATCCGTTACGAAGAAACTAACCTCTGATTTTCGTTTCCTGTGGGTCCAACGGTGGAAAACGTGGGTGATTCTGCTGTCCCGGTTTCTTCAACAAGACACCCACGACCTGCGGTGCCATCATCATCTTGACGAATCCTCTGTTTCTTTCCCCTCTTTCGATCAGTTTCGTCCAGTCATCGTCCACGATCTATTCGATCTTCGTTTCACCATTAACCCGTATATCCAAGACGAGAGAAGGAACAACACCAACTTCCTTTTTCTCTTGCAAACCAAAATAAAAAACAAAGAAAAAAAAAGAGAGAGAGAGAAAAAAGCAATTGGAAGGCCCCAAGGAGGATTCTTGTTATCTGTTGATCACTTTTTTTCACTGGATACTCGACCGAGGATTTAACGCTAGGTCTGACTGGATCTGAAATTAAAGCGGACGGGGCCAACGAACGACGCGCACACCGGGAGAGCAGCTGCCGATTCCGTTCAGTTTAGACCGTCTGTCGTTTTATTGGCCAAGGCGACGTGTCACTTTAGCGAGGAACGAGGCGCCAGACTCCTTTTCCACTCTCTTTCGACCTTATCACTCTATCTAGTTTCTCGCGGCGCACGCGAAGCTTCGCCTTATCGCGTGACCAAACGCTACAACGCACTGTACGATCGATTCAGCCTCTTTTTGATTCTATTCCTCTCGTTTCATGCGAGCTCGCTACGCGCTCTTTCCCTTTCATTCAAACTCCTGTTCGATTGATAACGTCCCACTCTCCCGACCTTTTGTCTCTGCCGATCGTATCACCTGTTGACACACGCGGTCAGTCAGCAGCTTTCGCCTGAGCGCGGAGCCTCCACGTTCGGCGACAATGGCCGACCGTAATACACAGCCTGCAATTATTGCAGCCAGATAACGCTTATCAAGCCGGCGCGTTCGCCTTCGAAACCGAGTTAACGAGTATCGCCGGTCAACTCCCTCGGTCCGCTGCTTTTTCAACTCTGAAAACTTTACTCTGATTTAGCTGCCTGACACGGAGTCTTCAGTTTTAAGGTCAACTCTATTGGCCCGCGGATGTTTCAATAACAGAGACGTCGATTGTAATTTAATTTCGGAATCCTCGATTTTAAGACGAACGACTCGCCTTTGGTTCGCCGACTATTTTTTTAACGACGAAAGCTTTAATCTAAATCCAATTTTAGAACCGTCGATTTTAAAGGTGCAGAACTGTGGTTCGTCGTCTGCTCGATAACGAAAGCTTCGATTCGAACGTTATTTTATAATCTCCGATCGATTAGTTCAATAGATCAATGGTTTAGGTCAATCGCTGACTTTTTAATTCCACGGATCTCAATTGTGGTTTAAATACAAACTTCGGTTTAATCGCAGAGTCTTGGCAGTTTCGGTACAACTTGCATCGAAATTTTAGTAACACGTAGTACGCCTGTACTTTAGTATAATAATTCCTCGTTGCGACGATATTTCGCAGAACAGTCTTCGTTTCACAACACTAGGTTTTTCGCTTGACAACCAGTTACCTACGTTTCCGTCGAATCGAGGCTAGTTTCAACGACACTCGCGATTTCCGTCACAGTCGCAATGTTCTGTACGTAGTTTTTAGCAAAAACGGAGCGATATATGGTCTGATTAATCCGATTTTCTCGCCGAGTTTCCCCCCCAACCCCCCGGCCTTGTCAACGATCGTTCGCGAGCCAGGAGGCTGTTTAATTAACGCGTCGATGAGGAAAACACGGACACGTTTGGTCGCAATAGCAACGTAAAAACGATCGTTGTCGATCCAGCATGGCGCGCGCACGACCAACGACTAAATAGACGGCCGAGTGCATCGAGCTCGACCGCCTCGTGTTCCCCTTCCATCGCCATCCTTGGTTTCTCTTTCTCCCCCTTTCAGAACCAACCCTCTGTCGTTCTTCGTTCTGTTTACACGCATCCCTAGACCATAGGAGTGGCGCGCTAATTTTTCAACTTTCCTCTTTCTCTCATGCGACGACGTGATAACGCGTACGAGATCGTTAAACGAGCCTCTTAAAAGTCGATCATCGACTCTGTCTTTTGCAAGTTTCTCCACTTTGCTCGTCAGATACGTGTCCGATTATACGCGTAGCATCGAATTTCCGAAGGAATTTGTTACTCATTTGCGCGAGTCTGTTTATTGGAAGGAGTTTCCCGAAAAACGTGTGGATTTATGGAGTCGGTCGATATCTATGGCCCATGGAATAATATTATTAAAATCCGAAATCTATTCACACGTTGGCCGTTTCTAGAGTTATATCGATGTTGAATAAAGGAAGGATTTTTTCAAGAATGACGAACAAACTACGTACATGTAGGCAAATTTGCATTTTTATGAAGAAAACTAAAGGAATGAGATTCGTCTCGTCCTTTGAATATTATAGCGAGTATTTTATTTTCAGTGTCTTAGATCAGATCTTTGTTATTATATGCGCGTTTCGTAATCGTAATTTCATAATACGCATAAACGTCCGCCGTTGTTAAAATTATTTTACCATCGCTATTGATACGACAAAACATGGTCAAATATTCCTTGAACCATTCGGTCGTTCTTCACTCTGTCAAGACAAATCCTTGGAGAGTCGGTGTAGCGTACTAATCTTTAACTTTCATCCTTCATATCGTACGCTAAGATGTACGATATTGGCAATATGAATGGCGAAAAGAAAATATTAATGATCCAGAAACGTTGGATTGGTTTAGCGTGCGGCGAAACGTCATTCTTATCGGACGTGTCGATAATGTTACGAGATAATGAAACCGTTAACGTGTTTTTGGTGGAACGATAGCGATAAAGTCGTAATGCTTCGATAGTTGAGACTTGGCTCTTGGGACTTCATTCTTAAACCATTACGGTGATAATTCGCTCCCTCAGCAAACCTACATGTAATCTTCTTATTCCCATTCGATTGAACACGTACTCGGTTCTATTTTTTAAGCGAGCGAAACCACAGACTTTCGTTGACGTCCTTTCAACGAAAGTCTGTGGATTTTCACTCGTTGAAGTTCGTATTTAAACCATTAGAACCACAATTCGCCCCCTTGGCAAACCTACGTTTGATCTTCTTATTTCTATTCGATCGAACACCTATTCTTCCCTATCTTTCGAGCGAGTGAAACCACGAATTTTCGTTGTTACTCCAAGCTCGTGATATCTCGATGGTTAAAGCGTGACTCGTTTATTATGGTTTATTTCCAAACCATAATTTCTTTTGCGATCATAATTCACCCCTTCGGTAACCCTCTGTCTGATCTTCTTGTTTCCGTTCGATCGGACACGTAGTATGCTTTCCTACCTTTCGAACGAGAGTTAACTTCATCGTTCCTCACGTTCGATAAATATTATAGATCTCTTACCCGGTAGGCTTTTCTATCTGGATCTCGTTAGAGCGAAGTGTACTTGGACGTCAAGTGAATGGCCTGCGGAAATGGCTATCGGCGGGAACGCGTGACGTCAAAACGTCTCAAGACCACCGTCTGCGAGTAACACGCGAAAAACGAAAAATACGGTGACATACTTTCACTCGTTGACTCGCGCGGGCTACCTGCGAACGGGCCCCATTGAAATTCAGTCTAATTACGTGGAAAACGACACGAACACCGGATATCGGTGGAAGGAAGGAGCTGAGTCACACCCTCATCACCCTCGCTTCACTCGTGAAGCTAGATAAGGAATCAACGTAAACATGCGTCAACTTGACGCACGTTTTTCTTGCAAATATTGAATTCTAATAGAAAGTTGGGAAATTCGAAATGCGTTTACGGTGATTACTTGACTCATTTCTTAGATACGTTTCAATCTACGAAGGATTAGTACGTACATATATGTATCTGATGTATTAAAATTCTTTTACCGTATTTATACATTGCCTTTCCATTTTATCGCAATTTTCGTGCCGTAGATTATCACTTTCTTCGAAGGAAAAATAATTCTACAGCGATGAAACGAATAGGAAAGTAACGGAAGATGCTTCATGCTTCAAGCATTATTTTAATTATAAATGAAAAAATATACAACAACGAGTCGAATATGAAGAAAAATCTTCATGCCTCGAACGTTACTTTATTTTTATAAATAAGAACAATTTCAGACTAACGAGACGAATATGAAATTCACGCTTCAAACGTTGCTTCTCTATAAACGTAGAGGCTACCAGTGGGATATGAAAGTCGCAGAAAAATATTCGCTCGTCCACTAAGCAAAGTCACCCTAATAAAAAGGGGGCATTAGGGTACCATCCCTAGTAGGGATAGTTGCTTCAGGTATCGCTTCTACTATCTTCCCGGCTCAAATACTATAAACTCCGAAAAATGTCACATGTCCTGCCTCGTAGCGGAACTGTGGCGACGACATATTAGTAACGTGCTATTGTCATCGAGGAAAAACGGATCAGAGGGGATGACGAGGAAGTCGGAATTACTTCACCGAGGGTTCACAATACGGGCAGGTGAAAAAATAGGATGATTCGGACTGGTATCGATTCGCATCTCGTGAGATTAGAAATTACATGCAGATCAAACTTCTCCTTCTATTTGCTCTGCGCATTAAGACATACATACACGAGGGAAGCATAAATTTCTGAATTTATATTCTGTAATAAAGTCACGATCCAAAGAGAATAAAAAAAAAAAAAGAAAATTGTAGGGTAAATCGGGGTCGAAGCATTCAGCATTTTTGTACCGTTTCTTTCCCACGACATTTTATCATTTATTTACATAGTAGCCTCGGGAAGTAATTTTTTCGCGAAAGTTCTCTCAAGTAGCTTTGATAGGTTTTTAGCGTGTTCAGTGTCGTGGTATAAAAACTAAAACGAATAATATTTCTAGTGCTACGTACGATAAATGTTTCATCGAACAACCAATACTCCTCTTAGTAACTACGATACATGTTAAATATTTAATTTTTTACTCGGTCTATTCTATGTCAGGGATGTATATCTCGAGAAATATCGTTGGTAACAGTTGTATCTCGTTTCTTTTTTAACGAAATATCCTCGATATTCGTTTTAACATTATCGATCGGCAACGCAACCGAGCACGTCAGACGTAATTGGACAATGCACCGATCCATATCGAGGTTGCATTGTATCGACTATGGTGCCCAGCGATTGAGAGCTCTCGAATGTCCCCTGCGACTCGATATCAGTATTCTCGTCGCATATTTACGGTCGCACAAAGGGACGCGGAGTATATCGAGGCTCGTGGCCATCGTCCAATCGTGACACCTCGTGAACCAACACGAATAATGATGTTAAGAGAAAAAGAAAAAATGGACAGAAAAAAAAAGATATTTTTATCCGACGTGCATCGAGCGAAAAAAATGCGGCTGCCGCGGTGAAACGACTCCCCAAAGCGAGAGTCAGAGGAGGAAAGAGAAAAAGGGAAAAGAGACGGCGCCAAAAATATCTGACGCGTAGTTCGCACGCGCGACGTCGTGCTGTTCCGATTCTTAACGCTGTAGAAATGAACGTTCCGTGGCTTGAAATAAAATCGAGCCTCCCCTGCTGGGGCCTTTCGGATCGAAAGAGTCTCGGTAACGATATCTTTGGTAGAGAACGAAATGGTAAAATAGGTGAATTTGGAGTTGTTTGATGTTCACCCGAGATAATGGATCGTCAACGTCAATTCGATACGATTGATTGGTATTTTCTTGCACAGTATATACATGTACGCCTGTCTGACACTAATAACAGTGGGACTTGCAGTTTTTTAAACGTAATTCTTAGCGTTGCTTTAAACTTGTGTTTAAATATACGAATAGCAACTGTACATAAAAATCAAACATGTACATATGTGTGTATATTATACAGTCGATAGTATGTATCTTAGTACAGCTGGTTTCCTTTGTACGATGATTCACCTGTTCGCCTAATGCAGGTTTTGCATCGTTGAGTGAGAAGCATAACGTAACGAGTCTTGATCGTTCGTTCTATTTATATAATTTGGCCTCGTACAATTACTTCCGAAATATCTCCATATTTGCATCTAACCGATTGATCTCTTTTTAAGAACACAGCTCAAGTACAGATTTGAGTTGCCGATGATCTTTGCTAAAGATACAATAAATGTTTATGTCTCGTATACTAGATATTTGCTTTTCATTTGGCGAATGTATCACGCTGATCAGTATAGGAAAGTGGATTTCGTCGATGGTCGATTATTCGAGTATTAATCCGCAGGGAATTGATACGGGTGTCTAACTACGTTCTAATTGACTCGAGTATCGTTTGAGTCGATGAGAACCAAGTTTACCGCGACGCTTAACCTGACCCTGCCTTGATCGATACTCGCGTAAACGCAAGCTGGACATACACCGACCAAAATGCCCGCAGCTAGCTAAACCGTGGCTTCACATAGGTATATGGATCTCGCAATCGGTTCAGAAAATAGTAGTAGACGGATCCTGAGTCACGATACAGATGCAGATTAACGCAAACGCGTGTATGCAGACCATGCACGGTTGCCACACAATCCGCTTAATTAAACATGAGTGTAAAGTGATGTTAACACCACGATGACCGGGCACGCTACAGTAAGTGCAACCATGTATGTAGTACACAATGTGTACAACATTCATCGAACATGTTAGAATAGTTTGGATATTCCATTTTTCTCCTCGAATCTATGTACACGATTTATCATGAAAATTATAATTCACTAGATACTATTGGAACAATTATAATAGAATAGATATTATTAGAACAATCATAATTTAACAGATATTATTAAAACATAGCTGATGGAGATACAATGGTATTCAATATGCGTATGTATATTTTTCTACTTTTCATGTAACTCACGATTTTGCGAATGAAATATTCCACCATCTTTTGAAAGAATATACCTGAAGGTATATAGACATACGGAAGAGATAGAAACAGAGTTAATAGAAAAATACGATTAATGTTTTAGTAGAATTATAATAGAACATTATTGTTGTCACAGAATATACCGACATGCGCGATCATCGTTAATGCGTTTTTTTATGGAACAGTATTCATTTTTCAATATTCATTTTTCTCTAACAAATTATAAATTGCGGTAGGCCCTATTCGGGTATACTTTGGTGAGTCATTGTAAATATGTATAATCCTAGGTAATAGTGGCTGTATCTTAATAGCAGCTAACGCGCTAAGACACAGGATTCACCAAATTTTCTGCTCATATAAAAAGTATAAAATGCCAACATTTGAAACATAAAAAAGTCGCGAGAGCGACTTAACGAGTGCGCAGACGACTTACTAAGCGGACGTCTAAATTTGGCGCATTTGTCGGGGTGTATCTCGCTGATAGGACGTATATGAATTCTGTTTGTGGAATTTTCTTAATCTCTTTCATCCATGCGTCATAAAAATGTCTCTCGTTAATCCCATGCTTAATCACCTTATGAAAATCATCATCAAATCGAATTCAAAATATCTGTGCCGTCGAAATAATCATTTTGAAATTGATATAAAGAAAGATGATTTAGAAAGTAGAAGAAAAATTGATATTACAGGTCCAGAGACAAGGGAGAAATTATAGAGTTTTGTATAGACTCGGAAAAAGTACTAACAGAACTAAAAATGTGCAATGTGATGCAAGCTATCGAATGAGTAAAGCGGGAAACAATATTGGCGGAACTGGTCAGGTTCGGATTTCGAAATAATTAATCGACGTATTATAATTGATCCATAAAGACAGGCTGCCGCAACACGAGCGGCGCACGTTTCCTCAAAGGTGAAAGTAAAAGCGGCCCAACACTTAGCTCACGCTGTGTAAAACCGCACGTTTTACTCGACTCTTATCGATCCGCACGTTTCAACGTTCCTGCTGCGGTGACAGCAATCACGAGACTTCACGCTCTCCGTCTGATCTTTTCCGTGAAATCGGAATGTCCCTCCTTCGTTCCTTATTTTTCATACTTTTAGCGATATTTCTTCAATCCCGTCGTTTTTTCTATCACTGATAAGTACTAACATCGCGTCGTGACTGGCGGAAATTGAAACGTTGCAACGGTCAGGGTGCATTTTCATGTTTTGCCTTCCCGCCTGACACTATGACGATCGTTTAATGTCTCTCGTGACAAGTATATTAATGAAATATTGATCTAATTGTAGGGAAATTCGATGACTTTGGACATTTGAAGAGCGCAAAGATGGAAGAAATAAATAATTCAGGAAGTGCATAAATGCAGTGTGTTACGCAGACTCTGTCCACGTAAAATATCCTCGTTATTTCATATAATAAGCGACAATGTTGTTTATCAAAGTTGTATAATCGAAAAAAAGAGTGCTGGAAAAGTAGCAAGATTTGCCTGAATATATGCAATACTAGGAACGAATGTTTAAGAAACATTCATATTTTAATACGTATCTATGGAAATATGATTATCATTTTGTGTCATACACACGCCGAAGGAGAAGCGCAGAATTAAAAAATATAGAAACAAAAACAGGTGCGTTAATAATTATACAATCTAACGATAAAACTTTAGATAATTAGCCGTCAACCGGACTATCGTTGAATCATAGGCGACCACGATGGTTCAAATTACAGTCGAGTTAGCTTACTTGATTCTAACTATATGAAAAATAGCAGTGGAATAGTCTTCGTCGCGTAAAACATAGGAAACAGATTCAGTGGTAAAAGATACTGCAAAAGTCTATGCGACATTTTATCCAAACCGTTGTGAGTCACTTAACGATACCGATTGAAACTCAAAACTTTGGACGATTAGCTCGATGGACATTCTTTCCAAATTTTTGAACTGGCCAGATAGGATTGACGAATTTCAGGAATCTCATCGGTTATCTCGGGACTTTGTAACATTGTGTGACAAGGCTCCACCGGGGAAAGTTTTCACGATAAGTCGAGAAAGACTGCTCCTCTTCTCTCGCTAATGTATTTTTACTTTCGTTGACTCATCGGTGAATTGCAAAAGCTTGCTTCGAGACCAATCCTCTTTTTAGTCGGGTTATGAACAAATTCTCGAGACCTAGAATCCTACGTTCTCCGTATTGTTCCCGAGTATTTTTCAGATCGTTATCGTGGGATGCACTCGACGTGCAGATTGCACGCTTATTACTGTCGATGCTTTCGCTAGCAACTCGTAAATTCGTAACAAAGAATCGGCGAGATTGCGAAAGCAGCGTCGGACTGCTCTAACGAACATTTAAGTTTCATTACTCGCAATTCTCCTCAATTTCCCTGATAGCCAGACGATGAAATTGCGGAAATTCAACAGAGTCAGATTACCATGCACCAATTCGTATCTAAATCTTTCTGGATCAAACGAATCAAAAATAATAACCAAATTCCGCGCTCCAGATATTCAAAAGACGTTGGAATGGATATCTTTAATTTATCTATTTGATCGTGTACTGTGATTGCGGTCTATTTGTATTTCTTTATGAGTGTATCATTGATGGTCAAACAGATCTTTTACATAAGATCCACTTAGTCGGGTGATATCTACTTTTAACTGTTCATTGTGTCTTTGGAAGTCGTGCACGAATTTAAGAAAAACTCAACATGCAATAATACCAGCTTGCTTTTGTAACTCTTCGTATTTAAGTTATTTTTCTTAAACTCATGCGCGATTACAAAAAAAAACAGCGTGATACTGGTTGGTTACTCGAGAGATTAAACAGGAACAAACGCTTTTCAGTAGAAACGTAACAGCTTCTTTCAGTTTTCATTCTTGTGTCTCAATGTTCGGCACAAGGAACTACTCTGAAATTTTTAATTAATCCAAGTTCTGCAATAATATTATTTTGGTTTGCACATTGGAGGGAAAACTCGTTTGCTACGAGAGAAGTGGCAGTTGTCAAACGCACTCACCGACGCAAGCTTGATAGCGCTGATGAACTCTGACACACGCGGAACGTGACTAACCCAAGAGTTAATCAGCGAGCCACAAATCTTTGTTTAACTTATGCGCAAAAGATTTAATAGAGGCGCAAGGTGTTGATGCAATTTCTCCTCGCCGGATGATGAACCCACGCGCCGTTTTGCTCGTTACATCCTCGCAAACAAATCGAGCCACGACGACACTCGAAAACGGCTCAACGATGAATCATTGCGTTGACTAATTGAATTGTAATCGGCAGAATGCGGGGACAATGTATTTTCGCGAGTCGTTTCATATCATTAACATTCGTGCAAATTATGCGATTCGTGTACAACAGTTTCACTAAATTTACCAAATGCATCGCGCGGTTTTATACTTTAGAATTTTTTGGAAGGTTTAAGGTTTACCGATAGTTGGTTCAATGGTAGATATATATACGTACCATTAATACGGTACAAATTAGGACTTGTATAATAGACTCTTATCATTATCGTGACTCTTATCATTACCGACTAGGGGCAGAATAAGATTGCAACGCTACAGTGGTGGAAACTGTAACTAAAGTATCTAATACCATTACCGCACCGACTACGCGCACAATTTGTTGTTGACAGTCACTGGTTTTGCACTTTGTACGTTGTTTGTTTGCAATTTATATTATGTATATTGTTTATTCATTTTATCTCCATTTCTAATTATAGTTTGCGTATTTAAAATCAGGAACCAGTTGTACTCTTAAGGTGCATTCGTACATCTGTGATTCGAGCAAATATATGCATGGTAATGTAATATAACGGAGTTCTTCTATGCCTACAACGGATGACTGAACAATGATATTTGCTTTCCCGATAGGAATTTTGTCCGCGTTATCAATGGAATATGGGAATATCTCGTATGATTTTACCTACCGAGCAAGGAAGGTACAATTGGTTTTAGTCGCGTGCTTTCGAGGGCGACACAAGAAGCACGGATTTTTTTTCAATTAGACGTATTTCATAGAAGTGTAAGATAATTAAAAAATTCTACCGAATACCACTTTAAAATATTCGAACGTCCTTCTCTAATGAATCCAAGCGATTCTGAACTCATCTCATAAACCGATTTCATCAAATGTAGGAACAACATGTAAATTACATTTCAGAGAAAGATCGAACAATCGTTTCCACCACTATTGTTCACAAGAGCTATGCGCTCTTTAATTCACTGTAATTTCTCCTCTCGCCTGGATATTCAAACGTTAACAAATTACGTAAACTATAAGTTTCCCCTGCCCATGGAATAAGGTCTCTGCTGATTAATGCATACATTCCTGTGAAATTCTCTCGTTGGCCTCCATCTAATTTCTGAATAGCTCTGGCCAGACATTGTTTCAACGGAAAGGAAATCGATGCTCGAGAGTCAGGAAATCCTCGTTCATCTTGCCCGGATAATTAAACGTGGAAATCGGCTGTCGCGCGTAAAAATAGAACACCGAAAGCTGTGTTTTCGCCGGCTTTATTATTGCTAAAAAATCAATTCACCCCGATATTTAACGATCCATGAAAAAGGAAGTGGAATATAGGTGGATGGGGAGTCGCAGTCGTTTCACGCGACGTATGTAATGATTTAGATGATTTAGTTTTAGTGGAAAGAATATAAAATAGCCATAAATTAAAGTAGCCATAAATATTCAGTAGCAACGCTGATGAATCTTTAAATTTTAAACTTTCACGATGATTGGGTGACGTATTTGTTGTTCATTTATCAATCTGAAAGAGCCTGATATGGAAACACGTTGAACTCCAGGTTGCAAGTGCTATTTAATTCATCTCGGAGCAGTGTAATTTTTCCGACTTTTCCGACATATGGTCGAGATCGCGTACAGAAATTTTTAATCAATTTTAACACACAGATAACACGTATCTAATTTCAAAGCCAAATAAGAATATAGTATCGTCGATACTAGATTAATTAATACAATGCGCCGAATTTTAAAATTGAAGAAATGTGGCTTATCATCCACCTGCAATCTTTGTGTATTAAAAGTAGAAGGAAAAGAAAAAGAATGTCAGGAAATTAGAAGGAATAAAAGAATGTCAAGTTCAGCTCGATATAGGATTAGAGCAAGGGGTTAGAGAGCGCTAAATAAAAATAGAATCTTTTAATGATATTTATTGGGATAAGCAAAGCGATCAAAAGATGATTATGGTTATTGCAGGAATAAGCGACGAATCAACGTGGAAGTCCAGGTTACACGAGCACGTGCATATTTGCATATGCAATAGGGTAGCAGAGGCTCGCTATGTCGACTGATTCTGGAGCACGAAGAAGAGGCGCGTTGAGTGGATACCGAGCCTCGAAGAGGCAGGTGGCTCGGCATCTAAACGAGGATTTTCTCGACATACATATACCCTAGCCGCGGCGGCGTTCCCGAAAGCTGAATTTTCTCTTTTATCGTTCGAAAGAAGCCAACTTGAAGGATCCTCTTCTCGTTTGAAACTTTCTTTCCGCAAGCTCGTACGCGAGACAAGATCTCGCTTCGTTCGAACCGCTGCATCTACGAAAGTTCTGTCTTTTACGCGACGTTACGGCGAACGAGTTGAAAAAGATCACGGAGAAGTAATTCGACTCGAAACGAGCCGTGAAATATTTTCGCCACGCTACGCGTCTTCAATTTTATTCCAATATCTACACAGAGTCAAATACCGCGCGTATATGTTCGTTTAAGAGGCGATTCAGTGATTCCGCGGAATGCTTGATTTTTAATTGGAAAACGATCCGTGGCTGTTGGTGTACGGAATAGGTTGGTTTAAGGACGGCAATTTTCGAGAACGAACGTTCTACGAGATCTCCAGCGACCTGTTTATCCGTTCTTGGGGATGCAATTCAGGGTAGCCGCATTGCGCCACCCCCTACTATCAGTCAGAGCTGCTTATAAAAGGTACGCTTGTAATTTTCGTTCCACGACGCGATGCGCTCTGCGGTTTCCGACTGGCCGGAACACGGAACACCGGAAGCACCATCGTCGACGCTCCCTTCTTGACCGTTAAATCGCGTTACGTAACGACACTGCTCGAGCATCGCCCCTACCACATATTTATTTAGTCCGAAGGCGACATTCCAGCTTTCGTTCGCAAATGTATTCTCGGTGGAAAGCGGAAATACGGTGAATTGGTGAAATTAACGAGGCTTGAAGGTGTAGGAAATGCTGGCACTGGTCGGCAAAACAGGAATTTGGCAAGATCGAAGGGAAGATAAGGCGATGGAGCGTTATTAGGAACGTAGAACGTCGAATCGGAACTACTTCTTCTTTTGCAGTCGCAGCTTCGTTTTTACCAACGCGGTAATTACTACGAGCGTCTCAGGAATCAAACTGATCAACTTCTCCTTTTGCCAATCCCTCGATCATGGTCGTCCAGGTACACAATTAACGTTAGGTTCTCAGGGAACGGGTGATATACTTCGATAGGTTCGTTTATTTTACGCATACAACAATAAGTAATAGTAAATCGCAAGAGAAATTGGAGAAAATATTTGGAAGATATCGTCGCTTTTCCTTGCCTTTCAGTTTATAAAATTAGTCAGTGCTGTTTCCATACTAAGTTACTACGAAATGTTTTTGCACCTTGGTGTATTTATTATATTAGTTGCGCGTTTGATTAACACGCGGTTAGAGCCAATATATTAAATTTCGCTTCTCGGTCGTGTTTTTAATAGTTTGTCCAGGATACGAAACGTCAGAAGAAAGCGCGGTGTGTCGTTGGAGACAAGATGGAAATCCCAATTTTTCACAAACGACGTCATATGCATAAATGTTGCGAGTAGTGGTAGTAAACGTTCAAATAGTCCATCCAGTAATGGGAAAAAATCTGGTGGAAAATATTCGTCGGGCACGAGACATAGAATTTCAGTACCGCGTGGAAATGTCGAGAGAGAAAAGGATTGGGAGGAAATGGTAACAACACGGCCGAATCTGTCAGCCTAGTTCTTTGATCTACGAGGCCAGTGTAGTAGTGGCATTCAGTTGCAACGGCGTGAAAAGTCTCTCGTTCTCCGCGCTGACTTCCCCTTTGACGCTGCGCATGTATATGTGTGCACAGCTTCGTTTCCTCCCTATCCCCTACCGTGGTCCTGAGCGCTTCTCGGCGAACCAACCCCCACCATCGGATCGCGGTGTATCGAACGGTCTATGACGTCATTGAACTTTCTGTGACGTCATGCCAGTGGTTCTCAACGCGCACGAAACCCGGCTGGAAAGTAACGTTTCTCGGCCGTGTCATCGACCAAGCTAGAAGCCTGTTCGATGGCTCTCCACCATACGAACCGTACCGAAACGAAGCAATCGTATCGAGATTAAGCGAATCGAGAGAAGAACGTCTCGAAAAGAATGGAAGCACGTTTGAGCACCACCACGAGAGCATCAATTTTCGAAGATGAGTGTTGTCACTGAAACTATTAAGCCGAGATTGATGCCCTATTGAGAGAACACAATTTCGTGGTAATGGGTTTGTGAAGGATTCATAGGGGGCGGAATAAGTTTACGGAAAACGTTTTAACTAACCGGCGTGTGAAAGACGGAGAGGGGAGGGAGTTGAAAAAAAATGCGTGTCAATAATGCGCACGTGTACGGGGAAATGTTCAAGGTAGCGGGCAGATTGGATTAACAGATATGGAAGGGACAGGTTAGACTAACTGTGAATCATAGAGTTTGCAACGTACGTGGTATCTGTCGTCATCCTCGATAATTTCGATTGTAACTCGCGTGGGCAGTCTGTGTGCACGTGTTTACCAGGGACGGTGGTTGAACGAGATACCGGAGGATGTAAAGGTGGGAAAGCAGTGCCACCAACCCCTGGGGACCATTGATCTGACATTCCCTGCGGTGACGTCATGCTCATCCAATAGAAGCGGGTCAAACGTCACGAAAAATGGCTATGCTCGTAGGACGTTGGCTACGATTCAAGGATGGCGACTTTTTGTACCTTTCTCGAATCATTTACCAAGATGAAAAGTCATCCGTGTATACGCTGTATTTCACTTTCATCAATCGACTGTCGCCACCCTATGCAGCTCCATATATAACCAAAATTTCAGATTTTCACAATTCCAACGCAATCTGATTTTTCAAATATTCAAAGTTTCGGCCCTTTGGTTTCATAATTCGTTAAATTACAGCTTCGAAGGTGTAAAATGAAGATGCAAACTGAATAGTCTGACTCACGTCGTTATTGATTCTCAATTTTTCAATCGCCGTCAGACTTTATTATTGTAATTCGTTGTGAAGTCGATGTAAACTTTCGGGATAAATTATTCGTCGCAAATGCATACTCTTTCACGATACTGCTGTTGAAATCTGGTATATGACTTATTAATGCAAGCGCATTTTCTATCACAGCAGTCGTACAAAATGTCCTACGCATGTGACAAGACTGCCGTACGTTAATAAATCACCACTTTCCATTATTCTTTATGCATACCCCAACTTCTCGTAGCAATGGTATCTTTATTTGTTGCTAAATTACGTTTCTTTGGTACTTCTTGCGCATTGCTTGGAACGAGCAGTTGTGTTTGCCGTGAAATAATAAACGAAACAGCCAGACGAATTCCAGTCAGAAAATCTACATATACGAATTCATTGAAAAATTTAAGCTTAATTTAACAGACACTGACACTGTCCAGTTTCGTTTTCTATCAAATTGCAAAGCGTTCCTGGTAGACGTACATCGGGAGATAAAGAGAAAGAAGAAAGGAGTAGTGCACTCTGGAGAGATCCTCGCAGCAAAAGAGAAGACTGCTAAATTGCTTGTTTCTGGCAGCGTGACTCGCGACGAGGTAACACGTCGGATTTTCAGAGATATTATTACGTAACGACACTCTTTTACCCCTAGCTTAGGCGTAGAAGAACCTCTGGGCACTTTTGTTCGGAGGCCTCGTTATTTCGAGGAGACGTCAGAAACTCGTACTCGTTACCAGCCCCGCATTGAAACAGCCGGGCTGCGACACATAAACCGGAGAGAGGGAGAGAGAGAGAGAGAGAGAGAGAGAGAGAGAGAGAAAGATTCAGAGATTTTTTTCGGTGCGCGCGATCTCCGGGCACGTTCTTTTGTATCTATTTCTTCTCGCTTTATAATCCGTGCAGTTGGAGCTAAAAGCAGCGCCTCACCGATTCCAAATCGGGAGGCAATGCCAGAGTTTTACGACTGACGTTCAGTGGCAATCAGCAAAATATCAAAGCGACTCGCGATCTTCTGGACCGGCTTTGCGAGGGCGTATGTCTACTCTGACCTTTCGCCTGGCTCTGGGATCAAGCAGTTTTGCACAAGTAACACGATAGAATCCGATTTAGTATTACGTTGTACTCGAGAGTGGTTAAGCAGATAAAATCTGCGGCGAAACTCTAATCAGACCGGTAAACCTTCGATAAAGAGAAAAGAGAAAGGGAATCGAGAAAAGCGCAAAATTGTATACTCTGTAGATTTTCGTATCTTGGTAGGAAAACAAGAAACAGTGTCTTGTACTATTTTCTTCCCAAAGCTCTCCCAAGGCAGAGTCATTTATTCTCTGGAAACTGCTCAAGGCTGGCTGCATACAGGTGTTCCTTGATAAATTGTCGATGAATTATTTAAACGGGGCATGCAACATTGCCAGCTTCTTCCCAGAGTGGATCACAAGCAACGTACTCCTATATATTACGTTCTCCAGGCCATGCGCTCATCAATGAATGGCCACGACTGGTTAATTAACCCATCGCGACCACGTCTTTGATTATCATATGCTTGAATACCAAATAAAGAGGCGACCTAACCCAATTCCATTCCACGAGCGAATCAGCGAAAACGCTGGCCACGAAAAGGAAGCTAGGCCAGTTAACGAAGGAAGGAAAGAATTAGAATGGTCGCTTTTACACACGGGAAAATAATCAGCCGCCTGGTGGAAAGAGCTCGGACGCTTATCTGCGTCGATTCAGAGTTCACTAACCCTAATATCGCAGCGGTACGTCTACGACGAGATGGAACTGGTATTCCAACGGTAGGAAGAGAAAGGGGAGAGGAGATAGATGTAGAAAAAAAAGGGGGCAAGAAGAGGTTGGGAGCCAGGTGGAAGAGAGAACCAAAGAATAGACCGACATCAGCGAATCTACCGAACAGTCATGCGTTGTGGGCGAGCAACGTGCTCGAGGGGTTTGGGGGAAGGAAGAGCGCAGATTCCGTCGTTTCTTCCCGGGTGGTTCCATCCCTCCTCCCTTTATCGATCCTTCTCCAGCAGAGCAGTAGCGCAACATCGTCGCTAGGAATCAGCAACGGGGACCATGTACCACCTCGATGGATACCCGGCCACTATACCGGCAGAAATGCTTCGATTCTATCTTTTACGTGCATCGCATCACGCACTCCCTAGTTGCATAGTCACGCGTGTGATTGATTGGACGAATCCTTTACCGATCGGTTAGTAACAGTCAGCGGAATATTTCAAGCAAAATTTCGTAAATGAACGTCGCCATAAGGTTCAGGATTTTATTGCTACAATCTGTCACGCGGGTTATAGATTCGATAGTTTAGGGGCTGAGGATAATCGATGGAATAAAAATCATAATGGTATATGTAGGAATATGGAGGATTTGGGTTTAGCTGTCTATCTCGGTTATGAAGAGTAACGTCCCTTCAGTTTCGTAATTAATTAACGCGCAACCTCATTCTCTTGTCACGATACGTTTTTACGGTCTGAAAAAGTATAATGAATTGTTATAATTACAATGGATTATCTTGCGCCGTTATGATACTCGGTATACATCGTTCGATTAATTATCGTCAGAGTGTCGATTGTTACAGGTTATAAATTCGCGTAGATTTAACAAAATTTATCATCGACCACCTTTTACAATAAACTCCAGTACGTTTAGCAAAATTTATTAACAATCCTCTAACACTACGTTAGAATCTGTTGTATAGGATAAAGCCTCGCGATAGTTATCGTCAGAATTTATCATTACAGGTCAAATATTCGCCTATAAACCTGCGATAAATTCCGGTAGATTTGACAAAGTCTCTCGACGAACACCCTCTCACAGTACCATGTTTAGAACGCATTACACAAATGAAAGGTATCCACCGATTCTCGTCAAAATCTATTCTATTCCAGGTTCTAAACCTACGAAATAAATTCCAGTAGATCGGCCAAAATTTCCGATAAATACCCCCTCCAGTAACCTAAACCTACTCGGGTATACCAACTCGTTCTGGAATATAGCCAGAGCTCTACGCCCGAGCCAACGCCGAGAACGAAACTCGGAAGGTAGAAACGCTCGCACAGGTAGAACCGAACCTGTGTGGATGCGCAGTGCATGGATGCGCCTTCGAACAGCAGCGGCGAGAGTCGTGAACCAGAGTCGCGTAGTTGCAACCCTGCGGCTCGTACGCGCAGGCGGTCGAAGTTCCTCGAAGACCGCCAAAAAGTATCGAGGTCGGCCGGCTGGTGGCGGAACGGGCCGAGTCGCGACGGAAATTACCGGGCCGCGGCGAACAGCCACGAGTCAGACCCGTTGCGCGGTTTGCCTCGTTGCAGGCGCACAGTGCAGTCGCCGGTAGAAGCAGCCTCGCAGTCGCTGCTCGGCGATGTTTCAGCTGAGCTGAGCGCACGAGGAACGCTCGTGTCGCCGGCGCTGGCGTTCGTCTCTCTTCTCGTGCTCTTTTCCGCTCGTTTCTCGCCGCCTTTCCATTCACCTTCACGCGCACGTCTCCGATTAACCCCGTGGACACCCGGGCTCTGGCGCGATCCACCATCGAACGAAACCACCGACCACGACGTAAGTGCTCTGTGACAGTTATCACGGTGTTGCTTAGATACTATACTATACTCCCATTTCTTCCGCTGTGACACGATGTATATCATACGATTGATGTTCGAGAGTCGAATCGAATCGGAGAGAGATAGACAGTGCGCATAGGAGTTGTTTGGTAGAATCTCGTTTGGTGAATTTTTGGTGGAGTTGCATACGAGGATTGGTTTATTGTATTACGGGGGATCGTTACGTGTGTCGATGGTTAGATTGCAAGGCTGAGTTGAGTTAAGGGGTGGGTTTGTGTCAGTGTTTGTTAGGAATTGGCGGCTTTTTTCGCGATATGTTATCGCTGGTGCATTCGACCAATCGCTGGCTGTGTTTACATATGCGGTCGAATCGCGCTGCTCTATCCTTGACGATGAACGGCCTTCGTAACTTCGCCTCGTAAATTCGCACGGGTTTGTAGAAACGTGTTGCCGAGCCTAATCAGGTAATCGTTTGCCGAAAACGTCGCGACGATCATGTCGAACGATATACGTATCTTGCTTGCACCACAGACATTCGAATCACAGTTTATCAAAAGTATACGCGTTACGCTAATCGAAACATTACTACAAATTGAAATAAGAAACTAGGATGTTCGAGCGTAAAAATAAAATTCTTATTTCTGACTCTTGGTAACATTTCGATAATTTAATGGACGTGATAGTCGCAGCGGGACGATGACTAGTTGTTCACCCGTTTGTTTAATTAAAGGCTTGTATCCGTAATACGGTAAAATTGTGCACGAAACCGCGCGTTATTTCTGTCTGCCCAACCCCTCTCAGCCTGTCTAAAGTTACACGTTCGTTGCAATTCGATAACACTAGGCTAGCGTACTCGAAACGTTAATGATACTACAATGGAGCCTAATGAATGGTCGATTCGTGTTCTATTCGAAGCGTTTTTCCACTAAAGCTCGTATATGCGTCGATGACGTTTCGCGACCAAATCAGAAAACGACCCCCGCCCCCCCTTCCCTCTTTGTGTGCGTGTGTGTATGTGTGCGTATGTGTGTTTCTCTCTGTCACGGCATTAGGTTTCGCGTGGAGTCACGTGAGGATGAGGGAAAAGAGTGGGCAGATCGATTCTAATCGTGCAACACACGGCACAATCGAAGTCGGGCCAACGGTGAACAACAGAGGGAGGAAAACTGGCATAAAAATAGAAGTCAGAGCACAGGACGTGTACTTGGCCGTGTAGCCTATGCGATACGATGTTATCCTGCCGCGGTGGGTGTCCTTGTTCTTGCGACCGCCATTACGACATGTCAAGGCGAGACGCATATGTACGTATAATATTAGATCGAGCACGATAATCGTCGTGATAATAGCGTAATAATTTTTAACAGCGTGGTTCGAGGTTCGACCGTTGCTCGACGATATCTTCTTCCTTCCGTCCCTTTCTTTCTCTCTTTCTTTTTTTTCCTTGGAATATCTAGAGAAATTTGTGTCGAATTTACTGTATATACATATATATGAAATTATAAGATACTACGTTTAACTTTTAAGGATCGTATTTCGTTCCATTCTTAGAGAGATACGATTAATTGAGATAGTTGAAGTTACGTATGCAGTAAAGAGTTCTTAGTTTTAGCATGATACGCAATGATACATTTGCACAGGTATTTATCGAAAACGAAGAAGATTTAGGAAAATGATACAAGAAAATTAAACGTTTCGTGCGTTGAAAGCTAGTATGAATGTATGGTTTATTAGATATTATGTATATCGTGTTTCCTGCTATGATAACATAATAATTTCTCGGAGAATAGTTATGCGTAATCTTCTTCCCTTCGTCCTTCTTTTCTCCCTCTCTTTGGAATTTCCAAAGGAATTTATCTAGATGTTTGCAGAGCATCGAATGTTGTTTCTTCAATCGTCGCTATAATAGCGTAAAATTTCTAAGAGTATTTTTGGTTCGACTGCCCTTTGACATTTTCTTCCTCCTCTCATCCTTTCCTTCTGTGTATTAGATCGTACGTAACATTCAATGATTTCTTACAATTCATGCTTCATTGAATTTTAAGAAGGATGAGTTTAATTCAAAGATATTAAGGTTCTACATATGTATGTGGAAGAGAAAATTCTCGGCTTTAAAGCGATATGTAACAGCGTATCTTCGAAAACAGAAATGTTTATTGAAAAAGAAAGAAGATTGAGAAAATTGATACTATAAAGTAGAACATTTTATATGGTAGTCAGCGTTTTTCATCTAATTCCTACACACGAATTTTCATACATTTTTATAGATATTTATTGTACCTTATTTTCCCAATTATTACGATAGTAGCGTAATATTCCTTTGGCACGTAGTTTGATCGCTTTTCGACATTATCTTCTACCTCTCATTTTTTTTTTACAGGTTTGCATGGATCTTTGTAACATTATATGTACCTACATATTGTCTGTTCCGTTTCCTCAGTCGTCTCAACAACGATGTAATAATTTTTTATTAATTTTCATCCCCTTTTCTCATTCAAATTTTCGATCTTTAAAGAACTACAAATATTGTACATATCACGCTGTCGCGTTTCCTCACTTATCGCTTCATTTTTTGCCGGCTAAAAGGCGTAAAAGCAGAGCCGCAGTATCCGTGTAGCCGTACTCGTTGTAGTTTTTTCGGAGTCGGCGAAAAAACGCGTGAATAACCTTGCCCTTGCTTGAAAAAACAGCGAATCCCAAGGTGGCGTGCGTTTCTACGGTGTCGGATGTACAACGTCAGTCAATATATCGACTCATTTCCGATAATGTATTGCCACTCGAGGCGATAACACGTACAAAAGCACACGCTTAGATTATGTTACACGTACACGACACGTCGAAAACGCCTTGTCTCGTATCGAATTTCTTACTCGTCTTTTTTTTACCCGGTTTCGCGATACCACAAACCATGTACCGACCTTTTTTAACGGCTCGTTCAATTGCTAGTAGAACAATGCGCGTTCTATTTGATACGTTTTCTTATCTCGAGAGAACAGTATCGAGTTTCGCGTTTACACTTTACACGCTATTATCTTTACTACGGTTAGGAAGACCGCGTGCTTTTTTCGCGAGCTTTGTTCGATTTGGAATTGTTCCATAGTCCACAAACACGGAAATGAGTATTTGCGAAACACAGAGAAAACGAAGTGTAAATAGATTGAGTTAGATTAGTAGATTTCTGTTCCCATTGGTCAAATGATCCTATTATTTTTTTAGATTTGTTCGTAAAACATGAATATCGTTCAGTGTTTTCTATGATTATTGACAGTGTGACAGGATGTGATTCGTTATGACATATATAATTAAATCGTTAGAAACAAATCTCGCTGCTTAGTAAATATGTAACAAATCTTTAGACTTTGTAAATTTAGCTACGTTAATAATAGCACGAATCTGCATAAACTACATCCACGATCCAATCGAAATCGTAGAATTAGACCATCGTAAATTTGTCATGTTCGAGACATCGGAGTAAGCAAATTGGCAGAAATTTTATGAGATTTGAATTTTGTATGGTCCAGTAACTACTTTAAAATTAGAACAAGAGGAATTATTAGCATTCCTAACTCGGCTTTCTACGATTACGACTCCTTATTTCTGTCTTTGATCTACTTTTTTCATAGCTGGAATTCCTTTCTGATGGCGCTGCATTATTTTTTTTCACGGTTGGAATCCTTCTTCATTTCCCCCTAATGCTTCCTTCTTTTCTGCTGTTAGAATTCTTTCTTCAACGTCCTTGCACTATTTGGTATAAATGGAGTTCCTTTTTATATTTTTACCTCTCACTTCTCTTTTCTTTTTGTAGCAGTGGAATTCCTTCTCTACCGTTCTTGATTTGTTTTTACGTTTGCAACTATTTTTTTTTTAAGTTTTTTTAATCGATGAAATCTCTTCTTAGCGTTTTCGCATTGTTATCTCTATGACTAGAATTCCTTTTACGCTTCATTTTTACACTTTCTTTCTTCAGTACTTCCTGCTTGGTGTCTTCGCATCTTTTTAGTTACTGGGAAATTCTTTTTGATTGCTCTAACCTTCTTCCTTCCCTTTTTCCATTGAAATTTATTTCAGTACTCTTGCATCCTTTTTGTTCCTTCAATCTCCCTTTCTTCCCAAGTTTAAAAGTTCTATCGATGCTAGAACTTCTCCTCTATATTCGAGAATCCTCTTCCTGGTAGAATTGCTTCCAGGAATGCGGAAATTTTTCCAAGTCCCAGTTTCATCACGGCAGAGCGTATAGCAAGAACTCGGGTAATAAATTAGTTTCCCTACTTCATTATTCCCCAACCACCTTGACGAACATTATCCACGGTGGCAGAATCTGGAAGGGTAGTGCTACAACACTCCTGAGATATACAGCAGTCAGATAGTTGCCAGGAACAATTTTTGAGAAAGTAGTGGCCCGCTAGTAACCACTGGTTGACCACAAAGGGTGGTGAACGTCGTTCTCGTCAAGTGATCGACTAGAGGGTAACTGATAGCATATATCAGCCTCGGACACTTTGACAATGGTAGAAAAATCGAACTCAAGAATGGAGGTTTCTCTTGAAATATTTGCTATCATCCATTCTTCCGTCAACCTGATCTGATTAATACAATTTGTTTGAATTATCCAAAAGATGTCTATTTTTTTCTACAAATTAATTGGTTACTTTATATTTGTGATTCTGCGTCTTAATAAGAAACACGCCCATTTAAAAGTCTCAAGACAGTTACTGTACTAGCTTCACAATTGGGAGTAGTTATGTACGTCGCAAAGGCATCAGGAATTGGTATTTAGAGATATGACATGATTTTTAAAACACGAGTGCAATTTAAAGTTCCTGACGTGTGCGCCTTAAATATCAAAGTTTTATTAAAAATAGGAAACGTAAGATATTTATAGTACGATGTTCTTCGATCACTACAGTCGCAGCATCGTCCGATCTAAGAAGATTAAGAAATCTTACGTAGATAATTGATAAACAAATCGCAGAGATTATAATAAACCAACGTGGCTTCAAATCTTGTATATTTATACAACCACTTCGACGTGCAAATTAATAGGAGTCTAAGAAGATTCGAGTGACTCAGAATGTCGAAGTCAGATGAAGTACTACTATATCTCAGCCTAGCTCCAAGCTCCATTAGAACCATATAGAATCTTACGTGCTATCATCGTTGTTACTAAATCAATGGATAGTAGCGTTACTCGATGTTTTAATTCAAGATGTCAAGATACCACGAAGACTACTATTATCCGAACGCCACTGATAGAGACGATAGCAGCATCTCGGGTGCAAATTGCAACGATGCAAGGGTACACGACCCAGCCACGGGTGACGTAACAGCTCGCATATTTCTAGAGCAGCTGGTTAAGAATAGCACGGCAAGTAGACGGCTGAATTAAATATAGTCGGTGAACGACCGGCTAGCATAGTACGAAATTTCATTGAAGTCACGGAAATTCGTCAGAGCATTGTCCATCCGACAGACAAATTTTTCCAACTACCAAAATAATCAATACGTGGGATCAGAGGAACGTCGATTGCCATAAGAGGTTATATATGAGACGCTCGGAAGCGACGCTGAACGATTTCGTAAACGAAAATGTTAGGAAAAATTGCAATTACGAGCATGATTTTTTAAAATGTAGCTCGAAATTCGCGATTATTTATACACACGCACATACACGTTATTTATACATTCTCCGTGTAGTAAATAAATCATAGAAACTAGTTCTTTGCTTCCTGAGGTGTTGAATATTAATTATGTATCCAACTAATGAAATTGCGAGCATCCTGCAAAATGGAATTGATCAGTTCGACTTCTGAAAAGGACGTATGGTGATTCTAATGAAAGGCTTCGAATTGTTTTTTCCTTTCAATTTTTCCAATACGAAAGAGAAGATAGGACATTGGCATATCTTCCCTTCCTTTTTTATTTCTTTACTCTAATCATTTGCAACAGAGAACTGTTTCATTCCACATATTTCAGGAAGACATTAACGAGGATTATGAATATCGGGAAACGGGGGAAGAAATACAGATGACAAGGGACGTGGAATTGTAAAAAACGATTTGATGGAAAACCAATACCCAATAGTCATCTCCCGCTGACCTAGAACTCTTCCAGCTCGCTTGCTGAACTTTTATCAGTACATTGAAATTCTTCGCGAAACATATAAAAATTCCGATCACTCTATAAAGAATCATTCCCGAGGCCTGCACACAGCATCCAGTGAATTCTTCCTTTTACAGGCTGATAAACTACAGTGGCTAACGAAAATAATCGAACATCCACTACAGAATGTTTTTCTGAATATATTACATGCATTAAACATCGTTACCAGTGTAAACGAGACACGACTATCGCGACTATGAACAGTCACATTCGAAATCATTTCGAAAATGTGTACAAAAGTTACAAGACATTTATCGCAAGTACACGCTCAGTAAAAAATTAAATAGTAGCCTTAAACGTACGATTAGTGCTACAGATGGTTTCGCTTGTACATCGTGGCTTGTTAACAAACTGCGGACATTTATGGAAATTCACGTTTTCACGAAGATAAACAAATAAGTAAAATTTAGGTAGAAAATTTGTTTATCCACCAAATATTGTAACAAGTACTCCACTTTGGATATATTTTTACATCTTAGTTCATTCTATATATTTTTGCATCTTCAAATTTCGCAGAAATACTTACAAGCCCGCGGTCTACTTATTAACAGCGAATAATGGACTGTTCAAATAATTTGGTGGTCTTTGCAAAGTCTATGCATGCAACAAATATCTTGTATCTACATGCGTTCTCAGTTTATGCGTAGTTTCAAATTTTACCAATATAATCACGACAACCGCGTCCCATTACAGTGCCAATAAATTTCAAAATGTTCTGTACAGTATATACTCATAAAGTTTGTAGGAGTGTTCGTACACTTTCGTGAGCCATCGTATGTACGAGTACGTAGAAGTTTTTAACGTGGAATAGTCAGTGTTGCGACTAATTAAGCGTTTCGAACAAATGATCCATTATGAGACTCGGCGAGCTGCGTTTCTCTTGTCAACTGCATTCCGGCCAATTGAAATGGTAGCCGCGTCGTTTCAATATCCTCGATGAAGTACAATACGCCGGTACAGGCTATTGTCCGACACGGTAATAATCGGATGCGATGTCATTAATTAATCAGCGCCGAAACGATTTCCCTTTGACGCGTGTTTCGCTATACAAGACGCAATGCGTGTACATAGTTGCGAACAGCCAGACCACTCGAAGGAGTTACTTTCCAGTGGTGTGAATAATCATGAATGGCTGGATTAATTTTCCTAAGGAGCAATCGATGTCGGGAAAGCAAGTTTAAAATCGATACACTATGAATTTTAGTAACTTTTGTAGTAGACAAATCTTTTTACCATATTCCTTAACAATTGTTTATTCTGTGACGTATATTATATTTATTGATTGCTCTTATTACATATAAATTCATGGTGCTTTCTTATACTTCTTATCTTGTAAATACTTCTCTTATCAGCCATTGTAATTCGATCCTCGAATTTTTATATTTCAATTTCGCTGCCATTTCAGCGAAAAGAGAGAATTCGAAATGTTTCAACATTTGAAATTGAAACGAGAAATCATACGTACTAATAAGACTTTTATCGTATTTTGTCGAAACCGTGAAGATATTTCTTAACGTTAGGAAAATATAATTAGATCGAAGACGATCGAAAGAACGTAACAGGTTTAAGTACAACGATGAATCTGGTCCTTCTTCTTTTTATTCATCCACTCGACTCCATTTTTCTTCTTTTGTTGCGAATATCGATTTCAACAATATATAACAACCATACTGATTTTCGATTTTTTCCATTCCAGATAATCAATCATGCCGGTGGTGCCAGCTTTGGCCGAGGGTGCTGGCCAACTGGAGGACCTTGACGAGCCCCCAGAGCCTCGCGTTCGCGGAGGAAGCGGAAGAGCCAGTCTGATGAAACCCCTGGTTGTTCTCGCGCTTCCTGGCATGTATCTTTTCTACAAGTACAGCCAATACAGGAGGGAACAACGCGAATTGTCTCGGAGGCGGGTCACCGAAAGGGAGCTTCAGCATCTTCATCATAAAATCGTGAGTAATTTGGATTTTGATATTACTGTTGTAGAGTGGTCTGGTCCAATATTTAGCGAATTTAAACGAAAGATGAATTTAATACGAAAGCGCAGAGTACCGTACAATACGAAAGTCTTGGATCATTTATTAAAAAGAAAGATTTCGTTGTTACGAGCGAATGTAGAAATACTCGAGGATTCTTTTGTACAATAAATTATCAACCGACAATGCGATCAAACATTTGAAATTCTCGTGAAAGAAACCACCTGTGTAGGTGTATAGTATTGTACCTACGAAAGTCCTGGACCATTTATTAAAAGGAAAGATTTCGTTGTTACGGATGAACGTAAAGATACTCGAGAGTTCTTTTGTACAATAAATTGCCAACCGACGATGCAGTCCGATATTTGAAATTATTTGAGAAGAGGCTCTCTGCGAAAGTGTACAGCATTGTACAAAAGTCTTGGATCATTTATCGAAAGAAAAGGTTTTGTAATGATATATAAATGAATGTAGGGATACTTGGATCCTTTTAATAATTTATCAACTAATGATATTTAATGAATTGATAAGTTACGAGTACGTAGATGTCTATAGCTTTTTACGATCTTACGCGAAACAGGATCCTCAAATAGCTTGCAATTCGTAAAATTCGTAAGTTTCATTTACTATCACCAAGTCTGCGATTGTCGTGCAAACTGTCACTTAATTGTGCCTACCGTTCGAAGAAGTATTTCATTTGTAATAATTAATACCGTGTGTTTTTAAGAATCTTTTAAAACAGAAAGATTTATTTCTACGTAACAAGTATCCATAAAAATACATATACAAAGGATATTATCGCTAGATAGTAGATATACCAGTAAATTGCGCTAAAAATCGGAGAATTCATAGAATGTCTTCTATTCCTCTTAATAATCCTTTTACGCGATTCTCTGATCCCACCTGTTGTGGCTTTTCGACGGTTCTGTCGTCTGCATAGGGAAAAGACGACTTGATTTCTTAGTTCGAAATAGCACAACCTTCCGTTCAGTGTTCATTATATTTTCATCGAGTTTCGGCAAGCGAAGAGAACGGCTCCCCTAAATATCCAGAGCTTCGTCGATTCTCATCTTTCAATGAACCTGTGTCCTTTCGTATAATCGTGTTGCATCGTTGTTAAGAAGTTTTCAAGACATTCTCGCGATGATTACCCAGGGACGACAGCCGGGAAGAGGCGTATCTAAACACACGATATCCGAGAAAGTAGACTCGAAAGGATGGGACAGGCTTTACTATAGGAACGCAAGGGAGAGAGAAGGAGGGTTCAATTACCCGAGGTTAACGCGATCATCCCTCACTCGAAAGCCTCTGTAACACCTTCAAAAGGCTAAAACCATTTATTACTGTATATTTCCAGCCGTATTGAATGTCCTGCTTTGCTCATAGGCCCCGCCTTCAATTTTTATATCCCAACACATACCCTTTTTGACGTTCTTCCGTGTAGTTTGTCTTCTGACGTATTTTTAGGATTTACAAGCGTCGCGTTAAATTCACCTATGTCGAGTACAAAATGAGACGTAAACTCTTCGGGAGATTTTCAAGTATCGCACTAAATTGCAATACTCGAAACCCAAGAAAACTAACAATTTTAGCGGACTAAATGCCAATAATTAATCGGACTTACTTTTTCTCTTTGAGTCGTTTTGATCGTGAAAAACAGGCCGCGATAGTCGCAGACGCTTGAACAAATATCGATTTCAGTATTCAGTAAGCACACTTAATCTCCCAACTTGAGACTCTGATTTGTATCACGTTCCGATCGTACATCAGAGATTCGATTGCTTCTCTTCCTTCAAAGAACCGACGATGTTATCTTGTGTACTCTTGAACTCACGCCCAATAGCGTTTTATGAAGGCAATTTGTCCGACTCTTAATAGGCGAACTGAAGTTTCTGCATCCGGAGATAATTATCGTAAGGTCACCTTGGGAAATTGCCTCCGTCCACCACAGTTGAGTAGGTCAGTCGCAGTTTTGGCATGGTACGTGGAAAATGAAAATGGAAAAAGTGTCCCTGTCAGGATGGATGCCAAGCAGCAATATTCACGGCCTCTGGATCGGCGACTGGTCGGATAGCCTGGATATTTGGTTCGGTTAGTATGGCCAACATCCCTGTCCCACCTAACTGGAATTTCTCGAATCCATTTAGCCACCGTCACCACTCTGATTTACTGCCTGTCTCGATTCCTCCTGTCGGTGGCTGCACACAAGGATATGATAGGAATATTCCTATCGGTTTGAATGTTCGATCCGTGAATATTATGCGGACCATTCGGCTGAAGAGAGTAGAAAAGGGGACACGGTAAGATAGGGTTATTCGGGACAGGTTTCTATATCTCAAAATTCAATGTTTTCAACCTTTTGCACGGAATAGCGAAGCTTGTTGTACCTTTCGTGCACTAGTGGGAAATGTAGAAGCGCAAAAAGTAAAAAATTGGTATGTAGTATGCAAGAACATTGTAAAGTATTCCGAGCAGAGCGAAACAAATTTCTATTTAGATACCATCTTCTTGATTACGTTTATAAAGATAGAAAAATGCATAGAAATTCGCGGTCTGACTATGAGGAACTTATTTGCCTGTAATACGTAATAACGAAAGAATTAGAAAATATCGTGACGTTTTCATATTTGTCTCGAACTTTGTCGATCTAATCGTGATAATTGTGTCTCGTTACAGCGTTAACGAAATTTCAAAACGTTTCGTACAACACACACACACACACACATAATACATTCATAAAAGATCTCTACAATTGCTCGGACAATTTCGTGAGCTACTGTATCTTTCGTCGTTTCTTCTTTTTCCGCGTTTCAAGGCAGCGATTTATGAAAATGTATCCGCACTTAAAGGATTAACCAGACCCTTCGGTCACGAAAGTTCCAGTGGAAAATCGAATTGGTTGTGGACCCGTTGCTGGAACTCGCGTGTCGGTAAACGACGACTGGGAGAGCCTTGGAATTTTTCGAGCTTATCGCGATATCCAGCCTGCTGCGACCTTAATAGCCAGCCTCGGGATCATTAATGACTGCAACGAATCGTTAGATTATCGGCACTGTTGCTAGTGCAGGTCTTGCTTTTGTAATTTTTGAAATATTCCAAACGCGCTCGCGTGCGAGTAAACGCTCGAAACCGATGTCTGTGCGCGTGTAGTGGTCGAAGAATGGGTCTTGACCTTGCATGTGTAGACACCCTGGCATTGATCATTTCGCCACATGAATCGTCCGATCGTCGAATAGAACTTACAGTCTCTCATTATCGAATTAGGACCAGTCAAAACTTCCAACACTTTTCCTACTTTCAATCGGATTGAAACGCGTAGATAGTTCAGGATAAATCACTTAAGATTAGAATCTTAAATGGTTCGGTCCTAGAGAGAAGCGTCTTAAAGAGAAATTGAATGGCTTCAGGGGTAGCGAATTTCTGTGTAATTACTATCTTTATAGATCGGTGCATAGAAATCATATAAACGATCAGTTGTATCTTTTTCAATCACATTTTCGTCTGAATCATCATTGTGACGCGACTAGCGAAGAACCAATGACATAACGTAAAATACAGTTTTTTTAATTAAAATTTACCTCGTTTTACGAAATGGGCATACAAGAATCTGTCTCTTTCGCTACATCTTCCTTAGGATCGAATTTTCATGTAATTAACAAATTCCAGTAATAAGAGGGCATGAAGGGGGTCTCGCGATATATTGGTAAATTCTGATGATAAAGAAGCATTTATAGCCAGTTATAAAGACAAAGTTTTTCATTTTGGAGACATTTTAAGCAAGAGTTGTTATCTTAATGTAATCTTAATTCGATGGTAGCTATATACGTATGAAAGTTTCTTGAATTGCGTTTCGATCGTTCAACAATACCCACCAGCCTTTAAGCGTTGACAAAGCGAGTCGACGTCGCTTTTCGATCTCAAAGCCACGAGGCTTGATCCTGAAACCTCAACCTTGACAGTAACACGTGCAAGTGGCCAGGTAAAAGTTGCTGGAAAGTCAAGTCCTTCTTGCTGGTTCGAAGGACTTCGTAATTCAACTGGCAGCTAGACATTGTGCCAGATAAGGTGCACGCCAACTCCGCGTTAAGATCGCGATCACCTGGTGTACGTGAACCTTAACGGCGTTCGTCTGACCTGCCGGAATACCTCTGCTACGTGAAAAAAGGAAAAAAAACGGGTTTCCTTCTCATTAACAGTCGACCAATTATATATTTGCAAATTCTTCTTGTCACTTTCCATTTCGATTGGTCATTTTATTAACGAACCAGTTTTTTCTTCTTTTCTTCTTTTCTTTTTTTCAGCAAAGTAATACTTCGTAATTGCTTCAGCCTTAGAAACTACTAACGTTCATTCCAGTAACGCGTTTAATAAATTCACTGTTATTAGAGTATGAGCTGATTCTCGGAGTCGCATTTCGTCGAAATACACAGAAATTAAAATGCAACAGTTGTATCAGTCGCGCTACTTAAATAATTGAATCGATGCACCATATGCAGTAGCGAACGTATCAATATATAATAACTACGGTATCTTCTGTCTACTGGTATTTTTAACTTTCTATGTCACGTTGGAAGCATCGTACGTACGTTCTATGTAACGAAAGTAAACGATAGAAACCAAAATAGCTGTTTGATTGAGCGAAAATAACGAATTATGGAAATTTGATTAACGAATATTTACGGGATATGATCGTAAGAAATATTTAGAATAATTGTTATCGGCTCTTAAATATCTCAGAGAAAACTCGCGATAAGAATAATCCACCGACATAATTCAATACTTGAAGGGTTCAGATAAACACATCCAATTAATTTTCTTGAAAAAAAGAAAAAAGAAAAACCATACTTCCTGTTGCGTGACTAACCCCTACGTTATACTCCCTCGTCTCATTGTATAGAATTCCGTAACTTAGGAATTTTGTTAATCTTAACCTGCTGCCCGATTACACAGACTCGAATCCCTGTAACTTCGTGTGAATAGCTAGCCTCGCGATATTCTTAGCGTTGAAATTGCATCTTGTCGAAAATCGCAGTTCAAGAGGATCTCTACTGTGACCTTATCCGAAGCTGGCGACGTAACGCACGGGTGGCGCCAATGAACTCTCCCTTTGTGACAATGAACCGGACGGTAGTTGTATATCCTATGTATGTGTGGGTCGTGCCATTTTTAGAGCGCTTTCGTGTTAATTTCCTCGAATGAAACCGAGTTAATTAAGAAGAGCGAAGCGGTCGAAGAACAAAGAGAGAAAAAAGAAAGGAAGATAAGGAGGGAGAAAAAGGGGGGGAGAATGCAGCCGACTGGCCAATGACCTGAAAGCAGTCCAGCTTTAAGGGTTGATAATACCATTAGACCAACCGCATGAACCCCCATAATGCGCAGACCTTAGAAATGCCGATCGATGCAGCTTTCTGCTTCCGTTAGATTACGAGGCTTGTTCGCTTTCCAGAACACAGGTTTCGACGATTATCTCTGTAATCGATCGACGTTAACGTATTTTAGTTTTGTCCCCTTTCTCTCTCTCTCTCTCTCTCTTTTGGCAGTCAATAGGGAAAATTCTTTAATTAAACGAAAGTTAGACGACGAGTCTTTTCATCGTAAAATAAGAAAGCAAAGGGAATGCCGATCGTGCAAAAGAACATGCTGCATCGTGGAGAGTATCTTGAACGTTTTCCGTTGCATTTTTCCCCTGTCTCGTGCTATTGTTTTAAAGCGATGACCGGCGAAGATCGGCCTCGCTCCTTTTATTGGATTCCAGGCAGACTCGAATACGCTCCAGTGGGGTTGCTCGCAAGAAAAACTGTTGCTCGAACGTCCCGGGATGAATATCCCCAGCTGCATTTTCTCGATACTCGTTGAATATCGCATGTGTTCACGCCACGTTCAAGCCGGCTCTCTCGAATACCAAGCGCATTCTAGCTGATCTATTCCCTTTTCTTCCGTATTGCATGTATATATATATTTTTTTATCTTGTACAATTATTCATGAAACGTGGGTAGTTTCTTTCCATTTACAATTAATTAAATGGCTGGGGACATTTACATAAATTCGTAGCTCTATGTACATAATTAAAGAAGTGGAATTTCAGTAGACATTTATTTCGCCCACTGAACGTTATAATTATTATTCCCTGAATACTTTATATATTTTTTGCGTATTACATGCAATCCCTGCGTTTTCGTATCTCTAAGTTTCTCGTAAATCGATTTATCGTTGAGCGTACGGTATGAAAAGAAGAAAATAGCAAGAATCGATGTGTTGATTAATATTTTAAAATAAGAACTTTTTCTTTTTACAACGAGCACAAATGCAATAGCACAAACTATAATACATTCATGTTTGCAAGTGTATGGGTTAATTACTATTCTCTAAGTGGTATGTGTAGTTCCATTTATGTATTATGGAGTCCTATTTGCCGATAGCTCTCAACGGTGCCACAAAAGCTATATGTAGCATGTAGCAAGCTAGTATTCTCCTTAAGAATTACCTTGGGACGTATCGTCATCCATTATAGTCATTCTTTCTATTTCTCAACCTGTATGTAAAACTTCTTTAATCTACGATGCATTACAACGCGTGTTTCGGATACCTGCTGTGTCAGCTTAAAATATCATATTCGGTACATACAAATACTTTCCACCGCTCCTTCTTCTTTTCCTAATTATTTTATCGTAAACCTATTTATTTCACCCATATCACATTTACCTTATAATATAAAATACGAAATAAAATATTAAATCCAAGATTAAATATTAAATAGAATATTAAATCCAGTATAAAATATGAAATAAAATATTAAATCCAAGATTAAATATTAAATAAAATGTGTTTGAATTTCCCAATAAATGTATATCAAACGTGTATTGCGTTGCGAGCTTAATACTTATGTCCGCCGGTTTATTTTTATCATTCGAGCGTTTTTAAATAAACAACTAAATCCAACGATTAATAGGAATTTATGATAAAACGGAAGAAATTGATAGGTCGGATCAGGTTCACATAGAACAGGATGGTTCGATTGTTAAATATTTCACAGGCTTAATTACTGCTGGACCTACCTTTTAAAGCTTCAACGAGAGTCTCTCAACCCTGCACTTGGACGTTGGAGTAATCTTAAAAATTAACGACGTTGTTGTAAAGGATGTTCGCCATTTATCTTGGTGTTTCTGCGCTGCGGTTAGAACGATAAGGGTGGTTCGTAATGATCATCAAAATGACATTATCCACCTGCATACACGTATTTCCCTTTATATTCCATTAAAGCAGCACTTGCGTCAGTTGAATTTGCACGTTCGCAACGAAGATTAAATTTATTCCAACTATCATTTCGCTGAATTCTTCGGTGAAGTACAAGTGAAGGGAGGCTCTGAATTCATCGCGTTTCTCTTGTGACTCTTAAAATTATTTTTTACACGTTTTCCAATATTTAAATATTCACTGGAGGATAACATGTTCGATAATAAAAATTTAAAAATGCAGGAACAAAAATGAGTCGAGCTAGATGCGTCGTCAGATAGTTGAAAAACAACCATAAATAACGATGAATATTATATCGAAGCACGAAAACTTGAAAACTTTTCTAATATCTTTCTTCGATACGCGTTGCGGAGTATTTTTGAACGAGAAATTTACCCTTGGGAAAGAAGAGGGAAGTTTGTTAGCTTTCACGTGGATGAAGGGTAATCATGGGACGTTTAAAACGCCCACGAAATCGGATTACGAGTTTGAAAGCGTTCTTCGTTTCGGATCTCGCGACAAATAGTCCCACGCTACTTGTGTAACCGAGCATTTCGGTTCAGAGTTTTCGTTATCTAACTCCAGAGGATTTTCCAGTCCCAGTTTCGTCAGAGTTTACGACCTGTATCGAATATCTTCGTTGAAATTTTTTGGAATAGACACGCCGCGATGCATCGACGGATATCGAATTGAGAACGTAAAATTTCATAGAACACAACGTAATCTGCGACTAGAGCTTGGAATGCAACTGAAGCTACTCTGTATAATTTCGATGTTTATCTAATCGGTTAAACTCGCTTTTGTAGTCTTCGGATCTCAGATAGATTTCCATTAGACGTTATTTTTGGGCTGGACAGTTTAAATGAGATTCCGCAATCTGTGAATCTTAATATCTTTTTTCTATATCCGTTGAATTCATTTCGTGTCATTTTGCAACGAAGTAGTTGTAAAACGCCTTCGAAACTAAAAGCGAAATTAAATCACAAAGGTCTTTAAAATGTTCAAAGCGCCTTGAAAGTTCTAGATCGAATCGAGTTTAAATTAAATTTCGCAATCACCGGATCGCAATATCTCTCAACGTATCGTCCTATTTTGTTCCATATTACTTCGCAGATACATCACGTAGAAAAGAATTTCCAAGTTGAAAGCAACAGAGAAACGACACCGAGTTTCTTAGAATCTCCAACTTTTGAAGCTTGCTGAAAGTTTCGGATAATATCGCGGAATCGACACGATAAAACGTTGTCTAATGGAGATTCGTTCAAGCTGGAAGGCATAATTCGGTGCTTCCGTGACTATGCACCTCTCCCCGTTGCCATTAATGGCCGCCGAGGAACTTCCTGCGAAATTGCAACGCGTGAGTGGATCCGCAGCTATTGTCTGGTTGCATCTTCAAGGATGAATGAAACTGTACCACGTATAATTCACCGTAATGGAAGGAAAACGGTCGATAGAATGGAACTGCGAGACAAAATGGGTTTGGAATAGGGCGAAGGGATGAGAAAAAAAAGCATGATTATTCCGAGCGCCACAATTTTCTCAAACTCATCGTAAAACTGGTGTATCGGAGACCAATTAAAATTAACCTAACGTCGAAGACGTCGAGGCTTTAGAAAATCTCGTTCCGTCGAACGAAGCTTTTTAAATCGGAAATTCATCTCGATTTCATGAGTTCGACGCCTTTCGGAGAATCAGGAAGAGGACAGAAATAGCGTGGAAAAAGGCCGAAGCTGGAAAGCCCAGCGCAATTGAAACGAAAAGCTTAATTACTCGGGAGCGAGATTTCTGGACGAACTACAGCACATGGCAGAAATAGAATAGTCATGATACTTTAGGCTGTCTTCGGGCTTAATGAGACTCTATATATAAGCAGACTGTGGCGTAATTTGTCTTCGTGGTGGAATATGGTAACGCTATAATCGTCGTATCTATAATTAAGATTATAGCGAGGTAGGTTTGTTTGAGTCGTCTAAACTACAACATATTGAGATGCAATCTTAAAGTTTGCACAGATTATACAAGTTTAGACACCGTTTAATATTCGATAAAAGAATAAGAAAATACTTAAGGAAGTACTTTAGGCGTAGCAAGAAAAAATATTAAAAATGAAAAAACGATGAATTTTTTATGCAGATACTTTATTTAATCGTACAAGCAACGATACTAGTGACTTAGAAGATGATATTTCTTCAAAGTATAGTTGTTCGAAATATAGTTCTCATCCGGACGATGTGAATATTAAAGCAACTGAAAGATAGAAAATCTTAAGGATCGATACTGATGTTCAGCATGACACTCGTGCTTCTGGGGAATGAAAATTAGAATTGTATGGAAAATAGCAGACTGCAGACATTAGTTTCTGCATAGATTTCACGGCGAACAACGTTGTTAAATGTAGCGTTACTTATCTTGTTTTATGTTCCATGAGTAACAGCCAGTCCGTATTACACTATCTATCACAGTGTGAAGTACCTCTTCGCCTACAAATTTAGAGGGAACTGTTTATTGTTACAAGCGTCTTTACGCTGATAGAGGAGCATGACAACCCATTCTGGCGAAAATGAACGTTTATAGACCGGTCTAGAAATGCTAGCAACCTCCGGAGACTTGTTACATTTCCCGAACGTTAGGCTGTCGTTTCGTTTCAGAAGATGCATTAAATGGATCATGGAGGGATACAAGGAGCAACAAGATATTCCTCGGTTTCTTTCCTCTTCGATTTAAGGACGAGAAAAGTAGACGAAGTTACGTCTCGATTGGAAAAGCAAAGTGTGCGTATGGAGTCTAATCTATGAACAGTTCGATAATTGTTTTCACGTACGGCAAGCCGGGTTAACCTCAAATAAATTAATAAATAATACTATTTGGTTTGACAATTATGGAAAAATAGATGGAGATTATGGAATCTTAGAATAAATGGAGAATTAATATCTTTAGCCTTGCAATGAAAAATTCATTTTTGAATAAAAACGGATTTGGGTGAGAACGAGGGTTTTGTCGAGCGTTGGGTCGATTTTTAATTCATCGTGTTTGAAATATCTTCAGTTTCTTCTAAATAACTTTTGCGAATTTGTATGTCGTTATTTTGCAAAATACGTACAAGTATACTGCATAGATTCTTCTCTATCGAAATCTTTATTTCACGCGTGCGAGTCGGGCGAAGTCACGCGGAATGACATACAAAATTATGAGAGCAACCGGATGAGGAGACTAAAAATGCAGAGGATGAAGCGTGGCACAAGGGATGTGGAAACAAGTAGTGGCACGTGACGAAGGATCACGTCATTTATGGAAAGCGTTAATGAGGCGTTACTGCCTCGAGCGTCACTGCCGGCTGCGTAAGTTTTTCCTTCGCGGAAATAATCACGTGACGTCACCAGAACATACGCGACATTGTCACACATTAATTTTCCAGCACAGTGAAATTGTACCGTTGTTATTCATATGGAAAGGTCCCAACTGAATAAAGCACAGAGTTCGTACAAGTCAGTGAGATTTATCTAAAAAGCTGAAAAACACGCAGCATATCTTCTAACGTTTCGCTGTTAAGAGCGAGTGAATATTCTGGCCGACGAAATGTTCTAACAATGCTAGAAATGTGCTCGCATTCGCAAAACCATTGGCTTTCACTAGTCCACGTTGCGGTACAGGGGAGGGTTTAATTTATGACACCGTCGAGAGTCAAGGCTTCTGACAAGAAGACTGAGAAACACTCTATTCTATTTACCTCAGAATTGTCCATACAATTCCATACATTTCTATGGAATTCCATTCAGTTCTATGCAGTTGTGTATAATTCGTCCAAGACATATACATATATCGTATACAGTTGTACAGAATTAATAGAATAACATACACATATCTCACGTACTATGTTCGTATTTCCATAGAATTCCATAAAGTTGAATGCAATTTCATACAGTTGCATACAATTTGAAATGTTTCAAGTCCAAGCGGTATACCGCACTTAGCTATCAAAAATTCCTGACGTATACGTATCTCACACAGTATATCGGTATTTCCATGCGAAAGCAGTCTAGAAGGGTAAAATTCTTAGCCCCGAAGATACATAACTCATATCGTAGAAACATAATTCACTTCCAGTTCCGCTAAAAAATTAGATTTCACGTGGCGTGCAACACGCCAGGAAACGTTGAGTAAAGAGAAGGGTGGCCGAAGGGGTAGACAACCCCTTGGACATACGAGCTGTTCCAGGAATACAATCGTGTACAGACGGAAAGTAATGCAGCGAGGGCGGAATAACGCATCGACTGGTATCGTACTGACGTGTTCATAATCTGAGCCGCCAAGAACAAAGGGACAAAGGTGGAAATCGATACGAGCGAGTTCAGATAGGCGCCCTGTCTCTAGTCTGGAGAGCGGCCCCAGACATTTCGTGTTTCGTTTTCTATTTCCGCGGTGGACAATGCACCTTCATCGATGCTGGATCGAAGCCTCGATACACCGCTGTGATTTGAATGTAGCCGAGACTGCGCCAACTAGACTTCATTCCATTCCATCGATTTCAACGCTGTCACTGACAGCAATAGTAAACCCAATAACGTTATGATGTCTCATTGGAATCAATTTGCTGAGAAATTTCCGGATACTTTTCGTCGATGCATCGATGCAAGCTTTTTGTTATCGTGAATATTCTTTCTTTTTTATTATCCAATACATATGTATGTCTCCACTGTCAGCAGATTTTATTCGTCAGCGATAACTTTTGCACGGTTGTATGTTTTGTTACTTAATAATTACATAATTATTGGATTCATTGATATTTTGTCAAGAATAGCGTATGTAGGGTGAATTTGAGTCCTTGTAATGATATTACTATTATTGACATGTATTATATTTAAAGCTCCATTTATTGGATTCCATTTCGTTTTATTCTGGGAAACCTGGTTGCTGTGATAAACATAGTCAGCGATTTCGTTAGAACATATCAGGCATTAATACTGTATTATATTAACGTACGAATTACATTAATGGAAATTGAACTTAATAATATATATATATATATATATATATATATATATATATATATATCTGGGAATTGAACTTTTATTAAAAAATTCATAAACTTTCCTCTATAGTGAAATACGTCATGAATTTCTTATTCATAAAATCACGATAATCGCTGTTCTTCCGAGCCCTTATCGTTATTTTGTCATTTCCATGTATTTGATGTTTTATTCCTTTCTAAATAGCTATTATGTATTGATCATACATTACAGATCTTCGCAAAGGAGGAACATATTTTTGAGTAGCAATTTTGTGCCTCACTCAACATTTAACAAATCTAATCTCACCTTATCGATTCGAGTAAAAAATTTCTACGTAAGTAGAAATATGCGACTGCTGGGTATTTTGAGCTTCTCGGAGATTAGTCTTGAAATAAATTTCAATTCGTTCAGTCAGAAAGCTAAGCACAGATTTAACGGGTACAACATTAGACTCTCTCGGGGATATTCGAGGTGGAAGTGGAACGTGTCATAAAACCGCAGAGGATTTCCCCGGCTCCTAGATATTCTCTTGTCGTTTCACTTATTGAGTCGCCTCGTAAATAACCTGTGCTTTTCGCGCTTCTGGAAATCTGCTTCAGGAAATGGAATTTCGACTTTAAAACCAACATCGACTCTGCACTTCCATTCACCGATACTGGGACTTCCTACTTTCTTCATACGGAACTCGAACGTTAATCTAAAATAACAAAGAGACGATCGACAGATCGAGAATAATCTTGTGTTCGAGCAAGATCAACGATTCAAATGAAATAACACCGTTTCGGACCGGATAATAATTCTTAAATGTTTGAATAATTTCTTAAGTTTCGCTTAAGTTTCCATAAGTATTTCGGTACTTATAGACCGGAGCGTACTTTCCAACACTTGGGCTCAAGTTCCTTTTATAGTTGAATCTTGTGGAAGAATTTTTAAGATCACCTAATTGGAACGTCAATGAAAGAACGGACTAGCTTACGGCGAAAAAGTGGAGTTTCTTCCGGCGATTCGAACGTCTTCGGCTGGACTTTGAATGATCGCCGTCAGGGAAAGTTTAATTAAAGAGTCATTAGCGTTCATAACAACAGGGATAATTGGTTTCTCGCGCGAAACTCGGCTTGGTTTTCTACAGAAGGTGACGAGAACACAGCTGGTCACGACACTCGTGGGATTTCCATGACAGCGGAGAGAAATGTGGTCGAACGTGGACGATGCACGGCACGTTCGTGTCCGGTCTTTACAGCCAGTGGTCTTTCAAGACTAGGGTCATCTATAATCCTGGCCATAGGTCGTCGATCGTTATCGACCTGTCAGTGGTGAATTTTTTAACGTACGTGCCGGGTTGACTGACCGACAGTACAGATTGCAAGATTTCGCGTGCAGGTACACTCAACGCTTATAAGTATCCGGACATTTTGATCGATTCATAGTAGCAGCGCTTACGTGAATTTTCCCAAAGTGTACAACTAGTGGAGAATTAATGAATAGCAGCGAAACTTGAATCATCTATTGATAAACGTAGATGTGATACATTACGTGATTTGGTAAATTCATTTTGATAGCCTAGCTACTGGGATTCACAAAAGTATCTGAATATTTTAAACGTATTACGGAAAAGTTTTCAAAATTTCATGAATACCGTAATGAGACGCGACTAATATTCACAACTGATACAATCAAACTATATCATATTGTCAAAATTAAAAAGTTTGGAAATGTAACGTAATAATCCCAAGATATTTACTGTTAATATGCGCTTGATGGAGAATTAATTGTATAATATGAATAGTCACTTTAAACGTATGATTGATATTAAAAATGACCTCGTTAAATACCGAGTCTTATTCTTTGTATAATTAACGTTCAAACGTGAAGGTTTATTGATGCGATGAATAATATAAAGGACAATTGACTGCTTAAATAATTTACGACGAAATAATGACTAAATATTTGAAATTGCCCGAAGAAAAACAAAGATGGAACGCAGAAAATAATCCAACTTTGGATTTCTTCAGTTTCAAAACAAGATGTAAATAGTATATAGAATACTTTCGAATAACTGTATACATACGTATAATACCCATTTCTGAGTTTAAAAAATTCGATCCTTCTCTTTGGCATCCATTCGTCGAAAGTAACAATACTTGGGTTGAGAAAGTGTCGTTCACTGTATGGAAGATAGTTCGGTCGAGGTAGTCTGAGGAAAGAGGAGTCGGACAAACACAGTTCGCCACTTTACATAAATCATTTCATCGATTCCTCGAAATTGCACTCTATTGTGAGCTACGTCTACGATTCATCTAAGTGCACCCTTCTACTACTACTTGAGACTACTTCTCAAGACACGCTCCTCGAGTTTACTTGGGTTCTTTTTTCTTTGGTCCACTCTCTTCTATTCAGTGCTCAGCTAAATCGTTAACAAATTTCAACCGGTATTTGGATAATCGTTTTAGACCACCACCGTTACGTAACCACCTTACGAAAGTCTCCACTATGCGCTTCCATCGACTTTTCGAGAGCGCTTCAGACCACTCGAACTCTGGATTCGTTCGAAAATACCAGATACTAGCTGATTCGATGCACTGCCGGGTAAACATTTGGATTTTAGAGTGGCAGCTTTTCGAAGTTTCTGTTTTCGCACTCGGGATACCAAAAATTTTCATCGGAAAGTTCAGTCGTCCTTGAGACAAGGGAGAGGTTGGAAAAATCGTTAACAATAAGCGTTGTACGAGGTTCTCTCGTTAATTTTTAATTACCAGGAAGGGAGAAACTAGGCTGATGGCACGATGCAGCAGTTCAACCTGGTTCGATTTCTTTCGTGCTTGGAAATGACTGCACCCATTCTCCACACGAAACCGACGCGGAGAACGCTGCCGGTGAAAAACTGAGAAAAGCATTGTCTCGCGTGGATGCTTGGATCATTGGAAACTATCCACGCTCTCTGTTTTCTGGTAAAGGCAAAAAGAGCTGAAGGAGGATAGTATTATAGCCTCCGCTTCTAGAAACGTCTTTGTTGTCTCCACGAATTGGGAAGCCTTTGACGCCAACAGGATACGTTCGAGTTTTATAGGAAACTTTTGATTTCTTTGAAATGCATCTGACAAGTGATTCGTCTATAACGTAGAATATGAAAAGTTCGTTGATATGTTCCTTTTTATTTATCAAATTTTATATTTTATTAATTTTAGAGTATCCCTGATCATACAGTTACGTACAAAAAAAACTTTGGTAGTTTGTTTCATCTAAAAAATATTACAACAGGTACTTTATCTTGGATATTTTGCATATGTGTTTTTCACATTATGTACATTATGTGCATTTTTATACCTTCCCATAAAATGTACTCCTATAAACACCAGCAGTATAAAAATGATTTCTGTCGTGCAAATGTCATCGCATCATCGATATTTTCAGTCGACAGGAACAATTTCGTCATTATCGGATAATAAGTGTTACTCACAAAGAACGTTAATCAAAATTATATTAGAGCGACTAAATTATTCTCATCAAACGAAGGATTGATAACATTTGCACAAGCATATATGTCGTAATCATTTTTAGCGAAGGACTGATTTGAATCGTAAAATTTCTTCGTTCTTTTAATCATCCAATGAAATCGTCGTTTATATATATGAAATACTTTAGAGATTGAAGAATCGTTTGATATTGTTAGTCATCGAATATTATAGATATTCCTCTTGTTATTTATAATCTTCCAAAGACTACATAATTTTTGAACATCTCTGACCCAGTGAAATTACAGTGAAGCAAAAACTCAAAACAGTATCGGAGATCATCCAATTTCGTTTTTTTTTTTCATGATCTTCTCTCTTCGTTGTGCTCCTGTTGCCGAATTGATGAATTGCGAAATGTTTAACACAATTACTGCCGCCTCGGGAGTCGTTCCAATCCTCATCGATTGTCTAAAATAGCAAATAAGAAGACAATCGGCCTTGGAATTTCCATATTTCGTGGGTAGCCAAGGCGTATCGGAAATAATACTAAATTGCAGACGATTTTGCCTCGTGTCCTCTATCCGTGGTCGTAAAGGATGGAAACTACGCGTTCGATGGTAGTCAACTTTATTGACGTTCTTCGCAATTGATAACAGGAGGAATCATTATATCAATTTTCTCGTCTATCAATCTATCGATTTTTTACTTTCTCCTGCGAAGAAATTGTTTTATAACGTTTCTTGTCATTTTCGTGAGAATGTTTTACCATTTCTCGATAATATTATTCCTAACTTCGAGCATCGACTTTCAGGACCATTAGAATCTATTAATTTTGATTTCCATATTTTTCGCGAAGGAATTATTCCACAACGTTATTTCGCCATTATTTCTGTGAGAATACCTTTATTGAATATTCTTACTTCGATCGTTTCTAGTATCGGTGCTGTTAAAATTTATCTACTTTTAATCTTCTCCTACGAACAAATTATTCCACGATGCTCCTCGCCATTTTTTGTGAGAATTAAGGAAACTAGGTCGAACCGTGCAGTTTCTTGCGAATATTGTCGTTACACTTTGAGCGTCCAGTAATTATTTGGAATCTTTGTTTCGTCTTTTTTCTCGGACTATACTCAAAGAATTGGGATTTTTTGCTCGTCTGGTTCATCCAAACTAATATCATTTTCTTATGTATCCAGTTGCGTTCCTCGCGAAGGGTGCTTGCGCGTTGGTTCTTAGATAAAACTTCCCTCTGACTCTAGAATCCACCGCGAAGCCCATTAAGACATCAGGTGTCCACGTGCAATGTGCCTGGATATTCGGGTGCCATCTTGGACACTGACTGGCAGGGAATCCAAAAGGATTTGTCACGGATTCCGCATAAAACATCCATGCTCTGTTATGTCCACAGACGACTAGACGAAAAGAAATAACGATTCATTAAGAGAAATTAAATAATAAAAACTATTCTACAATTTTAATTGCGCAAAAGAATTTTTTAAATATTGAGTGGTTCCGCTTCAAACACCAAGATATAATAGATAATTTATTCCCTTCCAAGAATAGAATTCTTCTTTTGATAAAAAGTTACACAATCACGCTCAGCTCGCCTTTTGGTCTAATGAAGAAGAGTCTTACTAAAAGACGAGTTCACAGTTCGCAGAACATTCAGTACGTACTATACTGGTTGATGAGTCTCGACACACTTCTCCGAATGACACTGTCCAAATTGCATCCAGGCTGAACAGGTTTGCCACCGTTCGGGTAAAAGTCGACATGACCTAAAGGATTCGGGAAGCCAAAGTTTCCACCATCGGTGTGAATCACGTCGACGAACATTGCGTCGGTTTTTGTCAGATGCCCGTCTCCGCCTGTGTTCATGTAAAGAGGATAGGCTGCGTCCAATCCTGTGATCCTTCCAACCTGAATTCAGATTGAACGTCTTTGGTGAAACTGAAATTTCTTATTACTCCGGATAAGCGAAATTTCCATACCTTGCGCGGAGCAAGAGCTTTCCCCATGAAACCAGCGATCTCGGCCCCCAAGCTGAAACCAATTACGTGCAAGCTGGCTAGGGATATCGCTCCCTGAGCGTCCAGCCAATTCACCAGACGAGCGACCTGAGGTCCGACTATTCTCGTGTTTCGAACCGCTGTCACGTACCATGGCAGTCCGGCCAATTTGGTCCAGTGCACTAAGATTATATTGTACTCGCCTCGTTTCAGGTAAACTGAAAGATGGCCAGTAACTTTTTGTCAGAAGGAAAATTTTATTCTTGAAAGGGAACAAGACACCTACTGTATCTTGGTGATTGAACTAGAACCACTCGATACTTTTTAAATACCTTTTGTAGAATTAAACGATGCGAGGAAATTCTATGGTAATAATAATTTGGATAGCCAAAGACAATCTTCTATTTACGATATAGTGTCGTCGCGTTGATTCAATGGTCAATATCAAGCGATATTTCATTCCACGATAGCGTACGATTAATGGTAACACCAAAGACTTGTAAATTTGACGTTAAAATTCAAATGCATAGATTCTTGTAAATTAACGCTAACACAATATAATAAATCTCGATTAAATAAGAACACATATTGGTAAACTAATTCTATATAAATTTCTCAAATAATGGTTATATACGTATCTGCATACAGTTAATCGTCTACGTACTGAATAATTTGTTACAGTCCAAGAAAGAAATTTTCCATCTGTATGATGTAGTTTCACGGATGAGAAATTTCAATTTTAGTACCTGGTGCTAGTTCAATGGCCAGAGGCCACAAATATACATATATTTTTCTCAAAAGATATTAGTCGTCTGATGGATCTAGTTCAAGTTCAAGTTTACTCGTTTCAATTCCACTGGTATGGAAACGAGTCGCGGAAAGTTCCCAACGATTTGGAAACTTGTCTGTGGCCGGCACAGTAGAGTTCGTCGTTGAAAAGGAGCAGAGTGAATGTCATAGTCGGGCCAGAAATATGGATCCCGCGTGTACGGCGAAGTTTCCATAGTGAAAGGGTGAACTTTCAAGAGATTCACGATTTATCATCCTGTCAAAATGTCTTACAGTGGCTTGTCTGCTTGATTCTTGTAACTACTAATGTCCCCAGCCTAGTTCCATCAGTTTCTGTCTACCAAGTTCTGTCTTGGCAAATCTGATAATATACATATGTATATCGGAATATTCGAAGTAAATTCATTCAGAAATTCTGTGTCTGCCAAACGAACACTTTGCTAATCGATAATGTTAAATGATCTAAATTTAGTCGCTACGAGACGATTACTAAATACGACCAACATAGCAATGTAGGATTGTTCCTGCCACCCAAGCTTCGATATTTTAAAATTCAATTTTAAACTTTGCACGTAATGATCAAACTTGTATAACAATGTAAAATTGTTTGACCCAATGCTAATTGTTTTATCGCGATCGGTAAACTTTCTGAATTTTTAAATACAATTTAACTTGATTTCAAAAAAGTAAACTTTCGGTGAGTTTATTGAATTGTAAAACACAATTTCAAAGTAAAAAATTATTCGAGTAGCAAATAAATACTGAACACGAGATAAGCAAGGAACGCATGATATCATAAAGTTTAAAGAATTAATTAAACGAGGAAAGCGGACCATAATAATGATCCGTGAGGAGGATAATTTAATCACAAATGATTCGACGGTGACTATAACACGTGAAGGTAATAACTTGGAGAGTACCGTCTCTTATTGCCGTGGCACTTCCTTCCCTCGCACTCTCGCTGTATCCGTGAATGAAAATTACTGTTGGATATCTGTCGTTGAAATTACTCTTTCGCAAGGAATACGGGTCTGAAATATTTAACGCTGTCCCGCAAGTTGGATTCCTCCTAATATAAAAGAGAATAATGATTCAGATAAAGTTCGTGGTTTCTTCATATCGTCTTTAGTAGAATTTTTTAATTTATATCGTAAAATTGTTACTTGAAAATCGATTACAGACGCGTATAACGTGAACAGTAGCTACTCTATGCAATAACTGAAGGTTTATTATTTTTCTCTACTAACACTGACATGATTTCCTTAACTAAAATTTGATAATTAAAGATAGTTAGTTCGACGTTTATCGCAGATCTATTTAATGAACTCTATATATAATAATTAAAGAAGAACAATAATTTTCTATTTTCCTACATCGTCGCTAGTAAGATCGAACAAGTCCTAAGAATTTTTTAATTAATTACGAACTCACCTGGTAAAAAGTAGGTACTCTATATCTCGGTCCACGTCGATAGGACAACAATAAGAACAGGTACCAGCTGGAAACGTCGTGACGTGCAGTGGATTCTCACCTGGTGGCAGAAAGCGAACGTAACTTGGAATATTCGTTGTTGTTCTTGCATGGCGACGCTTGGCCTCGACCAATCGTCGCGATCTTCGTCATTGAACCTGAAAACGGCACGTGAAGTCGCGTGCGTTACCGATTCCACTTCACGATCTAAATTCTCCTCTCTCCTGTTCGATGCTCCTTTCTCCTGGCAAAGAAATTATTTCGCTATTCCTATTAGAGACTACGGTAGGATGATTTGTAAAAGCAACAGACCATCGTTTGGATGATGGCAGAAATTGAAGTTTCTTACATTCGAGTTTGGTGAAACGGCGAAGTTGAACGCGTAAATCAAAATTACGGCTGTCTCGTCAATCGAGACCATCAGGAATTTTTGTATCGAACCAAATTCATTGGGAAGATATCTGGCAACACGCATACGCAAAACAACGATGGAAGCACTAAACTCGCTAATTTGGACCTTCGCTTGGAAAAGAAATATAATAAAAATTAGCACACTCGATACATTTAACGAACGATCCTCTTCGCTATTGCAAATCACGTTGACCATGAATTCCTTGTATCCACTCGCAAATCTATCGCTGTTTCATCAAGCCAAAGGAAGGAAACGTCGCGTACACAATACACAGTGACAGATGCGGCGTGGTTTAATACTTCAGTGGAGACCATAAACGACGAACGTCCACAAAGCGTCGCAAGCCGGAATTCCATGCGCGAATGGAACGTAAATCAGCAACTGCGTTTATGGCCTGGTAAATTTTGCCACGTCGCTTACCGTCCCGAGATACTGTCCGTAATTTCGGCCGAGGACGAAGGATACCCAGTGTTTCTGTTCTGTCTCGTTACAGGCCGATCTATCGCGTGATCCACTATCGTGCCTCCTGGCGATTAAATTTTTATCGAAACGGACCGCACCGACGATGAATGTTTCTCTAACTTCAACCCTAGACTTACCGAATAATAGATTGTCTGCGAGCAGAATAAACGTGCAATAAAATGGTTCACCTTGATTCCAAGATCGCTGGACGACGAAGGATTTTGTGTCACAGTGAATTGTCCTAGTCCAACGATATGTCATTGCGTGGCTTGTTTAACTTATTCTTTTTATCCTACGTAAAAGACACAGTTTCATTCCGTTTTTTGAAATCAAAATGGTTTTGAGTCGATGGAAAAAAGATAGCGTTGGTTTCTTATCGTATCGAGAAAATCAGCTTCGAGTGAATCATACGCCGCAGTTTATGGTAAAGTCGTTTTATAAGAACGGCGTTGTATGGTTCTGAAATAGTTGACCGTCGTTTGAACTTAAAAATTGACGCAGATCAAGCAATCGTAGCGATTGGACATGGAAGAAGACGAAGTCCATCTTTGGTTAGCTGCGCCATATAAACTTAAAAATAGGTATAAACTAGTTGAAATTCTTCTTCGCATTGTTAAAACTACCTGTTCTCTAGACACAGCAACAGACTACCGCTATATTTTTCTTTGCAAAATTATTTATATATTCTGTTCTATTCTTCTCTGTATCAAAAGCAACTTCTTCCTACGATAAATAAATAGGCTTTGAAAGCGGCGCGACAATTATAAAACGATGGATATTGCATAACTGACTAAACAAATTGTAGCATAATAACATCGTAGTAAACTGATGCTCTTTTATGTCTACGAAATTGACAGCTGATCGTTTTCCACAAACCTAATCTATTTAACTGCGACTGAAGGTTTCTTCAACGACGATGGGTGAAAGTGTTGGAAAGTCTAAGAAGAAGTTAATCAATCGCAAGTATTGTTGCGACGTGACGATAAACCGAAGTGTGAAAAGTGAAGCGAGACGGAATCGCTTCGAGGAAGCTAGACTGTCGTAATATCGATTAGTACTGTTAATCTAATGCGACACGGTGGCTCGATAGCCGTGATCTTGTTGTAACGTGAAATTATTTACTACGACCATCGCGATAATACGACAGCGTAACGTGCAATCGCTATTCCACGTGATGACAGCGCTCAGGCGAATTTATTAGTCGATTAGTTGGTTTTTAGTAATAGTATCTTAGAAAGCTGGTGCACAGCACGCTCTAGTTAATGCATTTAATTTATGGTAATGGATTCCCATTGAATCTCGTGTAGCTTGTTACCTACTCTTCGAACTTTAAAGTGAAAGTACAGCAGTACATAAGTTACATGTGTTGGTGCATTAAACACTCCTCTATATCGTTTCCCAAGAAGTTTTCTGCCCTAAACATTCTAAGTTGTTTCGAAACATTCTAGATTGTTTAAAGTTTGATCATTCTATTTTGGAATATCCTTACCGTTTCCCAGACAGTTTCCTATTCTGAAGCTTCCTATCAGAAACTTTTCTCTTATTAAAAGGTATTCAGTTAAGGTATTGCAATAATATTTGCGAAACATATTATTGTATATATATATATATATACAATATTATTCGTAAGAATTCGGCAAAATTTAGGCTACACACGACTATAAATCACCTATTAAAAAAGAGCAGTAATGTAATTTTACTATTACTATATATATATATTTTACTATTACATACATATATGTGTACATCAAATATCACCGCTTCGATAATTCAGAAAATAAAAGATTCTATAAGATTTGATAATTATGATACAATCCCCACCTTCAATACTGGATTAGTGCCTTCCAAAGATCAGTATAATCCCCGTCGGTAAGCTATTGTGCAGAACTACGACGATTACATGGAATAAAATAGTAGCAGTTCGATTTTTATGCCAAATTTTATTACGAAAATACGTTTCGTCGAAAATAGGCAAATGGATAAGTTTAAACATTAATATATTTCAACTAGGAAACATGGCGTATGAATAACATTTTTCAACATACAAAGGGCACCGAAATTTCCATAGACATCGTATTCTATCCGTGAAAAGAACCATTCAGGGGCCCTTTTTTTTATGTAAAACGTGGTCGGCGATCCATCGAAAATTTAAATGGACGCCATTATTCGCCTCCTTCGTTCCGAATACCCGCGCATTAGAAAAGTGCCTCTTTTAGAACAAAGAAGGAAAACAGATACTCTACCACTCTCAGCTGCATTCACTGCATTTCATTCGAACGAACCATAGAGCGAATCAACTAATTAACTCGTGCAATTAATCGAGATCAATAGAAAAGGATTCACATAAACGATCATCGAACACTCGCGAGCATTTTAACGAACGATCATTATTACCTCTTCTGATGATGATTACACGACACAACAAGGAGGTTAGAAAGAGTGGTATCATGTCGATGAAAGAAGCTTAAGACAAGATGATCACCGAAAGAACCGGATTCCTGTCAGCGATAGCTGCAGGAGCAAACTGACAGAAATCGAGAGTCGAGATCTATAGCACCTCGGATGGAGGATCTCGAGCATGACGCCAGCCTCTTTTTTCCTCCAATTTTACACAATTTCTATCGTAAAATTGTTCTGGGCCATTAGTGTCCAGTAAACAATTCAAAGCAATCAGGTTTACGGGAATATTTGAACTTAAAGCGACATTGTTTACATTCCTTTGCAACTTTTTTACGAAGAAACCATAAAATTTTATGGCATCGATTATACTAGTCGCGCACATATCTGTTTGCGTTCTAGAAATATTCATTAACGCTTTGAAGTAAAAATAATCAGTATTGTGTCGATTATATGTCACTTAGTATGAGTCTTGAGAATAGACATAAGTATAATTATGATCGAGTGTTCGTGTAATTGTAAGATCGTAATGAACGAAAATCCAACACAATAAACAAATACTACTATTATTAGCAGTATAGTAGTATGAGTCTTGGAAAGATAGAAATTCCATTCAACTGACAGGATACTGACCAAACTATTTATCTGAATCGAAAAAAAGAAAATGACTAACGCGAGCCAAAATGAAATAAAAGATGTGAACAATATGGGAAATGATACTTTTTAAAATAACATTTTAGATATTTATTTTGCTCTATTGTGTTTTCTGTTCCGGAAACAATATATCTATCCAGAATACGCGCAAAGATTGAAAATAAAAAGAAAAGCGACTAAAGCCCTGAGCGGTCGTGTCGGCTCTATTGAAAACACGGTTCTGAGAAAATCACGTTTAATTAAACAAAAGTGTTTCATAATTACCACTAATCTGTTCGTCTAAACTCGCACAACGTAAATACCATTCTCCTGTTTGGCAAAAGTCTTACTCGACTGATTCATTTTTTCCAGGAGCAGTCTGCCAACCGGAATCTACGATCATTTAAATACGAGCTTGACAAATTGACTGTTTCGCGAAGATTTCATCGGGATGGGAAAATATGTATATAGACTATTGCTTGATCGATTTGGCGTAAGCGCTATAACAATTACCGAGAAAATTGGAAGCAATAAATTGCAAACTAATCGAATGCTTGATGGACTTCTTCACTCCGATGGAAACGATTGCAAATACGCTGCCGATCGGCTCTGTATCGAATAGAAATTGCACAATTTCCTCGCGGTAATTCCATTATCCTAACGATTGTGGAATTTTGAGGAGTTTAATCGACTGCGATTACACGCTACAAACTACTTTCAGAAATGGCGAAACTACCCAAAAGAACATTAACCAGCAATGGGATCAAGTTTATCGCGAGTCAATTTCTTGCGATAATTTCCGGTTTATAAAATTGAGCTCGAACAAAATTGAAAACACGTTGTATATAATCTCCTGTACGAATCATTTAAATCAATCGATATTCAAATCGATCAACTCCGTTTCTTCAAAATTTCTTCGTTTCAATAACAACGTACATGGTTAATGTTCAATTTTCCAGAAACTAATCCGAAAGTTAACCGAAAACAATTAACATACGATAGTTTTTTTTTTTACTCCAATCGCAATGTTTTCAAACGTTTAAAATAAACCGCACGTAGTCGAATCCTGTTCGTGCTCGCTTTGAAATTCGAATAATAAATCAAACATGATAGAGTAGAACCTACAGTGAAAATACAGAACTCGACCACGTCACCGACGATAACGGTAAATAAAATTGGAACTGGTTCGGAATTTCGCTGACGATAAAGCAGATATTCGAAATTGACTGGGACGATATTTCCGATGTATCGCCACGAACATTGCCACGTACGATTCGTTGCGGCAATCCTTACAAAACGCCGGGCATAAAGCCGGATGGCGAATGTCGCGGAGGTTTTCATTTGATGTCGGATGATCCTGCTAGAGGACCGTCCGGTTGTTCCGCACGTACGTGTATCTGGGTCAGGGTGCTTTCCAGATATTAGGGGGATGATGCGCAAAATATCCCCACCACCGTGCAACATTGGTACAGCAACTTTTCACTGTGACGCACTAAACGTGGACCATCTCGAATCACGGGCCGCCTAATTTTCTATTTAAACCTCGCTCAAGAACGTCCCTTTCGATCGACATCCTAACAGTTTTCCGAGGGACACTTTGATTTCTACGAAATTCTCTTTGAAATATCTCAGGAACTAAACTAATCAACTTATAAACATCGGAATTTTATTATGCGGAATTAATATTCAATGTTTCGAAGAGATAAATGACTTTCTATTTTATTTATCACAAGGAAACAGAATAAATAATTAGAGATACATGGCTAATGTTGAAAAAGTAGTTCTGAGGTTTCATTATCTTGTCTTATGGGTCCTTTTGTTAGAGAGTTGCCCAATTGTGTAATGCGATGAGTTTTTTGTCAAAGAGTTTGGAATATGTCCAACTGGAATCACAGAAAAAAATAGCATACAAAATTTGGCAAATATCATGAAAATAAATAAATTCAATATTGATGAAGGTTATTTTTGTCTGCCAACCCTTTAATTTTATTTTACGCGTAAATAACAAATGGGAGTTGTAGTGACAAAATTTTGTAATCGTGAAATCTAATCAGATAAAAAGGTTTGTTGTAAAAAAGAAAAAACCAAGGGAACTGATAAAGACATAACATATCGATCGATTCCCAGTACGCGCGGTGCAATAATAGCACCGGAAACTATCATTGAAGTACTATATCACAATTGTTCAGCCTTCTGCGAAAACGCCCAGACCTTCGACATGTTTGTTCCAGAGAAAAAAATCGATTCACGTTAGTTGTTAAACTGTCACTTTCAGCGAAATCTCCGCTAACAAATATGTTTTTGTTTCAGGACAAATTATTGACGAAGCTGGAAAAGAACGAGCCGGAGTTAGCGTCCTCTCAGGAAGACGAGGTGAGCACGTAAACGATTCTCTTCGATAGATCTTTATCATATTTATTATACTCTATACTTTTCTAAACGTATTCCATTCTAACATTAAAGTGTCTAATTTTCCTAATGTTAATAATCATCGAGACTTAAAAATCGTTTTACCATTATAATAATTAGACTGTGGATACTTATGCAAACTTATATTTTTGTAAATATAACTTAAAAAGTGAAATCTTTATAGACATTTGTTTTATTTATTAAATATTATAAGGAGTACTTGCCATATTTTGGATATGTTATATATTTTTGCACGTTATGCATATTCTATGCATCTTCCACAAATGCATAAAAATCCGCAGTCTAGTTATAACACAAACAACAAAATTCCATTTTTTGCGAATTATTAATCCTTGGCAAATTTCAAGAGGAAATTGCCCTTCTTTTATAAAATTCCACTTTATGCTGCAAATTTACTCTTCAAGAAACAATATTCCTTTTTCCACGAATTAGCAATGCTTGCTAAATTCTAGGAAAAAATGTCCCTCTCTTTGTTGATGAAGATTCGCTTTATCTTCACCGCAAATCTACTCGAAAAGATTTTTCATTTTATCGACTGTCGCCCGCATTACAGTAAGGAAAAAAATATTCGCAGTGATTAGTAGCGCACGACCTTCCCCTGATCAATCAGGTTTAAAGAATTCTCGGTCCACTCGACAGTCGGCCATAAAAATCGGATATTTCGATTCAGTGGAAAGCCGCAGAGGGGGAAATTACCACTTGATTCTGGCGTAGAATGAAAGAAATTTGCAGTGAAATGCCGAGGTAACCCTCGATTTAATTAATACCTCTGGAACACTGTGCGAGAGAGGTCCCCCCGGTCAGTCCCAATGAAGATTAGGTCAGCTGCATTTTCTTACGCGTTCGCCTTCACCTTTTTTTCTTCAAGGTTGCTCGAGGTAACCTCGTTACTTTCCTCCTTATTGCCAGGGACAAGGCATAATCAAGCCTAATTCGTAATTTTGCCAGAAGGAGAGACGATGATTGGAGAGGGAATGAGATTTGCGCGGCACCCTCGCGAGAAAAGAGAACGGAATAAAAGAAATCGTTCTCTTTTGATGTCTGGGGAAAGATTTCATTGAATCAATCACGATTGACAATGAGATTTCGATCATTTTCACGCAGCATCGCTTTTTATCTATCATCGCTCACGGATCTGAATTAATTCAGAAGCGTTGCTGATTGAAAAGTTCTCTTGTTAAATTCTGTTTTCGTATATTTGTAACTTTGTCTGGAGATTCTCGTAAAATAAATGACACATTAATTGACTACGATTGAAGATAGTATGCGAAAAGTTGTCTAGTTTTGACAGAGTGTAGCTTAATTACGAAATTACCAATGGGAGGGCCTTGGATGATATTATTCTGTATCAGAGTTGCTGACGTGATACAATTTATTTTTGGAAATTAATATGCGATCGAAAAATCGGTATCCAGAAACATCAAACATTTTGGAGCAGTTTCGCTATTTATTCAAGTTTATCGAGACTTTTAAGTTTCTGCCAATTTAATCAATTAAGTGTTTTATAATAAAGTATATTACAGATGCTATATGTTGTACGAGTTACAAATACAATTTGTAACGAAGATGTTGCCTTTGTATCATTTCTTGGATAGATTGGTGGTTTGTTTAAATGATCAAATTATCGAAAGAAAACTTTTTGATAGGAAAATCGTTCAGTACATTAAATTAGACTACAGAGATGCTGAAAAAATATTTCACCAAGAAAAGTGGAAAATTCGATAGCAATGAAATAAATGAATTCCCGTTAAATAAATGAACAACATGAATAGTATTGACATCAATGACCAATTAACAAGAATTTCAGTGAAAACAGATCTCTTTCTTTTCAAACAATAAAATCGACAGGGTCTTCCAGTCAACTTCGTATCAGGCTTAATTTTAGTTTGAATAAATTTTGAGGTGAACGAACGTGGACTATTTCAAACATTAGAGGGAAAAAATCGTCGCGCGAGAAGGGAAGCTTGAAAACAGGCATTTCGATACTGGCCTCGATCTTAAAAACCAAATCCGCGTTATTTTAAACCGTGGAAGCTATTTTCAACGACGACAGAGTCGGAGTGGAGAAAAGGAAGAGAAGCTGGCAGGTACAGTGACCCAGAAAGAAATTAATACACCAAACGAACGACGACACAAGGGTTGCAGAGAGAATTTTCGACGGTCAAATGGACGCTGCATAGAGAGGAGAAGCCTTTCTACTCGTTCGAAAGACAGCCGTTGGTCCAGAAAAGTTGCAATTTCCGAGCGAATAGGCCGCTCAATGGGTTGAAAAAGTCGATTAACGAAGCTGACAAAGTGGTTGCTACGACCCTGCGACTCCTGACATGTTCGTCCACCCTCGAGCAGCTATTAATATTCCAATTTAATTGACGCTTCATTTGGTTATGTCCATTACAATCCTCTAGGTCTCTGAAGATAACGCGTCAAAGAGGTAAACAGGGATATTTTATTCGTAATTACGCTTGGAGAATTTTATATTATTGCACGAAGATGGATAATTTATTACGTGGAAGAATTATTCTATCGATATCATCAAAGAACTGATCGACTTGATATCGTTAATTTTATTCGAAATATTTCGTGTTATTATGTGACGATGGAAAATTCGTTTTTTTTTTTTTTTTTTTTTTTTTTAGTGAAATCATCTTGTAAATTCTAAATTATTAGAGAATTAGCTGGACTCGATTTTACTGACTAACGAGGAAAATTTGTTGTTTGAAGAAATCATCTTGTACGTTCAAAATGTCATCGAGCAGTTGGTTCGAGACTTGACAAAGACGACTGAGAGGAACGATTCGTTGATAGGAATATTAATTACTTGAAATTCTATAAAACGAAGAGTATTTTGCATTTATTTAAATTCATATGGACCATGTATTCGTATGATCTTCGAGGTTTCACGGAGCGACATAGTTTGTGCTAACATTGCGAAACATATTTTGAATAATGTCTATATCCCAATACCACTCTCATTATCAATAATAGCTGTCACATTAAATATGAAAAATATGGAATAAAAGATCAAAAGATCGAAGTTTTCGAGGAACGCCAAATGGTCGTAAATCATTCACGAACATCAGGAAAATAACTTTTGCAAGTTACATCGTACGAGAGGAAATAATCGATTAATATGTTTGTAGAAAAACGAAGCACACAGGCGTCGTTTAAGTCGGCTGATTATATAATTTGGAGTCAGTGGTTGACATTATTATTGTCGGTGAGCAAATTAGTTTCCTGAGAAGATAAGTATCGCCGTCATTAAACGCGGTGCTAAATAAACGATTCGGCAAACGATAACATTCGGGCGAGTTACGGTAATTATCTCCCTGCACCTGTGTTGTAGAATAATATTTTTTCAACTAACATCGCGAACGAGAGAATTCTTCCATTATCTCCGGCTATGATTGTGACGAAGAACGTAAGAAAAAAAGAAAAAAAAAAGAAGATAGGGATCGTAGCTTTTGTGGAAAAATAAGCGACAATGGAGGTAGCTGATAATGACACCCAGCCGTGATTTCCTTTTCAGCGAATCCTTTTTCCATGCACCCGTGCAATATCTGATGCATCTCATTCCATCTCTACTTTTCATGTAATCATGTCGTGACTATTTATTCGACGGGCCAAAAGCGAGAGAAACAGTGTCGAGTGTCGAGATATCAGTGAATATGAAGTATCTCCTCGTCTGCAGTGTGGTCGCTTTGCTGGGACTCTCTGTAAGCAAACTTTTGCCTTTATTTATCAAGCTTCGAGCACAGAAGATATTATTTTAATTATTTCTTCAAATCTATTAACCTTCTACATCCACTTTCTTATACATGTAATTCGGGTCATGTATATGCCGAGGTTGCACGAGTTAAATTGATATATTAAATTGACGAATGGTAGCAATACGAAGAGACCTGAAACCCGCATTAGGGTCAATATGAGGAAATCTTTCATACAGAATCAATGTATTTTTCGTAGCATGTTGACATAAAGATTAAAAGAGAATAATTTAAAATGGAAGTACTTAGTCAATAAGTGACTGTGATATTTATACGTTTATAAGACATTTAAAAGTTTCAAACTGTATAGAATACACAGAATATGCTAAAATGCATAAAATGAAGTAGATTACTCGTCGTAGTATTCGATGAATAAAACGAACCTTTATTGATTCTATTTTTTTTTTTTTTTTTTTTTGTTAGTTATAGTTCATAAAAGTATGAATTTACATAAACATCCGCAGTATATGGATTTATATATAAATTTTCATTTTTATGGACATAACTAAAAAGATAAGATATTCTCCTGAACCTTGAAATATCATAACCAATACATATCTCGTTTTGAATGTTTTATACTACATCCGCAGACCAGCCATCTTCTTTATTGTACGAGACCTTAAAACAGAATCCAATATATTTCTAAACTCAAGTAAACCTAGAACTCGAGATGTGAAATCTGTTTATTTTTGTCAAATGAAGAATCAATTTATTTTATTGCCTCTACTGTACTGCCTCGCTATATCACGACCTGAAATATAACTGAAAATCCAAACTACCTAAACTAAACTATATCTCTAAATAAAATTCGAGGTCCTTGGAGATTCCTCGGAGTCTAGTTCCTCCAGTTCTTCCAGCCTTTACAACGACCGAGAGAAACGCAGCCCCCAAGGTGACTCCCAAAATTGCGGCCCACCACCGAATGGATCACCATGCGGGCCACCTCCAGGATCACCTCTAAGACCACCTCCAGGTATGTCTCCTGACGATATAGCCCAAATGGGGAGCGCGATGATGTCTCAGGCTGGATTCCCTGGATTCTCTGGATCCTCTGGATTCGTGAGTGGAGATACGAAGAGAAGCAGGAGGGCTACTCAAGTAGGTGGAGACGGTGGTGGAAGAAGAGGAGGAGGAGGAGGTGGTGATATGGGAGGTGGTATGGGTGGTGGATTTGGAGTTGGTCAACATTGAGGTGGGTTAAGAAGCGCGAAAATATAAATTGACACTAGAACTACACCGAGTCGAGGAATTATATCTGGACACTTGCCATAGAAAATGCTTTTACAATAAAGTTAATTAAATTGTCGAGTTTACTTATTTATAACCTTGTTATCGTAGAAACGGTATATGAATATGAACAAGTATGTGATAATTATGTTTCTGTGTTGATAAAAGTGAACGTTAATTTCGTTAAAAGCATTTGTGCATTTTTTATGAATTACAAAGCAGCTAATTTCGTCGAGCTTGGTAATTCTGATGTTAATAACGAGAATCATAATGAGATTGAATGTTTTTAGAGTATTACTATGTTGCAGGTGGCATGGGATAAATAAATTCATGAACGTTGTAGCTTTAAGGTGACAGGTGCATAAAATTCTAGAAATGGTTAAGAAACTGCTGATGTGGTGTAGGTTAGCACGTTGAAATAAATCAGTTGATAAAAAAACAACTTGTCTTTGAAATGTCATTAACCAAATTTTCCCTTAGATCTTGATCCTTATATAAATTGTCTTCTGTGAGGAAATTTGTAATTCTTTGCTGGGTCAAATGTTACTTGTTTAGCCGCTGAAAGTTTCTGCTGACCAACCAGAAACTCCCAGTGGGACTTCATCGGACTTATCTTTCGTTCTCTCGTGCGAATCGCTCGATGAATCTCAAATGGGATGAAAAATGATCAGGCTAACGCGCTTTGTCGAGATTAAATTTTAATTACTATTGTTTCCTTTCTCGTAGTGCGTGATCTGCGTGAATGCCAGGGCTACGATGCAAACTGCTCCCTGTGGCCATCGGGTTGTTTGCAGGTAAAATGATCTTTTCTCTGCATTCTTTCGTACGTACTATATCTTGCATACTATACTATAATATTCTTGCATTCTTATATATATGGACAATTCAGGGGATTTTTGATATCAGTATACAAATTTCACGAAAATGTTCAAATTAATAATTAGAAGCAGTATTTACAATCTTCGTGTAAAGTGAACCGTCTGTAAAATTGAATTATACGCATTAAAAGACTTAAAAGCATGTACTTCTTCTCTGTCAGTGTAATCATTCATTTTAGATATCACTGCTTGAAATACTATTTAGTAGTTTTTGTGTCAATTTAGAAGAATCTTCATCATCTCATACATAATTTAGAAATTACGTAATCTGGAAATAAGACAGCCCTCTAATAGTAATTATAACCGAATTTTATAACCGAATTATATCCTTGCAGAAGCTAGAAAGCGTCCGCATACTTTTGGATCAATACGATAGATACATATACGAGCAATAATAATTTACATTTTTATCTGAATCGTTTTACAGACGTTGCTTCGTCAAAACGATACAAATGGCGGTGTCACAGAGACTTTTACCGTTGAGATGCGTCATATGCAGAGCAAAGATCCTACGCTTGAAACAAACACTCATCCCTCGGGACGTAAGTAGTGCAAATAATGAACATTGCTTTCTTCCAGCTCTCATACTCTCTCTCTCTCTCTATCTACCTACCTACTACCTATTTATTTACTACCTACCTACCTACTGCCTACTTATCTACCACCTACTTACCTACCACCTAGCTACCTACCTATCTACCTACCTAGGTACTTCTCACCGTCGCCGAAGAACACCCTACGACATCTTGTATTTTACGATTATTTCGTGGTGCAATCTTTTCACTCGGAGTTGCATAAAAACGTATGCAAGCAGAATAAAGTGGTATTCGTGCTCGCCGATGTGATTGCAGGGGTGTAAAATCGTCGTTAATTGGGGCGAACTGGGAAAGCACTCGTCGCGTTGCTAGCGAGGCTGAATGGGCTCGTCATGCATGACGTATGACCATTCTTTTTTGGAACAGTTTTAATAAATATCATTTGGGCTCTGTTTTCACACCAGCGGCCCTGCAATTAATTTCGTGAAATATTAAACACGAACATGGGAGACCATCCGTAAATAATTCGTTTTGTTCGTACAAGCTTGCTGAAACCGATATTTCGTTTCTATAATATAACTTCAAAGCGATTGATTGCTCGTTGGCCGTATTTGATAAAAATCGAATCGATAAAACTTTCTTAGGCTATTTATTAGTATAATAGTTTGACATGAATGGAAATTTTGAACGATTATGAATTGGATATTTTATTAGTTTCTGAATGTTTTAACAAATGTTTGACTTTCAAGCGCTAGATATTGTATGTGATATAGTTTGAGATTAGGGTGTGATTAATTAATTTAAATTCAAATTGAGGATTCAATTAAGGATTACTTAGTTTGCGTCTGAGTTGCCTTTTTTGCGTTACATTCTACTTTCGTAGTTTCAATATATCTATATAATCCTAATTTTATTTTGGCATCAAAACTTTACTTCGCTTAAAACATTTTACCTTCTTATCCTTCCTAACATACTACCTACATTTTATAATACCTTTTATAATACTTTTAAAAACTTTTATACATTTTTATAACATCTCATGATAAATCTTGCAATATCTGTATTTTATAGTACTCGATGTCCGGAAAGTCTTGGGTTTTGCCACAAAGCGCGTCAGAGTATAACATGGGGACAGGAGTGCCAGTGGGAGTGCCTGGACCTGGCGGTAGATGGGTCGCCGGAAATGTGCCAGCCTCCGCCTCTTTGTACTCTATGGCCAGTGGTTCATCCTCTATTTCCGGTTCGCCACGTTCCTAACAAATCGCAAAATGAATTACCTCTTCTATAACATTACCTCAATATTTTAGGAGTGTCTTCCGTATCTTCTTCGAGTTCGTCTTCTGCAAGTAGCACTGGAAGCTCTAACCTTGGGAAACCTACGAGGGTGAGGCAACCTTCTGGCGCGACTCTGAGACGCTCGCAGACGCAATCCATGAAGATGAGAATTCAGGTTGTCTGAGCTTGTTTCGAAATTCTAATAATTTCCACTCGTATACGTATATTAAAAAATAGAATGACATAAAATAAGTATTGATAAAATGAGAGTTCAATTCGTTTCGTTTTTTATTGGTATTAGGAGTATCAAGATCCGATTCAGCAGGTCGTTGAAGAGGAAGAAGTGATGAGGGAAAATCGGGATCGCAGGTTGCCGCCGATCAAGGAATTCCAGAGAGACTATCGTGCAGGAAAAGCATCCACTAGAATAAGGTAATAAATTATTGAATCTTTTATACAGATTTCCGATCTTTTCTTCACGAGTATAAACGTTCTTTGTTTCGTGCGTGTCAGTTGAGATTTCAAATGAAATAATGACTCTGAAAGTTCTCTAAATAAGAATTCTTTGACTTTTCATTTCCCAATAAATATTCACATTTATCTACATTTTCGTAAGTGTTTAATACTTATGAACAAGATCGTAGCTTATAAAACTGCTTCGTGAAAATTTAATTTGTCCGCTACTAAATTTGTTTGCTATATATAATATACGATACACGTTCAACTTTTTTTATTCGCCAGATGTGCTCAAAAAATCGTGACCCAGTTGGAAACGTCGCCGATCCCTCGGGATTCGAACAACGTGAACAGCTCGACGTCCTCATCATCGACGAAGTCCACGTCGAGGAGGCCTCAGTCAGCCCCGAAGCTATCGGTGGTTCAGGAGATTCAGAAGTCGAAGAAGGAAAAGGAGAGGGAGAAGGAGCGGGAGAAAGCGGAGAAGGCTCGTCAGAAAGAGGAAGAGAAGGCGGAGAAGAATAGGCAGAAGGAAGCCAAGAAATTGGCCAAGGAAGAGAAGAAAAGAGCGAAGAAGGAGGCGAAAGCGAGGCGAAAGGAGGCCGAGGAAGCCCTCCTTAGAGAGTAAAAGTAGTCTTCGAGTCGAATAGGAACGACAAGTAGAAGTTCACAACGATCAATAAGGTATTCGAAAATCCTCAACACAGGATTTTCGATGCGATTGATCTTGATCGCGCTCGGGGCCCGTTCAAGCTGTATCGCGAACGCGATAGTTATTAAAAATGAAAAAAAAAAAAAAAATGAAATCAAAGGATTCACGAGCATTTTGTAATTCTTAGAGTCTAGTTAGTGTTCTTCTCGAGGCACGTGCCATCTATTTCGATTCTTTGGCATCGAAGAGCGCACGGTGTCGCCAACGATAGCGTTTCATTCCGGGGAGAAAGGGTCTATTTATCGACTATATTAATCGCTTTATTTGACGAACAATTAGGATAAGGCGTTTTAACATTTTATAAAAAGGGCGCGAGACATAGGTGTGGCTTTCGCGAGACAGCTTGAATCAATCCCGAGGGACGCGAGAAACGTATAGCGGCGACATAGAGACGTATATCTAAGATAACATAGAAGCGGCCAAACTTAGTAACCTGTCATATCGAGTTATCGCGGACTAATAATACTAATCGATAGGAAGACTCGAGAAAAGCGTAGCGCTACGTTGCTATTATTTGATTATCGCGTAATCTTTACCCTTTATCCTGGGCGTTTCCTTTTTGTAGGAACAGTAACCTCGAGACGTTTTGTCGTTACTTTTTTTATAGGATCATCCATCGAATCATTCTCATCGATCCGACTAAACGCAACTTGAATCGTCGGTCGTTTTAGCGGTTAACGAACACACCGATCCGAGACCTATTTTTCGATTCCGCTTCACGGACAATACTTTGAGAAAACGTAGTTTGATTCGCAGTTAAATCTCCCCTTTGTCACGTTCCAAGAAGAAGAAGAGAAAAAGAAGAGAGACGTAAAACAGTTCTTCGTCAGTAGACTACGGATGTTTATGAATTTATAGAAAATTCCAGGGTGCGAGAATGTACAGAGTACACGTTATATGCAGAAATATATAAAGTATAAGATAGAAGAAAAAAGTACTCTTTGCAATATTCCGTAGGTTTAGACAGACCGGGTTTTTAATTATGTTCGTAAAAATACGAAACAAACATCCGCAGTCTGCTCGTTAACAACCCCCGATCATTCGATCATGAAATTGATAATCCTGTTCCTCCAATCGATTCGTAGTAACCGTCGTTAGTTCGTTAGAAACTCCTCTAACATTACGTGTTTCCGTTCTTCATCCCTGAAACTATCCCGAAAGAAGGAAGAACAAAAACACGAAAACATGCTAAAATTTGGGATAATTGAACGCGAAGAAATCCCTGCGGCACTTCATCGAGTACTGATTAAAAGTACTAACTTCGACAGCTAAAGAGATACATATGTAAGTTCTTTTTCGCTTTTCATCCCTGCCGATTGAATTATTTCACCCTTTTCTTCGCGCACGTGTGCGTGCGTGTGTGTATATGCGTGTGTGCGCGCGTATGTGTGTATGTTGTACATACTCGCGAGACGAGCACTCGTTACACTTCGGGGGAGACGAACAATTCGCGTAAATACTCTACGATAAGCCTAAGCGAGGGTTCGACTAATCGAAGAACACGCGAAAGTGAGTCTACGACGGGATAGTAAAGAGAAAAAAGAAAAAAATAAAGAAAATGAAAAAAATAACGATAGTACAATACCGATAGATAGAAACGACGAAAGCAGAGTTTCGAGTGCAGTGCGTGCCTCGTTTATCGACTTTTCGTGATTACCGTAGATGCGTAGCGTTTTATCGATTCGTTTAATCCTCTTCTCTCTCTCGAGACGCGGCTCGAGATGCTTAATTAATCGATGAACTATAACTTACGAAACTATTACCCTTCGCCACGTTACACTAGACGCTATTTCAGAGATCCCCTTTTACCCTTGTAACCCTTTCACTGGGCGGAGGCAAGCTAATTACTCGTTTCACAGTAACCAGTCGTGTGTGATAACGTTTGTCCATGTAAATTCGAGAACTCGTTGGACATTATTCCCTAACTTGTATCAAAAACAGCTTTCATTAAATTCAGATAAATAGCTAAGAATTTGCGATTTTATCGAAAGGTTAGAGCTTCAGTCAAAGGGTTACGGAGAGGAAAGACAGATAACAAAGAGATAGAGATAGAGAGAGAGAAAGAGAGTATACATATTAAATATTATACGTAATGTCTTACTATTCGTGAATAAGAACGAAAGAAGGAGAAAAAGTAGGTTGAATATCACGAGTATACGATTCACGGTTACGAGACTAATCCGCGATTAAACCTCTTTGAAACTGTTCTCGTCCTCTGCCCCTTGCCCCAATACGTTTTCAACCCCTCGGTTCGATGAGCGATACTGGATAAAATGATGCTCGGGGTAGAATTAATAACCTTTGAATCGATATTCTATATTATTATTAGACAAGATAGCACTTCGTCCTTGCTACGAACGGTTACTTGGGATTTCGAGTTTTCGTTTTAGTCTTACGGTGATTGGAAAACAAGCCAGCATCGCTCCGAAGCCAGCTCAAGCAGCCAAAAATCAAAAGCAATTTTTTACAGCGCGCGACAATGATTTACAAAAAAAAACAAAGAAAAAAAAAAGAAAACAACGCGATACCAAAAAGACACGAAAATGAGGAAGCGAAGCGTGAGAATCTTAAAGAACGACGAGAACAAGGGTTGCAGATACATATATTATTGGTAGATGTTAATCTCTGGAAGAGAAGAGATTTCTCGATTCATTTTTTCGATACGAATTCGTTTATAAATTACGCCCCACTTCGTTCTTCTTGTGTCATTTTGTTACGCATGAAACGTGCGTTCAAATGTTGTTCGTCCTCCTCCAACTTGACCTAATTTATGCACTGCCGGTAATTTTTATTTCTTAACGATCGAACTTGCGAGGGAAAAGTGACTGTTATCGAAGGGCGTGTTCCCAGGAGCGATCATTCGTGGAATTCGAACCAGTTCAGTCGACCGTTATCTTTTCTATAAAAAAAAATCGATCACGTTCGACGAGGACGGGGAATCGCCGCCTCGTCCCGATCAGATCGTTTTCATTCCCTTTCTTTTCCTTTATTTTTCTTTCGTCTTGCGTAGGTAAGGTTTTTCTCACGGAGCAAACAAACGCTCTCTCGAGAAAGTCTCCAGTTTTCCTCTGTTCGAACGAGCTCGTGCTAGACTCGCGTACAGACGAATCTCGACGAGGATCAAACTGCGTCCTCTCTGTAGCGATAACGAAGAATCTTCTGTTGCCTGTTGTTGGTGAATCATTTAAACGGTAAACCTATCCTATGAATATCAATAGGAACATTTTATCCACGCCGAAGCACGGGAATATTTAGGTTTCATTTCAGTTTCAATGCGTTGCGTAGCAAGCCACGAACTGTACACAGTAAAGGAATTCTTGTTTCTTATTTTTCTTTGATCTTTACCATTTCGAGTGGAAACAGGCAACAGCAAGCAACAACTTCTGTTACCGGCAACAGAAGCGAAGAAACGTGGAAAAACATTTCGAGAAGTATCGAACGTTAAATATGGAATTGTTCTTCGCTGTTGCTTCAGCGAAAATGCAGACTCCCATTTGATTTAATCGCGATGCATTCGATGGAATGCGACGAAGAAACTCGACAGACGATCTTTATTGTATCCGAGAAAAACATCGCGCACATATCAGTAGTGATTAATGCAATTTTACTTGGCGTCTTTGCTCGAACTTCAAACGTCTGTTTAACATGTTAACTGCCGCCACGTTGGCGTCACGCGCAAATGGTTTTCAGCTGGCGTCGGAAACGGATCGATGAGTTTCAAGAAAAAGATTTCAGTCGCTGTGAAAGGCAGTTAATGTGTTAAAAACCCAGCGAAAGTTCGGATCTTCGTCGTCAGGCTGCAAACAGTGGAGTTTAACAACGCCGAAGACGCTGCCAATTAGCGTGTAACGTAGACTGTCAATTATTACCTGTTACATCGGTTTCATCCGTAAACGAGTCTCGAGCATTTTGGAGAACAAGCACATCGTGTGGTCGACGAATTCTCTGAGTAACCACTCGAACGCCACTCGAACTCTGTTAAGCAGAAGCACGCTTCTTTAGGGTTCAATGGAGGAGTGTCAAGACTACACTGCGGATTTTTATGTGTCTGCGCGAAATTTAAACGTGCAGAAGTATATAGAACAAATATTTTAATTCATCATAAACATTTCAAACACTTAACGCACATGACATGTACGAACATGAATCCAAGATTATCTTATACGAGCATAAAAAAGTTGAAGATATAATATATTCATTTGCAGTGTAAGAAATTGAACGATATTGAGCGTATTAGTAAGCTCGAGGAAAAATTGTGCGTTAAGGGATCAAGTATTTTAAATTGTTATAAAAATCATTCAAAAGTGATATCGACCAGTCCCATAAACTGAAAAGTATTGAAAAGTGATGATATTATAAATACTATTTTCTAAATTTCCTTTAGAATTTGGCGTGGTTTATATTACTTTCTTGCGACAGATGAACTTACAGAAGTAACTCGTTCGAATTTGAAGAGTAACACATTTCTCGAGAACTGAATGTTAATCGTCTACTTGTGCGTTGAAAGAAATTAACGAAAAGCAAAGTTCATGCACTTTGACATACCTGGTCAGTTCTCATCTCTGATTAAGTTCATAAAAAATATAAATTGACATAAAAATCCGCGGTCCAACCGAGAGAATCTTCACGCGTTCACACCACGGATCGTTTCGTTGCGTTCGCGAGACTTTCTCGAATCGAATAACGAAAAGAAGAGATGGAAAAGCAACAGGAAAAGGACGAGGAAGATGAAAGTGTCGAGGAAGAGTGATCGAGCGGAAGAGATCGCAGAAACAGAGAGATGGAGAGGAAGAGAATGCGTGTGTGAGAGAGTGTGCGAGTGTTTTCTGCCATCGTAAAGTCAATTTTATCGTGTACGTATGTATATGTGTCGTCTGAAATGCGCGCGCGCGCATCCAATAAAGCGGACGCTGCAGGTAGGATATTTTTGCTGAGATTCAGCGGACGATTCTCCGGTATACGTGGCCTGAAACTCGAAACAGACGAGAAACGAGGAAAGGATAGATTAGACGTTAATACTGATCACCGAAGTCCAGCGATTTTATTATTGCCATAGTCTGATCGTTGAAGATTAACCGTCTAACGATCTGACTATAATTTGGACTTTTAGCGTCAGATGTGTTTGTATAAGATGTTGGTCCTTAATTTTGTGATGACGAATTCTACGTCTTACTCGATCCACTGATCTGAAAGCAAAACGACCGGAAAATACGATACAGAGATAATGATTCGCTAGCCTCGATCAGTGATAAGATCGATGCTATATGAGAAATGAAAAAACAAACTAGACGATGTTAACCCTTTGACAGTGTGATAAAATGACGATAAATTGAAAATGAACGATTCAAAGAAATTTTAAAGGACGAATACAATAAGCAATCATTTCTTTATCGTCGGGTTTTTTTTGGAATTCATTGCTTTGCATCGATTAAACCTTTTAATAACATGATAGTTCAACGAAACGATTTAAAAAATAATTACGTATTTGTTTATCGTCAAGGTTCCTTGCGTTTATAGAACCAGATACAGACGCTTCTTACGGGAAACAAATATTAACAATTGCGTTAATAAGTATATTTAACGTGTAAAATTTGCAGTACCATGTTTCATAGTATTTAATGGCCTCTCCTACGTTACACTGTGAAAGGGTTCAGCTATAAGAGTTCACCACGCACGAATGAACGAAAGAATCATCTGAGAGAAGAAGGAGCGTGAAGTAAAATACTTAGAGACATAAAAATCGTTGGCAATAATATTCAACTTAAAAAACTTAAAATAAGAAAGCAGAGAAAGGGAAAGTGAGACGAGAGAGACGAATCGTGCGGCGTCTGTAGTCGATACAGCGCGACGTGCATGTATCGCGTTCAATGCGTACAGAGGACAACTTAATTCTACTTTATCGTGTAAGAGAGATTTGTAGAGAGTTTATATTAGGCCAATTGTCACAGCGAGAGTTCTACGATAGCGATGTTCTTTCTTCAACAGTCGTGGCCAACTATTCTAAACCATTCCCAATCGAAAAGAAATTCATTTTGCTTCGCGTCTGATCCACCGTTTTAATTAGCTCGTCTTATTCTCTTTCTCCCCCCCCCCCCACTCCATTCCCCCTAGTTTTATCTACTAAGCTTGCGATCGATCGACGCTCAATAATCGGCGAGAAAAATTGGAGAAATAGCATCGTGCGGACGAAGCAAAGTGCTAAAAGTGACGCAGCGACCTCGAACAGCCCAAATAGTTGGCCACACCTACAGGCACAAGAGATCACGTCGCGTTCCAGCGTAATACTCGCGTAACAATTGCCTCGACGAGATGAATTCGTATTCGTATGGTCATTAAGACCATCAAAGAATACCTCAAATGTCAGTTAAGAACGTATACACGTAGTAATAATTTTCGTTCGTTTTCAAGATACCTGTTCTTGGCCAAAGATAGATTAATAGAACTGTGTTTAGTATCAATTTAGAGTAAACGTGATTCGTTTGTCTAATAGGTGATTTCCTATTGTTTCATTTATTTTATTTGGAAGGATTCATCGGAACAAGAAGCTGATTCCGTGTGTTGAAAAATCAAAATTTACAGACTTATATAATTAATTACAATAAGGCGTTGATTAGAATAATAATATTAGAATAATAATAAATAAGACGCAACGGAACTTTGCTTCTTCGTGAATCCTTTAATAGATAACGTTTTGAACGCGTGAAGACTTGGACAGAGCGAGGTTCGATAATTAGATTCGTAGATTTGTCTGGTTTCTTTTTTACTGTGCGTTTTTTAATTAGAATCAGACGTCGAGCTAAGAGGAACGAGAAGAGCGTGGAGAGACATTTTGAAATGGTAGATTTTATCGATTCTATTTTTCCTAGTTTCGTTGAGAATGTAAGACACGCGAGACGAGGTGGAGGATAATTCTAAAAGGATTGTATTACGCGACGTGTTACGATCTGTACGAACAGACGACGAATATGAACAAAAATCAAATAAAACGTTACAGTGAATGTTAGCTAATCCCTTCCTATTTCTTTGTTACACCAATCTAAGGAGTTTCCAACTTTTCCAGGCAACCCCAGGGATATAATTTTCACGTAAAAATAGGAAGTTTTGTTTGCAAATATTACATTACAAAATTATAATTGTAAGATCGCCGAGTCTAACGTGAAATATGTAAAAATATTTCTATTTAGATTTCATCTTTCTTATCAAGCATATATTTTACGTTGCATTCAATATTTGTCTGCAACTTTGTAATAAACACTCACTTTTGTTTTTCTTATTATAACATTACATTACTTTTTTCTCACTTTCACTTACAAACTTATGCTCTTGTAATTTGTCCGAAAAAATTGGAAATAGCCTATATTAAATCCTTCTGATCGTCCTCTCTATTCTATCAATCTTCGATCAACGATCCAGGGTCGATGATAATCTAGATCTTTATAATCGAAAGAATAAAACAGAGTTCTTCATGATCGACTTAATACAGCCTTTTCCCAATAGAGAGCGCTCTAATCCGAAGCAAACAAGGTAATTATACACTTACATTGCTCTTTTATTTAGTCGCTCTTAGCATGAACACTTATCAACACCTATCCTTTTCTCGACGTGATACGCAACTAACTACTCACAGTTATGATAAAAATAAAACTTGTCACGTTATACATCGGTTTGTTTCTCGTTGGAATCGTTAGAACCACGCTCAAGGAAGGTAAAGAATAATTTCATCGATTTTCAATTCGTGCATGTATCTATTTCGTGATCGTCAACAACCTTCCATTAATCATCAAAATAACCGACTTCTCCCGGTGACAACATAATTCAAACGATACTTGTCTTTAAAATTCTCCAGCTTCTTTATATTCCATACAATCCTCCTCATTTATCTCGTCAGGCGCTTACAATAATTTTCATGCATAGCAACGATGGTTCTCCAGTCAGAATATAAACTTTCGTTTACAGCCAAAGTAATATCTTATCAATATACAAAATGTACATGCTTCGTACATGCATCAGTTATTCTACTTTAAAAGATGTCCGGTCGATTGATTCCCTTTTTCTTTTTTTTTTTTTTTTTTTTTGAGAAGTTGGGAGAATTGCTTGACGATTAGTTGAACAATTAGATGACGTGTAAAAAAATTTGAGGACATTGGAATCGGCCGGAATTACGAGGAAAAAAGTAAAGCTTACTATTTACAACATTCTTTATCTGGGCCTGTAATCAAAATTTAAACAGCACGTTTTATGTTAGTCGGAGTTATGTTAGTCATATGTTAAAAATTTTATCAAAATCGACTGACGCGGAAACAAGCGACAAATTTTCAGCACGTATATAACTGACACAACTCTTCAAAATGTGTTGTTTAAATTTTCTTTAATCGATTGTCAAAATTTTAGTTCAATTTCTTCAGAATTTGTTTACACCTCATCTAGTAAACTAATCCTTCTCGCTGGTCGAGAATAAAATCAAGTCGTTTGGTCCAATTTTGGAGAAGTTATTCTATGTTAAAAAGTGTCCGTTTAATTCTATCCGCGATTGCATCTATACGTGAATAGATTCTCGAAAGACCGAGGCTCTATCGTTCCATAATTTTTAATCAATCATTTAATTCCCCGGTATTCAGATACTAAACATTGGCGGGAATTAGCTGACGGAGAATTGGAGAAGGCTTTATCGTACAAATGGAATGTGAATACAGCGAAGAATGTCATCATTTTCGTGGGCGATGGCATGAGTCCTGATACAATTACCGCTAGTAGAATATTTCGTGCTGGTGAAACCAGCCATTTGTCCTGGGAGACTTTTCCTCATATAGGAATTCTTAAGGTCTACGTCCCATAATCTTCTATAATCGTAGTATAATTCTATAACGTCGAATGTATTCTATACACATATAGAAAAACTCTTTTATAGTCATATGATCGTAAAAAATTGTATAACATAGAAGATATCGTTCGTATAGAAAATTCTACAATCATATAAATAGAAAAAATGTTACAGTATAGCATATGTTCTACATATAGAAAATTCTTCTGTAATTATAGAAACATAAAAGACTATTATTAAAATTAAGATATAATTAAAATAAAATGGAAATTAAAATATGTTTAAGTAGACGTACAATACTGACAAGCAAGTACCAGACTCAGCTTCGACAGCAACAGCTCTATTCGGTGGAGTGAAGACGAATTACAACGTAGTCGGCGTGGATACAAATGTAGCAATGAATAATTGCTCTGCAAGCTTGAATGCCGACTACCACGTGGATTCTATCATCTCGTGGGCGCAGGCGGCTGGCAAAGACACAGGTCAGCGATAGGTTGTTGTACAAATTCTGACCAACTTTTCGTTCATGTATAAATGCCACTAATATTATTAATGAATATAACGTTACTATGTAAGTCGATAAACCGTGTTTCTAATGTTGACAGAGGAATATTTTCATTAGTTTCTTAATGATCGGGTATTCGGGAAGGATTCTATAATACCAGATTTGGCACTCGTGGTTTTTATCTTTTTCAAGCAAAACAATTTGCGGAGGGAAAAGATTAAATAATTTTGAGATCGTAGGAATGCGATAAGTCGCTTCTTAATGATATATCTGAAGATATTTCTATCCACGTGGATGGATATCGTAAATCAAAATGCTAAGAATTTCGGAAAATATTTATTTCTTTATCGCGAAGATTTTTTCGAAGATTTATTATGTTTTTGGATTGATTCAACCTTTTAATAACACGATAAAATGACGAAGAACTCAGAATGAGCAATGGATACAAAATGAAATTCGTAGAAGGTGTACTGTCGTGCAGCATATATCCTAATAAGGACGTTTAAAGATTCTAAATTAAGAGTAAACTAATTTAAAAATGTGATTTTTTACAGGATTCGTGACAACCACCAGGGTGACTCACGCGACTCCGGCACCCCTGTACGCGCACAGCGCGAACAGAAAATGGGAGTGCGAGTCGACAATGCCGAAGACCGCCAAAGAGTGCAAAGACATCGCCAGGCAACTCGTGGAGGATCAGCCAGGGAAAAATATCAAGGCAAACTATAATATATCGCGATTGTTTACTAAAACGTTTCACATCAATTTAAGAGATTGTTAAGTATATTCTTCGTCGTTTCCTTCAGTCCAATTGCTTGAAACGTTCGGCAGCGACAGGTGAAGATTACGACGAGAAATATTAATTAGAAGTGTCTTTGGTTCAGGTAATCATGGGAGGAGGTAGACAAATGTTGAAATCCAATGCCACAGGCACTGAATTCGATCCTATAGACAATTGGGCTGGCCAGAGAAAAGATGGTAGAGATTTAATCGAGGAATGGAAGCAGGACAAAGCTGCTAGAAACCTGTCCTACGAGATTGTTCAAAATAACGAAGAATTGTCTCGCGTGGATACTGATAAAGTTGATTATTTGTTTGGTGTTTTTGCAAATGGTCACATCAGTATGGACTGGAATAGAGAAAAAGGTCCCAAAGGACAGCCAAGTCTTGAAGAGATGACCGTGACTGCCTTGAAGATCTTGCAAAAGTCGAAACATGGCTATCTTCTTATGGTCTAGTTCTTATCTTCTTCTTTATATTTATTAAATTAAAAAAATAGTATCATTTTCACTGGATATATTAAATGGGAATTTTTAGGTCGAGGGCGGACTCATTGATTATGCTCATCATCGTGGCCACGCTGGACAGGCATTGCTAGAAACTGTTAGGTTCTCGGACGCTATTAATGCGACCTTGAGGATGGTTGACACTCAGGACACTCTTATTATTGTGACCAGCGACCATACTCATTCTATGAGTTTTAACGGCTACAGCAATAGGGGCTCGCACATTCTAGGTACGATTTCTAATAAATCCTGTTGTGTTTCTTAAACCATTTCCTACTTAATTTTATCTTTTTTATTGTTAAGAGATCTGTTAAGTTTGTAGGAAAAACGAAAGAAACGTTGTTTATATTCATGGATCTTTATTTCATTTTTGTGCCAAAGAATTTTTTAAGATTGTTAAAGTTTGTTAGAACTAATTAAACTTTTTTACTGAAATACATTGTAAAACTTTAATGTGAAATACATTTCAAATGAGATTTCAATATGAATTAATAATTCATTCGTCTTACAGGTATAGCTCAGAAGTCCAATTACGACGGAATTCCATATACAACGCTGACGTACAGCACAGGAGGGCCGAACAACATGGCGTACACGCTCAAGAATGATTCTGTCGTCAGGATGGATCCTTCCAAAGCAGATACAACCGCGTATACGTACAGTCAACAAGCAACTATCGTATCTGACGAAGCTTATCACGGAGGCGGTGACGTCGCTGTCTATGCAATAGGTATAACACGTCGATGATTTATGTAGATTACATATAAAAAAAATAACGCGATAATTATTAAATTAATCGACAAACTTTTGTCATTTAGGACCGTTCGCACATTTGTTTCATAGCGTGCACGAACAAAGTTACGTCGCCCGTGTGATTGCACACGCTGCTGATATGCACCCGAAAGCGTATGGCAGCGCTGGAAAACAATACGATAGTCTGGTTGACGTTTCCATGTACCTCTGCTTCTTCTTCTTACTCTTACTTCATTGACGATAAAAATAGATTAAACCGTAAATGCATACAATCTTAAAAGAAAGAAAAGTACAACGACTTATGTAAGATGTAATGTATATTTAAAAAAAAAAGATCAAAGTTACATGTCTCATTATCGTACTTAAGTAAGTAGGACAGCGAATGGCCGTGAAAAATACACTTGGATACACTTGATCACAGATTAGCCTAACTCGTTTCAGTGGACACATCAAATCGTTTTGACGAGCGACAGCTAATATAACTTTACGATATAGAATAAATCATTTTTCTTCTCGCATTATGTATACATATATAACGTAGCATATTTTAATATATATCTTTTCCTCACGCGTATTATATCTTTTTCGTTTTCTTTTATGTACAAGTTAAAACGATTCTCAGTCTTCTGCTGTAGAGGATAAGGTGAACCGCGATACACTACCCAGGTAACTCGTAAATTGCACTTCATTCACATGTGTACACAGCGTTCATATGGCGCCTATAAAATGCTTACTAATTCTCGGAATTCGGAGTTCGAGAAAACGAAAAGATGTTTAAAACGAAAAAAAGAGAAATAAAAAGGAGGACGACGACTATGCGTAGATAAAAACAATACATATGTTGTACAAACTTCTTCAAAAAAAGAACGTATTCGTAAACTGAAGCACGTGGTTACGAACTGTCTATCCTCTAACGTTGCAACTACGTTACTTACGCGTACGATTACATGTATCAGTCCGATAATAACGAAATACAAAAAAAAAAAAAAATATCGTGGAACTTGCGAACCAATCGACTCGAAATTCTAGACTAACTATAAAGCCATCGATAGGCAACTAACATACACGTGTATATTATAGAAAGAGAGAGAGTGAGAAAGGGAGAGTATGAGGGATAAAGAAAGGGTATGAACAAGCATGGGCAAACTAATTTCATGCGATATACAGAAGTAATATGTAAGCTCTGGTATCGCGTCGTTTAAGTAATCAAATGCGACAATGGGGAACTGTAAAAGAGACCAAGACTCTCAACACTCTCTGGTCTGTTATCTGATAAACAGTCTGATGATAGAATGGTGGCTGAGATAGGCAAAGACAGCCGGAACATGATCATTCCATTTTGATCTTCACACCTTTACGGCTCTCCTCGGCGCTCTGGTGGAAGAGGATCTTGAGCGAGATGCATCCGAGGAACAACAGGGCGGAGATCAGAAAAATGAAACCGGGCGTGTATTTTCCAAAGACCATCGCACTGGCCAAACCGATCAGTTGGAAAATCAACAGCAAGGGGGCGAAGTATACAGCCAGGGTCAAGAACAGCCGGCTATCTTGTTTGCGTTTCTGTAGCCTGGTCACTCGGAATCGTGGCGTCAACTTGCAAAATTCGCCGCTCTTTGGTGGCTCCGCTACTTGAGACTCCTTCGAACGAATACCGCGTAACAGCGACTGTCGGGAACTCTGGCATAGAAAGAAGATCCTCGAGGTGATGAGCTGAAGAAACTGGCCAAGGCAATGGTGCACCTTTCGTGCGACTGGATGCGATTTCGAGTTATCGAAGGAGTAGAGCAGATAGGGAAAGAGATTTAGGTTTTGGCAGCAATGGCGGATCTTTTGCATCGAAGCGTGGCGAAACAGCATCGGTGGTCCGCTATTACTTCCATCTGTTGAGAATAAAAACAATATATAAGCTCATGCAGTCTCTATTAACAAACTAACAGTGATATTATCGGAAACGATGCGATACGATCGTACCTTGCAATTTCAAAGCGATTAATCTTAATTAATATGTTTATCAATATAACTTAACCAGGTTCCCTTACCTTTCAGCATATTGGACATACGTCGTACCAGAGTTGGCTTCCCGACAGTGTCTTCCGTCTCTATCATTTCTGACACTTTGGTCATTTCGCTTATCACAATGGTAGAAACAACAACCGTAAATTACTCCAGATATCCTTGCTTCAACTCTCCGATGCTTCGATCAGACTGTTATTCGCACTATTTACTAATTTTCTCTGTAAAATGACAATTAAAACATCGTTATCTTTCACGGTTTGACGTGAGCCGAAATGTTGTCAGTGTATGAAGCTGGGAATCTCGTGTCGCGAATGGAAACTTTGATAGGCTCGGATGCAAGTTCTACCTCTGTCCTTCTGGAACCTCTGCTCGGGACGAGAATCGCGAAGGAACTCTTCGATCCGCACTGAACAGACCTTCGACTTTACCAAAGAAAAAAGGCAAAAAGAGACAAGTGCTGCGTTTCGATAGCCCTTGCGACCCGAGATTAAAGCTTGAGCTGCTTCTTCAACGAATATCTCGAGCAATATCTCCACCAATCAAATCGTTTGTTTTAACCCATTAAGGGCCAATACTACGTTAACGTGATATTTCATTTACAACAATTTTTAATCAATTGCTGAATACTTTCGCCGTCGCTATTTCTTACACTTCTAATTAGATTCTGTAATTAAGAGGACTGTTGCGATAAAGAGACGCCGCTTCCACTTTCCAGTAATATGAGTAAACCAAGGCAAAATTCAACTAAATACCAAATCAGTCAAAATCAAACGACATTTTCAAACATGCTACAAGAAATATTGTTAATAATAACCTCTTGCACTTTCGAGTAGAAAACCTATTCTTTCTTTTCCAGCAAGTACAATTTAGATATTGAAGCAAACTGTTCAGTTTTCTATTAAAAAAAAAAAAAAAAATTTGAAGTACTTGCAAACTTAAGAGTACGTCAACCTATTAATATAGCCAAGCAACATATATATCATGTACTTTATCATAATGTTATAAGTACTTCAATTTCTTTGATATTCTTTGACAATAGGATTACAGAATCTAAGTGACGAAATAGTAATGAAAAAAATATTTGGTGAATCCTCGGAAACTTCCAATCATCCACGATGTTAAGAAAAACAATTCGATAACGAAAAAGAAGAAGATGAACTTTGGCGCCAACGCAGTTCTGACCCTTAAGGCTCATTCAGGCGATCGATATTATTGTCAATATTATTTCGATATTTAAGATCCAAAAATTCTACATTGTACTAGCTACATATATCGACCGTCTAGAGGGTGGTCTCTTATGTACGATAATGTTGAGAACCTAAATATTGGCAATAATATTGATCGTGCGCGTGCTCCTTAAATCGACTAACATTGTACCTTCCAGACAAAATTCCAAGATTGTCAATTGTCGATGGGCACAGGACTAAATAAATACGGAACGATTCACTGTTTTGCAACGACACAAGCTTTATGACACACTCGCCGACCGGTTCACTGATCATAATATACCTCTCCTGCATCGCTCCCGCGCGCCCCCTTATCACAGCAAATTGGCCGTGTTTGTAGGTATATAGAGTCAGTGAACGCGAGCCTCAAGGGGACTGCGAACGCGCGTTCCGTCGTGTGCAAATTTCTCAAAGCTGACGCATAAACCCCCTCGATCTGTCTACATGTCCGCGTAGCCGATTTCCCTATCGAACACGGGCTGAATGAATCAAGACATCAATAACAATCGTCACTGTGAGCTTATGGTAATTGTAGCTCGAAGAACGCAATGTATTATACATTGGCGAGTGACAATACAAAACTTCTCGATAATTTTCCGTCCCATGGATATATACATGAGGTTGATTGGCGCGCCGAGGTAAACAAGAGGGATAAAAAACTCGTTGACTAGCCCTTGACGACGTACTCTATAGTTACCTAGGATAATTGTATCTAGAGAGGAAACGATGCGTGATTGTGATCGACCATGAGGCCAATTGACCGTGCTTGAATTATCGAACGACGGGGAATAATGAATTAAACGAATGTTCTCGTGAAAAATTCTGCGACTTTATTAACTCACCTCGGGGATCGCTGGCGATATTTACACGAACGTTGAGTTAATAGAACCTCGTGGAGCGTTGTCGGTGTCCATATAGCCCACTCACGACTCTCTTCCACTGTTTCCTTCGCTCTTTCCTCGTCTAAGGTTTAACTATATTTCTTGTAAAGATTAAAAACGAGCGGATATTCACGGAATATGCCCATCCTTCGTTGCCTTGGCGACAATATCCCTCGAAAGATCAATAAAGTCGCATAATACTTCCGTCGAGTGTTAGAGAACGACTGAATCTGGTCAGAGCACGACTCTCCACTTCGTTCGAACGTGACAAAACACAAACAACGACTATGCTCACTAGCCGGAGCGGGGCGCATCGTTGAAGCCAGCACGAGCAGCGACCTCACGTTTCCTTCGAGCAACCGTACCGGAACAGCTGATTGGTCGTTTACTTCAGCTCCAAAAGTGACCCAACCAATTGGCTGGCATCTTAAAAGAATCCATGGCAGAGCAGCTGTGGAGTAACAAAAGAGCCGTCTAAACGGAAACGCGAGATCAGTCACGTAGTTACATCACGAGGCTTCCCCGTGATCTTTCGAAATGTTCTGGCCCTTTGGACGACCTCAATAGAACGCCATTAATAACTTTCGTCGTTGTGTCAAGGTGAGGGATTGGGAACAGATTTACTGATGCGCCCGATTGTTGTATCGACATGTTATACAGGGTGATTCCCTCGTTAGATGCTCCAAAAGGAGAAGCCGGTATTGACTCGTCGATAAACGCTGAGCTATGCAAATTCATATTTTTGTAAACACGTATAAAAAGATGAATTTTCAATAGTGACTTGTTTTATCGACGACAGATAACACGAAGAATATTTTGCCTAATATTTATCTAATGTTTTATGTAAAGTACCTAGTATTTTATATAAATTCTGCATAAGTGCTTTCAAGCTTCACATAAACGCATAAATATTCACGGTCTACTTATCAGCATACTGTATAGGTATCGTACTGCATACGTACTGCATATGAAGATACTATTAAATGACAGTACTTGAACCTAATTAATTGGTACATATAAATACAGTGGTGTACAAGTACCTTTCGTGACCATTGTACGTGTACATACATGAGAACTGTAAATAAAAGTGTAAAAATAAACACAATCTCCAAAATGAATCACACATACAACACAGACTTTGACACTTTTAATGTCGAAATACCATCCGAACAATAGCTTCTTCTTTGGGATTTCCAGCGAGAGAATCTTGCTGTATTTATGAACCTAAGCCTGGGATCTTTGTCATGCCGTACAGCTCGTTTTATTAGGGGGTAGTAAAGTTTACCTGGGCCTTCTTAGAAAAGTATTTAAGGAAATACGAAGCTTAGAGGATATCGATTTATTACAGTTCAAGTACGGCAGAGATTTATTTAATGACGAAATTATTGGTTTAGCGGTAGGAAGTTTTTTGGATTATATCGAATAAACGTTAACTGTTCCATGGAGTCGTAAACGTGATTCGAATATGGTGACGGCATGCGATCGTGACGAAAACGAGACGGCCTAGCACGTGTCCTCGTGAGTGAAAGCCATGGGACGCACTGTGGCTTGCAAAATTCGTAATTATAATAGCGTATTAGAGTTTAGTCTCCAACCCAGTACAAAGTCCACGACAAGTGTGTTTATAAAAGTATTGAAATTGAATGTACCATATGGCATTGATTCGTATCAACCTCATTCGCCATCAAAATATGCCACCGTTTTCTATATTGTCTCCAATTTCTGTTCTCATTTAAAAACTCCGTGGTTAGAAAAAAAAAACCACGAAATCTATCGAATTTCTTTGATTTTTTACCCAAGGAAGCTTAATACTTGAACTACGTTTCTCAAGGAAGCTTCTCGAGTAAGCTTCTCAAGTATAATGCATACTTCTAAAGTACAACTTTTCTTGCGACTCGCGAAACTAATGAATTTTCCAATTGCTGCGTAGAAACATAAGCTCGACGAAGCAGAGTCGGTTACCTTTTTACTCTATTCCCTATTTTCTACATTTTCTGTTTCTATCCTATTCTAGTTCTTTTACTATTGCAATATTGTTTATGATAATATCGACGGGTCGATATTATTTGCTACAGAGTAGAGAATTACAATCGGTGGTTTGACTGAAAAGCGTTAACAATTATCATTAACATAGGTTAAAGCGAGGCTTATAACACGATTTAACAAATTCAGTATTAAATATCATATAAATTTAGATCACACCGTAAAATTAAGTCTGTATTATAAATTAGATAACGCCAGAAGTAATAAATCGTCCGAATGATGAAGGGAGTAATTAAAAAAGTCGAGCTCATCACAAAAACGGTTTGCAGATAGACAAATCCGATTAAAACAGTTATTTTGACTGTACAAAGTTCAGTGTGTTTCCAACTTCAAAGAAGTATGGCTTCTAAGAGAATGTGCGAAGATATGAAAGTCGAGCATGTGCGGAATATCCGGAGAAGCAATCAGCTGATTGATTACATTGTATATAAACAAGAGATCGGCTAAGGTAGGACGCTGTTGGAGCGGCCATTAAACCCAAGTGTGCAATAATAGGATCGTAATTACGGCAATAGGCTGACATGGGCGAAACGGTACAACACGAAGCAAGTGTAAGAAATTTGCGCTGTACACTTTCAATTGTTGCGATACGATTTTTAATATAGAGAGACCATATTACGTAACCATAATCTAATGTTGATCGAGCCAAAGATTTATAAAATAACAAAAGAGTGGTAACATTAGAAAATACTTGAACTATACTCACAGAAGCTTCTCAAGTATACGGAGCGCACTTTTATCCGTGAGTCCAAAAACTAATGGACTCGCTGCTGAGTCGATTATCGAGTGTATTAGCAAGTCATTATTTTGCCAATTGTCAGTCATCGGAAACAACATAGTTTTTTATCGCAAAAGTATGCTAGCTTTCGTCTACGAAAGATTGTGCCGTTGACGCCGATAGACGCTAATGTTATATAACAATGCATTGATCTCTGACGTAATGGCAGTATAAAGCGAGGTAGAAGAGACGGAAAAATCACATGGGCGGTTATTACAGGAGCGTAGACAGTGAAGCATCCGTTCGCGATGAGTATCCATCTTTCACGCTTTATTCGCGTGATTATAGTAGGAAAGTGGAGGCGCAATACTTCGTACATAGTGAGGTCACAAAAATGGATTAGTAGACCGAGTTCCCATATAGAGTGGCCGTAAAAAATATATACCCTTATCTTCCAGTTAAACGATCTTTTTTGTCAGCTTCTATATATTTCATTCTTATAGTATTAAATTTTAGTAATAATTTAATTAGCTGATTATGCCTTTTTCACTAATTGAATTTACTCGATTGAATTAACTTTTTTCACTTAATAGTTTGCGACATTTTAGTTATTTATAGTTTGCGATACAAATACATATCTACAGCATCATTGTAGACTGTTCGATGTCAACTCAGAAGCAGTTCTTCCTTTGCAGTATATTTAAAAGGAAAAGCTCTCTTCTTGAGAAAAGGAATGTATTGTAACTCGTTTATCATTTTTATTCTGGAAATACCGACGATATGACACGTCATTGAATTTTTGACGATGATAAGAATCGACAAGCTAGAGCCTCACATTTGAGACTATTTACCGTATTACTGACATTGAATAATTTGCAGAATATAAAATTACACGTATCAGAATCTTTCATGAGATTATATAAAAATCACTAGAAAAACAGTGCAAATTATTTACTTAACATAAATTTACGTAAAAGCATTTATACACATAATTTTTTCTAGGTTTTACATAAAAATTACGATCTTTGATTTTGGCTTTTTTAAAGGAATAGGAATTGACTTATTAGATACACAACCTAATATTTTGCGATCTCGCTACGTATATTGCTTCCATTTCGATACACAGCTGTGCTCGAGTAGAATACTTGAAAAAAATCCTACGGAAGCCGGATAATTTTCTAATTTCCTATCGAGTAATCGCGTTTATGTGTGGACGTTGGCCCATGTAAAGATGAGAGGTTCCGGCGAAACTTGGACTCCATTTATCTTCGCTTTTTTCTAGCGTATCTTCCTATCAAGAAACGTGGGTGAGCGAAAAATTAGACGCCAATAACCCCAGTCAGCGATTCTTGAAACTAGTGGGCGATCCGACAATAGATCTTTTGTTAAATTGTGGTCGTTCTGATATGCATGTTTAATGCTTTATTCGTCCGTTATTCAAACGCATCGGACATTGAATATACATACATCGATCAAATCATATATATAAGAATCGTAAAGAACTTTGACGATGACTAGATTGATTCTCACGAAATAAATTCTCAACATGCATATAGCCGTGATGGGACGAGGTCTTTGAAACTTTGGTATCGGCTATGCAAATATGTATCTACTATTGTAAGCGATTGTGAAATTTGTAATGTATGCATAGTAGTAAAGGACTAGGCTGATGCGTATATTAAAAGTCTAATTTTAATTCTAATTGATTATGTATTTTCTAGTTTTATTTTGTCATGCAAATTACCTACTTGAAAAAGATAAAGTAAATTACGATATTCCATTCGGTATTGCAAATCATTTCGTTTGGATTATGGAATTTCTTATTTAGATATCTCTTAGGCAATGATGAGTAAGAGTTTCTGAAGAGTCCCCCGAATTTTGCAATTGATGAATGTCAAGAAGTCGCCATTCAAATGAAATAAAGTAAATTGTAATATGTTATTCGCCATTAACTATTAGCTAAAAAAGTACAATTTGTTAATAAAATTTTGCATGTAACTTTCAGACTACGGTGATTAAAGAGACATTTCCTGGAATTTTGTATTCAGTAAAAAAGGAAAGTGATCATTAATATTCGTTTTATTACGAAGGATTATTTAAATGCAGAGCAATTTTTATATCCTTTTCGAGGAATGAATATATTGCAGTGGTAAATTAAAAAAAGATAAATTTCAGATTGCAAAGGTTATTTATGAATTGATATTTATAATTTATACTTGTAATCTTCTATTAAGATCATACTATATCAACTCCTTATCAATTTCTACTTTAAGCGTAGTAGCTACTACTATAGTTAACTGGTCAAAATGTTCCTGCACCTACAAAAGAAATTTATAGCTCTGAATGAGTTGATATTTTATGCTCTTGTCGAAACTCGAGCACCTTATCGTCTTAAATTCCTGTTTCGGCGATCAAAACTCGTGTTCTTTCAAGTCTGATTAAGTTTACGACCTCGCTATATCCTATAGTATGTATTTAGTATAAACCCAGCGTATATACATACATGCATATCTCGAGAATTCTGAATCGATAGATGTCAAAAACTTTCATTCATTATTAAAAATTATTAGTAAAAAGTACCAATTTTTGCCAATGAAATTTTGCAAATAATTCTCGGACGACGTCTTCTATCTTACAGTAAAATTACATAACGATATAATGATCAAATATGATCTTTCTCTTAAATTTTCTAATCGATACGTATCAAGGAGTCAGCATTTAAATTTAGTACATTAGGTTAAAAATGGTTGAAAATTAACAATCATGCGGCTGATTTCGTTTATACGTGTCTAGTCAACGCCAACGACGAGAGGCTCTTTCAGAAATTTCGTAATCAGTAGACAATTAAAGAATCGTCCCAGAAAAGCACAGTAAGTTTGAATATTCGATTTGTCGTTCAAAATCAATTAAATAGCAGCGATACCGTCACCCATTTCCTATATATATAAACGCCGAGGACAACAGGCTCAGCTCTAGAATTTCGTAAGCGATAGATGTCAATGAATCGATAGTCGCTTCGTCGGCATTCAAGAGCAAAGATCACCGAGAGAGTTTCATGGATTTGGATTGCGTGGCGCTAGACAAAGTAGTAAATACATACGTAGATTATGTAATCGCACGAGAGACGCTGTCTGCCTTATTTCGGTCTTTTGAGTGGAGTAATATGTATGTACATTCCACGGAGTGAACACATTGATCAGATAACGAGCAATGACACTTTTAAACAGTATTGTTTCCATCGTATTACCTCGACAACATCTGAGATAAACTAATTACACATACAAACCAAAGAATGCCGACCGGATATTAGTCATCCCCGCAGAAGTTACATATATATGTAGTATGAGTACAAATTTGCGGGTTGCTCGCTGTTTCATATTATCTTGGCTTGTTTAGGTTCTCAAATTTTATTTTCGATATCTTCTTATTCTTGGAAAATAAATCGCAGGATAAAAAGCAAGTTGAAATAAAAGAAGGAAGAACACAACATTGGAATTAAGAAAAGTGAAAAGTGAAACAGAAATTGTAAAATTTTTACGAATTCGTTAGATTTGACCATTGGAACGAATTTTGAACTCTGTCGGTAATACTAATTCTGAAGAGATAACTCGATATTAATAACATATCTCTGTGGTCTTATAATTGTCCCGACGATTATGCTTTTTATATTAGGTGCTATATTATGGTAAGCTCGAGTGCATGTGTTATTATGATCACGATTTTTTTCCATCACGGTTCAATCCTATTACGTAAAAATTAGATATGCAAATTAATACCCCTTGATCGTGTCCGTTATTATGTGTTAATTCGACGTTTTCTATCATTGAGTCGTTCTTTTTTTCTCTCTATTCTATTCTTAATTTTTGTAGCTCAAAGCAACTGCGAAAGTTACAATTTTATTATTACTAAATGAATAAAATAAATAAAATACTAAAATGAATAAAAATTACATATAATCTACCAATTTCGAAATCTCGACAATTGCAACGATAATTACAGTTGTTCTTTGGGTTAAAGTGGTTAACGCCACTTTTGAAACTTTTGAAATTTCAGTGGCAAATCATTTGATTGACGCTTCTCTTGTATAATTCCATCAATTTTCTCTATTTTTTTGCTTTGTGGAGTCAACCAACTTGGCAGATAAGAGGCTTAATTAAATGCTAAAGTTTTTCGGTTTCCAAGATACAGAATCGCGAATACAGAATTATCTACAGATCGTTATTGTTCCAAACAATCGCCGATAAGGCGCGATAACCAGCGACTGTTTGCGTTTTCCGTGCATCTGTGCTGATACTCGCGGCAATTTTAGCGTTTTTACTTTTCCTACTCTTCGTCGAATTCGCGTTGTTTTTTTTTGCGCGGAATTTCGCATGCTCGACACGTATCGTCGCGGAGGACAAATCGCAGAAGGTGAAATTGCGTAAACCAGTAGTCGGGAAAAATTGGACTGCGATCGTTCGCGAAACTTCGTCGGCCAGTCACGAAATACTTATCTTTTTTTAATCGAAGAAGAACTCGATTGATAAAAGAGAGACGTACAGTTGTTCGATTCGTCTTCGTTCGTTCTAGAAGGCAGTCGTTGCTTTTTTTTTTTAAATAGAACAATTCGTCGGGGTTGCGTCATTTTTCTTTGGCACGTACGTCGAGCCGAAATATAAATTCTGTCTCGTTATCGTCTGTTGGATTAATTGCGCCGTTGGTATCGTTATCCGTTACCAGCTCTGTACTTTTAGAATTTTATTGCCGTTCTCGTTACCTTACGAGCATAAACGACGTCAGACGGAGATTAACTTTGTTGAGGTAAGGATATGGTTAGACGGTTAGGGAAATAAAGAAGGGTTATTGCCCCCTGTTTTAATTGCAAGTCGAGCAGATGTATTTTTAGAGGCTGACCTAAGAGAGACCAATGGTATTAAACGCAAGAATACTTTTATTTAAATAAATCGAAATTATTTAATTGTTTTAAGCTTTCTGACGTGTACTGCACGATATATAGCGGCACCTTTTATTTTATTCGATGTCTTGTCACTCTAAATTGGTTTTACAGGGGCAAACGGGACATTTGAAATTTGAATTCAACGTGTCTCTTTACTTCATCTTATCTTCTGATAATTAACAATTTATTTGTCTTAGCACTTTGTGCATGTTACCCATAATGGTTTCCTAAGAATTGATGTCAGTTGTATAAAATAAAATTTAATAATATAGAAATAAGGGACATAATACAATTATAGCTTTTTAAATAATACATAAATACATAAATTGCAGATATATTACAAAATACATGAATATTTATTACGAATAAATATGTTACATATTGTATAAATTGTAAAGATACTTGAAAAGTGCACGTAGAGAGGACTGTAAGTGGCAAAATTAAACAATTTGGATTTTTTATTGGTAAACGCGCTACATAGGAACGAGAATACCGTAGTATAGAATCCGAGTGCAATCTCCCTTTCTAAATAGTTATTTGTGGCTCTAAAAAATGCTGTTACGGCATACGTCGCCTCTATAGAGAAAAGTATAAGTGCCAATAAGCATTAGCTAACTGTTTCTTGGCTTTTGTCTACGCCATCTATCTAAATAAATGAAAGATCGAGTTTTATCCGCAACCATCTAAGAGATGGCACGTACAGGGCTTCCTACAGACACACTTTTCGACCACATTGATGTCCAAGTTTTCTTTTCCCCCCTGAAAGACTTGTTTCTCAGCACTTACGGTATTTTCTACAAGCATTCATTTCCTTTGTTATAAATATTTTCAAGTTCAATGAATTTTGCAGCCGACTGGCTCGGCATTGCCGCGATTATCAGATCTCTTATCCTCTTACCACGAGGAAGTTGCTGCGGCTAGAGATAGGTAGAGAATTTCACCGCAAGTTACCAACCACTATCGAAGTTTGCCAAGTGGACATTTAAATTAGTTATATCGTTTCGCCTCTATCTAGATGCGGTTTCTTTCTCAGGAGCGTCACCTTTTGTTTTACCTCTACTCCTCGACAAGACCTCAATACCTTGTAATCTCAACAAAGCCTACTTCCAGTTTCGAGCTTGTAATCCTCAAAAATTAAAAGTACAGGTGCACCAACGTTCATCCATAATGAATATATTCTCCTATTCAGAAAGCAAGACTCACTGAACTTCCATTCTATCCGATATTCTACCTGGAAATATCTTTCAGGTCGACGTGTTTCACAGAACAAATAAAGGAACGAACTTCTGTGTAATAGTTTTTCCATAGATACACCGAGAATCATGGTACGGAATGGGATCATTAGCTGTTCGCGGTCAACGTCTCTGGTCTCGCCTCGCAGTCGGTTTCAAAGCCGCAGAAACTCGTCTATTCCCGTGTCGACGATTTTCCACGGTTCTGGTGTGCTTTTTCGTCCCTATATGTGTCGACGGGTCGACGAACGGCACACGGATACGGCCCTGGCAAGCCCGCAAACAGCATTTTTCTACAGCGACTCGGTTTACGCTCGCGGTTAAAAAGAATCCGCTCCGTGTTGGTCGCGCGTCGCCACCCGGCTACCAGCAGAAGAAATGGCAGAGGCTAAAGACGGGCAGAACGAGCAAGGGAGCCGCTATCGCGGGCAAAAATCAAGAGATACCGAGCCGAGTTCCGGGAAACGGTTATATCGTATCGATCGTGTAAGTTAATCGCGTGGATTGGATACTTTATGGCGTAAAAATTGTTCCAGATTTAATATATATATATATTTTGCAGCTTCTTCTATTGTCAAAAAGTAGGAAATGACGAGGAAACGCGTGATAACCGTGAATGTGTTAATTTTAAAAGGTAAAAATTACTTTAAGCAAGGTTTCTCTTTGTTTAAAGAATTGAAATGGCGAAGGACGCATGGTAGATGCGAGTATGTAAATATTTTGCATGATCAAAAATGCAACGAGGGATTGGAAATATAAATCGATCGCATGTATTTGATACTGCATAGAACAAGGATTATTTTAGATCACTTTGATTCTTTTTTTTTCCTTTCTTTTTTTTTTTTTTTTGTTAGCCGGAGATGACGGATATATAATAATTGAGAGTGCGTCATGCGAATTAATCGCATAAGTTGGTAAATTTCGAGAGGAAAAGATTGATCAAATATCAGAGAATCAAAAGTGTGAATGAAAGACGCAAGTATAGTACAGGCGTTTCCCATGATTCAAAACGCAACGTCGAAGGAAAATCGAATATTTTATCGAGTTCAAATTCTTCCGACTTTGTTTGATTTTCGTTTTACTTTCAGGGAACCGTAGCTGATAACGAGGAACGTGTCGTAGCTAGAAACGTGCAAACATCCTCTACGATAAAAATTGTAAGTGAGTTGTATAAATTACATATTTTAGACGGCTGAGATTATTGTAAGTTTACTTGGTCCTTATCTTTTCAGAAAATCGAGTATGTCATAATTGGGGATATGCGAATATTTTTTACGATTACACGTAAGTCATTTGCGTCAGCCGAATATTTAAAAAAAAAAAACAACTATCTCTGTGTAAATTTATCTGCTTTTTCAGAGAATCACAACTCGATGACAAGCAACGTGTGATAACAGCAGACATTGAAACACTTTCCATGATGAAAAGTTTAAGTTGATCAAGCGAATTCGATATCTCAAGATTACACGAAACTCATTAGGCTCGTCTGGTTTTTCTTTTTTTTTTTTTTCAGAGAATAATCGATCATGATAACGAGAAATGCGTGGTAATCATTTTTCTATAATTAAAAACACAAAGATAAGCGGTTACAGCGAGTGGCATAAATATTTTTGGCATAAAATCAACTAGTTTAGAGATAATTGTTCGTTTGTCCGAACTTGTTTATTCTCATCTAATTTGCACTTTGTGATAAGGAATCACTGGATGTATTTTATATTTTGCAGCTTTTTCTCGAGTCCAACTAAGCTGATTGGTAGAATCTCCAATTATTGTTTAAAATAGAAACGAGGATCTTTGGAATTCCGATTAACCATGACCCCGGTTACTGGAAATAAGCCTCAACGTATTATAATAAGCTTTAACGTTAGAACTACCAGAATTATGAAAATGTCCAATCTATAATTTTTCACGGGAATTTTATAAATATATGGCGGTAAATTTTGTAGAATTTTATGTGAAATATCGACTCGTTTCGCATTATATATCTTTTCAAAATTTTACACATTTAAAAAGATACGTATTTGGGGATTTTTTGCGACGTTTTACAAAATCTACAGATGAAACGTTATTCTTCGTTTTACATTATAGCGTCTCTCTACATGTACTTTTCGTTCTAATTCTTTCACACTGTCAGCCATAAGTATCGGGACATGCTTTTAGTACAAATCGAATATTTTTTCACTCCTTTCATTTCGTAACTTGGTCCATTAAGTTACAACTTTGTTCTTCGTTGCAATACGTTCTCACGACCTGGAAAAGTACAATTAATTTTTATAAAATTCTAATTTGTGAGAACTAACAGTGAACTGTCTTACGCTACTGTAACATTAAATAAAGTAAAGTTTCTTAAAGTATTGCAACAGACACGACTAACACTTAGTTCTAGTGCCAGAGAAACTATAATCTTACATATTTATCATTTTATATATTTTATTTAACTCTATATATTTCTTCTCCAGATAAAGTATTAAAAAATGTTATATTTTTCTATCTATTGTTTGCTTATTCCGCTGTTAATTTACTACGCTCCGATCTTGTTGCGTTCTATAATTCCTGCGTAATTGGAAGTTTGTTTAATTCTAAAAAAATGTGGAAAACTGCTGTCTAAGCAAGAATAAATGCATTGCTTAAATATTCATGTCATATATTATATGGTATTATACGATATGTATATGAACATTGGATCGTTATATGGTAAATGTAAATAGTAATTACTTAATTTGCAATTATTGCAAACGTTCAGATATACAAAGAAAATATGCAGACGTAGATGTACTTAAAGGCGTCATAGAACATGCAGAAATGTATGTATAAGATTATGCAATTGTGCATAAGATTAGGTGTTTTAAAAGAAACATACGAGATATCTGTACGTATATTCATTTCATAATCAATTGCGTATATATTTAATATAATTTTGCAATAATCATCTAATATTCCTTTGTAATATTTGTATGATAACTTGTATATTATGGTAATATCTCCTGAATACGTATACGTATTTAGAACGATGTTCGAATGGATCACAATATATTACGTTAGATACAAGAAATTATAAACAACGTATAAATACATTATGACCTTATAATTTAGCACAGTAGTTCATTTCAGAAACGTTTATTTTGTCCGGTCATGTTTAAACGCGTCGCATTAAATTCTGAACTTTATACTTTGGATCAATTGTACATCTGGCTCTCTTTTTAATACTTTTCTCAACACTTAGATTTTTGTCAATAAGAGTCTCCTTCGAATGAAATAACAATTAAATCAATAATATATTAATCATTAAATCGTTTAATATTCGTATCAGTATTATATTCTATGGAACGAAACGATCGTTTCCTGACGTTCTGGAATCCCCAAAATTTAATTCAACGTTATATGCGTTTTACAAGGAGTTTTCGTAGGATCTATTTTTTGGCCACTTAACGCTGCTATCTTTTCGTATTCTCTTCCATTTCATTTCGCGATTTTTACAATATACACGCGTAGAATAATTCCTTATATAAACATTAGAAGGAGTTCTCGTAGATCCCCCTCCTTCGCCACTTCCATATTATTCTTTCATGTTCTACAAGCTACTCAGTAATACTTTGTTGTTTATTTGACGTGTGTAATTGTGTGTGTGCAGGATTTTCGACACGTCCGAAATCAAAAATTGAGCTCCTTGATCTGGAACGTGCTTCGGACCAACCATGTGCTGCCATCTGTGCGCAAAAGCCCCAAGTTTCAGTTCCCTCAGTCTGTAACAGATGGCAGAACGTGAAACGTCCGAAGTAAAAAACTGAGCTCCTTGATCTGGAACATGCTTCGGACCAACCATGTGCTGCCATCTGTGCGCAAAAGCCCCAAGTTCCAGTTCCCTCAGTATGTAACAGATGGCAGAACGTGAAACGTCCGAAGTAAAAAACTGAGCTCCTTGATCTGGAACATGCTTCGGACCAACCATGTGCTGCCATCTGTGCGCAAAAGCCCCAAGTTCCAGTTCCCTCAGTATGTAACAGATGGCAGAACGTGAAACGTCCGAAGTCAAAAATTGAGCACCTTGATCTGGAACGTGCTTCGGACCAACCATGTGCTGCCATCTGTGCGCAAAAGCCCCAAGTTTCAGTTCCCTCAGTCTGTAACAGATGGCAGAACGTGAAACGTCCGAAGTAAAAAACTGAGCTCCTTGATCTGGAACATGCTTCGGACCAACCATGTGCTGCCATCTGTGCGCAAAAGCCCCAAGTTCCAGTTCCCTCAGTATGTAACAGATGGCAGAACGTGACACGTCCGAAGTCAAAAATTGAGCACCTTGATCTGGAACGTGCTTCAGACCAACCGTGTGCTGCCATCTGTGCGTAAATGCTCCAAGTTTCAGTTCCTCCATTATTTAGTAGATGGCAGTACATGACTTGACCGCAAACAAGGAGAGCAATAGTATGCAATAAGGACAAACAATAGGAGCTACACTAGAAACAGAAAGGTACAGTGTGAGATAGAGACAAGCAATACCGGCGACGGTAGAATCAGAGGGTACAGTGTGCAAGAAAAACGGACTGTAGCAACAACAATAGAAAGAGAGAGGTACAGTGTGCGACGAATGCAGACGGTATGGAATTTTCTACCTCTCTCTCTCCCTCTCTCTCTCTCTCTCTCTCTCCCTCTCTCTCTCACTTCCTTTCTATTATGCGCCGGATATGCTAGTGTAAACATAGAGGAAACATAAATTAATTCTACTTCAATTAGAACGAATAACGAGTTGTGAATGTAAAGCTAGTTGTAACTACATGTAGAAAGCGATTCAAGTATTCTTCTATAATTAAACTACCATTAAACGCAAATTAATTAATATCATTAGTAACTCAGATATCTGAATTTCCTATTTTATGGTATTTTTCAAACTTATGCTTTGTTCCTTCCGATATCTATTAATTAAATTTTTATATCATACTTTAATTTCTTATTTATTATTCCACCTGCTGGGCTAAAAGAGTCATTTAATATGTAAACTATGTTTCTAAGGCTTGCAGAATACAAAGAAATTGTTTTATAATCATTCTTTTATCTTAATTTCATTAAACTGTTAACCAACTAATACAGGATACTTCGATATAATAATTCTTTTATCCGAGAGTCCAACACCTTCCAATAGTTCGTTTCATATCTGTTAAGAATAAATTATATTATATTCACATTTGCAAGAAGTGAAATCGATTTAATCTGTAACTGATCGATTGATTTCTTTGTCTTTATTAATATACATTTTATTTTATTTTAATTGTCGTCGTCTTCCTTTGCGTTTTATCGTATCTTAATAAATGCAATATAAATATATATATAATGCAAACAAATGTAGAAATCTTCGATCGACAAATTTCAATGGATCTTCTAAAATCTCTTACTTTTATCTATCCTTATATCGCGACCACCCGTTAACTGTCATATGTTCAAGATTTTTCCAATATAATGTCGCTGGAGTTACATTGGAAAGCCAAGAGAGAGAACTAGCGTTTGTTGCCAGTAGATCAATGAAAAGTTTGATTCACCGAGTGTATTCGCTCGTTTCTCGTTGTCACTATCGTTGCACGTGATCTAACCCTTCCTCTGGATTGATTAAACCCAGCTCACACGTGGTTATCGCATGCTTCAGTAGTTTCCGCGCACATGGGCAACCAGGTAGTCGTGAAACACGTGTGACCGTGTTTGCACAATTCCAACTTGAATTTTGGGTTAGCTAAATGGCAAAAAAACAATAGAATATTTAATTAATATTATCTATAAATGAATTTTTATTTATAAATGTTGTGAATTTTCGTGGCGTTTGATATGAATTTTTTTGGTTTGAGAATTTGGGTTACTTATTAGAGTATTTCATTTGAGTACTTTTAGGATTTGAGAATGGAGATTTTGCAGTCATCAATGTGGAGGATTTAAAGAAGAGATCGGTAACCTTCAATCAATCGTTTGGTGTCGAGATAACGGAATATTAAAAGCAACACGTTAGTGTACTTTTTATCTTTGTATTTCAGATAGAGTAATTGAATATTGACTCGCTTAAATTTAATTTACACTGATAAATTGGAGAAAATAGTACTTCATAGATAAAACTGCAGAATACTGGTCAAATAATACTCCCTTAATTTCCTTTCCTACACTTTATCACCGATCATTCATCCATATTATCAATATTACTAATTCTTCATCTATATTAATTTTGTTCTATGAAAATCTACTACCTATATCTATATATCTATACAATAAAATAGTATTACAAAACCGATATTTCTTATTTCATATTCTTTTATTTATTTAATTCACTTATTTCATCTTCTATATCCTTTTAATTAGATTTAAATGATCTCTATATTTATATAATGTATCCTTCTCATTTAAAGGCATAGAATGTACCGATAAAGTGTAGCTGTTTAAGCTTGCAACACGCCGCGTATTTAGTAAATATTATTATTTATCCCAAAGCGTTACGAAATACAGATTTTTCCTTATTTCGATAAATAAGCACTTTCATCCTAAAATGAGCTATGAGCTAACCATGTTCATGTTGCCAAGCGATTAATCAATGTTATTCATTAGATTATGTTTAGTAAATTGAGCGATAAACCAGTTGATAAACCGTCCGGTAAACAGCATCCAAAAAGATGAAAAAGAAAAAGAAAAGAAAAAGAAATGGGAGAGAAAATAACTAGTTCGCTCATGTCGTTGTCATTACGTAAAACGTTCGATGAACTGAATTATTGCGCAAAATCTTTCGATAACTAATCGATAACCAAAGCTTGTCTCGCCTCAAGAAGATTTATTTACAAAATTACGATCTCGTTCTCGATTTGATTGGAATCCAGTGTACCGCGGTTCATTGAAAATGGATAAGAACTGAAAAATTCTAGCGATACGTACCATCTTTCTTTTAGACGGTGTAATTGTGCTGTTTCGCTAGCCTTCGAGTAACTATTAATTAAACCAATTTGTAATTAAAGTTTCCAAGCGATATAGTAGTGGAGGAAGCGGCTAAGAGGAGATAAATGACACAGGGATTGCTTCAGTGTTTCTGTGTGCGATGCTTTACGATGTTAATTAACTCATGAAAATTCCCTTCGAATTAATTCTGCCCCTTTTTCTAGACGTACCGCGTACTACAATGTTCTATTTGCCATTTTTCAACTGTTTCGCGTACCTTTGCTGAGAGCACGATCTGTAAAACACGAGTAAATTAATTTCGTACAGTGGTTTGCAGACGCCGAGATAACATGGGAAACGTTCTTCGTTCAATTTAGAAATACCGTTTACGAGATATCAATTTACAATGCAAAGATTATCGATATTAAAATATTATTTGTCTGAATAATTGAAGGATGATGCTCGTGGAAAGTAGAGATTTTCAAATACTCGTTTCTAGTCATAGAGTGACATTGGAATGAAACAAGCCGATAAAAATGTGAGCCTTCCCTCGTTGCTTGTGATCTTCCTTTGGTTTGAATTTGTATAGTTTATTGGTGGTTTTCTGGAATATAAACTGGCTATCGTGGGTATATAGAAGTTAAGTATTTCATGCGAACAGTTGCTGAATAATAAAATTGTTTTGGAAGCTGCTTCGACTGCAAAGTGGTTCCTTTGGAGAAAGAATTTCCAAGATATTTTGTCAAACTCTGCTTTCAGGAGATCTTGTGATCTTGAAATTCCTTTGGAATGTCAATTCGTCTACTTTCAATTCAGCTTTCTCTTTCGATGACACGAAAATATATATATATATATATCTGTAAAAAAAAAGTACATATCACTAGCTATGTCGTCTTCTTTCTTACTCCAAACGAAGGATCTTTTGTCGCGCAACTTTAACACAAAGTTTTATCTTGCTAGAAAAATATCCGACTCTATTCTCGTTTCTCCGATAGCCCGAATATTTGATGAAATGACAAAATGCTTCACGTTGCTATAAATATTTTTAATCTTTACTTGTTCGAAAGCAAAATCACAGCTACATAAGGTGTGTGTTTCCGATGCTCATTCATAATATAATAATAATAATTAATAATAATAATAATAATAATAATAATAATAGAGAATATTAATTAATAATTAATAATAATTAATAATAATAGATAAAATTATATAATAGCTTTCTTTTCTCTTACATCCATACAGCAGGTATTTTAATACTAATGACCGTACCATAAATTTCCCTTTCTCTCAACTTTCCTCAAACAATACTACGTTCTCTTCTTTCTACTGATGTACATGTATCACTCTTTTACACAATTTCTCTCCCTCGCACGCGCGCACACACACGCATACACACACGCGCATAAACACACCGATTCACACTTCCATCGTTATTTAATATTTTCCCTTCATCGTCATCGATGATTTTCACAATAATATATATTTCTATTTATATATATATTTATATATATATAATATAGGCTCGATACTTATAAGGCAACCTCAGTTCATCGTCGCTACACCAAACACACACACACACACACTCTCTCTCTCTCTCTCTCTCTCTTTATTTCTTTCCAAGTCTCTCGCGATGATCCATCGAGGTTGGTTCACCCTCTTGAACGCTCGATCCTCTCGCAATCTCGCCGCCTTCGGTCCTCGCCAGACCACAAAAAGCGCTCGTATCGCCATTTACAATAAATATTTTACAGCTTCGGTTCACGTTCTTCGTCGTTCTTCGCGCGTTTCTATCACGCGAAAAGAGGAATTGTGAGCGACAGGCGCTCGAGAGAGAGACTCTACATCGTTTATGGCACTCGTTTAATAATGGCTCGGCTCTCAAGCAGCTTATCCACGATCCTCCGCTTCTCTTCGAAGCTTCCACACGTACGATTCGTGCGATCTCCCGCGATTCCACGAGCGAATAGTTTGAACAATCTCGCGGTTACCGAGATGAAAAATCGAGAGATCGATGTCGCGAAATCTCGCGCGATTTTTGCTCGACCGCGAGAGGACGGGGACCGATTTATGACTAATCGACTTCGTTGACACGCGTAACCTTGCTAGTGGAATGATATACTAGTAGAGACTAATAGGGGAAAAGATTGGGCTTGAGTTTGGGAAGGCTCGTCCTGGATCGCTGAACACCCGCTTTTTCTTCTTCGATATAGTTAAAACTTGATGGTTGATATGAGTTAGTTATTGGGAATAATAAACGTGATAGAATCGTTTCTGTAACGAAGTAAGAATTTTCAAAACACTCCTGGTGGTTCTTGGAATTTGACGTTGCATATAAATTATTAAAAATATCGTTGTAACGTATAGAAGAATAGGATTAGGATTCTTCCGGTACTTCTTAAAATTTCATTTTTAATACGAACTACGAATTGTTAATACGAATTGTTCAAATACGCGAGAGAATTTTTCTGTAGCAATACAAGGATTTCAAAAATCCTGCTCGTATTTTTTTTTCTAAATAAACGACCATCTTTTATAATAGAACCTTTCCAATTGTTTAGAATTTGCAACTGCTTGAATGTTAAAATCGTCAAATCTAAAAATCTTCGAACGTAATTTACAAAAAGCGGGTGTCCAAAATGACGAGCTTAATTCTCGTCTTCGTGACTCTCGGACTCACGAAACGTGGAAAAAAGTGTCTAAAAAATGAAAAATCCTTATCAGTCGCAAAGTTTCTAATTTCTTTAATCGCATATACAAGCATCTAAAATTCCTATTGATGTATAAAATTCCAAAACAAACTAATATTATCTCCGATATTGTTTACAAAATAATGGACAGGACAATTCTTGGCGACTGAGTTTCCGTTCTTATTTCTTCTTTTTTTTTTTTTTGTTTTTGTTTTTCTTGTATTTCGACGCGCTTCTTTAAGGCACTAACTTCCTACGATCGTGTTTCACATCGTTGCAGTGTGTCTTTTTTTTTCATTCTTCTCATTATCGTTCGTATTAAAAGAATTTGTGTAAATAATCGGTCATTGTTGCTAAGGCACGGTCCTACAAGTTCAGGGAAAACTCTAAAGGCACCCTAGCGCGTCACCCAACGCTCGCACGCTTATATTTCATCCCGGTGGGATTATGCACGCTCTAAAAAAGCTACATAGTCGATCGTATTCCTCGAGAAAATACGCTTCTCGCTGCCTTCTTTAGGTCCGTCGTGTTACTCGTCGATCGTCTTTTTTTTTAACAGGGGAGGAAGCTCCAGCGATACGATAATTGCTAAAATTGTTATCCTGTAAGATATTAAAGAGAATAATACAATTCTAGAATATCTATTGCTGTCTGTAAATGTAAATTAATAGAAAATGTATGGAAAATTAATGTAAAAAGTGTAAATGAAAATTAAATCTCAAGTACAAATTGGACAATAAATAATTTACAAGAAAGGTTCCATCTTTGAATTTGGAGCACAAGCTAATGATCCTTAAATTATTAATCCATTTTTTTCAAGTTCATCTAGTTTTAAGCCTTTAATTTTTCAAATTAACGGACGAATGGATACTGTGATGTTTGGCAACTTCGAAAGGATAAACTTTTACAGAGATGAAGCTTTAATTCATATCTGGGGAAAATGGAAAAGCTTTTTCTACTCAAATTCGTTGCATACGATCGCTCTGATATTGAGACAAATAAAAATGTTTTTCCAGTAGAAATCCTACTTCTTTACAAAATCAGCGATATCGTACCATTGCTGAGTATCCCCTGGGAACAGGAACGCGAGAATTCCTATCGTTTCCGATACGCACCGCATACAAAACATACACCAGCCGATCTTCCTTCTATTTCGAGCATTCGCATTTTAAAGTATACCTTTCGTACATGCTTCTCCTTTAAAACTCCATCGTGATCTGTACATCCACAATATACATGCTCCATAGTTTTTGCGATAAAATACCCGCTGATCTTATTACAGCAAGCTACGGTTGCCTGAAAAGCGAACAAGAGTCACCGAATCGTCCTTGATCTGTGTTCGCCATATCTCGTCTTGGCTGGCAGTCTTTTTGTTAACTCTCAGTTTTCTTGCAGTTTTTCTTTTTTTTTCTTATTACTTTATATCCTTTTTTTATCAATACTGTTTGTAATACGATTAATGAGAAACGCATACCCTCCTAGTCGCGGCACGTGTCCCGAGAAAGCGTATAATCTTTAGTGCGATGACCATTTCGGCTATGCAAGTTCCTTTGTCGATATAAAAGAGGAACTAAGGAAACAACTGTGAGTTCTTATTAAAAGAAGAAAAAAAGAAAGGAAAACTGTGAACAATCGTAGAAAAATCATTGCACCATTGACGAATCATCTCTTTGCTATATGCTTTCATTTTACCAATTACCGTGAATTTTTTCAAAATTCTTCGGCAATAATTAGCAACGATCATCAATGACGCGATGGACTAGACACAATGTTCTTTGTCTTTTTAACTCGCCTTTCTTGCCGGTGATCACTTCACATAGAAAAACAATAGTCTGAACTATATAATCCTGGACTCGAGTTTCAGTAAATTTTATTAATAAGTTCTCTGCAAAGAGATTCGACCTTTTTCTCTCTCGTGTGTCAGTTCTTTACATATATTAACTATCTATATTCTAGGAGCTAAATCGTCGTGACGACTAATTTCGCGGAGGGTACGCGAGTGATACTAGAAAAAAAAAGAGGGAAACAAAGAGGGAAAACGAAATGTACAAGGTCTTTTTCTATTTTAAATATTATAGTTTGTCTTTTATCCTCGCGAACTAAAGCTATAAGATAGACTTGTTATTCATGTTTATTGTCTACGGTTCTACGCCAGGTTTCTTCCGTCGTTCCATAGATCTCTTTCGTTACGAAATCGTTCTGTGACACGAAATTCATTCAAAATTCTTCAAAAATTCTTCTCCGCTTCTTCGCTCGTCGCTGATACAATTCGAGAAGGATCGTGAAAATATGGAAAAAAAAAAAAAAAAGAAAAGATCGTCATTCAGTTAATAAATATCTTCTCTGGTAAGTACGAAGTCATCGAGTTTGACTGAACAGTTCCATTCGATGCATCGACCGATATATATATATATATATATATGTTTGTGTGTGTATATACATATGCTGTTTCGATCTGAACGAGAAGACACACACGCCGCCAAGAGCTATCGATTTCTCCTGGTCGATAGAACGGCTGAAGATTAATGACTAGGCCGCGGTCGGGGTCTGCTCCTAATCATCCAGCCTCGTCGAACAAACGTACATACGCGTTGTGCGTATCGGGCATGGACAATCGCGAGCGAAATTCTGCAGGGAATGTCTACAGGGTGCATGAAATTGTCTTTTTTAGTTTACTCCTCCCTCGGTCCTCTTGTAATCAGATTTCATCAGCGAGATCCGAATTTGTCGGCCAGATCCAGCCCCCCGCTGCTTCCTTACCCTTTCTTCGGCTTCGGGCCTGGACTCTTCAAGGAATGTCTACCGGGGACCAGAGAATTGTCTTTCTTGAGTCTTCTCCAACGAGTGGCAGCTCCGGTGAACGTCGTTATGTATCCATGTGTCGATACTTGTGAGCGGACATCTGCGCTAGGCCCAAAACAGCGTACTGACACTGAAGACAGTGGTAGTGTGTCTGTTTACCGGAATGCTGACACTGGACACCACCGCAGGGCTGACTCGGCGTGAATTTCTGAAAACCAGCCGCGGCGATACTGTCCAATTTCGCATGCTGTCGCCTGTGAGCGACCACTTTGTTCGTATCCGTGCAAACAAAATCGCATTTCAAACAGTGAAAGTGCGAGGCCTTGTTCTGCATCGAGCCTAACGAAGAGGTGTAGGCGCACTGTGCTCTTCCACAGGGAACGTTGGCTCTATATTGTTGGAAATCACCGCCCATTAGAGTGTCGAGACGCTCGTGTCTCGCCGTGTGCTGAACGAAACGCGTTTTGTCGCAGAACGAGTAGCCACAGTCTTGACGCATACAGTGGAAATGTGTCTGGTGTTCTCTGTAGCCGCAGTGCGGGTACCTGCAGTCTTCGTTAAATCTGAACCTGAAATGGAGATTAAAATCGTTACTCACGTGACTTATGAATAAAAATTTACATCCCGTTATCGTTATTTATTGTTATGTCTAATATTATTGTTATTACTATATTATCCTGTACGAAAGATTAGGACGAAATTGTATTTAAGGCGATAATTATTATTTATAATTATATTTTAATAATTATATGAGATATTATTAATTTGTATTAAATGGATGCATTTAACGACAGGACGAATTTTCTCTGAATATCATTTTCTTTATAAGATTTCAAGGACATCGGTACTCTATATATTCTAGTTGATACAATTTTTTATTGCATACGAAAAAGTATCGATGCTTTCCGGTCGAAATTAATTGGTATAAAATTCCATGCATTAAATTTGATGAAATTAAAATAGAAATATCTCATAAGCGTTAAGTATACTTATAGACGCTAGTGTCTTGCTCTGAATGGCCTTGAAATCTGAAAAAAATGACCTGTAAAAAAAGTATGCCCTATGGTTACATATGGCCCTTTAAATAATGTGACTTTATCCTAAGGATTTCTCTCGTAAAATTAATTTCTCACCCTGTATTATGAAATACAGCATAAAATAGTAACAATTTCAAGCTAGAAAAAGCATAACACAAACCTGACGTATCCCTCCGGCACAGGTTCATCCTTCAGCATCCGCATGGAATGGTGAAGCCTCTGCTTCTTTGCCTCCGGAGAATTGCTATCAGGTGGAGACAAGGATCTCTTGTTCAGATTAAGATTCGCAGCCAACGAGGCCAAAGGATTTTCATCTCTAGTTGGAGGTAGAAAATTGGCCGGAGGTAAACCTGGAGCAAACATCAACCCTGGTCCACCAGTGTACATACCGCCATGCTGCAGGAAAGGTGGCAGGGCTTGGTTCATCAGGGCTATCTGTTGATTCATAGCAGCCATTACAGCAGGGTTAGGAAAATGGAATCCGTGGCTAAGGTCGAGTTCGAAGCTGGTGGGAACAGGGGATTGTTGGACACTGGTTGGCATACTCGGCTGAGACAACTGGCCATTCTCGTTGTTATCCATCACCGAATTGTTTCCATCGTCCCTCGATACTTCACTCGGTTCTCTCTTAACATTGGGAACGTTCTGAACTCCGACGTCCGAGCCACATCTCGTTGGTTCGATTTTCACCTCTTTCACTTGGGTCTGTTGACTAATTTGACCCAGAGTCTGCTGCATCTGACGTTGCATCTGATTCTGGAAATTTTGAATATTCTGAGCCATTTGAGCGTTCTGCGCCATGAAGTCGTGCTTTTGCGACAACTGCGCCAGATAGTCGTGTTGCATTTGATTAGGCGCCTGACTGGTCAGATCGTGTTGCTGTTGACTGAGAATGGCGCCTGTAGAATGTTTCGCTATGTGTGCCACCAGTCGGTCCAATTCGGAGAATGCTTGATTACAGGCGTTGCAGTGGTAATGGTTTTTGCGTTTTAATTTGCAGAAGGGTCTGCTACAGCTCTGCTCTGGTCCATACAGGGTATGCGGCGACGCTGAAGACGTGGATGGAAGAACCGGTGACTCTGCAATGGAAAAGTTTAGCGTGAATATAGGTGCGAATTTTGAAGAACGCGAAAGGCGAAAGGCGACGACTGTTTTACTATTTACTGATTACTAATCGAACACAATTCAAGGCAAGAAAATTGGTCGTCGAAAGAGACACGAACCTTGGTGCACGGAAGTTCGCATGGATAGCACGACGCCCGGAAGTGCGGGTTCACTCGGCGGTCCACTGACCGGATAATAGGTGCCAGCCGCCCTCACCACTAGCAACAATCAACCAAACAACCAACACTTCAAATATACCTCCCACTATAATTACAACCACCTTGTACAATAGATACATCAAACGCAACAAGAAAAAATAATGTACATGAAAACAAAAATAGGAATAAAATAAAGGATAATTGGGAAATGTATCGTAATCCTTTCGAGAGTAGGCTAAATGAATTGAAGGGCTCATAACTAAAACGAGCCTTATCTATGATTTATATTCTTCAGGGGAGCAAAAGTATAGTTTAATCTCTTTTAATAGATTTCAATTCTTTTAAACAAAATATCTATTATACGACGTAATTTCTACGAATGTATCTGTAATTATATCTAATAAGTTGTGGGTCTCATGGCGAAAGCTTTTAAAGAACCGATTAATTTTCATTCGTCGATACTGTGCTTACAATGTGCCAGCTGCTATTTCGAGATATCCAAAGAAACAAAGGTTTTGCATCTTAGTGATATCCATGATATTTAGTTATTATTCCATAACAGTCTGTATACTATAATTTTGTTTAAAAGAGCAAAGACACGGGCACTTAAGAAAAGAAAACAAATGCTGAATAAGACAGTTTAACTAAAGATAGGATTTTTTATAATATCGAGCCCACCATGTTGTGTCTTCTCAGTATTAGGATACAATACTAGAAAACAATTTATATGATTGAAAAATTTGACAAGAATCGCTTTGTTGCGAGTGGACTACGAATTTTTATGCATTTATAGAAAATGTAAAGGTGTGAAAATTAAAAATGCAGATAACATGCAAGAATATATAAAGTATTCAAAACATGATATCTATTATAATATTCAATAAACAAAACAATTATCCATCTAGATTCCATTTCTTTAATTGGATTAATAAAAATATGAATTTGCATAAATATTTGCAGTCTAATGACGGGCTCAACAATTCATAGTGACATCGAAAGGATTAAGGAGTGCTGACGTGTGTCGTAATATACGCTGGGGTGCGTGTACGTGCAAAAGACATGCATTGATTGGATAACTGTCTCGGTAAACATCTCAAGTAACTACCAAACAAAACTCATCTATAAAACAGTACTATACAGGTGCACTGGTTCGTGTCCATGTTGAATGTTACACTTACCGGTGGTCTTATTAACATCCGGGCTGGGGATCTCCGATTCCTTTTCGTCCATAATCGGTCTGTTCTCCATGTCGCTGGCCAAACTTTCCTCGGGTTTCTCGATTAATTCAGCCGGATTCTTTACTTGAATCCTCGGCTTCGTCTCTTGAACCATAGGTTGAATTTGCGTCTGACATTCTTGGTTCGACGAGCATTCAGGTCGATCGTCGTGACTACTGTGCTGTTTCTCGTGCATCGCCATCGTCGAGTATCTGACGAAGGAGTAGCCGCAGTTCGGCCTGGTACAGTGAAAATGCCGATTAACGCGATTACTGTGACAGCCAGCCAGTCGACAATCTACCATCTTATCGAAGAAGGCAAAGCCAGGCGGTATGTCGACGTTATCGTGAAAGTCTTTGCTATGCATCAGTAGCTGGTCGGGTCTATCGGTGGAGAAATGACACCTCAGCTGCGAGCAATGATGGTGTCTCGTTGATCTGAGAACACAAGCCGGATCTGGGCAACCGTCTGGATTATAGGTAGAGAATCCTTCTGGTTCGCCAAGACTGTTCGAAGGTGAGATGCTCCCTTCTCTCTCTTCGATCATAGGATTGGGTGTCAGACTAGGCGTCTGAGGTTTGGGTAGCTTGAAGCTGGTGAAGATCGCTTGTGGAGAGTCGTGAGTATGAGTAGCTGGGTCACCGCCGGACCAAATTTCGATAACCCTATTTTTTGGAGGCCTGCCTCTCTTCCGCCTGAACATCGCGTCGATATTAGTCAAGTGCGTTAACGTTACATCAGAGGACAGAGCATGAGAAGAGCAAGAGAGATTTAACTGTCGACTATATTCATGAATCTTATAATGTTGCAGTCGACGGAAGGGTTTGTCAGTCGAAAGGATCACTTCGCGACAGTTCTCCCAATTACAATGATAATGTTTCTCTTTATCGGCATACGGACAACTGTCGTCACAGCCACCTTCCTCGAAGAAGGCATCCGTGATACGCTCTTGAGTCTCGTGCTCTCTCAGATGTTCCCTGACTTCGCGAGGATCCTTCAGAGCTGTACCACAGCGATCTAATCCGCAGTGATGATGCTCCCTGCCTATGTGACAGGGACAGTCGGCTGTCGCAGGTACCAGATACGCAAGTTCTGTGGCAGTAAGCTGCTGGCTCTGTTGCTGTTGCTGATGCTGATGATCCACAGTCACTGTGGAACTTCCACTAGCAGCGACCGTGGTTGTTGGCGCAGTGAGGTCCATCGCTAGATCGCTACCACTCTGAAAGGAATCATCCAGAGAATAATACGACGGCGAACCTCTATCCTCGTTCGAGCTTTCGCCATTAAGACTCAAGGAGAGACTCTGCGTGCTGAGATCATCCGGTGGCCATGATCCTGGCGGTCGAATACCGCCAACAGCGTTGATCTGCTTGTACTTTCTGTAAGCCAATTCCGTCTCATGACGCTCGTGTTTTCGCTTATGAGAAAACAACTGTCCGGATGAATGGAGAACGTAGCTGCAATGAGGTCGTATGCAATGGATGTGATTGCAGACGCGTGAGAAACGACATTGCTCGAAGGGACACGCCTCGGACTTCATGAATTTCTTGAACCCGTCGCGAGATAATTGCTCGTCTTTGATGTGGTACGATTTGTGCTTGTCTGTAAGAAGAAGATGGAGAAAGGAACTTATTAAAGAAACCAGTTAAGGACCTTGGGCTAGATTGGTACTAGGTGTATTAGGTGCATTAGGTGTTAGGTAGATCGGAAAGTTCTGTCGTTTTTGATCTTCGAAAGGATCGAAATGAATTGTTTTAGTTGAAATGTCTATCAATCATCGTTTAATATAATATCTATTGTTAATTCGTTTACCGATTTACTTCGTTGTTGTGGAATTTTTTATTTTCGTTGTAGATACGTTCTTTCCGCAGTCTCATTTAAAGCATGAAACAATTCTCATGTTAGAGAGTAGGTCACTGTACAGGAACGCTGAAACCCTTGAAACGAAGTTGTAATAGAAATACAACATACATGTATCGGTAAAATCTGGCGACAAAACTTTTCGATCAACCTAAACGGTTAACTGTATAGAGATATCGGCAAGCAAACAGAAATCGCTAATATTGTCACGGTAAACACAACGAATAATCTAGGAAAGAGAGGACTATAATTTCTAATTTTAAGGGAGAACTGCGAGTAGTTCTTTACCCATGTCAGCTTTGTTCTTGAAGGTGAACCGGCAACCTGGTCGGCGACAATGGAAGTGCGTGGTCCGCTGGCCAACGAAGGGACAGTGATCGGTAGCACAGCTCTCGGTAGCGCGAAATCTCTGGAAACCTTCTTGTATGATAGCCGAGTCCTTGCGATGGTAGTTGGCGTGCATCTGCACGTCCGACGTCGATATGTAAACCTTATCGCAATTTTCGTGGATACAGTGGTAGTGTGTCTGTTTTCTATTGTGGGGGCAAGCACGACCCGGATGCCTCTCCGAGCAATCATCCGTCGGCGAATACCTCATGAACCCGTGCTGCAAAGATTCGTCCCTCTTTTTGTGCCACTTGAAATGCCTGATCATTTCCTCCTTTTTCACAAAGACCCTACCACTGCAGTCCAGACAGTGAAAATGCTCTCGGCAACAGAGCTCCTTACAATACGAGCTACCGCATTCTTGACTCGACGTGTACCGCCTCACGTATCGGGAGTAATCGATTATCGGTTGTGACACGGAGCTTTTCGAGCTACCGATCAAGGTATCCGCAACCGGAGACATGCTTTGTCTCAATAATGCTGAAATCAGAAACCAAAGAGACGAGGTGAGGATTACTCTCGGGCTGAGGATTTACAGGATGATGATCAACAGGATCGAATGTACGGAACTTTTTCTTTTATGTATAGGGAATTTCAGTTTGAACTGGCAAGTTAATTCTTGAATTTTTCGATAGTAGATTCGAGTGGTATCGTCTGCTGTTAATAAAGAATCGAATGGTTGGTAAAGAAGCGTTCTGTAGTTCATGAAGAGCTTCACTGTGCGCGTTTGATTTACCGACCCTATCTGCGACAGTCTAATGTGGTTAGTAAGAAGTAGAGTTTGTCATTGATGTAGACGTTTAAAGTGTAATTACACGAAGAAATTGATGGATATTACAGAAAAGAAACTTGTCTTTCATTAAATGTCAGCGATAATTAACGGTGACATGATTAATATTAAAACGATCAACCGTAACGTTTAAGGAATCATAAATATGCCTATGTCTTTTAAAAAACCTTTGGTAATGATACCGTAGTATCTCGGATATAAATTATGGCATAGACTTTCAAAACAAAATGAACAAAAGTGAAATAAAAACGAGTTTCCTTGCAGGTCCTACAACTTCCTGCATCCATTAAATTATCAATTTGCAACAACTTGTTTATGATTGACTTATTCTAGTTAATTAACTACAGATTCTTATGGGACGTTATTACGTTTTGCTGAATTTTCAAAAGATTTCAAAAGATATTATCGATATAGGGATACAATATGGCCTCGTGTAATTCATATTGAGAACTTGCGAACTGCAACTTGGAACGAATACGAACCGCCATTATTAGGAGTACTGAAGCACAGAGTTACTTTGTACATCAAGTATGCTTGCCAATTTTTTTCAATTGGGTATTCTGATTTCGAAAGCTTGAGGACTTTTCTTCGTATTATTTTGAATTTCATTTTCCAGAAAAGATTCGCTACATTTTATTCTGAATCAAACTATCAACGATTTACGATTGCAACAGGTCACTGTAATTTTATCTGACTACCTCTGAAACAGCGTAAAAATGATAACAGGTCGTTTGTTGATATTTTATTTAAATTGAATACTTTTCACTACTTGGTAATATACCAAATAAATTAAAGTTTATTCGAACTTTTCAACAAATGCGAATGTGTTATAGTCAATCTAAAAATGTACTAATCATCATGCTACATCATGTCTACAATACCAACATACTTCTGAATCTCTAACAAGGTTCTTTGGTTCCATAGCAGTCTCGCCATGACGCGTTAGAAGTTTCCAGGATGTTCGTCGTGTTCATACGGTTTAAGTGACAATAACACGCTCTTCCCAGGAATTTCGCGAATAGCCGCGAAATATATGTATAACCACCAGGAGAATATATGGCAAAGACCCCACCTCTGTCAGCCGGAAACCACGGTCCACGTTCGGCGTGCCCTACCAAAGGCTTGGTTGATTCCAAGAAATTCCTACTTGTCGACTGTGCACGTTTGAATGCGTTCAGAAACGAGTTTAAAAATTGTCGAATATTTCTCTTAGGGGTTCCCCCCCCATCGGACCCTTTGGTGGGGATAGGTACGAGCGAAGTTTTATGCGCACGTGTGTACGCGAAAGAGAAGAAGGGTTCCCCGTGTGGCAGGGAAACGAAAGAAAAAGGAACAACGAGAAAAGAGACGAAATGGTAAAGGTTGCGAGGGAGAGGCGAACCATTATACATACTTCCCATACTTTCATATTACGTTCTCTCAAATGAGAATCAAAAAATGAAATCAGGAACGCATGAAACTATGACTACGAAATTGAAGTTCAGAAAATTTATCCTGTAGGAAGATTGCGGAAGAAGAATGCGATAAGTAAGTTACAAAGTTGCCTTTGTATTTGATTTCGGAATTACATATGTTGCTTTGACCTCTTCAAAATTGTCGAAACATTAGTGATAACAGTATTAAAATAACTTCGTCAACTAGCTTCAAGAGATTTACATTTTTTGATCCAAAAGATTGTTTTCGCTCTCAATTATGTCGTATTAAAATTCTTTCATTTGATCATGAGGTAACATTAGTTGATTTTTCTCCCATGGTCTTCACATTTAACAAATGACATCAAGAACTCGTGAAACTGTGATTACAGAATTAGGATTCTAAAAATGGCACCATACTGCGATTTTCTCGCGAATAAGATGAGCATATTCTTCTTTAACGGGGTTAGGCCGAAGACAGCACGTGCTCAAATTACGAAATTTACATTTCGCTCTGGATGCTTAAATTAATTATCCAGTTTAGCTGAACCGGGAACGTTGATGCATATTGTTGCGTAACATTCGGTTTGGACTGTTAATCTATCCTCCGGTGCAGTAATTATGTAACACAGCTGCGTGTTTTGTGTAGCTCGTTAGAGCACCTTCCGACTACTAGCCGTCGAGGAAACTCTTATTCGCGTGAATTTACAGCCAACATCCACGATGTAACTCATTACGTGTGAGAAAGATGCAAACATACGAACGTTGGGGGTCAAGGCTCCTCGTATCGAGTTGCTATTAATTAAGAATAAACGCATAGTATCGCGAGTGCTACCGAGAGTGTCCATGATCCTTCTTTAATATCCGGGAATGTTAGACATTTTGTTGACGCCTAATTATGCGGACCGCGTCGCAGGAAGCGTGCCAAAACGGCCGCTAGGCATCGAACGGAACCTGGCCTTGGATCTTGTTAAAAGATACAATGATGTATATTCGATCGTAAATTTGATCAAGCAATTCAGCATTTGCTTAGAGATGTTAAACTTGAGAGAAAATATTAATAGGATAGGGCATTGATCTCGCAAATCACTTTACCATGGTATTACGATGCTCAGATTTTTTGGGTAATCGAACAAGAATAATATATTAAGACATATTTTATGAACACTAATATTATATGGGAACTAAAATTTCTAAATGAAAATTGAATAATCTCCATTACTGTCTTTCGTTTATTCTTAAAAAACATTTAAGACTCATTTTTATGATTATATTGATAACAATACAAATATGCATAGACATCAGTAGCCTATTTATTTATTATTCTTATCGTTTTATTTTCCAAATACTCAAGGTTATTGATCTTTCTTACGAATATAGAAGAACCATATTTCGTTAATTCTTGGTGTAAAAGTTGCGTTGGAAACTAGCGTCGAAGCGATTAAAAACTGTTTCAGGCTCAAGACGGAAGGGAGTGGCAGTGCCGTCCATACGGTGGGACAAAAATGTCGACAACAGCGCGCAGCGAAATGAAGAATACGAGAGACGTGACGGGACTTAAAGGTCAAATCTTAAAAAATATGAGAAATCCACGGGACGACACGCGCAATCGGGATCCCTCTTTTTCTACCCCTTTGCACGAATATCCAGCAGCTTTCAAAGGCTGAACCCTTTTATTCGTAGTTCTTGAAACTCGCATAGGCTGGAGGGGAGAGGTCGATCCGGCTATGGATGAAAAACCCCGGGCCCTGATCGGGGAGTTTAAAATTTTCAAAAAGCCCAATCCTGAAAAGGAGGCCCCGTATTTCAGCGCGCAGGCTCTCTCCTCCTTTTTTATCATTTAATCCGCGCGCTGAATAACCCTTTATACGCGTCCCGTGATCTGGTGAGCCGAAAATCCTCGACCCGAGCACGATCTCCAAGCAAATCTACACGACATACTTCCAAACAGACTTATATAATACGGAAATAAATAATTTTTCAAATATTATGACATAAATTTTATCCTCACAGTCAAGCAAATTTCATTTTTATTCAATTCATCACCAATTACCATAAATATCTTCCCGATCGAAAAGAGCAGACGTTTTTGTAATAAAAAGAATATTCTGTATAGAACATATAATATAAAGTATAGAATATTCGAATATTTTTTTTCTTAATGATAAACAATGTCTAACAAATCTGTAATTTTAATCTCTGGAACGTTTCTATAAAGAAAGGAGGGGGAGATTAACATAACCTACAAAATCGCGTGTTTGGATAATGCGTCAAGTGCCCGCTGCGTCGTAGTCCGTTCTGCCCGGCAGCCGCGGAGGGTCCATTGAACCTTTTCCTTCCTTTTTCTCTCTCTCGAGAGGTCCTAAATACCGACAAAAAAAATCCCAACGGGTAACCCCCCTCTCGGCTTCTTTACCCCTTTTTCGACGGCCCTCGTCACAACATTGTTTCCGGAAAAACGGCTCCGTTAAAGGACTAACCGGCCAGATGCGATTTAATGAGCTAGAATAGAGACGTTGCGTCGATTTCACGGACCTCTGGGGAGGAGTGGTGCGGAAACGTGATCGATGGGAATATTTTGACGTTGCGCGCCAATATTTCTGAAACTTCGAGAAAGGATCACGTTAATCTGCCGTCGATCTGTGTAGGAGACTTCCATCGATTCTTAAAAAGTGACCTTTTCTTTTCAAAATTATCGATGGGGAGATTCTTTCCGTTTTCACTGTCTCAAAAGGGTACAATATGTTATTCAAACCTAAGGAGAAAGAAGAAAAGCACTTTCGAAGCTCACCAAAAGTTTCCTCGAATGTTACCAAACTATAATTCAATAAAAAGTTGTTACCAATGTAGTTATCAATAAAAATTCTCTTCTACCGGATAAATAGCGAACGAGTTCGAGCTATCTCGCTTTAAAGGGAAAGAAGAAGAAGAAGAGAAAATCCTTCGAAATTCTCCAAAAGTTTCCCCGGGAGAGACCAAATCATGATACAAAGAACAGTTGACCCCATGGAAATTATCAATAGAAATAATCTTCTTCTCGGTAAGCGTCAGAAGGGTATAAAAAAATACTTAGCTCTAAAAAGAGCTAAAAAAGAGAGAAGAAAATATACAGAATTGTTTAAAAGTTTCCGTGAAAGGACGCAAACCATGGTTCACCGAAAATCTGACCCGGAAAGGGTGCAACTAAAATGGCGCAGCGTCTGTATACAGCGCAATCATCAATCCGGTCGCAACCATGAAAATCGTGGCGCCAAGAGGGTCACGCAAAGCAAGCAGACGAAACGGGAAAGTCTCGGACGAAGGTGGAACAGAGGATAGAGATGGAGAATACAGAGAGAGGAAGAGACCAGCGGACACTAAACTATTCTAAGATCCCCTGCGAGAGAGTGTCGCGGACTTATTGTCTCTTAGCGAGCACGGCGGCGTTATTTCTGTCAAAATTACGTTATGGTCGCCATTCTGCTGTCCCGTTTCTCTCGGTGCTATCCGTTTAGCACCTTCTTTCATACCGTACCAGCTCGTCCCTTCTTCTTCTGCTGCTTTCGAATCTTCTTCGTTGGTGGAAATCAAGCTTCGTTCGCGACCAGAATAAACGGCGGTTACACGCTGCCATTATAATTAACGCGATTCCCACTTTAGGGAAGAGACAGCAGCGCAGCAGTTTCCAGAGGACTGGCGAGATTCTTGGACACGCTCCCTTTCCAACCGGCAATTTACGAGCTTCCCTTCATGTTCTGCCGATAGAATTATTCCCGCCTTTGTCTACTCGTTCCTCCTAATTATTACTAGCGAGCTGTACCGCGAGATTTATAGACAGTATTTATAGATCTGGGCGTTCTGATATCCGTGGATTCGCCAATCTTACGGGCTACGTAGATCGTGTGCGTTCATCCTCGAATATCGTATATATTTTCTTCAGAGGCAGCTTGAAAGCTTGATTGGTTAGAAATAAATCAGCCGCTTGTCAAAATTCCTCCATCTATCATCATTTGATCTGCTCACATATGTGGATACGAACAGAAGCGCATGATTTTCTAGAATTAGATTATGATTACAGTGGATGGAGTGTTCTGGCGAACTGTCATTCTGATGGACTCAATACGTCGAAGCAATTAAATATGCATATAGATTCTTACGAGTATATGCACATCCGCCTTCAGATGTTTCATTCGTCGTTCAAAGTAATAGTAATTAGTAGTACGTAACAATCATTAATGCTCCGAAAATGGAATTACTCGTTCGCCTGTCTGTCGAAATCCCTCTCTTCGTCCTTCAATCAATTCACAGTACGAACAGAAGCGTGTAACTTCCAACGATTAAGGCGCAGTCAGAGGCTGTACTTATTGCTTCATTCTAGAAAATTTTTCGAGGCGTCAGAACTCGTGCAACGATCGCTGACGCTCAGAGAACAAAGTAGTTCAACGTCTGCGTGACAAAATTCATCCTCGCATCCTCCAATCTGTTCACGGTATGAACAGAGGCGCGTGATTTCCAAGAATAAGAGCGTAAGGGACTTATTGCCTCGTTCGACGAAATTCTTACTTTTCGTCGAGGTGTTGAAATTCGCGTAACAATCGTCGATGCTCCGAAAACGAGATTATTCATCAACGGCGATTATTAAGCGACTCGTGAGGCTTTCGTGAGGCGCAGCGTGCGTGAACGAACGCGCGCGCGTACAAACGGTCGTTAAAGCAATCGAGCCACGTGCTACGCGGCTCTCTCTTTTTTTCTCTCCCTGGTTCTCTCTTCCTCCCTCGGCGTGGCCGTTTCTAAAGGCACATTCATTAATGTCGCGTATAGCTGGTATCGTTTTACCCCTCCGGCGAGGCGCGGAATTTTTTTCTTCCATCTCTCCTTCTCCTTTCTTTTTTCATTTTAATCTAGCCTGCCTGCCCTCGGACGTATGGATTTTTCGGGCCACTGTTACGGACATACTACTTAGTGTCAACCGACCACCCCTCTTTCCGTGCTCCTTTCTACGCGGCGCCCCTTCTTTTCACGGAGTCGTGGGTCGACCAACCCCTTCCCCTCTTTCTCGCTCTACTGTTACTTATGGCGGCCGCGTTAAATTTAACGAGGGGAAACCTCTCCGTGCAATATTGGAGAACAATGATTTCCGAAATTATTGACCGAGCGGTCCGGTCGACTCGAGTTGGTTTTTTTCTTCGAAGCACACACACGCGCAACTGCGATATGGAAATACTTCTTAACGCTGATTCAAGTGCACTGGACTGTGTATGAATTATGAAACATCGAGGACTTTTAGTTTAATCCCTGTGCAGGCAATCAATGCTACATGGTTGTCCAACAAGTGCGCGAGTGTGCATGGCTAAACTTAATATGTAAGAATATGCAAGAATATGTAAAATATGCAAAGTACAATGCTCGTTACAATATTTAACAAGCGAGACGAATCTTTGCCTACGTTACATTGAATTATTTTCATAAAGCTGTTGCATGAATCTCTGAAGTTAGTCACGTACTCGCTGATTACTGAAAATGAAATTTATATGAAATATTGTCGCTAGAAAATATGGAAGTTGTTGAAAGAAATGAATAGCTCTGGAGCTCCAAATAAATTCACTAAATCAAGACTCGTATTCCTTACGTTTAGAATTTAGTAATTTACAAGTAAAAGTCATGGCTTATACTATACATTGTAGAAAGAAAGGGAGAGTACATCTATCAAACTACGCGTACCTATTAGCGCGACATTCGAAGGGGTTCGTCACGCGCCCCTGACGTTTAAAAATCCTGGCAAAGGATAAAGATTTTTCGTTTCAAAGGAAAGGCCACCCTTTCGCCGGTGTTTCCAGCGTTGCGAGGGTAAATTGAGTTCGAGCGAAAACACGCGTACTACTTATCGCCGCGACCCCCGAATTCACCCCCGGCTTCTACGCCGCCGCCCCAATCCGACTCTTACGTGGGACGCGCGTAAACTTTTCACGAAGGGTGAAGAGAACGCGCGCGTAATATCGGCCATTCACGTGTGAGCGTATCCTCCTACCCCTTAGCGCATATACACGCGCACCCTGTCCCCACCCTAGCTCCCGAAAATAAACAGAATCGAACCCTTTCTACAAATTCAAATAGCCAGGGGAGGGTGCTCTGTCTCCTCGCGCACCCCATTTGTTCGACTTTCGAAAAACTCGGCCTAGGAACCACGTAAAAAGAAGGATATAGACGAGGAAAGAAAATAGCCACGGATCGACGATCCGCTGTCAAAACACGAAATCCGATGCCCGATCGTTCGGCATCGCCCCGATTTTTCATTCAACAAATTTCCCAACGCGGCAATAGGAAAGGGGTGACGAAATGGATCGGTAATAAAATAGTAGCCGCGGTGAAATATCGAACGATCGATTGAACGGTGTTTACGGAAACACGATAGCGTTGAACCGAGTCAATTTTCCAGGGGTGATGACGTAGATGATTAATCAGCTCTGCGATAATTGGGGGAAGAGGCTGTGAACGAATGCGTTTGCTTTTTTTATTTGTATCGCTGTCCTAGATTTTAAGAGCAGTTTCTTCAGTCACAATCCTTTCCCATAATATTGCTGAATATCATGTCCTTCTTATACGAGGATATCATATTTTCCTCCTGTCTTCGTATGAAAAGATATTTTTAATAAAACGTGTAATTTGTTTTTATTCACAGACGAAGGGTTCCCGGTTTACAGAGCACTCGTTTTCCAAGAAAACTTGAGGAAACGATTATATCTTTGATTAAATCGCACAATCTCAGCGACGACACGCGAAACAGGGAAGTCAGGGGCAACATCCGAGTTGTCGGACTAATAGAATTACTTAAGATAATTGGGGGAATTAGTTAACGCAGCGGACCAAACGAGTTCCAGATTGGCTAAGCAACCATCACGATGGAATTGCGAAATTATCTTTAGAGAAATACGTCCTTCCTGGTGAAGGAATTTAGTTTCACCGCGTTGAAAATAACTTCGCCCGTTCGATTATATTGCTGCTGGCTTGAAACGAAGATTCATGACAAATTATTAGAGCGTGTGCTCCAAAGTTCCACAAAGTCCCATAACGCGCATTGATTTACGAGATCGCGTGTCCGATAACTTTCGAATATTCCCCGAGAGCGAGTGGCTGTTAGCCTTAACAAGGCAGTTCGACGAGTGCGTAACGAGCGAGGACTATTATTAAGTGCACCGCCACGCTCTATCGATGCCCGGTGGCGTTTCTGTCTCCGTTCCGAGCCACGACAGACTGGATCTACCCTTCCTCTGATCACCTTCCTCCGGAAAAACCTCGTATTTTTAACCCTTTAAAGAGCCTCACCTCTTTCAACGACCAATGAATCAATTATTTACATCGCAGAACTCTTTCCTTTCATCTTGTCAATTAATAACATAATTTATAACACTACTAATATCTATAACGAAATTAGTAACTACTCGAAGCTTAAGAAAGAGGAATCCAATTTAGTATCTAATTAGTACTTTTTGTGCAATTATTTACGACTCGACGGTGGATTATTTTCATTAAAATATGAATTTGTATAAATATCAACGACATCTCACAAAGATTTCACCGATATAATATCAGCTGTATCGCGCAAAAGAACCATTTGCGGATTAATAGATACAAAGAAAGAAGCGGGTGAACTATTTTCCGGAAATTAGAATTTAATCTGAAGGAATTACTCTAGAATCAATAGAGCTCTCAAGAGCAAAGTGTAACCATGATGTCCGAATAGCGAAGATACAGAGAATATTCGTGCATCAATGTGGATAAAGGGCGGTTGCGAGCCTAGATACATAGAAGGGGTGGTCGAGTGTTCTCGAGGGTGAACAGTGGAAAGAGAGAATTTTCAAAGAGCGCAGCGAATGTCTAACGAATTTTAAAGTGCGAATAAAGAGCGAGTACTCGAAGGATTTAGGCAAGTATGTGTTTCTTACGACGTATTCAAGTACTACGAATTTTCGTTTCCTGCAAAATGATGATAAATGTTACGATTGATTTTGATGGGGGTTTGATTCGTGAGCTCTTTGATCACGGAGTTATTAAGTGAAATATGGAGTCGGGGAATTGATCCGACGACGGGCAAGCGTGGGAAAGCGAAATTGAAATTGGGGCTCTCGTTGACCTCTTCATTGCTCGGACTCGGTCTTCTTTCTTCTCGCTTTTTAACTCGATCTTCTTAACTCTTTAATTCATAATAAGTCGTTTCCTTCGACTTGCACTCCATTCATTGCATTCGAATGTTTCAGCTCTATAAGATATTCCGTTTGATTTTAGAAGTCGAAGTAATTCAAACGATAACTCGATGACAATAGAATCGAAATATCCCTCCCTCTTCAATCTTCGACTTGTGCTTCATACGTGATAATTTAACAATATGTATATATAACAGTAAAATATTTCCGTTCTTGTCGAAAACGTTTCTCTTGATTGTCGAAGACTTAAAAACTCCTGAAAGCTATTTTCTTTAAATGGATAGCTCGTTGATGATCGGACTTTCTTAAGTGATTTCAATTCCTTCGATCTGCGAGTTCTAGGCATGCATTATAAGAATTCTAATAACATTATCCAGTCTTTTTACTCTCGAAATGTTCCTCTGCAATGTTAAACATTTAAATGATTCAAGACATTTCGCTTTAGACCTAAATCTTCTTAACTCTTTTCTGCTTAATGAATCATTTCCTTCGACTAGTGCTCCATATATATAGGTATGACAAGAAATCTTGCAACGTTGTCTGATATTTCAGCTCAAATCAAAAATATTCCTTCTAATCGCTGAAAACATTAATAATACCAAATATCTTTCCCTTAGATGCGACAATTCGTTGACGATAGGGTTCAGAGATTCGAGGCGTTTCTTTCTTCTTCCCCTTTTTTTCAACGATACGAATGCTACCCCGCCAGAGTGCCTTGTCCGTTCGGTTCGTCGATCGGCTATTTTTCAACCAGCCATTGGCAGCCCGGACGATTTCGAAAGACCGAGGGTCGGCGTCGGGGTAATTAAATTTAGAATATTTTTTAAATTTCTCCGATTCCACTCGGATGATTTGGCACGTGGTCGCTCTCTTGTCTCCGCCTCGTATAGAGAAGAAGAAGAAGAAGAAAGAACCAGTGAAACCATCAACGGATGGAGGGGAAAAAGCGCGAAGGGAAAACAGAGGATCGATTCTTCGCGAACCTCTTGCAAAACCTTGTCGAGCGCTGACAGTAGCGTAACCATCGATTTTGCAAACGGAATTTTCCTTAAACGAAACACCTGAACTACTTGCGCAATATCAAACCAACGAGCTAATAAAAGAATCATCTCACGCGACTTTGCGAATGACTCACTACAACACCTACACGATTTGCACTATTTTCACGCGTTACTCTTCTTCGTATCTTCTGGCCAATTTCACAGACACGCACTAGTTTCATTAATTCGAAAGCAGTTCGTAGCAGGATCTCGTTTGTTGGAACGAAATTTCAATTAATTCCTGTAGTCGTTGCGGTGTCATTTTCTTGTATAAACTTTGTAAGTTTTAAAAAAGATGATACTGTGGATTATATGTGTACAAATTATTAGCCATGAAGTCGCACATTGGTTAATATTGGTACAATATTTGTACCGAATTACCAATTACTCCAAATTACCATAAAATAAAGATGTCTAGGGTTCCGCGGACGTCTTATCAGTTGTAGGTTAATTAAATTCCAGACGGTTGAATTCACTTATTTGAACGTAAACTCATATATTATGTGAATGATAAATAATATACATTATAGTGAGAAAAATTGATGAACTTCCATCAAATGGACTTCAATTCGTTATACGAATCCGATACTCCCGGAATACTGCGAATAACAGAGGATGATACAACCCTCAATCAGGTGCTATATCGCAAGAAAACCAGATCTATTTTCTAGATGATCGACTTTCAATCGATAACACGATAAATTCTTTCCAATTCGAAGATTGAGAGTTTATTTCGAAGCAGGAGGACCAATGAAGAATGCGGCAAGCCTGCATCGTGCAATGTATTACGATAAAAACAGAATTCTGGTTATAAACTAGAAGAATCTTAGAACTAAGCATAATCTTTTCATTTCGAAGATCGAAAACTCACAACATACGGTTATTGATATGTTTCGTCATTCGAACTCTCCCATTTACCGTAACGAAATATTAATTAATATCCATCTAGCCAAATTCTGTTCGTATCCATTTATTCGACCTCGTATTACATGACTGAAAAAAATAACAACGAGATAAAAAGAAACCCGATGAATCACTATTATACGAACTGCAGCTGTACGAACCTTTGCCTCCGGACAAGTTCAGAGAAATGGAATTCCTATTATAATTTAATTCCAAGTTCCTCCGGATAATATTCCCTGAAATCGAAATTTCCGCGGGGAGAACGATGTGTCGAACGATTCGACTGCGGTTGTTTCCCGTGCCCCCTGCAAGACCCCTCTGTCACGGCCCTGACCCTCCGGAGTTCTCCGGCCGTTTTAGTTCTTGGCCTAGGGCTAAAACAATCGGCGCGGTTCGTGGTCTTGGTCTCGGTCCTCTTGCTCGGTCGTTTCCACCGACGGTGCGACGTTCTCTTCTTTTTTCTCGCTTTTCGCCAAGCGCGAAATAACAGAGAAGGCGGGCAGAGGAGGACGGGACGAGTCGGCGGCCGTGCAAGCGAGAGAGGAAGAGGCGGCGGAGGGCCAGCTTCAACAGCTAACTCGAATTACTAAAGCGCCGAAGAGCAACGGCTTTAAGCGACTTATGGCGAACCGAGAGGAACGACGCGGGATAAAGCCGGGAAGAAAGCTCGATTTATTAACGACACGACGCGACGCCACGCTCTCTCGCCCTCTGTGATTTTCTCGACCGGCGCGGAAATTGATTTACGGGGTTACTTCCCCGAATCATCGTACCACCGGCCGGAAATTCGGCCAAGTTATGGACAACGGTGGTATGCGACCGTCGAGAGAACGTGGTTTTTTCGTTCTTAGATGAAACGACCATCGAGAGAACGCGGTTGTTTTTTTTTTTTTTTTTTCGTTCTTCGATCGAACGACCACTTATTAGAGAGGGAAAACTCGAGCGTAATGGATACTAATAACGCGATGAATTATTAATCCGTATACTGTTAAGATCTGTATCTTTTAATTACGGATGTTCCCCGTTTCTTCTTGCGTGAATCCTCGCCATCAACGTGATTCCATTGCGGAATGTGATTTGGAGAGGCAGAGGAAATGAACTGCTCGAGATAAGAATTGGTAATTGATTGTAGATCGAAGAGATTTTTATGTGATCGGTGGTGTAAAGGAAGATGTTGAAACAGATTTTTCATAGCCTGTTGTGTAGTTGAGATTGGAAATGATTTTCTACCGGAGCAATCATAGAAAGAGAAAAATTCTAAATTAATTAATAGAAAAGATATTATTTTTTAAATAGACGATGACAAACTTTATGTATCTACGCAGAGCAGCCAAGAGATTCTAGAGCTTGAATAGAATTCTGAATCACATCTGATATATCTATTTATTAGTCATAGACCATCGTTTGATCTATGATATATTCCAATCTTCAATACGTCGAATGCATTAGAAACGTGCAGAAATTGCTCCAAATAATTTACGGAGAAAAGAACAAGTTCCTTGAGAAAATGATCGTGAAGCTAAGAATAAATAGCAAAGAAACAATACATACACTTGAATAAATTACCAACTCCATAAAGATACGTTGCTTTAAATACATTCTAAATTTCGCTACGAACTATTCAGACAAACCGATACGAAGAAGATAAGCTTTCCTTCGATGGATAAAAATCATCCGTACCAAGTATGGTGTTCAGAAAAGAATCGCGAAGTTCGAACACAGTAGAAAGCAAATGAAAATTCACGTAGCGAATAAAACTGTTCCGTAGCAAGCATGGTAATCAGAAAAGAATCATGAAATTCAAGTACGTGGTTCATGTATGGTACACGAAATTGTTTCTTGGTAGCTGGCCTGTCATCGCGTGCTTAAAATGAACGAAATGGCCCATTACTGTGTCTGGTACAGTGGATAAAGAACGAAGGTATACCGAGTAATCCAGTAAAACGCAGAAAAACACTTTCTCAACGGAGCCTGTCCCTTTTCTTCCAAGAGCGGCTCGCGATCTTCCTCCCCTTTTCCTTTTCCTCCCGTTTCGCGATTATATTCTCGAAATAGTCAACCGGATGCCGGCCGACAGCTCGCGGATATTCCGTATATTTCTGGCGACCCTTTTTCCGACGAAAACGAAGAAAACCGACTGGGCCGATTTTGAAAGAAACAATCCCCTTCTTCTCGTTTGAAAGTATACATGCAAGTGATACAGATGGGAAAATATGTGGAAAAAGAAGAAATGGAACGAGAGATTGGGAAAGAATCTGCACGAGTTTTATTTGCAGAAGAATCATGGATTGAAAGATTCGATCGACACAACGTGTAATTTTCTTCTCTCGATTCCAGTTCCAAGCTCATCCATGACGATGGACTCTCATGGCTACTGGATGTCTTCATGCGGACACGCGATTCATCTCCTCGGTTCATTACAGAGGTACAACGAAAACGAAGATAAACCATGAAATCAGAGTAGAAGATCGTGGAAATGATTAACATAACTAACAAACAAAATTACGAGCCTGTGTATTTAATATACCTTCGTTTTGTGTTTTTTTAATGTGCTAATTGAACGAATATAGAATTCTCCTTGAAAATTGCAAATTGAAATCCCAGAACCCGTAGGTGTACCCCGAGACTTCACGTTTTATGCGGTTTAACGTGTGCAAAACTGTTCGAAGGGTTTCGGATTAAGCGCTTTCCGCGTGGCTGGACAAGCATGGCGTCTGAATTACTTCGTGAAAATCGATAATACACTCCTCTCCATAATGCTGTCGGCGTACGGCAGCTGTTAAAGTGTTTGACAAATCGCCCCTTCGTACGAATCCACCCATATCGTTTCAAAACTGTTTGGTGTATCTAACCTCGATTTTGCACTTCCCACTATAAAAGAGAAAAAATCCCATTTTAAACAGAAAGTAATTCAAAGGGATGACACTTTCATTGCGATATGCAGAGCGATTCTCGGTCAAAGGATTTCACAGTACAAAGGAAAAGCTCCTTTATATAAATGACATTCATTCGAACGAAATTTTACTGTCCGACCAGATGGACTTTTAGAGGCTGAATCTACTTGTTTGCGTGTGAATCCCTAATATAAGACGAAGAATCATAAACAGTGGGAGGATCGCTTCTATTAGGTGATCTCCAATTACATAAACTATTTGTTCTTTCAAATGTCCATATACACAAAATCCTACTGTAGTGTCCTCGACAGCATTTATTAGCAGATAAGCACTTTCACGTTATGCCTTTGTGGTAGCTACGAGTACGAGGCGTGAACCAAAATTCCCAACCATAAAAACGATTCTTCTATCGTATTAAGAACACATTGGAATAATGCAATAATATGGAGTTCACTGTAATTTGATCATTTTTCGAAGATTATAGTATAGTTACGCTTTCCATGTACGCAAGAAACGTTAAACTATCATATAGTTTCATAACTACAATATAAGAATAATTTCAAGTACCACGGCGCTAAGTAAATTGATATGGGCATATTTTCGCCCTAATAAATTGTTCGGGTAAATGATTAGTTAATATCAGACATACTTAGTAATACAATTATATCATTTGTGGATCTTGGAAATGGGCGTCCAAGCAGGATCCCACGCGTTACGAAACCGCCTGCATAACAATCGACCTGGGATCGTTGGAGTTCCAACGAAAACGCTGAGGGATTCGCGAGCAGGGTCGAGGCGGAGAGAGAGGGATCGTTTTGCTCGAAACCGGAATATTTCTTCTCCCTTTCCGGTGATTCTGGAATCCGAGACGGACGCTGGCCGCGCGCGCGTTCTTTTTCTCGTTGTCCGGCGTTCCCTTTTTCCTGACGGGATTCGACGGGTCTTACGGGGCCTGGCCGCGGGGAAAAAAGGGCCCCGGCTAATTAATAGAGCCGGATTGAGGAGCCAACCGACGCGGAGGATCGACGACTCTCAGGCCCGTACGAAAAATAAAATGCGCCCCCTCCCCCTCTCGAGTAAATTAACAGAATGGAGGGCGAGCTGCCGCGAGCTAATTAATAGAGCAGCCAAACGGGAGAAGGAGGGAGACGCCAAGAAGGAAGAGAAGGATATAGTTGGACCATGGGGTATCTCTGGTCTTCTCGTTCCTCTCTTGTCTATCTCTTTCGTTTTCGCCCCTTTTTTGCGCACGAGCAACCATCCAAAGGATCGCGGTCCTTCGACGATGGTCTTGTTTCCCTGGGCCACGTTCGAGAGCATGCTGGCTCGCCTTTTATGAATCGATTCGATTTATATTCCCGCGCGTATAAATATTTAAGTATGTAATTAAACGGCTCCTCTGGCTCGGCCGCGGCCGTTGAAAACGCGCTGTAAAAGGAGAAACGCGAACGTAATGATACGTCTGTCGATCGATTACGAATGGAAATCTCGCGCCAATTCCTAGGTATCCGGAGAGTGAATAATCGTGAATAATTTTCAGCCGCGCACGGTGGTTCGCTCCCCGTTAAGACGGATTCGATGTTCCCTCCCGATACTTTCGATTATCATGCCGGTGAACTATCATGCTTATCGCAGCAACGTGAAATTCCCCTCATTTACCGGTCTTTCGTCCGTTCGAGAATAGTTTGAGGAAGAGAAGTGACGAAGGTAAGAAAGATGTTGGATTGTTCGGAAAATTCGTCAGAAAAATTTAAAGACAATTTACGAGAGTTCCGAAACAACCGGAGAATCACTACTATGAAGAATTCTAGTGCACCAATCGAGAGAGGAAAAGCGGAGTTCTGCTAAACGCAATAGAGTGACATGCCATTTGTACGATATTATGATAAAGAATTACTTTAAGACGATCATTTGAAGAAATGTATATACAAAAGAAACGAATGCGAAAATCGAAATGATACGGAAGAGGATTCACAAAATCAATATTCTATTGAATAATATATAATCACTTTCGATGTCTTCCTACTAATCAAGATGTTCTTCATTTCTTCAAGGAATCGTTTGTCTTTCTCAATACGAATTCTTCTAAGCAATCAATACAAGCTTTCGAGTCTTCATAACTATTCTAATTTGATTCACCTTTCAAAGAATTTGATAATCCAAAAAACGTCATCTTATTGAGAACCAAAACCTTTTGAATCGATCGAAACTGGTCTGTCTTTCGAACCAGAAACGATATTTCTTCCAAACTTAATGTTTAAATACATGACAGAAAAATTCACGATTGGACACTGCGAATTTTTATGCGTTTGAAAATATAAGATCGTGAAAAAGTGAAAAGTGAAAGTGTGAAAAGAGAATATATAAAACATCCAAAGTATAATACGTTTCCTGTAATACTTGGTAGGTAAAACAATTTTCTACCGAGTCTGTACCTTCGCATTAAAAAAAAATAAATTTTATACTCTCAAAAATGTATGAATCTGCATAAAAATCGGCAGTCTGTTCGCGATAAATTTCTTCCAATTCTACCAAATGAAGAATTCCACCAAAACCTATCCTGACGTAGGATATATTAACTATTGAACGCTATACAAGCTTTACGAGCAACCTAATAGTTTTATTTCTTTGCTTCTCCGTTCCTTCGCTATAATTAACGCGAGAGCAGGCCAGGGAGGCGAGCGGGGGTTGAGAGCAACAGAGGCTAAGATATCTGGCAATAAAAGTGGCGAGTTCGAAAAGGGAATTGCGAAAGCAAGTGCGAATGCCGCAATGTTAGTTGGCCGCTTGATTGGCCCCGATCGCCTTTGTATCGGGAAACAAACGATTGGCAATCGCATGCCGTCCTCGAAACTCAGGAATCCATCGTTGCTCGATCAAACGATACTTCGCCCCTTCACGCCTTCTTCTAACCCCCTTCTACGATCAAGCGTATTTCAGATCATGTGCAACACGCCCCTCTGCCCTGTTTCATCCACATCATGCTTCGTTTCGGTTTTGCCCGTCCTCGTTTTTTCCTGGCCGACGTTTCGCGATTTTTCGGCCGCCAAGAATACACGACTTTATCTCACCGCGCAGCCGATTAACTAATCGATCCTTCTAATTTCGAGCTGTCGCGAACCTTGAAACCGGTATCTCCGATCGAGTTTTTTTAGCCTCAGCCGGTGGAAACTCGTTATACGATTTCGATACAACGTCGCGTTATTTTTAACGGTATTCTGTTATATTTTTATAATAAAAGCGTCTATTCTATCGATGAAATATATGGCGCGCGAGACGCTAGTCACATGTCAAAGTGGCTAACTCTCCACTTCTTGAAATTCTTAAAACGTTAGCGAGCTTTGATCGACGCTGATTCCCCTACATGCATATAATTTCATCGATCTTCGCTAGTTTCTGTTTCGTGGATTTAACTGATTAGACAAACAAGCGGCTCGTATGTATCATCGTTACTTATCTTCGGTAACCACTGATCAAGAATTCAATTTCATCATAGATGCGTAGCCATTATCCGCGATTTCAGCTATCGGATTTAATTTGATTCGGGCGTATTCCACAAAGTCTCAACGGGCGGAGATAGTCGAATGAAATAGAGGAATGATCCGCGAGCGGAATTTCCAACCGGATCTGTTTTTACGAGAAGTGAAAGAGGGGGTGGGTGGAGCGCCACCAGTGCGGCATTTTGCGGAAAAATGTGTTTCTTTTGGCGGTATGGCCGATAGCATCGATGGGCCAAAAGCTAGTAAGGGGATCAGCGGACGCCGCGCGCTGAAAGAACGGAACGAGGAGGATCCTCGCGGTCGCGGCGCAGGAGAACGAGGAGGGGAAAGAGGACACGGGGGAGGATGGAGAAGAGCGAAAAATTAGGGACGGCATTCCGTTTGTGTACCGATGCATTTCGGTGACCGTTCAGCGGCCGTGGACGTTCCTTTTAATGCGATCGCGATTCCGCGAGCGGTAAGAAATTAATAAAAAGTTGAGGAACGATAAATTAGGCCGGCGACGAGACGGCGCGAGAAGCGGCTGACGAGGGGAGGGAACACGGACGCCGCGGAAAGAATACCGGTGAACGAGAAGGGGACCGACCAGGCCAGTCAGGGCGATAATAAATTTCAAATATAAATAATAAAATTTCCAATCTGCCTGGCTTTCGAGCAGTTTTTTTCCCCAGGGGACCGACTACGCATCTAACTCGACCGCATTGTTTCGGTTCCACAGTGAAATTCGCTGTTCTACCCTCGTTTAGTCTGTCCCTTCTCCGAATTCTTTTTACTTCGCTGACAATGAACGAAACACGTTTGAGATTTTCGGCGAGAGTTTCATTAGTTCGCTCTACTTCGCTTTTCTTCTTTTTTTTTTTTTTTCTTTTTGCCACCAAGGCTATGAACATACAGAGAGCGATAGGCGGTTAGGTGACAATATTGGCTGTGACATATCGCTTGCTATGCCGCTTACCGCTCTGTATGTTCACGTTCTAAGAGAGTACGAAGATTCAAATAAAATTATAGGTGAATTATAAATTTGTTGAACACAGAGGCTGTCTACGTTTTGCGATACACCAAGTGCATTTGAATTTACGATCTCCTGTGGCTGGCGAGATCAAAAGGGTCTTTAATTATTTTTTATCGCGCCGCATCCACCTCGGGGCCAACCGAGTCAAAGATCTCGAACGCGGTTCTCCTCAAACAGTCGCAAGGAATTTCAATCAGTACCAGACGGTTCACGAGTGTTAGCGAAATTAGAAACACAATCGGTCCGAGGGCCGAGGTAAAAGGGAGAGAAAAAGGGTTGGAAAAAAGAGAAGGAGAATAAAAAAATAGAGGAACGACGCCCATGTCGTAAGAGTTTAATGTTTATGCATGGGCTGCGAAACGAGCCGAGCCGAAGAATAATGCATCTGTAACCAATTATGCGGAGAGGGGCCGGCGCGAGAGAGCCAGGCGAGAAGGAAACCAACGACAAGAAATCGCCGGTATCTACTTGTCAAATATTTACTTAACCGTTAATTCGCTGAATTTCAACCCTCTTTTTCGAGCAATGGCTGGCGCCGGTAGATATTTCTCGGAGATGTTTTTAATCAACCATGAAATTCGCTTCCACGTCCGGGGGTGTGCCTGTTAAATATCGAGCTGCTTAAGCGATCATTTCTTGACCGTCTTGTATATTAATCTTTCATTTTGTAATATTGAAATTAGAATATTTTCGGTACTAATTATTTTTTTGGCACAAATAGTGTAATATATTATCATATAAATTGTTACACCTGTTATACCTTTTATACAACGCTTCTTGGACTTTCTAATGTTGAAACGACACTGGTTATTTTGGTATACATAATTCAATATTGTTTTGTAGGAATGACAAGTTGCAGAAACATCGCACAAAAACTGAAAACAATTTTGGTATAATTCTATACTACCGAGAACATACACCGTATATGTGAAAAATATGTGATACGGTTTAAAAAGTCAAACTTAAAGTCTACCTATACTAAACTAACATCAAATTACATCCGTCAATACAATCCTACGTCAACTCATCTTTTACGTAAAACGTTCCTCTCAAGCACTAAATAATTTACGAATTATTTGTCACCGTGTAAGCATAAACCAATCTATAAATAAACTTCCGTGTCAGAATGGAGAAGATTACCGAAAATCCGACTAGTTATTCACATTTCATCCCAGAACTACATTCTTCCGGAGCGAGCAGCTTTTGGGACTGGTGTAATTCCTTAAAAATGCAGCTCCTCAAATAAAAGGAAGCGAGAGTGGTCCCCTAAATCCGTTTTCACGGCAACCGCATAAGTCAGGAACGATTTTTCTCAAAGCCTGGCTGCTCCTCTCTTGGCGACTACGTTATGACATATATATGGTCCTTAAAGGGGGGCCCATTGGTGGGGGTGGTGGAACGTCGGGGAACGATGGTAGGGAGAAACGACTATGGAGAAGGAGAGAAAGAGAAATAAGGCCCCGAAGGGTCCGTGGCTCCGAGTATATGCAGAGAACGCGGTGCACCAGTTATTTATTGTAGCTCCCGTTTATGCTTTATTTGTTATTTGCCTGGTCGGCTGGCTCGGCTTGACTGCCAACCCACGTAGGTGTACGAGAACCTCTACGAGGGTACCTTATCTACCTTCCAGACATGCGTTACACAGCCGTTCGTTCGCCGAGATGAGCCAGATTCGCATAATTGGCCGCTTAATACGGTGCATTTTTATCCCGGTCGACGAACGTGCAACCCCGCCGATCGAATAGAATTTTTTCCTCCTCCTTCTCCTCTCCGTCCTGTGTGGACGATGATTAAATCCTTCGCGGGGCTGATTTGTTAATCACCGTAACACGAAGTTAATGAGATTTTCTTGGAAAGCGGACAGATATACGATGTGGAACACGATTTTCATTTTTCTCGCGTGTCTAGCTACTTACGCTTTGATAACGAGTAAAATCGTGCATCGAGTGGAAATCCTTATCTGGATTAATACAATTTTACGTCGCGTCGAGAATCGATATTTAAAACGTCCGTACTACACGAACTACGTAACATGATCGTAAAGAACAGTAGAGTGGCACGGAGTTGTTCAATTAATGCTTATCGCGCATTAACTGTACGTAACCGGGACAATTTTCGGCGGATGTTCGGCATATTAATGCAACAGAAGGATGCACGGTTTAAGCCGGGCATCTGTTAATTAAATTGTATTTGATACGAATTAATGACCACGCGTATCAACGAGCCTGTTAAACCATCCGTCGTAAATGATTGTCGAACAGGTGCAGCAAGGCAGACGTGGTTCACGGATGTCGACGGTAATTGTTCCAGTCGTAAATTGCTTGTAATTGTTTAAAGCCCGTCCGTGGCATTCTACGTAACGCGCGTTCGCTGAAATTTCGATGCGACCGTAATCGAAGGCTGGCGAGTCGAGGGCCAACGGGTCGCGGATAATCAATTAAGCTTCGTTTGTACATCCAGGGAATGGTAGTCGTATATAAACGTGGAACAATCGCTTACAGAGCGGGGGACCTTCGAATCCATCGTAATATCTTGTCATCGTTGACTACACGATAAAGATCAAGATAACGAAACTACATGCACTGACAGCGACTTTGATATCTCGCAAACTTTTCCATCGCATTTGTAATGCTTTTATCTTCATCAACGATGTATGAATATATAAAGGCTATAAAGAAGAAGAACGATAAGCCATTATGTTCCTATTGCCAAAACTATCGCTTTGCATTTAAAAAATGATTCTTTACTCGATCGTTATCAGAATCTCACAGATTCCGTCACCCGTTTTCAAGAAATTTTAGTTTGCCAGCGAGTTTCATACTAGATATTTAAGATCATCGTCGTATCGTCGAAAATGACAATTTGATGTGTCTGATGATTTACTTCGATAAGCGAATTCGTCGCGAGAAGACGACGTAGATAATCGTATTCTAAGGTAAATTTAAGAAAAACGGTGTTCGTTGGAGAGGAAACGACGGAAGCGGCAAACTATCGTGGCGACTGCATCGACGCGCTGCACACACGCTCGCCGATGGTTAAGTCATCTGTGGCGTAAACGGCGCTCTGAAGAGTGCACGTAAATGCAAGGTGGTGGGTAACGTGGACGTGGAACAACGTGGTGAAGAGAGGTCGCGGAGAGTGCAGAGAGGTAGGAACCAAGATGGATAGGAGGGCGAAGGAAAGCTCTTCCCTCGTTCGAAGGAGACTCTGAAAGATGGTCCAGCGATGAGACATTGTGACACGAGGGGCAAGAAGAGGGCCGGGGAGGGGAGGGGGGAGAGGGGCCGAAGACACCGCGAGAAAGAGAGAATAATGCGTTAAAGCAGCAAGCAGCAACTACTCTAATTGGCCACTTTGTCCATTTATTCGATTTATTTAAATTATGGGACAATTGACAGTAGGCATTCTATTTTTTAAATCTCCCCGGCCAACCGGTTGATTGGGCGAGATTGGCGTGAGACACTGGCCCCACAGATTCCCCAGTTGTGGGCTTAATCAGCTTTGATTGCTGCCCTCTCTCTCTCTCTCTCTTTCCCTCTTTCTCCTTCTGCGCCGCCGCTCTCCCTCGCTCTTTCCTTCTTTCTCTTCTGGCCATCTGTCGCACCGTCTCTGTCCCGCCGACTGATATTCTTTCTCCCTCTCCCCATTTTTTCCTTTCTCGTTGCGGGGCGAGCACAACGACGAACCCGAGCGAACAACGCACAATTTTATTTTATTCGGTTTGAACCGCGGATCTCGCGACGAGCTTAATATCGTCCGGGAGCGCGAGAGACGTTGATTGGCCGATCCGAAATTGTGGGAATGTGTCTCTGGATAACAGAGACACCGAGCGAGGCCGCCCACTCCTCTCTCTCTCTCTCTCTCTCTCTCTTTCTCACACACACACACACACACACACACACACACACCTCCCCCTTCTTCGGCCCTCCTTTGTCAAACGATTACCATAATTTCCGCTGTCAGTTCTGATTCGTTTCTTCGTTTTCAACTGAAAACCTCGTCGTCGAGCGCGCGACTCGACGCCCGAGTGCAAACATCGAACCGTGTGAGCATGAGCGAAAGAGAAATAGGCGACAAGGAATCCGCGCATTGCTAATAAAACGAAGGAATCAACGAGACACAACGCAATAGGTAGACAGACGTTCAAGCTGGCGTATTTATAAACGAGTATCGACGGGATTACGTAACGTCTCGATCCTATCCCCGCGATGTCCTATAATTAATGAAATTCTCATCGAGTCACTGACTTCTCGATTCTATAGCCAATCGATCGCGGTGCTTCGTGGCCGATCTAAAATTAACTCGTGTCGTTAGAACGTCACTGGGACCTCTTTTGCTAGGGACTTTTTCGTCTCGTTGCATGCAGCTCGTTTAGGAATCTCTTTGCTCCAACATCTGACGTAACCTTTCTTCTAGAAACATTCTTATTCATCGATGAATAATCTAACTATATATTCTAGGTAATCGCGACAATTCGACACATCGCACCATTCGCCTTCCTCTAAATCTGAAATTCTGATTAAGAATCAACAAAACCGCCGTGATATCCTCGTTTTATCTATCATCAATGATCAAATGTAGACAATTACCCACTTATTATAAGTAACGATGGCAGGATCGATCGTATCATCTAACGAAAGTTTCTCCGATAAAATGGCACTCTACTAAAAATCGACGGAGTATCGATCGAAATTCGTAAAATCCTAATCATCTAAAAATAACCAAACTGTACATCACACGATAAGTAAACGATCTATCGTATCGTTCAACGAAAATCTTTAACAATAAAAGGGCGATAAAGAGCCTCGTCATGAATCGATAGAATCTTTCTGAGATCCTCATCATCCCTATTGTCAATGACAGTAACGATGTTTCTTCATCGATATGTGACATAATTTTCCTGAATGGAGTATATTGGGGTGGTGGGTGTGTATGGGGGACCTGCATGAATCCGTTTCCACGCACGGTCTTCCTCTCTTTCCCGATCGTCCGCGGCTACGCAAACCCCCTTCAGCCCCCTCGTGGGACCCACTTGCGCTCATCCCATTTCCTTGATAATTCCCATAATGCTGTGGGCGGATATTCCAATAAAGGGGGAAGAGCCCCAGGCCACAAAACGCTGAAAGCATGGGACACGACTCGTTTCGTCAGGTTGCACACGATTTACGAGCCTGCACCGATTCAATCGAATAAATAGAAGGAAGGCGAGACGCGCGTGCGTCCTTCGTTTCCAGACGAGATTCACGGGCCGGTCACGTGTCCGTGGGAATTGATAATTGGTCCAGGGATACGGGACCATCGTGTCCAAGACGATTTGAACGATTTTAGAGAAACACAATGTGCTTTAAAATCTTCGAAATCGTGATTCGAAACAACGTAGGAAATAAACTTCTGATACAGTTTCTATGATAGAGGAGCTAATGACAAAAACAACCCTTGTCCATGTTTGTCTTCATCCAGAAGAGCGAAAGAATTGCTGTTCGATATATTTCAATGCGAAAATTTTTGTTAATAATTTCCAATGTATTTGTAATTGTATCTAATTATAGTAAAGACGTGATGTTGTCGATCTCGTAATGTCAATTCTACCATGTTGAAGTCTAGCTTCTAATTACTAGAATACGCTATTAAATATCAAAGAAGCCGAAAGATCTGACGAGATTAGCTCTTGTCATGAACTGTCCAATTTTGTACAAGAAACTTCGAATCAGAGACTCGAATACTCTTTGATTATTCGGTGTCGAAATTATGGACCACCTGTTGAGCCTGACTCATCCCTCTAACGAAGTAAATGCAAATGTAGTATTGGAGAAACGATAGAAGCTTTCAAAACCTTTTTAAACGATTTATCGAGATATAAAACTGCGAACGAATGAGGACGACCTTCGGTGTAACGAGAAATTTTTATCGAAATAATTGAAAAGAGATAGAGCTCTTTGAATCTAACTGGATTGATTTAAGCAAATACGCGGACATTCGAGTGTAAATAAACGAAGACTGTCGTCGAAAGTGTGGCAACAGGTTTTTATCGCAACAGTTAAATAAGCGGGACAAACAGACTAATTTAAACAAATACGGGGACATTCGAGTGTAAATGAACGAAGCCTTTCGTCGAAAGTGTGACAACAGGCTTTTATCGCAACAATTAAAAAAAAAAGAAAAGAAAAACAGAGCAAACAGGCTGATTTAAACAAGTACGCGGACATTCGAGTGTAAATGGATTAAGACTTTCATCTTAGGTGCGATAACAGGTTTCTGGTTCTGGAATAATTAAAAAGGAATGGGACAAATAGGCTGGTTTCAAGCACAGATCGTTGTCGATTTCAACGTGCACCGCTCGCGACCCCTTGCCTGCCCTCCGCCCACCCCCGCGTCGCCGACCGACCGATATCTTTTCCTTTTGTTTTCCACGTTGCACCTTTCTTTTTCTGTATCCCTCCCTTCCTGTCTGCTTGCCGGTTGGCGCAGGGTCGTCGAACGGCGGAGACTCGATTTGAATCTAATTACGATCCCGATAATTCCGTAAGGAGGCGGAAATAGTAACTCACCGGAAACCTTCGGGTCAGCTGCCTCCACCTTCATCGCCGCCAGGCTCGCTATTGTCGGCGGTACCTAAAAGAAAATACATTACGATGTACAATGCACCAGCATGCTCAGGGCCGTGCTCGCGATGGGGACGAAAGGGGGGAGTCGCCCACGCAACACGAATGGGGGAGAGACGGAGCGCGCCTCTATGAATCCGCGACACGTGTCGTTAAAAAGTTGAATGCCTCCAAATTATCCGGGGCAGGAGATCTTTTGGGAAAACCTAGTTACCCTAACTAGGAGGCTGCGACTTTCTACGTGTCCATCTGTAGGGTGTTCTAGGGTTTAATTAAGGAGGGCAATTTTTATTTCTCACAGGATGTAACCTAATGGCAATGTTAGGGAAAGGACGATCTGAATGATCCGTTATGATCGTGCATCGAAGGATATTATGACACGATGAAGTTTATTTTTAGAAACTAATGCAGTAGGGACACTCGTGTTGGTTGTAATTTTGCGAAATTGGTTTACAGTTTAAGAAGCTTCTTATCTGAATTATACGAGTCGAAGAGAGAAAATTCCAAGCACGGTAGGTTATGAAAGCGTTCGAACACTTATAGAAATGTTTTATGAATATATTATAACATATATTATGTACGTTATACGGAACAATTTGAAATTTTATTAGTACTGCAATGACACCCGACTATCATAATTATATTGGCAAATATATATATATAGTTATCCACACTTAGAATAGCGAAATTCGAGACGATATTAGTTTTGAAACAGGATCATTAATTCTTTGTATTTCGTATTTTTATTATAATTTCTTAGCAAAATTGTAAATGACCATTTATTATTTAGCACTTTATGATCATTTTCAATGAACAGCTTTTGACTGTAGCCACAGAATGGAATGATAAATTTTGCCTGTTGAACGATAGGGCATTCTGCCCTAAATAAAGGACGCTCTTTGAGAGGCTTTTTTCCTTTTATAGGACCGGCACACTTTGGTGTAATAAAATAAATCTTTGAATTGCTCTAAATTGAGCTTCGTGTGGACCATTCGTCTCCCCTTCTTCTTCGTAGCGGAACTTTCATTTGTCTAGAATATCTTCAGTTAAAAATGGCTTGGTGTGTACGATAGATACTGTGAGAAATTCCAGGAATTAACCTTTAGTCGGCGATTTTTCGCGATGACAGAAATTGCGCCTTTATCGTTACGACATCCTCTCTTCGAGACGTTATGCGAAACGGAAACGGCTTCCGGTTCCCCAAAAACTTTCAAGTACGAGGTGTAGGGTCGTCGACCTTCGAAATGCAATGTGCAAATGTGTGTCAAGAACGATTGCAGGAAAATGCGTTTGAAACCACGTTTCCGATTAAGATCTCTGATTTCAAGGAATAAATTAATTTCATCACCGATATTTTCCTTCGCATCTATCACGATTCTTCTGTCAAGTTTACAGACTATGCTAAACGAGACCAACGAATTAATCCTTTAACAGTTTCCTATATTTCCATATATCAGATATAATACATACGCGAAATTTCAACTCTTTATAGGAAACAAATATTAATAATTGAACTTACGTTTTTACTCGTTTACTTTTATTGCTGTCCTTGTTTTATGTATTTGTTGTATATTCTAGACATTTCCATATAACACACGCACGTATGTTACATCTCTAAAGTTTGAAAGCAAAATAAAAAATTACCATTGGTACGTATAAAGATTTTCTCAAGATACGAAGCCTCTTTGTTTGTTGAATCGAGAATGAGATTGAGGCAGAAAAATTCGTACAGCGCTAAAATATCGTCAGAGGATAAAAGTTTGAAGCTATTTGGTCAAGTCTCTCTCGAACTACGTCGTGAAAGGTTTAAACGTGGAAGAAACGAAGAAAGAGAAGAAAATCAGAATAACGACGATGTGATGCTCGAAAGGGACGCCAGTTGTCCGGAAGCCCCATCGCGGTGCAAATTATTCGAATCCTGTACGATTTCCGAAGCCGTATCTGCGATGCCGATCCGTGGCGTCGTTGAATTTATAAAGCGATTGCTACATCGTGTGTTCGTCGCGTTTGTCTTGCGTGTCTCTCCCTTTCCTCCCGTTTCCATTTTCAGCCAAAGGGGTCGATTTTCTTTTCTGTTTCTGCTTTCCCGCGGAGAGAACGCGGCTCACGTGCACGACAATCGCGTTCCACCGATCCCGTGGCCAACGATCCACCATTTATATTCTATGCTCATAATTATCGTCGACCTTCGATGCCCAATATTACGGATCGCTGTGCGGATCGCATGGCAATGCGCAGCAAAGAATGTTTCGCGGCCATTTTCACGGGAAATCGATCGATAAGTCGACAAATTCAAGGAAAAGCGCGGAAATTCCAAGATTCTAAACTTGTTGACGATTTTTCAACGTTCACAGAGCAAATACTTTATCGCGAATGACGCGATGCAGAATGTGTTTCGCAACCGTTTCAACGGAAAATCGATTGATGTGCCGGATTGTCTTGGGAAAAACATTTATTCGATTCTAGATCTTTCAATGAGTTTTAAACCCACGGACAATGCATATTCATCCGAATTATTATTATTATTTATTTGTGTATTTTTTTTTTTTTTTTTTTTTTAGTAATTCGATGGATAAATGAAGAGATTCAGCAGAGCAAGTAAATTTCGCTAAATGATTTATCGAAGCGCAGAAAGCGAACACGAGTATTTCAATTTTGATTTATATGTTCGTCGTGGACAGTTTAATGACTAGAACGGGGAATAATTAATTAAGGTTTCGAGACCTTCTGCAGATTCCACCGAGTAGTTGCGTTCTATCCTTGGGTGATTCACGTCGCCAGAATGCCGCGTAAACGTGACAGAATTTGACTGGTAGACGGAATCACGGATAGCATGAGAATTTTTGTCGTATGAGACACTCGGCTAATCCGTGTCATAAAGCGTGTCTCCCCGGTTCGTTCTTTCCTTTAATGGACAGCGATAATGTTTGAAAAGAATATTCAGAAGAGAAGACGGCATAAGTATGTAAGACGCCCGGAAGAAGCGTGCGACTCCCACAAAGGGGAAAGAAATCAGCGAAAAGGAACCAGCCCCCTTTCCAGACAGTCAGAAAGTCAATACGTGCGCCACAAAGCAGATTTCGATTGCAGAGTAGCCCGCCATAGGGGTTTCATAGGGAGTCCCACAGGAGGTGGTACCATGCGAAACTCGGTGTGTAAGGAAGAAAGGCTACAGAAGAAAAGGAGGACGAGGAAGGAAGAGAGTCAGAGGAAGGAAGCAACGATCGTAGAAACAAATAGAAAATACTATACAACGGTTACGTGTATACGTATGTATATGTATATGTATCTGCATGTTGGTTAAGAAGACGACAACTACGACAAGAGAGGAGGAAGAAGAAGATCGGCCACGAAAAGAATGAGCGAAGAATCGAGCAAGAGAAAGAGGAGAGGGTAAAAGAAGAGCGTTCCAGAGTTAGAGGGAGAGAGAAAAGAGAGAGAAGAATACGAAGGGTAGGAGGAGCGTATGGGGGGAGGGCGAAGAGGGAACCGGGAGAGTATAGAGGTATATGAGAAAACAATAGAGCTGATTTGCAAACAATAGAATAACGTTAAGAGTCGAGTATTATACGCCGTTGTTACTTCTTGTGCCATAACGCCGGAGAGCATATGCCCATTAATATTCAAAGGCGAAAATAATGTAAACGACACGACAAAAATCGGGGGAATAATTTCAATTCTCCCCGTATGGGATTCCATCGTGGCGATACACCGAGCCTCCCGGGCCATTTCGTGTCTCTTCTTTGGCCACGTACACATGTATATTTAGCTCGACTTGCACACCGCCGCCCGGTACACAGCGAGACCGATGCAAAAGCCGAGCCATCGTTTCCCGTGAATTTCCCTCCGTTCGAACAGTCATCGCCATAAACAGAGGTTTTCTCGCGAATCGTTTAAATGGGGTGGTTGCACGGGCGGTTTACATTCTACATTTAGAGTCCCTGGTCATCAGCTACATAGAAATTTGCACCACTAGATTTTCCACGTTTCCCAGTTTTGTAAGTAAAACCGTTCGATACATTGTTACTGTGCGTTCCTATTTCTCAAGTTTATAGATATATACATCGCACAAGTAAACTGCTTTTGTGTTCGTATAAATCCAGATTTTTATTTAGCATTGTTAGATTTTAGAACAGTCGCAGATTTCTTGTTGAGAGAATAAATCATATAAAAAGGCCGAAGCTGAGAATTGTTTTATCTATCAACGTATTGCATCGATAAAAAAATCGATAAAATCGTGACGTAAAATATTCATTTATAGATTCGTGGTTCTCTATTGGGTTCAACTTGTTTCCCTTTGTAGCGTTCTGTAATGATCAGAACATACAAAAAAAATTTATCCATGTGAAGTGTAGATAATAAAGTGGGTGACGTAATAATTTTCAATTATTCTCTTCTGTTCTATCCAATTTGGTTTTCGCTCTGTGTTCGTTTAAATTTTGGAGCTGCTCCCTTATTGCAACGAACTCTACAATTCTATCTACATCATCTGCGTTATTCGCATAATTTTTATTATAGGACAAAATGCTAGGTTCCTTATTGTTAGGCTATTCAAGGTGTGGTGCGAATCTTTATTTACTTGGAAATACTATATGATACTATATGCATGAAGATTCTTCGTGATATTCTCGAAGCTGTTCCAAGTTACTGGAATAACCCGTGTATGAAACTTGTATATCGAATGTAGGGTGTGTCGAAGGATGGCGTAGAATGTTAATTGTTCTTTTAGAAAGTTAATTCCCCGACGCCTGACGTAATGTTCCTCACCCAAACCGAACCATCGGCGTTTTTTTCTTTTTTTTCTCTCTCTCTTGCGTGGCGATTTGAACAATCCTACGTCAGACGTTTTATTAGTCGTTGTGGAAATGCAATCACATTAAAAGCAAGTTTCTTTCCGTTCAGGTCGGTCGTCCATCATTTTTCGAAGCGATTTCGTAGCGAACTCAATTTCGAAGCGATTGTTAGCAGCCTACACGCGATAAGATAAACCGAAGAATCTGTCCAAATTTTATGGTGACCGGGCTTTTTATCGTTGGATAAAATCGAATTGCTTGTCCTTTTTTTCTGCCCCTCGAAGCGATTCTGTACGCGTGCGCAGTGCGAATCGAGGGGAAAGGAATCATTGTTCTCTCGATTATTTCATGGGAACACGTCTGAACGAATTAAGGTCAAGAATCAGGGACTCTCGGAGATTACGGCAATGCATATCGAGGGACAAATTATGATTGGTTGGTTCGTGGTTCCAGGAACCCCTGAATTATTCTAGCGTAGCTACGCGTTTCCCACTGGAATGCCACAGACTTTTACGAGTCGTCGACGAGTCATCATTGAGCCATCAAAGAGACACGGTGATTCACCGCCTATCGTCGCTAGAACCTTCTATTATTTTTCGTCGATAATATTCTCCAATTGTTTTTAGGCGAACTACGATGTTTTACCCGCCCGAAGAATGTTATTTTAAAACGACGAAGATACGATACTGCGCAAAAATTGTTGGCTATTTACCGTTGCTCTTCTTAATTAAAATATTTCATCTAGTACGTATTTCGTTTTTCAGAAAATAAACTGATCAACTCTACTTTTCAACGGTTTAGTCTTATTACGTATCTACGCGATTAATGTACGAGTTTCAAGAAACAAATGACTCACTAATACGGGTTCGTGGCCATTTGCTCGTAGTTTCTCTGATTCGTCAATTTTTTTCAAAGTATCTTAATAAATTGCGTTGAACTACGTATTTCGAATTAAATATCCAACAAATATAGAACAATTTTAGAGCGAGCCAAAAGAAAAAGGACGTCGAAAACGTAAATAAATTTAGAACAGAACGGCAGATATTTTTGTCATCGAGAGACTAAAAGATCATACAATATATCGGTTATCTCAAATTAATTAATACTTTCTTCGTCAAACAAGAAAGTAATTCTTGAACCAAACATTTCTTCGAATAAAATAACAAAAATTAAACGTAACGTCGAGTATCTTTGTATTCATTCGTAATAGGAAAACATTTTGACAGATGGCATCAAACCTGTGCACAGCAGGTACTGTGGTTCTAAACCAGATCTAAAATATGATGCTAAAATACGACTCATTTCTCTGCACAACTATTCGATTGCCATCGAAGTAGTTGAAGAAACGAAACGAGAACTAGCTAACGATGGAAACGATTTCGCGCAGAGTCAACTCTGCATACATCATCGAATCATCAATGCAGCGTGCTGTAACATGTTCTTGGATGTAGTTCAATTTCACGGAACAACGAACCGCGACCAACTAGATTTATATTGCATCGTGGCAAATTTTCTACGCAAAAAGACATAGAAATGAAAATAAACTGCAATTCGATATCTGCATCGGCAACTTTTTCGCGGCAGAAATCTTTTCCTGATTTCATTTGAAGCGTAAAAAAAGAAACCTGTTGGGATTTGTAAAAACATCGAAGAAATCGCAATGAGAATAAATTAGTTGGCAGATTTGGTTTACAAGGGAAACGGCAATCAACGGGTCGAGTCAATTAAGGAAAGCTTTTAAACCGCGAACAAGATTTCACGGTGAATTAGTTATCTCGGGTATTGCGTGAGCCAGTCACCAATAAATTGAGATAATTATTTTCATATAATTGGCACGGCGTGTATGGATCTTGGCGTTGGTCATTAAAGTGGAAACAAGTTGAACGAAATCCAACCGCTGTAGCAGATGCTCGCGGCATGTTGACAATCCGGTGTCACGTCATCATCAACAGGCCCGGTGTCCACGAGGTCTACTATAATCGATCTACGTCTTCGAGTCACGAGTTAAGCTCGATTCACAGTGGGTTAAGTATGAATAACTACACCAAACTATCTTGTTTCTTCATAAAATTATACGTAGAACGATAAAAATAATCGGTTCGTTCTATTATTTTCCTGATCTTTAATGCATCACGTTTACTTCTATCTATAATTAAATGCGCTGCGTTGAGCAAACGAATATTTAAAAAATATTTTTCTTCGTTATTTGGCCAATTTACTTTTACTATTTTCCTTATTTCTTTTTCGTGTTTGTGACCATTAGATACTTTATTTTCAAATTGTTCAAATACTTTATTGATGGAAAGTGTGCTATCAAAATTTAGACATACCAAAATCTATATACCAACATATGTGTGAAGTATAACATTTTTCACTGAATTTTAAAAATAATTTCTGAGGAAATTCGAAAGATTCAATTTGTTAAAAAATTTGACGTATATAGCAAATTTTTAAAATAATTGTTCGCTTTAAGCTTCGAAGAAAATTGTGGAAAATTTTGAAAGATCACATTTACCGAAAGATCCCACTGTGAGTGCATTTTTTGTGGAAATTTGTCAATCGTACTTAACTTTACAAATAGTATTTTTGCTTACCATTAAATTTTAACGAAAGCCTGAAGCAAATTTAGAAGAAGACTTCATTTACCAAAAATTCCACCGTAAACGCGTTTCACGAAAAAGAAATAAACATACTAAATTTAGAAAGGAATTTTGCCAATTTTCATTACATTCAAAAAATGAGATTCTTAAAGATCCCATATACGAAAACTTGCACCGTGAACGTGTAGCCTTTTAAAACAAATAAACATGCTAAATTTGAAAAGGAATTCCTCTAATTTTCGTTACATCTAGAAACAAATTTTAAAGATTCTATTTACGAAAAAATCTCACTGAGAACGTGTTCCTCTCGGAAAGTATCCGCGGCGACGAACACGACGCGAAGGAAAAGGAGGAAAAAGGAAACGAAACAATCCATTTCCGTCGCGAGGGCGGAGAGAGAGAGCAGGGGACACGGCGAAACGCTCCGCGGGAGATGAAAGGGACCCTCGTCTAATTAATTTGTTCGAATGACTCACCCTCGACTCTTCAGGTTCCTCCCTCCTGACGTTCTGGAAAAGGACGCTGCCGATCTGAACTTGAAGATTTTGCTGCAACAACTGCGCCAATTGCGGATTCTGCGACAGAATTGCTGGATTCTGTTGCAATAGTTGAGCAACTGCCGGATTCTGTACTAAGATCTGGCTGAGGGGTGTGTTAGCCATCGCGTGAAGCGATTGATGCTGTTGTTGCTGTTGTTGATTCGATTCTTGTTGTTGCTGTTGCTGTTGTTGCTGTTGTAAGTTTGGTGAATTGGCATTCGAAGTTTGACAGGATTGAGACAGGTTGCTGGGAGGTGGATTGTGTCGCGGTGGGCTTTGTGGGGTGTGCGGAGGCGTCGGAGGACTTCCCGGCGCCATTGACGACGCATCCTTTTCTTCTTTCACTTTCACCTTCCCTGTAACAAAAATGTCCATCGTTTGATTAGCTTAAATTTCATAATACTAGGTAAACTAACGATCGACTTTGCTATTATTAATTGCAGGTAAATTGGGAGAGCGTCTTTAATTGTTCATTATTTATGATTATTGCTTCTTATGATTAAGATGATTGTGATACGAGCGGATTCTTCAAGAAATTTGACCGATTGATCAGTTGATGTCACTTTGGAAATTTCTTCGAGGATAAATATAAATTAAACAGTTGCACTCTTAGATGTTAATGTCATTTTAGTTGATGTCACTTTGATAAGTATGAATACGAATCGATTAGTGTATTAACCCTGCTGCGGTCCACTTATTTTTATGTCCCAATCTCATCCTGTTTTTTAGATACATCGTTTTAGAAAGGATCTTCCTATAAAATTGAAAAGAAGTACGATGGACGACACTTTCCTCAAACTTGACAAACTTTTTAACGGTAGACAAACATGATAAATCGAAAATGATGCAAATGAACGCAGTAAGGTTAACAAATTCTATAAGATCTTCCGTAGAGGTCCAAGCGTTCTTCTTTCACCTATCGGATTGACTCTTCGACCTGCTTTCAGTGACACCTCGAAGAGACTGACAGAGCGACCTGTATTTTCCAAGATTTTGGAAAGCGAGGTGGGGAACGGGTCTGTCGATTGGTCGAAAGCCGGAACACGAATCAACGAATAGAAACGCGACGACTTCGTGAAGGTAAAAAAGTGACTGAAGGGAAGTTTTTTGCCGGTTGAGGCTGAGAGTCGTGAAATTGAGACGTCTCGATGTTGAAAAAGCCGCAATCGACTGCGGGAAGCAGGTACATCTGCTGATTCCCTCAGCTACGAATTTTCATACCCCTTCAGATACTTTCAAATTGCATTTAAACGACAGTTATAGTACCTTTTAAAATATATCTTTTATTTATACATCTTTTCTGTGTGTGTGTGTGTGTGTGTGTTTTTTTTTTGTTTTTGCACTGTTTCATATTCCTGAAATTATAACAATTTTTCGAAACATCATTATTTCGTACTTTATTGATGAAATTTCTTTTTCAAAGCGTTTGTAGTTTTTGAAGGTGTATTTAGACGATCGACGAAATAAAGGTTTTGATGATTAACCTGCTACACGTTCTTTCGTTATTTTTCATTGTTAGAATTCCTATTTTAGTTCGCACTTTTAAAAATCCACTTTCGTCCCTGCCGGTCAGAAATTATTCAATTTCTCGGAAACATAATTGTTTACAAATTCTCAATTATTAATAAGATAGTTGCCGATCGAAATCCTGGGCGAAGGCAGCTGAATGACTGGCCGTTCTTTCCCAAAGAGAAGACAAACGAAGACAGCGCATCCCAAGGAGGGTTTAAATCGATGGAAGGAGTTAGGGCAGCGTTTAATACCCCCGGGGTGAGAAGTCTGCGATTCAGGTAGATCCAACAGGGTTTATTCGCACTGAGGAGGATCCATGAGAACATCAAACTAAAACTAGGAAATTTCTACCTGTAGCTTTCGACCTGGCCAGTCGATCTCGTGGCCGCGAAACGAGGAAGAAAGTGAACCAGGTGAAGAAAAAAAAAAGGAAAAAGAAAGGAGATTCGAAAACTCTGAAAAGGGCTTTAAAATTCCGTGAGACCCCCTTCTGTTCGAATCGATGACGTCTATCGAAATTACGCAACCCCTTAAGCTTCATTTCTGCCATCCCTTATTTCGTTTCTTTTATATCGTCTGTAGGATTTTCCTTCTCTACAATTTTTACCACGGGACGATCCTAGAGTCGTTTAACAAGACGGATATGCGGTTCCGTCGTCGACGTCGATGAAAAATGACTATTCTCCGAGATAATTTAGGAGACTGGCGCGGACGTGTGGGAAAATACTCCGGAATTATTTTTAGGGCCCTGGCGGATTGACTGGCTTTTTTAATTTAATTGAGTGGTACGTTGGTATTCCTTTTTTTTTTTTTTCTTTAATCAAAGGTAAAAGGTAGGAAAAATAGCTTTTCATCGGCTATACATTTATGAATAACTGTTAACATGGTATTTAATCTTCAATAATAGATAATTCCGGATTGAATGTTTATTTCATTTCCATGCCCAAACGAAGAATTTTAAACGTTCCAGAATTTGAGCATTTTCGTCAATTATATCCCTAATTATTATACGTACCATATACTATATACGTTTATATTTATATACATTCTGTACAGTGTATATATTCTGAAACAGGAATGATTTTTTCTTTCATTGCCATAATCAAATGGAGAGTCTTAAGAGTGTCGATATTGATTTAATGTGTACCTTGAATTTTGGAAAGCTTATGAATATAAATGATATATTAATACTAAATGCAAATTGGTATTTCTAAACTCACTAAATATCGCAACAAGTACTATACTTTGAATATTTCATATAACTTTACGTGCTATGCGAATCCTGTGCGATTTCACACTCTTGAATTTTCCATAAATGCATAAATATTTTTTTAAATGCAAATGCTGAAATATATGACGAAGGAACATCTGTAGCTAAGAATCGTGGAATCTTTAACAATTAAACAGGCAAAGCTTCTTACTGCTTTTTTACTTATTGATATCTGAACCTTAAAAAAATATACAAGGTGTATCTTGCGGTTGTAGGCGATAAAAAAGGAGCGACTTGGAATGATTTCGTACACGTTTCAACGGTAAATGGATTTCTACGAGGGGATACTCCTGAAGAATCGCATGCACGCTCGCGTTATGCTTGTATCCCGAGCCGGATCCTTAAATTGACTCGATTTTTAAGGTCCAACCCGAAGAGGAGGTTGCGCCGCGGGGATCCTGTGTTTCTTTTCCTTTCGCGACGTTCTCCCTTTCATCTTTGCTCCACATATCGTCTTGGCCAGCCGATTGATAAAAATCAAGCGTAAGAAAAAATAAAGAATGCCTGAGAAAAATGGCAAAGGGGGTTGGGGGTGGCGGTGAAATCGAAACGTCCAAGAAAATAATTGACGCAGTTAACGACTTAAGAAGAAGATTTATAAATCGAAACATTATATATATACACTTGGAAGGAACATGATTGCACGTCGACCCATTATCTGAAATTTTGATTACGTCTTAAAGATTTATAGACGTTGATGATTTTCAAGTCGGTAAATATATACTTGCAACACAAAAGTATCTGAATACTTGTCTGCTATATAACGTAGAAGTTGAAAGTAAGAACGATGTACTGATAAATGATTGCATTTACAATGAATCGCTGTTTTCTAATAAAAAAATACATCGATCAAAGATTTCATTATTACACTATATATTACTACTGGTAAACATCGTTGAAGAATATTAATTATTTAATTCAACAGTTCAAACGAATCAATTCCACGAATACTTCTACGATTGACTGTATGTATTTTTATCAAGTATATTGCTCGTAAAAATATTAATTTCATGCCACCAGAACGTAATTTCTCGAATCAAATTACAATCCGAAGGAAACGCGGAACGAAGAACCATGACGATGACATCTGACCCGCTCACCCTTGCACGAACATTCTAAAGAGAGAAAGAAAAAAAAAGAAAAAAAAACACGAGAAATCTTCCGGATCGTGTGGACCCATTTTTACGAGATACTTAAGCCTTTAAACGAGAGCTGGCTCCTCTCCGATTTCCGAATTCGCCGGAGAGAAATCGGTTAACCCCCGATCGACGTCTGGGGTCGCGCGATTTTTCTCAGGGGTTAAATCGACCGTGGCCTCCAAAAGTTCGCGTTTTTTTTTCCCTTCATCCACTCCACGAGTTCGCAGGTAGCCGCAGCTACCTGCAACACGCGCGTACGTCCGCCAGTAACCCGGAAAAGAATCCAGTAAAGAAAAAAAAAAAAAAAAAAAAAAAAAAAATGGGGGAAAAGGTGGAATAAAATAAAAGACAGAAAGGGAGGCGAGCGTCGAGCGGAGAAAGGGAGAGATTACGCAAGAAACGTCGGAAAGGGGAAGGAAAACACGTAGCGGCTCGCCCTTATAGCTCGAAGAAACCCTCTTTTCTCTCTTTTCCTTTTACGCGGCCTCTGTCGCGCTCTCTGAGGCGCAGGGGGTAAGAAAACAGGGTAAAAGTGAGTTAATAGTCGGTAAAACGGTATTCACCCCGTGACCCGACGGGGTTACCGGCTCCTTTAGGGCTGAGCCTTTTTTTTTCTTCCTTCTCTTTTCTCACTGTCGTGAGTTCCTCTTCCGGAAAGGGGTCGTGAACGGGACAGGCCGGAGGGGTGGAAAGGGATCATCGTTCCGTTTCGTAACGGGAAATGGAAAACCGAGACACGAGACACTCCTTTCGCTGAGAAATCTGAGTAATCGTTCCGGGTACGATGGTTCGTCGAGTACCTCGCAAGGGACTTTGGGTATATTTTTCTGGGGAAACTCTCGCACAACAGCGTGAGAGAAAATGGTGAAATTTTAGAGATTCGCGAGTTATCGGTCGATCTACCAGCAATCGTGACTAGGCGAAATTTCTTGAGAATTTAATGATTATTTTCTTTTTTTTTTTTCTTTTTTACGACTCACGATAGAAAGTTTATATCGCTATATTATCTATGCTGGATGAAACATCTTGGAAACTTCATTAACACTACAGCGAGGCTGAACTATCACGGTTTTCTTAATAAAATTTGAAACGAATCCAAAAGTATACGTAGAAGTAACACGATATGAAATATGATTTTTAACGTGTTTCTTATTTGTCTCGCGTAAAGCATTGAACGAAAGTTGAGAAGTAAATACGAGCGGTACAAGAGAACGGAGAAAGGGGTTAACGAACGAACGTAATAAAGCGTGTGAACAGTAAATCGAAGACTCTCCGTGGGAAGTGGAGACGCGACGTTGGCCGATCGCGAAATCCGTGTCGCGATTTCCACGTATGCACGTTAGGCATGCGTAACGCGAGGAACACTATAAACGCTCGCGTGTTTCATTACACGACGATACGCACGAAATTCGATTCTAATGGGAAACAAGAAAGCCGAGAGGCCGCGGCCACTCGTAATCCGACGTCCTGGCGCGTTTCAAATACCTAAATCACGAATAACGACGCGATTCCTCGTAAAACGGAGTGGCCTGGCTCTCGACAGAGATCGCGCCGGACTTATCGCTAATTGCGATATTACCGCAGGGACAACGATCGTTTTTCGCGCGAGCCATCGAAACGCGAGGATTTCACGCGTTCCTGGAATGCGTCGCATAAAATTCCACGACCCTGTTTATCGACTGAGTGTCCTCCCTTTTCCTTCTTCTTCTCTTTGCAACAGTCGCGTTCGAAACGGCACGCGGTATCTTGGCGATCTAACAGCTGAAAGAATCGCCGATTGAGACATTTTTATCTGTCCGATAAAACGTCGCACAGGCAGGAAATCTTAACGATGACATTGGGAATTCAAGAATCGGGGATTTTCACGCGAAACGACGGATAGTCTTCGATCATCGAATTGCTACCATATCGACAATTTCATTCTTCTAACTATCGCGCAATTCCACGTCGTGTGCACTCCACGGGGAAAGATTTAATTATTTTGACGCTACTTGGTGATTGAAAGTAAGTATCTCGACACTTGCCTTCGGTTGGGAATAAGATTTGTTAAATCCGAAGAAATTTCATAACTTACCAATGGTATAACGTGACAATCAGTATCTTTGAAACGTTCAGGAAACTGACGAACACGTACATATGTTTAATACGAGAATCGGAGAAAAAGGAAGAAATTGGTAATACGGAATTGATTAACTCGCTGAATTTTGAAATAATTTTAATTGACACCACGAAGTGTATTTACTGAAGTGTATTTATGCAAATATGTCGTAGCTGTACGTACATTTTCAGTTCTGTTTAAATATCGTGATTTAGTAACAAGTAATGTATAAAGTATTCATGTAATAAGTAAAAGAATATATTATTTTTAAATTTTCGACATTCGGTGTTTGATATTTTTGATACTTAAATGTCCCTGCCCCGTTCTTCCGTCTTTTTTATATTAGTTTCTCGGCAGACCTAATTTTTGGCAAGAAATCAATCGTACAATGATTTAACGCAGCTTCTAAAGGACGCTCTAGAATGCTTGATAGATTGAAAAATAGGAAGATACATTTTTATCGTGGATGTTTTTCTCGGGTTTCGAACGCCTCCCAGCTGTACGTTTTCGAGACGCGGGTATGGTACGGCCGAAGAACCGGCTGCGAGAGGCTTTAATGACGGCAGTCGATTCGCCTCGGTCGATATATCGTCGTCGGCGATGACGAGCCGATGGAGAATCGACGATTTATGAGGGAGATTCGTCCGAGGCCGACTTTTCCATCGCGATCCTCGCGGGCCTCGTGTGCAACTCTTTGATGGATCGAGTCTTTTATCGCGCGACCTTGAACCCTCAACAGGTGTCGGTACCTGGCCACCTCGAATCGATTTTCATTTTTCCTAGCCGCGAAATTATTGGATTATATCCCCCTTGGCTTTCGCCTAACAAATGAACCGTCCATTAAGGCGTTCCAACCTCACCGTGCGCTTTTTCAGCTTTCATGACGACCGATCTCTTTCTCTTTTCATGCTCCATCTTCGGATTTCGTTGCTCCTCATAAAAGAGTTGGAAAAATTCATCAACGTTGAAATATTAGCATTGCTCTTCCTACGAAGGAGATTAACTTTACTACGTTGGTCGATCCGGTCGCGTTTCTTTAATTGTTCGCAAATCCCTTAAATTCGAGACAGGTACAAGAGAATCGTTGATACGCAGAGTGTCCGATCTTAAGCGCGTGTCAAAGTTTTCCTCGGAACGCGAGAAAAATCGTTGCTTGGCAAAATGGTAGAAAGTGGAATCGTGACACGAAGGAATCGAGAATCGGAGCAGTAGAGTCAGTAGAAGATTAAAAGATAGTTTGAAAATAGCTTAAAGATGGTACGTAATCAAATTTGGCGGATTACAAGATTTACAAGGGAAATTACTATGGCCGACTGAAATATCCTGCCAACTCGAATAACCCTAACTTACCCTATAGAAACATCGCGGTGGATTGGAAGACGACCAAATCCTAGAAGCCTGATCCTGCCGAAGGGACCGAGAGGCAAACTAGAACCTCGGGGTTCTCGGTTACGCGCGATGCCGATCTCGCGAGATTCCCTGGCAGAAAAATCGCCACGGGGAGCGAGTGCCGCGTTCGAATTAATGAGCCATCTGCGTAATTTTTTAAGCGTAGGCCTCGCAGCGGCTTGCGAAAAACGAGGATTCGTCGGGGGCCGGGTGTAACGTTTCCCAAATTTTAATATTTGACCGTGGCGAAGAGGGAGATGCGTCAGCGGCGTGGCAGGCGGGAGGGGGGGGTGTAAAAAGAACGGATAGGAAGAAAGAGACGGATGTTGGTGAAGAGGTAGAACAGATAGGACGTGCGAAGGCAAGGAAAGGAGGGTAGAAGAAGCGGAGCTGGGGCGAGATAAAGACCGAAGGGCCCCGCGGGGCCCATTTTTAACACCTAACAGAAGTCAAGATGCCCGGCCGTGATTAGCGTTCCGCCGGGCCACGATGGGGCCTCGGACATTATCCTGTGAGAAATTGGCGGCCGTTCGTTCCTTTGTTCCAGGCGATTTTTTATTGACTCAAATTCTGAAAAAAACACCCGGGTGGAAGGCGAGCAAGCAGCAGCGCGGCCAGCACACGAGGACGAACACGAGGGGATGAGAAAGAGGAAAGTGGGGGGCAACAGGGATATGCCGGTTTAGAATCCCGCGGTGCCCCACGAAACGCGACGGTGTGGGAGGCAGGCGACGTCCACCGGGATCAGCGGCAGAGATAGAAGGGAGGAAAGGGGACGAGAGGAGACGGGCCAACAGAGAAATATAAAGACGGAAAGACACCGCGGAGCGGGGCACGGGAGAGAGAGAAAGAGAGAGAGAGAAAAGGGGCAGCGAACAACTGGCCACGGTCGAAGCCAGAGCTGCGCTCATTTTTTCTCGCGACCGAACCCGAAAACCCTTTTATGCCCACCCAAGATTAATTATCCGCCGTACTCGAAAAATGAAACGGCCACGAACAAAGAGGAGCCGCGCCGAACCGTGCCAGAAAACGCAGCCTCTGTCCTCCCGCTCGTTCGAGACCACTCTTTCTCTCCCTCCCCCCCTCTCTCTCTCTCTCTCTCGGTCGCTCGATACGCGCCATTAAATTGGAAGGTAAACGATTTTCGGTTAATTATTGACCGAGACTTGACCCTTTTGTTTGTTTCATTAAAATGACGAAAGTAACAACCGTGGCGGGGATCTTGGCGAGGAAAAGTTTGTCTTACGCGTAGTTTGTACAGAGAAGCGAATAGTAATATACATTTAAGATAGGGCAAAAGTACAGGATACCGAGATTTCAATTAATGATTGGATATTAAGGGAAGATCGCAGCAGGCAGATACGACGAGAGCAATTTCGTTGATTTGCTGATTTTGATGTTACTTAATGGTTAGAAGGGCGCGCCTTCATACGGCGCACTTGAAAAGGGGAACGATCTTTCCGGTGCAAAGATACGTCTTGTAGCAATAGACGACAAATTCGTGGAATTTTGTCGGAAAGCAGGACGTAAAAAGCAATCACGTAACTTGATGGAAAAAATAAATCTCAAATGCGAGTGAAATATCGCAGCGAGACATTCACAGAGGTAAACTCAATTTTCACAATGCTTGCAACGAACGTTAGTTTTTTATGGAATATCTAAAAATCAGCGAACAATGTCGCAAAGAATGTTCCACACGGTAGTCGACGATTAATTATCATTTAGCTGAATCATTATCGAACCACGAGAGCAAAGTATATTACGTTACAGCCCACTGGAAATAGTTTCAACCCCTAAGTAAAAACTGAATTTACTCCAAAAGCAACATTACTCGTAACGCATAAATATAATGTAAAACGAAACAAACAACAAATATTAGCGAGTCAAAATTGACGCAACGTTTGCTATTGGAGAAGGAATTCTGCGATACAGCGCGGAATAACGTAATCTGCTGTTTCTTCATCGACATGAGAGGAACGGCCGTGAATCTGCGCAGGCAAAATGCAGCCGGGGGGCGTGGATAGAAGGGGGTTAAGGAAAAAGGGGGTAGGAGCTCGTTAGACCGAAAAATTCCACCGGGCCCGATTTGAATATCGTATAATGTCGAATTAATGCCGGAAATTCGACTCGGTGGGGCCCCTCGCGACGCGGTAATGGGTGGGGGCCCCGAAATTTCGTGGCGACCCCCATAAAGCTGTTTCGCGTATGGAAAACGTGCCAGGGCAATAAGTCTCCCTTCTCCCTCTTCCCGTCCTCGTCTTCTCCTTTGCACCACGATATGACACTCTTAAAACGGATTTAAAACGCAGAAACCCGAACGTTCGAGGCGCGAGACTCGTTCTTCTACTTTTTCCTCCGACGAGATAAGGGTGTTGCTTAAACGACCGGGATATTTCAACCGTAAATGGACCGTGATGCGACTATATTTTGCGCATGGTTGTTGTAAACGTTGGAATCAACGAGATTATTGGCTAAACCAATTTGATTCCGCTGATAAGTTATCGTTTCTCACAAATTATTATTACTAGGCTGCGGATTTTTATTCGTAGAAAATTTGAACGTGCAATTATGTACCGAATGCATGTAGTACGTAAAAATGTACAATCCAGTGTATAGTACTCGTTACGACACTTAGTAAAACAATTGTTTAGCCGGAATCCATTTTTCTAATCACGTATCTTCGTAAAAGTACGGATCTGTATAAGTATCTTTTGTCTAATTATTGGCAACAACAACGATTCGGCAGCAATGTGCATTAAAATATTGCCTGTCTTGATAATTACACGAGAGACTTCGACTTATCGAAGCTACTTTTGAAAGATCCACGTCTTTGAACCTGGCAGGTTGTTTTCGTATTAAGATCGGAAAATCAACGAAAAATATGTACCTATTACGGTATCCTCTTGTGATTTGCACATGGCTGCTTCGTGAAACGCAGCGACGTGCACGTAATTTTGTATTTGGCAATGTAGAAGACAATGTAGAAGTATTATTCTATGAAATACGATCGCACGTACATAATGTCGCATTTGAAGATGTAGGGCGGCGGTATTATTCTATGAAATATGACTATATTATAGAACGTGGTTATCAAAATATTGTTTCACGAAAATCTGGCCTGCTTAATAATCCTCAGGGCCCTGATTTGGGTTCTTCGGGGCCTGTCGAGGCTTTTCTGCTTTTTTCTAGAGCATCATGGGCGGGGAGGGGGGAGGGCGCTCTTCTCTCGTTCTACTCTTATTTTATCCGAGGTCGGGTCCCATCCGCGCGTCCTTTCTTTTTGCTTGACATAATTTAAAATTTATGAGTTCGAGAATCGGTTATGCGCGGCCTCCGCTTGCTCGGCTCACTTTTACCATCCCCCTTCCACGTCCCTGCACCCCATTCCGCCATCCCACCCCCGTCGAACCGGCGAGGTTTCGCCGCAGAATTTGAATATTAAGATTAGACTAGCTTTAATGCCGTCCCACTCTGTATTCGGCTCACCGATACACCGACGATTCCACGCGAAAACGTTTTCATAAACTACTATCCATCGCCATCCTCTGCTCTGCCTTATTTGCACATACGTTCACTCCGGCGGACAAGTGTTGACTTTTAGAAACATCCGAGTTCGAGATTTGTAAACTTTCCGACTTCAAAATTCAAGGCATTCGAGGATAATTCCTTTTATCTCAGAGCCAGTGAGAGACACGTCATTAGATGTCGTTTTATTGGAAATCGAACAAAAAAAAAAAAGAAAGTTCTTCTTTTTCAAGTAGTCTTCTTCGATATTCAAGTATAGGATATTTGGAAATTTAACGTTCAAGATTTCTCGGAATAAATTATTTTTAAGCCAACGGGAGACGCGTTGGATAATTTCTTGTTTCTTCTGGAAATTAAAGGGAATTCAATGCGGAAATTTTAAATCGAAGACGCTCGAGAATAAATTATTTCTAGCACGAGACACGTCTTACGATATTCTTATGTACGAAATCGAAAAAGGATTTCGATACGTAGCCTCTTTCCACATATTCCTCTCTGTCATGCAAATTGGCTATCGAATGGCGGATTCGTTGAAAAGCGGTGATTGTTTTTGAGGTGAAGATTAGGTGGGCATCGGAAAGAGAGAAGTTCATTAAGATCGTCGAAGCCACACAGTCACCGTATTAGGTTCGACAAACTGGTTTTCGCGGGTCTTTTCTGTACCCTGCATCATCCGGCGTATCGGGATCGAATAAGAGAGCCGTGCGACTTTGCATGGCCCTTAACCCTTTATCTGAACACGTGGAACTAAGATTACGCCAAGTTTCCCTTTGATCGACCAACTTTCGATGCTTAGTCGTCTTTTAATTCATCGAGGCTCTATGACGAAGTATACTTTCCATTTCATTCGATTCTTCTTAATTTCAACACATAAAACACGTTCTTCTATACATAAATAAATTTCTAACGCGCAAAAGACGATTCGTCTTTGCAACAAAAAGGAAGTTTAAATGATAGACGATAAGACAGTACATCGTAATATTACGAAGCGAAATTGTATTTGACAAGTCAACGAATACGTATAACGTACAGGTGTGTGTACGTAAAGTAAGTAAAAATAAGGGTGTTATATATCTAAACATAGATCGTTCAAAGCTTCGTCAAAAGTTTACCACGCCCTAGTTATCCCAGAACAGATGATCGTTACCAACGCGGTAAAAATATTACTAGCACCAATAGGCTACCAATTTAAAACTTTCCTTCGACTATGAAAGTACAAAAAGACTTCGCAGAAACCGCAACCAAGTCTCGAAAGTAGATTATTAAATACGTGTAGTGTGTTAATTAGACGACAAGAATGTACGTGGTCAAATAATAAAACCTTTATTCCTCCTATACTCGTTTTCTGTACGCTTTTACTAAGTACGCTGTCGCTATGTCTATCGCTTTAGTTTGTTCGTAATTCGCAGTTCGTAAAATACTGACTTTTCGTATCGGGATCTGCCTCCCTGTAACCTATCGAACCTTCCTCACCCCGCGCCGACCTATAACCGTCTATGCTTCTTTCCACCTATGAGTCATCCTCGTTCGAGGCCGAGGTGACGTTTTTGCGTTTGACTATGTTCGCTCGCTTTGTTGTTAGCAATTAGTCGGTTACCGGTAAACGGTGTCCTTGGTGGGATTTGAACGATAGGTCAAAGTCGCGTGCCGCTACATGCGAAACAACTGGGACGAAACGATAAACGTAACTCTGATCGCAAAGGATTAACCGATCGCCACTTTATAGCGAAATCTTGACAAAACACCTCAATGGTCTGTCGACTTCTGAAAATGAACGCCCACGCGGTCGAATGACGAAAGCGAACGATTTAGTCGACAGAGAAAAACGAAGGGCCAGAGAGCTTAGAGTTAACCTTATCCGGGATGATCGTGCTAATTCTAGCGGGCTCTAGAAAATGATATAGAAAGGATCGGGAGGAGGCGGCCGATTTAAATATAATCGGTGATCCCATTGTTTCCGTTCGATTCTAAAACCGTGGCGCGTGACCGCTAATTTGCCAATTGCCTGTAATAAATAGTTGGCAAATGCCTGGCGAAACTTTGTGCAATCGCCAAGTAAAAAAGCGTGTCACGCGTGTCATTGTGACCGTTCTCACGGAATGCACGAAGAAATCTTCGCCCGATCGATCGTTCCGTCGGTAATGCACGTCGATCATCGATCGTCCGACAGGCCTTTTCGCCAGGACTGTACCCAACACTGGCCATGTGTTTTCGAGTCTAGCGCGCGACGAAAGGGGCGACACGCCTGCGTTCTTCTTTCCCCCTTTCTGTCTGGCGGAGGCGAATTTTGCCGGAGAAACGGGCCGCTTCAATCCCGAGTGATTCGTAATTACCGGCCGCGTCAACAAACAGACACGAAAATTTTATCGCCCGAATGACTTTCCACGGTAGTCTGAGAAAATATACAACGCTACAAACGCTCGTTCTATCGTGTTGGAAGGAAGAGAAGAAGAGAATCGGAGCTGCGAGATTATTTCAATCTTCTTAGAATCCGATTGTGCATACGACACAAGTTCATTTACACCGTTGGCTACGAATGTTAAGAAGACACAGACTTATCGACGAATTTTAATACATTTCGAGGTTCGTTTGTGCAGCAATCATAGCCGAATCTCCAACAAATAAACCTTACTACGTATTTTACGTTGCAAGACACGGATATTAAGGACAGAAAGTAACGGATTTACGTTGAAATAATTAGAAAATAAAAACCGTAAAGTATACTGGCACTAGTCTACCGAGTATCCTTGGATATTTTTTAATATTTATAGTGTATTTGAACTCACGACAAGCGGACAATTTATACAATAGAAGTCTACGAAATTGTCTCGCTACCGATTATTCTATCGCGCGATAAAACTTTATGTTAAGACGAACGAATCCAATCCAAAACAGCGCAGTTAATCGAGCGTCGACTAATATTTCTAACAAACGAAATGTTCGAATAAACTTTCCACCGTAATCGAACGACAAGTTTGTTCTCCAAATGTGCGCTAAAATTAGCCAAAGTACGAGAGACGTTTACGCGGTAAAAAGTAAAAATGGACAAAATTGGTCGCTTCGCAACATGGATCGTTTCGTCACACATTAATCGAGCCAACGGACTAAAAACCAACGATCCACGATAATTTCAATAATCGCCGATATCCGTCGAGAGACCACCGTCAGAAAAAGCTCGACAACCTTTCTGCCCTGGCCTAGAGGCTGCGCAAACACTTGCCCCGATCCGGGTCCGACAACGCAGAAGGGTTAACATTACTCATCCAGAAGCATCGTGGTCGCGCGCTGTGTCCTCTTCCCCTGCATTAACATTATCTATCAAAGAGCAGAAGACACCGAGCGAAAGAGAGAAAGATATGAAGAAGAAGGCCGCAGAAGAAGCGTCAGGTTGCCTGGTACACACGCATACCATAACGTTTCCTCGAAAAAAGGGGGCAGAAACTACGTCGAAATCCTGGTGCTGTCGTTGTCCTCGTCCGGAACGAGGATCGGTCTGCTGGGCAGAAAACGGACACAGAAAGAGAGAAAGAGAGAGAGAGAGAGAGAGAGAGAGCCAAGCAAAGATTCTCCTCGGCTAGGAATGCCTGCTGATGGATTGGTCATCCGTGATTAATTTGACAAGCTGACTTTCTGGTTTTCGGAGACTGACAAGGGGCAGCAGGGGCCTCCGCGCCGCGGGGCCTAATGGGCCCTCTTGTTCTCTCTCTTTCTCTAACGTGGGACGTGTTCAGGTCTCCCTATCTCGGGCCACGAATCGATGAGTCCAGCCAGTGGGATTGTTTGAAAAATTAATCGACCCTCCGTGCCGGCCCTCCGTGGAAACGCTAATGGACACGGTCGTCTTTTCTATCGTTTATGAAGCCCGTTGACCCGACACGTTTCGCCCATGGGATAACGAGGATCGCGCTCTCCCTCCGCCAGATATGTCGCGAACAATGCCAACATCTTGTTATTCTCTCTTCCCGCTTTTTTCATTTCGACGTGTTTACCAAGGATCCGATTTCTGATGCCGGGCTACGGCTGTTACTACGAGAATTCGCGATTCAAAATTGCGCGGAAGTATCGTCCGGAGGCTAGGAAAATTAATCACTGAGCGAGCTACACTAGGAATTAATTGGAATCGAGAGGACGTGACATGTTGAAATTTCTGTATCGAGGACAGAAATGGATAGTTAAATTATTATAAATTATTACGCCCCGGGCTCGATTACCACGAGCAAGTATCGAATAAAAACGGTCTACGAATACGGAAACACGGGAAACACGTTGATTGTCTGACAGTTAAAAATCGTTTAATTGCTTTATTTCCTTAATGTCAGTTCCCTCCTTTTCCCGAGGAGCACAAAGCGTGAATTTTATAGCCGCCTCTTTGCACCTTATTGATCGTGACACGCGAGACCACTTTATCTTTACGAATACCGGTTCTCTTTCTAGTGGATCTTTTACGCGAATGAAGAAAAGCAGAGACAGATCGAAATTCGAGAAACAAGATGTACTTCGGTACAAGCGTTGAAATACCTTCACGAATAACTGCATGCTTCGTGCATTTTACTAATGGTTTCCTTCTCGCAAACAAATAAACGAACGAAAATAAACGAAGAAAAAAGATCTTTACCTTCGTCCAGATATACTCGTGTTTCGCTACACTCTTCTGCTTTCTGGTCGTAAATCACGGCTGCAACGATTTTTATCGTCTCGTTTCGTCGAATCCTTGATAACGTAATCATCGACGATCGATCGGCGGTGTACTCGCGTCGAGCAAGCAGATAAGGATCGAGAGAGGTGTCTAAGCCCAGTCGTGAAACGCGTTCCACGCGAAAATCAAGCAACACTCTATCTCGAGCCGATCTATCGAGGATCTGGGAGAACCTGTCCGCCGCGCTTCACTGATTTACGCGGGAGTTCGCATGCGTCCGAAGAACGTGGAAACGCGATCGCATACAAAAGACGGGGTGGAGTTCTGTCGGATAAGATCTGGGCAAAACGCGGAGAAAGATCGCCACGAGCCATGTAAACCGGGGATGAAGCGAAAATAGCGAACGAGTCGAGGAAAAAGCCAGGAAAGTTTTATACGAAAGCTGCCTGGATCTCGCGGAGGAATCTTCGTGGAATATTTCGACCTTCTTCGATCGAGACCCTTAGAACCGTAACGAAAGTTTCGGAATTTTTTAACCGACGACAGATATGGTTACTTGCATCGGCAAAAATTACGTCGTACGTGCAGCGTTGTACGCGAAGATCGTTTAGTTTCGCACAAGCGAATTACACAGATCAGAATTACGTCGTAGATAATCGATATAACCGATAGTTACGTAAAAATGAAAATTAATTGCTAAGCAAACTATAGAAATAAATGGAAGGCGAAGAAGCTCAAGCGTCATAAATTGTTTTCTCTATATTCGATAATCTACAACCTGAAAGATGATATTCGTTTAAGAACGTACGTACATGGTCTGTAGCGTACATATATCAAACAGAAAATATGTACAACGTTAAAATACAAACAGAATTTATTCTGAATAGCAGAAAAATATCTCTGGTTCCGTACATCGATTATTATTTACAGAGAGCTCCAAGTCAATGTAGTTCTCTGTTAAATGCAACCATATATTTTTATTATTTTATTAAAAAAATCCCAAAACGAATGTAACGATATGTATAGCGAGTGTGTAAGAAGTGAATATTCGCTGGAGAAGCAATAAAAATATTTACATCGCGTTTCGAGTGAGGTCGGAGGAAGAGGAAGACACGGAGGAGTGATCGACGCTGGACCGGAATTAAACAAATAATCTCCCCCGTGCTGGAACCAGGGAATCCGTTATGGCACCAAAGTGCGCCCCGGTAAAAAGGATCCCATTGAATTCTAAATTTAAACGAATGTCCGAGTGTCAGCGGACTGACATGACGGGCAAAATAAACAAGATGCCGGGTGGAGTAGAAAAAAAGAAGAGAAAAACGGGAGAGGCGGGAATCGTGGAGAGTGAAAAACTCCGGGCACGGTCTGATATTCGTTTTCATCTTTCATCGTTCAACGCCCATTGACCTCGATGATCGTGTTAATTTCGCTAGAGAAAAAGAGGACGAGCGGGAGAGAGGCCCTCGCTTTTTCCCCTCGTTTTATGGAAAGTTGTTAATTTGGCAAAAAGTCGGGCAACAATTGACGGTAATTCTACATCCTTCGTCTTTTGTTCGTTCGCGCGGAATACTCGTGCAGAAGTTGAAATCGGCGAGAGAGTAAGGAAATTGAACAGTTGCTCGATTTTCCACGATCTTCGGATAGAAACAACCTACTTGCTTGGTTAATCTCCGATTAATTCTCTCGCGGTGGAACGAGAAAGAGTCGAGTGAAACGTCGAGTATCGTGCTATTCGTATTTTGGATTTCGTCGCACATAGAACGATTATTAATGTTTATTTCACGTAAACAGCCGAGGGTATGTATCTTTCGTACGCAGTACCTATACGATATTGCAAAATTCTACAAGTCAGAAACGACGAGTTGTTACGTAATTTTGTAAGCAAAGCTTTACAAATTATCGTTAACTATTGTGAAAATTATAAAAGAGAAGCTTGCAACCTCGTCAATTCGCCGATATTATTATTTAATGAATTATTGCGCAAAACGGCCCGACAATACGAGAAATCTTGACGACGAAGAAGGAATTATTTTCCGAATCGTTCGTTCTCGATTCCTCGTCGTTTTATTACACCGTCAAAGAGTTAAATTTCATTACGCGAGAAGTGCAGGAAATCGTGACGATAAAGAAATCGTTCATTCTCAAACCGCCGCTTCATCATCGTTTTATTACACTGTGAAGAGCTTAAGATCCACCGAATCTTACTGTAATTCCACGAAACCCAGAATTCCCACGAGAAGCACACGCAGAAAAACAATTCGACTAGAAACGGCTGTACCATCCTCAATAAGACCTCTTTCTCCGTTAATCTCTGACTCAGAACTTAATTGACGAACAAAAAAAAAAAAAAAAGAAGATTCAATTGACCCGGAAGCGGACATCACCAACAGACTCGGCCAGAAGACGAATCTCACACGCGTTCCTCTCCTCCGCGTTGGCAACGTTTCGATTTTTCCATAAACATCGCGGATGTTATCGAGCACGTAATGAAGAAAAGCAGGAGATGCAAATGTATATACAAGAAGGAAGGCCTCACGTGTTCAACAGAAGCAGGCCTAGTTCGGGACGTGGCTCGTAAAGGCTTTCATAAAAGCTTCCATAAAACGTTCCGCGATTCCAGTTGACGTCTCCGTGAATTCCTCCGGTTTCCTTCGACTCACCGCGCGTTCAAATTCCAACACATTAGGCCGCACTTGTGTCACTGTTTCCCGTCGTTTGGAAGAATGATCGATCGTTCCACGACCAAACCCGATATAGCGATTTATTATTCAGTGTTTCCAACGAGCTTTTGGAGTATTAATATCTGTTTGGTCATATTAGTAATCGTTATATATGTTGGCGATTGGAAAGTTGAAATAGACGGAATGTAGATTCTGTCTGGGGATAGATAAATCGCGGATTTATATGCATTTAGAAATTTCAAAGCGCAACAATCTGTACGTATGTATTGGCGAAAATAAATAGAAATAAGTAGAGATAAGAGTAGAATAATGTTATATTTCGAACGATAGCGGAATATTCGTATTAAGATTTCGTAAAAAAAAAAAATTATGAATTTGCATAATGGAGACACTTCTCTTGTCGATTTGAAAAATGGGCCACGCGCGTATTTCGTAACGATCAGCGTGTTAGAAATGCCTCTTGAGAAACTCAGTCGCATTATCTGAGCTTAAGAATGTAACGAACAGATTGTGAACATCTATACACAAATTCCTAAACGATTACGAACACGATAATAAAAATTTGGTTCGCTTGAACGAAGATTTCTTTCACCTACGAAATATCGTGCGGGTGCCTTACTCTATGGACATTATGCGAATTCTGCAAATTTTTGCGCCTTTATATCTGCCATAAAGGCATAGTAGATATTACGATCAGTTAATAATCTTCTCAGTTTGCAAGTGTGGTAAGTTCCACCACGTGGTTTCATCGTTTCTGAACTTCGTTTAAACGACGCGAAACACCACAGAATATATCCCTTTACTCTCTTCCGGGCATCCATGGTAGTCGGGAAAATTGGCAGAAAATCAGGCAATTAGTTACTGTCACAAACCACCGTCGCTAACGTTAACTATCCTCGCGATAATTCGAGTGTTGCATGGCAGACGAATTAAATTCGATTCTGGTGGGGGTAATAATGGGCCACGTGGGGCACAGTCTAGCGATTATTCCGAAATCCTTCTTTGTGAAACGATAGATAAGGGTTAACGTATTTCGGCCTCTCGAGAAGCGCACGGTCCCTCTTCTCCTGTTCGTTTTTTCTTCTTTCACAATAATGCAGAATTCGTTGAAGGTTATGAGAGAAAGAGAGAGAGAGAGAGAGAGAGAGAGCGAAGGGATTCAACAGGTCGCCGATCCCAAAGGTTCTCGACACCTCCTGTCATCCGGACCAGGGTCCCTTTTGTCTCGCGGCGAAGAAGGAGCTCCGATTTCGATCTCGTGGCAGACCTACATCGCGCTACTCCTCGGTACATACTCTACCTACGTGCTCGAGTGGCCTACACGTGGAGACATAAAAGCTCGTAACCAGAACGATCTCCCCCTTCCGTTTAATGCCGCTGATCCAGGACCCACCAAAGTCTCGAATTAAATCGGAAGCGATTCGTAACGCTCGTTGAAAAGCGAGCCAGCTGATTTCGAGTTTTCTCCTGTTCCTTCACGCATCTGCTGGATTTCGTCGTGTTTTATACGTATATTTTTAAGTGGACGCGTTTTGTTCTTAATGGAAGTTCTTAACCGAATGTTGTTAATGACAGATCGTAAACAAAAGTTGTCAGCGAAAATCGTTGATTGAAAGTATTTTTCTTAGATAGCAGACTACTAATCGTTAACTCGTCTATCGCGGTATGATCGTAATTAGAGGAATCTTTATGTTTTCACGAGAAATCGAGTATTATAGAAACGTCCAGAGTGTACGCAAATTGTAGATATTTGAAGCAAGGAACAAGTTATAATGTTTAGTAGGCGAGACCAATGTGTATTCGGACATTATTTCTTCTTTAAATTGTAACATTCACGGTCTAATTGTGATTAATATTTAACGTAAATGCTAGCGATTTACGTCTGTTGTTTATCGGCTTCAAAGCAAAAGTTTCTTCAAATCTGTACAACAAATTTTGTATACCTCGAACTTTCGTCGTCGCGGAGTAAACCTCTTGTCGAAGTTCCAAACCCTGTCAACACCGAATGAAGCTTCCCGAACTAGTCAAGCGCCAGTCCGAATTCCATCGCGCAACGCACCAATCCAGCGCGTCTCTCAATTTCACTAATTCAAAATATTGAACGCTGTATTACGCGTCGACGAATCACTTTCCGCTTCGTTCGTTATATGCATTTTCCCGAGCAACAGCGATCCAAAAGGTGCGCATAAAAATCTCCCGAGTACATTGTGTCCCAACAGGTGTCCGAAAGCCTTCTCGTGGCCGGTTCTCGTGGCGGGATATCATTTTCAACAACAGAACGACCGAAGAAAGAATCGCGTTATCAGTTAATGAATCTTCTCCCCGTCGAAATGAGCGCTGGTCGGACCTCGGGTTCAGTCTCGCCCGAGAGAGTCTCTCTCTTCTCTCGTGGGCCCCGACAATAGAAGCGTCCGACGAATTTCGAAAAGAGGCAAAATAAAAAATGATCCTTCGGGGGCCGTGGCGGAGGAAGAGAAGGCGATCGAAGCGAAACAACGACAGAAGGAACGAAAGGAAGAGCTTTCTCTCTCTCTCTCTCTCTGGCCGCCTGTATGCCTTGCTCGCCGTCCGTCCGACTGTCTGTCTTCTCTTTTCATCCTTGCTGCCTTTTATCCGGCTGGAATGATTAATGGGTTCACGGAGGCATCGCTGTCCTCCACCCCACTGTGCCCTGAGACTAGCACCAGCAACAGCACACGCGGCTTTTCTGCTTTTCTTCGCGCCGGATTACCCCGTCCCTCGCCGCTTCGCTCCTCCAGCACGATTCAACCGTTGCTGGCTGTTCGCTCACGCACCCCCGAAATAAATAGCGCGATAAATATGCCGGTTTAACACGTTCATTTCGCTATTGAAACGCACGAAGCACCACACGACCCAATATAAATTTTACATTTCGATAGATATTATTAAATTGCAGGTCAGTTTTCGATTATCTGGTTCTGGCGTTCGATATATCCGAGTCTCGCTTTTCGCTTAATTTCTCGCGTAGCGCGTATTGTACTTTAAAAGCGTAATTTACAATAAGTTACAATAAGTTAGACGCGAACAGCAAGCGAGGAGAACGGTAAGGTTAACTTTACCAGGGTGGACGAATTGTTTAGTTTCAACGCGGGAAAAGATTTACAGCGTCTCAAGGAAATCAATGAAACGTAATAAAATAATCTCGCAGTCATTTTGAAAGTCGATGAACTCGCTATATAATTCACTTCGCTGTAATTCTCAACCCTCCGTGTCTGAATTAAAGTACAAAAATAATGTAACTTCAGGGGTGAATAGTGATAATATAATACGCGTATCTCAAAGCATTCAGGTTGGAACGATGTATAGATCGTCGATCGATAGTTGATGTTCGCTTTATCGTTCTTTGCCCCGCGATTCGACTCGTCACAGTTCTTTCGGAGTGGGAACTTTTTTCTCCCTCGTTTCCTTTTCTTTCTTCGTCGAAGATAGCAAAGGATCTTTTCTCCAACTAATTATTAGAATTATTACGTAAACTGGCGCGCGTTTTCTAGGTTAACGTGAATGGTTAATGTATTCCTGACGGAAGAAACGGATACGCGGCGTATTCGAGGGAACGTCAAGGTTCATAGAAAAGACGGACGTCTGAAGAGGCAGAAGAAACCACGGTGTTCCTTTTTCCTTCGCCTCTCTACCGGCAAGCCGATTCACCGCGGCGACACGCGGTTTCTGTTCGAGTCGCTTTTACATGATAAATTATGCCCGATTTTTTCCGTATCAATCCCTAAGATACGACGCAAGAGGTAGTCTTTTGTTCCATCGTGTGGCTGTGTGTAGGTGGCGAAACTTGTGGGAGACGAAACATCGAAGAAGATGAAGAAAAGTCGCAGAGATGCTCGTCGGATCTCGCCTTCGATGTTACGCTCGTTCTCGTTTTAATTTTCATCCGAATCGTTCGAGTCATCTTAACCGAAGCAACTTGACATCATTTTACCGGTGTGAACCTGTTACTTGTTTGTCTTGAAACATCCTTTCGAGTTTCTATTCTTCTTCGCGTTAATCAAATTATGGACGAGAACGTAATCTGTGTTTCTATCAGTTGAAATGGAAATGATATATGCAGAAAACAGAAAAAAAAACAGGCGCTACTCCTGCTAGCCTTTATAAATGAATCAACGACATAATTAACGCTATGGCAGTTATTTAGGACAATAGTAAAAATATGTATTCGATCTGGAATTCAAATAAGAATTGGTCGTTCTCATCGTTTCGCGTTTCGTTCGTTAGAGGAGACGCTTACGGAGATAGAAAACGACGAGGTTGGAATTGGTTTTGAATTAAATTTCAATTGAGCATAGGTTAAGCGTAATCGCCGAATTACCAAATGCGAAATTTCGGGTTTTAGTTTCATCCACTCTGTCCCTGGTACCAGCCAAGTTTCATCTTCATCGCTAACAGCCACTCGAACCAACATCCGGTATTTGAATCCAACGAATTCAATGATTCCAGGTCGCTGGCTAAATTATTTAAATTCAAATTTCCGAGAATATTCTTGTACGACGACTGACAACCGTAGTTTCTCGACAGAAATTAATTTCTTTTCCTCCTCTTCTTCTCACGGGTTGGCTCTGTTGCTTCGAGGTTAATCCTCAATCTCTAATCTTGTTACCGGCTCTTGATGAAGAAATAACGCGTGACAGTGCTTCCATTTGCCACACTCTCGAAGATTCTCAAGCGAGAAGAAAGGATAAGAGTAGATGTGTGTCAGCAAAGATTCCCAATTCCTGACGAAAAGGAGAAGGAGAAGGGAACACACTGGTGACGAGTTACGAGGCATGTCGCATTCGATTTCACGCGGTCAGTTTTCTGGTAATTGGCAGGATGGCGTCGTACAACGGACCGTGAATTTAATCGAATACGACGAAAGATTATTCTCAAACCGGATGGGACAATGGGACGATACAAAGAAAGAGTCAATCGACGCGATATACGATATACTCGATCGACCAATAATGGACAGTCCTTCTATGTACATCGATGTAAGATTAACTTACATAATGTATGAATATTATGATGGAAGGTTTACGATTGAAACGATGAATCATAGCCGAAGAATTTTACACCGAGTGTTAGAATTCGACAATCGACGCCACTTTCAACCCATTCTTCTCGTGTCATCTCTAAAATAAATTTCGTGATTAATAGACCGTATACATATTCAGGCGTTTCGAGGAAATTTAAAAGTACAAGAATTAGACGTGATTCGCATAATGTTAAAAAATACGCGCGATAAAAAATGTGTAAAATATTCCGTATTCCACTGACCAACGAAAACACTGGTAGCGTTCCATTGATAGGAAGAAGACTCAGCTAGCTAACGACATTTAATTATTTATACCATTGCAACAATCTGTTATCAATGCGTGTTCATACGTATAATCTAATTATCGAGCTTTTCTATTCGCAAATACATAATGACAATAGGATCGTGTATAGATAGAATATCGCATAGTAGTATCGGATAATAGACTGCAGACGTTCATGCAGATTTAGACTTTGAAAAATATCAGTCCAAAAATAGAATCTAAATGGAGATTTCTTCTATCACTGGGATATTATAAACAGTACATCGCGTCGCGTGTTTCGCGTATTTTTTCCTATTACCTGCATTCTCCGCATTTACGCGCCTTTCAATTTTCCATCTAACCAACAAAAATGCCGATGGCGTTTCATTGATACAAAGAAGACGCAGCAACCAGTTGCGTCTTTGCGAACGAAGAAAACTCAATTCGCCGGGAAGACGTTAATCTGGCAAGGACTTCGGCTATGAATCAATCAGCTCTGGCAGAAGGTAATTCAAAAACTCGACGGCTAGTATCTTGGAGGCAAAAGCCGGACGAAGAATAGCGAAATTGACTCGTTAGTCTGCGGCGTGGACGAGGGCGCGCGCGCCTGCGCTCCAACTCGCTCGCTCGCGCGTCAAGCCGAGGCGTACGTACAATACACACCGCGAGGAATTCGTGAGACTGTCAACCCACGCGAGACGCGCGGCAACGGGAAACGATGACGCTGGCTGATCTCAAAGGCATCCATCGATCGCGAGGCAGTCAACGGTTCGCGCAGTCCGACCGACTTTATGAGTTATAAGTCGGCCATCTTGCGAGAGCCATCGCATATTCACGTGCGCGCATATGCGATGCACTGGCAATATGTAAGTGCCACATTCTGTTCTGGTGCATACGTACAGTCTAATCTAAAAACTAGTCTCTGCCCGCCGGTCGTCACTTCCCTCGTTGCTAATAATTTTCTGCGAACGAGGAAACTGGAGCGCCTGGCTACGGTTTCTTTCGCCGACATTTCGATTCTTTGATCCTTCGGTATCGGAACGTTCGAGTCGAGAAAGTCGAATACCATTATAACGGATGGAACACGAGCGACGTACCGGAGTGACTGTTTTACTTGTTGTTCTTTTCAAACGGAGGGAACATCTCTCGAACAATTGAAGCAATAAATTGTATTCAGCGTTTTATTGAGAATAGAACATCTCGTTGTTCGGCGCAAGGAATATTCTACCTATACGTACACGGGAACTTGATATAAAACATACTATAAAGGACAATTTAAAAGATCGCGAGTCGATATTACGAGAGCCATTAAATTATCTAAAATGCGCTAAATTATATAGTAAGTGTAATTGCGACTTCTCCATTCAACCGGTTTATACGACTATAAATAATAGAAAGAAAAGAGTTGCCTTGCGTAACAGCACCGGGTTGGTAAGATAGGATCTATTTAAAAATCGAATTATTTAGATCAGGTTCAGAGTTGTGTCGAATAAGAAGAAGAATCTTTGAGAAGGAAAAATCGCCAATCAGAGCGAGATGGAGCCATTTCGAATTAGAAGCGCTACTTAGATTATGCCCAAAGTTGCGAGCCAAAGAAGAAGAACTGCGCCAAGTTCGATTATGGAACAACGAGATTCTACAAATAAATTTTACAAGTTATCCCATTTGGCGTAAAATTGTACGAGACAAATTTACACCCTGCAATTTCCAATTTGTCTATTCGCCAATACCATCGATTTCTAAGTAATAGCGCAGGAGGTCGGTTCGATAACAAAAGCAGTCGATTCTTTCTCGACAGATCGATCGATCAGAGTGGTTTCGCGGTAACCTCGTTTCACTTAAGAATCTATCGGAGAGAATAACCAGCCGTATAATCGATAAGCCAGAGTCCCGGTTACGATAACAGAAACAATGAATCTCCGTAGTTGAATTAATCTGACCAAGTTAATTTCACGTTAACGCCGAGTTTTTTTTTTCTTCTTCTTCTTCTCTGGCTGGCGATAAAACGACGTTAAAAGAGCCGAGGTCGTGAATACCGTGCGTTTGAATAAAATTGATTTTCCGCCAAGTACGATCACGAATGCCAGCCAGTTACAGTTGTCAATTGTTCGTAGCCCAACCCCGAATTCGATGCCAACCAATCGTCCAACGTGCGACAGTTGCCTCGACTAACGATTTCGTCGAACACCGAGAGCGCCTTTAATTTCTCTTCAGCGAAGAGTGCGAAGTCCTGCCGCGAATAATAACGATTCGTGGAACCTGACGCGACCACCATCGATGCTCTTCCAAACCGATGGTATTTCGTGGGATCCTTGAAAATCGAGGATCCAACCGTTTTATCCTTTCCCTCTCTCTCTCTCTCTTTCTCTCTCTCCCTCTCTTCAGTTTCGAGCACCGCCCACGCGTTAATAGCCTCTGGCTGAAGCTTGTACGGCGAACGACAAGTTCTAGTTTGTTCTCGTAAGACGGTCGTTAACAACTGTTAACCTGCTTACTTCTAATTGCTCGCTAGGTGAGTCTTGGATAGAAATAAATGTACACGGTCGGAGAGAAATAACGAGCTTCGTCTGTGATGGAGTTGCAGTTGTAATTCGATTAGGACATTTGTTAGGTCGCGGATGTTTATGCGTTTATGGGAAATTTAAATGGTACACCGATAGCGGATAAATTGAAATGCGCACGACATACCGTACTAACGTAATGCGCGTCGTATGCAAACAACTTGATTCGTAGATTTGTTAGTAGATTGTGGATATTTATGCGCTTGTGGGAAATTCAAATACTGCACTGATATTAGACAAATTGATCTAGGCACGTATCTCATATCTATAACAGATGCATAGGTTCCTTTCTTTTTTTTTTTTTTTTTAGAAAACTGTACATTGTAAGTTAAAAGAGCAAGATGAGCAGGAGGAAGACTTACCGTGAGGCTGATGACCAGTCGGAGGGTTCAGGAAGGTCGGCGGTAGCTGTCTGCTCACTGACTTGGCCAATTCTCCTCCCGCCAGCCCGTAGATCGCCAACAACTCCTGCATAGTCGATTCAGCGTACTCCCTCATTCCTTCGAAGGGTTTCCTCTCCTCGCACTCGGTCTCGCCGTCACCATCCTGCCCTCGATCATCCTCGAACGGAGTATCGTCCAATCGTCCCGATTCGGTATCCAAAACGCCGCTTCCACTTTTTTCCGACGATTCTGAGTTCGGACTCCTGGCCTGCGGACGATCGATACACGCCACGTGAATGAAATGACGCGAATGAACTCGTACGCGAGTTATTTTGCGCGTGTCAACCGACGTGCGATTTCACCAAGCACGCTAAACGCCACTAAAAGTCATCATAACATTTGACGTTGCATCGAAATTCTCTCGTTGCACGATAAGCCGATAAGCGTTGTAAGAGTAAACACGAAATATTCCGTTGCGCGTTTATATATTATATAAACGATTAATAATACAGCTAAGGAAATAACACTTGAATAGAAATTTATCTCACGCTCTGAATATTACACGTAATTAGTTTTTAACCCTCAATTAGTACCGTTGATAATAACATACATAACAGGTAGTGTTGGGTTCAATGTAAGGTTACTTAATTTTAGGTTGTTCAAATTTATATTTCACATCCTACTTTGTTTCTCTTGTTCTTCGTTTTATTTTATCTTCCCCTCCCCCCCTTGGGCAAAGAATTGGAACGTTGTTAGTCGAATAAAAAATATTCCTAGATTGCGTGGATGCTTGTTTAATTATGAGAAATTCTCAGATGTAAAAATATTCAAGACGAGATATTCGTTTGTACGCGAATGAAATAAATCCTTCATTTAGGTTCCATTTCTTTGGCTACGTTTATGAAAATATGAATTATTTGCTAAAATGTGTCGTAAATGTAGAGTGGATACGAAAGACCTGTCATCGACGCGCGCAAAATTAAAATAGCCAAATTTAAAGAACAACGTACGTATCAAACAAAAGAACACCGCGGACGAAGAAACTCACCTCGGTACCAGGGGAGTAAAGTTTCTGAGATCTGAGCTGTTCCAGGATGAACTTATGCCTAAGTGAATCCCCACTGTCATCGTCAGCCTCGGAAGATGGTGGCCTGGTGGCAACGGACAGATCCATGGGGCTGACCTCGTTGTTGTTCAGCCTTTGCTTCGATCTATCTTCCGCTGGCAACAGCATCGTCTTCCTCTCGTATTCCAATATTTCACTGGAACTCTCCTCCAACGCTTCCAACTCATCGTCCTCCTTTTCAGACTCATCGGACACTTCGACCATCCGGCTGCTTATCGGCTTAAAGTTCTTGCGCTTGTTACGCGGCTTTTGGATGCTCGTAATCTGCAGCTGGGCCTGGCCCTCGTACTGGGAGTCGCTGTCCTGATCGGCGGTCCCCCGCCGGGTCGTCGCGTAGTTGTACACCGAGTCGGAAAGCATCTCCGCTGATGAGAAAGGAACCGGGACATCAGACACCGACGCAGGGGCGGACTCCGGGTCCTTCGACCCGTGAAAAGCGAGGAATCTTAGCTCACACTCAACTCTACGCTGATGGGAAAGCAACCGGAGCATCAGACACTGATACAGGAATGAATACTGGGTCCACGGACCCGGGAAAAGCGAGGAATCTTAGCTCACGATCGATCTTTCGTTACTTTAGTTCTTTTTAATCGTCCTTGATCGACGAATTATCATAGCTTCTATTTATCATGAATTACTTTTCGATTTTGGTCCACTGGAAGATCGAACCTTTTTATAATCGGAGATCTACTTTCGATTTAATGGAAGATCAACAGAGACCGACACTCTTTGTCCAGTAGAAGATTCGATTGTTGTAATCCGAGAGACACGCGATCGGGGCAATCGATTTGCTTTAGGGCGTCAGACCCCGTTTTGCCACGATCGGTCGAGACTCGGAGTTCGAAGGACCAAAAGTTATTTACAAATCGCGAATCGAGAGATCTCCAACTGGACACAGGTGTGCCGCGACGCGACGAATCTAACTGTTATTCAATACTCGATATATATTTCGTTCTCTTCGATTCCTCCTAATCGCCCTTATTAATCGGATTCTCGATGTTTTATTCTATCTCGATGTTTAATTCAGCACAAGATTCCGTATTTTTTTTTTTTTTTGCGATCGAACAGATACAAAGGATGCAATTCAAAGGATCAATTCGTTAATGACCAATGTTACTTGCGAATCTCGAATCGACCGATGTTTAACTAGAGGACGCGAAATACGTTGCGGCGCAACACGAAGGCCGTTCTGGCCGCTTGTCGTCAATGAATTTTTAACATTAATTAGAATTCAACCGGTCCGTACGAACGTTAATTGAACGTTCTTGGAATCGTTGAAGGAGTCGAGCGCGGCTATTACGATTCGATCAAACGGGACGGCGCATGACGCAATTGCAAAGCTGGCTACGTTTCCTCGCTAAAGTATCGTAACGTGGGGTTGCTGTGCGATGATACATTAACAAAAGGGAGTGTCTTACTGGGGCCATACGGGCTGGTTACGGCGGACATCTCGAATCTCCTCAATCGGCCGGATCTTCAATGCATTCTGAAACAGAAAAAACACGACATTCAGTCATTTTCAGTTGCACTTTACACACGAATGATTTGATCAGACTAATTTTTCTTGCTTTAAATCGATCTGAATTTGACAACGCATAATAGAATTCTGATATATCGCATAGTTTTCGCCGTGATGGCGTTTCGTCACTCGATATAGTCGATGATGCAAGTAAACGAACGCTTTAACGTTTACCTACATATATGCTATATGTATATAGCCAATTGGAATTGCAGCAATGTGATCGTATTTCTGTCTTGTTCATATTATCGAAAACACTTGCGTGTTTCTTAGGTAATTGCGAGAACGAAAAGTCTGATAGCAATTTCTGAGAAGTGGCGTTTTTCAAAGAGATCTATTTCCATTATCAGTAATTAACAGAAAAAAAATTTGTTTGCACGATCTATGAAAAATTCGATCGAATACGAATGCATCAAGAAACAGAATACGAACCACGCAAAATGTTAAAGGGTTGATATCTTCAGTTTCTACCGCGAGTAAATATTTCCCCCAAAATTTGGTTAATGAATTACCGAATCAGGATAAGAAACGGTGGTTCCCTGCACAGCTGACACAATCGTCGCAACGTGGAAAGAATTCCCCGACACGTCTCGGTTATCTATTTCTGTGTCAGTGCGAAAGTGGGTTAAAGCAAGTTCAGCGAAACCCCTGTATGTTGCCCGGGCCTGTTACAGGCTGCCGAGTGCCGAACCAAGAACCCGTCCACGTTCGCACCACTGGAACGAGACGCGAGAACAAGGCGAAAACAAAGGCACGTCGCCGTAACAAAAGCTACGCTGATATACGAGCGCTGCTCGGTCAGCCGAGTAGACGGGCCTGCGATGATAACATGAAACGAGGGACAATTCGTTTCTACGTTGGTGAAACCGCGTCCATTTTCGTTGCGTCTCGATGCTCCTTTCGAATTAGCCCCCGATGACTCGGAACCGCGAATTCGTGGAACTTCGGCAGTTGGCAACTGGATAGTTCACGAGTCAAGCGTAATTTCACCCTTAAACATTCTTTCAGCTAAATTTCTATTTTCATTGAAAGAGTCCATTGAAAGAAGATATCATCGAGCATTTAACTTAGGAAGGGTTGGATTAATATAGCAGAGACATCGATAGGTAAAAAGCCGTGAATTTTTACGCCTTTACGAGAAACTTGGAGACACACAGATACACCGAATGCGCGTAACACGAAATATTATTTTTAGATTATATTGGCAAAAATACGAACGACCCAGTTTATCTATGAAGGGTTAGAGACATTCGTAATTTAACGATCGCGTACAAATTTCATAGGGATACCAGGGGGAGATTTGTTTCGCGAGCGGAAACGTAGTGTGTTTTAACGTCGTAGATAATTCTGCGATGTGCGATGCCATAGAGATGCTGTGACATATATATATACATATTTTCAATTCGCTCTCTCGATCTCGATTATTACATAGAATCGTTAATGTGGAAGCAATTAAAAGGCAACAAACTTGTCTGGAAGGAATTGAATTAGCTCTGGCAGTCATTCTTCTCGTTTCATCGTTAATCATTTATTTCAGGCTGTTGATTACCAGTTAGTTCTCTCAATCGATTTGGATGACTCCGCCGGAGGCATCCGTGGCTCGCTGCCTAATTCGGCCTGAAAATCGTTAGTTCCGTTTTTGCCTGGTTCATTATCGGTTATTTATTTCCGCACTAAAACTGCCCCATTAAAGATCCCCGACGAATATGGCAACGCGACCGTTCAGCTGCGCGACAAGAAACCATTTTCCCCCGACGTCGTCGCACCGAAATTCCATCTTGCCCTCCGCGACAAGAACATCTTCCATTCTACCGTAGACTTACGGGACGAGACACGAGCTGTCATTCTTGATCTACTTGTCCACTGACAAACTCAACCCTGATGCTGGATCCACGTTACTATTCGCGAACGGTACGCAAGCAGTTCACGAACTATATTTGTTGGCGTCGTGGTGGCTTCTGGCACTTTTGCGAGCAGCGTACACTAAGCAAATTCGTCAACGATCCTAGCCGATCTTTCCCGCTGCCTACGATTCTTCGTTCGTACAATACGGATTTATTTATGGACACAAAAATGGGACCTCGTTCTAATAAACTGTTAAATTTCAACGGCCTTTCGTTCACGCCAGATTTACGTATTCTCGCTCGGCATTTAAGCGGCATTCGCGATTCTCCTTTCTCGACTTTCTTACGCGTCCCCGTCCAATTAACCCCTCGAGGACGAAACTGGTTTCGTGATTAAGGAAAGGATATCTTATCTCTCTTTCTTCGACATAAATGACGCGCTGCTTGAAATGCTTCAACGTCATTGATTGTTTGAAGAAACCAACTAAACAAACATCGCGTCCGTACCGGATCAAATTAAAATTATCTTCGTCCGCGGACTCTAAACAGCCAGAGTTCATGGGCCAATCAAAATCTAACGAACCAAGAACAGAGGCAACTGTTCAGGACTTTCGGATTAGCCGAAAAACCAGCGCACGTGCAAGGTAGGTATTATGTTGCAGTTGACGAACGAAAAGAATTCGATCTAAGGTGAATTTCTCGAGTGGGCACGGCGGAAGTTGAACGCGATTGGAGCGTGCGCACTAGGCGGGCCACGTGAGTCTGTTCGAAGCGTGGATACAAGAGGCATTCTCAACGGGGATGTAACACGAGTGGACGATATGTCCGAGCGAGAGACCGGGCTCTTTTTTTGCTGACTATACACAGAAGGGATAATTAACATCTGTTACAGTACGTATAGCGAGCGGGCCGCCCCGTTTCACCCCCACCATCGGCAACGGGGCGGACCTTGAATACATTATCACCCTGTTTGCACATGTACGTACGAAGAACCGGGCCGTCGAATCGGAGTGCAGCGCGATCGACCCTGAACAATGGGATCGGAGTGTCTTTGTCGTCGCTGCGCAAGGTACATCTTTCTCTTCTCCGTGAAATCCTTCCATTTTTCTACCCTTGCGCGCTGCTAACGCGTTAACGGTGGTAATCGACGATTCGCCTGACTAAATTCTTTAGAACGGTTCAAAGAAGGTACGCGGTATGGAAGAATGTTGGACGATGTTTCGAACGATATCGTTGGAGAGGGTGTTGGCAAGTGCAATGTAATATTCGCTTGTAGCGTAGACTCTGAGCGCGTATTAACTAGACCAAGGATGACGCGAGAACAAAACACGGAAGAACGAGCAAAGCGGGTGGCTAGAGAAATGATAAAAATAGGAAAGTCGCGTTTCTCCGCCGCGAGGTGTAAATCAGACAAATTATCGTCATTGTCAACGCTATTACGCGATATTTGAATATTTGGTAATAATGATGTGTCGCGGTGTCTTTTTTTTTTTTTCTATCTTCCAAGGCAAGATACGGAAACGTTCGAATTAAATTTAACGAAGGCCAGGTCTCGCGTGATTCTTAAATCATCGCGTTTCTATCTTTCTTTAATAAGCAAAAACTGTAGGGGACAAATGACCAAAACAAAGACACAGAAAACACCTAGAACGCTGTTAATTAACAAAAGGAACGATTTCAAAATTCCTTTCCGATAATCTATAGACGTGGAAGGAATTTCGCGTGAGATCTCATTGTCTGCTGCGTCTCTTCTTTCGAGGAAAGAGAAATTCCTGGTTCGTTGGCCTAGATTCTTGGGGTGCCGGTCTCGAACCCGCCGAGAATAAGAGTCGGAAAGTGTCCACGGCGGGAAACCTTGAAATTCTTCGGACTATTATTCGCGAACGGTTGCAAAAAGTCACGACTGAGCTCCTAATGATTCAATTTGAATGGGAGACGCACGCGCGCGTGGACTGGGGGGTGATTAGGAGAGAAAAAAAAGTCGAGCAAACGATTCGCGCGTTACGCCTCGACGATGATGAATTCAGGCTGGTTACCGCGAATGGAAGAGCCGGTTGGGGCTGGCTCGCGATTCTCGATGGATATTGAGACATTTTCCTAGGACTTGCTCCTTCCGTTTCTTTCACCGAGGCAAAACTTGAAACCTAGAATCCTTAATGAACGTTGTCACACTCGAGGAAACAACTCGGGAATGGTGTTTCTTCGGGATTCTGGTTTTTACGCGCCGTCGTTTACGAGATAAACTTTATTACATAGATTAAAATTTTCTATCAATTAACCTGTCTTTTTGTCAATAGCAGATATAGTTGGAATTTTGTCGATTATTCCGGCAAGATCGAGAAGAAGAAATCGAACGCAGAATTGTTCAAAAGTTACGTCGATCAATTCCATTTCCTCGAGAAATTACTCTTTGGCGATGCTAAGCTCCGTGAATTGGGATAGATATCGAAAAACAGCGACGATTAGAAACGTCGTTCTTTCGATGACTTCTTTCCAAACTTATTACGATTATTCGTAGCGTCTCCCCATGGCAAAGAAATTTATGGGAATAAGTCGTTTCCTATCTCAAACATCGTGCGCTAATGAGATCGCCGAAGGCAGAAGTTTTCCTTCGAAATTTCACATTCCAAACTCTTTCCCCCGGATTTCTGCTTTTATTGATCAAACGTTCGATTTAAGGAACGATTGCCTAATTTTATAGAAACATTAAGAAGCGTTGTAGAACCTCGTACGATTCCTCAGAGGCATGGAATTTAGGCTTGGATATAAACGACCCAATTTACCTACGGAAGACTAATTACATACTTGGTTAATGAAATTGAGAAATCCGCAAAAAGTGGACTTAATCAGTTATCTCTAGGGATATTCGTATCTGTCTGAAGATCGTAATATTCGTAATAAATTACTCGAAGCGTAACCATCGTTGCCAGTTTCCCAGTAAATCATCTCGTCGAGCGAGCAGATCACCGCCGCTACCCTTGGAATCTGTACAAGAAACCACGTCTAACAGACTCAACAGACCAGAGACTCCATATATCGTAGCGAAGAAAAATTGAGTAGAAACAGGCCACTGGGCGTTCTGATCCCGAGGGAATTCGATCGAAGGTCAACGTTCGCGCGCAACAAGATCGCTCAAGGTGCGTTTAGCCCGAGCGAGCGAACGCCGCGTAGCTTTTCCTCCGCTTTGCTCGAATTCAACAGCAACGAATGGTTCACAGGCCGAGCTGATCAACGCCGCATTTTGCAATTTTAGAAATCCTACCGTCGAACCTGTTGATCCATGCTCGTCGATTTTTGCCTACTTTTCGTTCTACGGGATTTACCGATTCGCCATTACGAGCAAGCCACTCATGGTTTAAACCTACAGCTTTCTTCAACTGGTATATTTTTGAAACACGCGATACGTGACTATCTAATCAGGGACACCGACCTCTTTTCCCTTCGATCGTTAAACGAAAAGATGACGACAGCCAGAACAACGATAACTGTGAACGGCCTGTCTGGAACCGAATGTAATATATTTATTTACAATGTACTTTTTGTCGAGAATTTTGTCCCGTAGGAAAAACGATTGAAAATCGCTGGTCTAAAGGACACCGGTAACACTAGAGGAACAACGATCACGAATTCTGGCAACGCGTGTACGAAGGAACCCAGAAGAGACAGTAGCAGAGTCGTGAGAGTGGTGGCTACACTCGACATAGCTCGACGCTGATGCCGATACCAGAAGCAGGAAAACAAAAAAGCAGGCGACGTAACGCGTTCGTTCGTCAAACACTTGAATGTAATGTTGCCAGGCCTGGGGGCTGGACGGGCCTCGTGGCTTTTCAAGTGTCTGCTGGAATACCGGTAGATTATTCAAATTCGCCAGCGACTTAAAGCCTTAAAATAAGCGTTGCTTATCTCTCCGACGTATTTCCTCGAGTGGGTCTCGATCGTTCGGGAAAACGACGTTTGCCTCTGGTCCGCGTGTAATTGTTTTCCTCGCACTTTACTTTTTTCCACGTTGCTTTCAAGCATCGGTATATGCTTGGCGCACACTTGCTGTTACAGAGTGGATATTCGTACGAATTCATACTATCACGATAACAATTAGAAGAGCGAGAAGTCGGATAGAGATTTGGTTCGTTTATCTAACATTACAAGCGGTCCTGTATTTTGTATATTTATGTCGTTCCAGATCATCCGCCTCGACTCAGATCCGCGACGAACTCATTGAATTCTGCGTCGCGTTCTTTAACCATTTTCGATTCGATCGTATTTCATCGCTGTGGGATATGATCTTTTGCAGTTTTTTAGTACAATTCTTAAGACATTAAATATTCCCTTGTTTACGAAGATGATGATTCAGACATAAAAATTCGAGGCTAAGAAGATTTCGTATCGTTTCGATGCTCGTACTACTCTGGACACGACAAAGAATTTTCGAATCAGCCCGAACCTTTGTGCTCTGGTCTTACAAGATGAAAGCGTCTATAGCGTTAGAAACACTTGCTTATCTGTCTTAAACTGAACAGTTTTTGAAGTCGCTGTACCGGCGAATCGCAGTTCAAAGCTAACCATATCGCTAAACTGCTGACATCAATCATCTCTCCATTACTCTCAACCAGTTCAAACGGTATTCGAAGCAGTCGGCAGCGTCTCTCGGACAGGGACGCGCGTCGTGAAACAACAGAAGGCACGTAGAAGCGGCCGGCAAGTGCAACAATCGTTTTCTAACTATTCTGCCGGCTTCGCGGAGGCGATTCACGTGCGCGCACGGTTAGGTGGATGGCGAAGACGGCGAGAGAACACCAAGCATGCTTCTTCTCTTGCGAGAAACTCGGGGAAGAGAAACGAGACGACGAGCTACCGGGCTAGAAAGAGGGCGAGTGTGTTCATAAGATATGGTGTGAAACACGAGGAGGCCGAGATTAAAGAATGAAAAACATAGAATTCTGAGAACTGGTTGAAGTCATAATATTCGTAATTTCAAGCTGCGCCTTGTGGCGACCGTCTTCTGCGTCGTTGAAATTAATGTGAGCGGAAATAAAATTCCTCTCCGTCTCGCCCCGTGGTCCCTTCCACGCGCGCGCGAGCTGCCTAACGGCTTGTTCCCTCCTCTTCTTCTCGCTTTTCTCTGCCGTATAGCAGTGCGACAGAGAGCAAGAAAGGTTGAGAGAAGGAAAGAAAGAAAGAAAGAGAGAGAGAGAGAGGGCATACGACAAGTGGAGGAACGTTTAAACGGTTCGAGCGGCGTGCAAATAAATTCGCAGCGCCGCCGCCGCCGCCGCCGCCGCCGCCGCCACCGCCGCCGCCACACCGGGAGAGAGAACGATGTTTGCCTCCAATATTTGGATTTCGACGATGTCAAAAGAATTACTGACATCGAGCCGCGCCGTGGCAGGGAGAGATTCACTTCGTTTACTCGTTCCTGTCGCGACCTAATTAATAATCACGCGCGAAATACGGGAAATACAATGCAAGTTACATTGGTCAAATATAAGAGCCACTTGCGTATCGAACGTTAGAAGGATATGTGCACGAATGTTCTAATATTTTGAAAACGCTATACGACCATCGAATAGCAACGGGGCAAACATAAAGGAAATCTTTCAGGAAACTATGAACGATACTTGTGAATCGAATACGAACTGAGACTTTACAGTTAGGTACAGGTTTGGTAGGATAGAGGATGAAACACTCGGGGGAAATAGGAAATATATAACGAGTAGAGAAAACGAAGGGAATGTTTGAAAAAATGGGCGGGCAGGATTTATTCGTTTTTCTCTTGTTAACTATTTATCACTGTTAGGTCATTAGGTCATTAAAGCGACGACGTTAACAAACGGGAAAAATACAGAAGGAATTTTGTTTCGTAAGAAATCGTGATTACTACTTGTGAATTAAATAAGAGAAGAAACCGAGACTCTGCGATTACGTGTGCAATAAAAAAAATGAGATATTCAACGAACGAGGAAGATTGAAAATGGAGAAGACGAGAAAACAGATTTTACAGATGAAGAGATTCACTCGTGACATACTTAATAACGGCATAAGAAGCAGGAAAAATACGGAAGTAACGTTTCTTAAGGAACTGTGAGTGCAATCCGTGAATCTTGGACTGATAATCCAAGGGTACCATAATTCTAAAGTATCGAAGATAAGACTCGCTCGACAAATTCGTTCAACACAAGTAAAATCGTCATCTGCGAATACCTGTGCTTTTTGTGAATAAAATTAACAAGGTGAAACCTTCGCCTCTGGATGTTTTATACGTTTCGTGGCTTCTAAATTTCATACGCTTAATGGAACTTCGTTCTCTATGAAAATGTGGCGGAGCAAATGATTTGTACACGTAACTCGAGTACATTAATTCTCCCACGACTCGCGATTTTTCCTGCATAAAATAAGAGTTCACACACGGGCAAGTAGAAAGGGTCAACAGAGGTTCGTCTACTCGGATATTTACGGACAAGGATATTACTCAAACGAATCGAGTAAACGTGCAACTACGTTGCGGATGCATTAAGAAAAAAACCGTCGTCCTAACTGTAAGAAATCGCGACAGTAAAATTCGTCGTGGAACGGAAAGCGAAACGAATCGAGCGAATGGAAACGGTAATGAGGATGGAAATTGAAAGAAATCTTAGAAAACTGGATGGAACTAGGTACATGCCATTATAACATAACTCGTGCGTCGGTAATCTCTATGCAAATGATCGTGGTTCGAACAAAACCCGTCGGGAGCTAGCGAAACGCGATGGCAAAGAGAAGAAGACTAGATGGGGGCAGGAAACAAGGGCAAACGCTTCGAAGAGGACGTGTCTCGTTTACGGGGATTAGGATAAAGCTACGAGAGGGCCCTTCTTCTTCTACTACTTGGTTCCCTATGTTCGTCCTTTTCTATCTCAACTTCAGCTGGCTTTTTATCTGGCCAGCTTTTACATCCTTCTCTTTATTTCTTTCTCGCTTTCACGCTGTTCTGCCTCGGCATTCTCTTCTGCTGCTCTCTCTGTGTTCCACGTAAAACGCCTCGAATGCCGGCGGCGCGCCGTTAAAAATAGAGCACGCAACGACTTACTAATCTGGTTAGGGCTACTTAGCGTAACTCCAACTATTTAGACCTGGATACGGTTACGGTAGTTAGGCCGCCTCTATCGGCTCTAAGTAGACCCAACGAGGACCAGAGGGGATCACCTTCTATCCTCCTACTCGTTCTTCTTCCTTCCATTTCTTTTTTCCCCATCGCTGCTCTTCGTTTCACGAAACGCGCTAAAACGTCTTAATGGCTTCGCTGCTCGCGCGGAAAAACGCGACTTCGATCTCTCTCTCTCTCTCTCTCCTCTCTCTCTTTCTCTCTCTGACCTCTGTACAGTGGAGCTGGGGTTATTCGAGCCAACCCGAGATTCAACCTCTTAAGACACGTTAAAATTCAATCTCCGACTTTGCATGCTCGTTTTATATTACGCGGCGCCGTTAGTCTTAAAATTTGATCGTCGTCAACTTCGCACGTAGTAATTAAACTTGTCGTAGCTATACACACGAGACACCATTAGTGTTTTAATGTGACGAGAATGGGAGAATACATTTCAGGTCCAGCGATGGACTGTTTGCTTCAGACAGCTTATTATTACAAGAACTAATAAAAGCGATACGATAATTTCCAGGAATAAAGCGACGCGTACACACCACTGAATTATCATAATTACAACAACTGAGAATATCAAAACGTTAATGAAACTTTCGTGTTTTCCGTGAGTGGAATTACATCCACGCAGCTATTGGATGTAAGTACACGATGTATTTCTCTGCTTATCGAGCCACTAACAACGAACGAATCGGACAGTCTGTTTCAAAATGTAGATCGTTTAAAAATTGTTCGTAAATCGATTCAGCCAATTACAAGGAAGCAAATTAGCTTGATTACTTGACTTCGCGCTGTTACATTTCTGTAGAAATAATTTTAGAAAATAATTACAGAAATATATGTATATTTTTCTATAATTATTTATATATATTTATATATATATATTTATATATATATATATATGAATATATAAATAAATAATATATATATATATATATATATATGGATGAGTATATCTGGTTTGTTTGTTCACGGAAGGAATGTAGATGTTTCGATTTAACGAGCCTGGCGTAAAAAGACGTGAAAATTGACCGGTTTCACGACTTCAACACAGAGGCCCGCCTTTTTTCGGGTTTCAATTATTCGCGTTTAATGGAGGCGTTGTTATCGTGACCGACGATTCGATTTCTGCATGGACGATGCACGTCGCGAGCCTTCAAGGCTAATTAACGAGTGAGCGCCGGGTAATTAATCGATGGATGGACCGGGGGACGTGCGGACAGGGAAGGCTTGCCCGTTTCTACCTCCCACGAGAGTCGTTTCATGATCCTCCAGGTGTACAAACTTTCGATATTCTTCGAGGAAGAATCTCTGCGCACACGAATCGAGCCAAGATTTCTACACGAAACAAATAACTCATTATCCTGTGGTCAGAAAAGAGGGACAAAAGAAGGAAGATACGAAGCTGGTCGTGATGAATGGAAAATTCGATACGTTGTTGAACGTACAACAAGCAACTTCTGTACGAAATATAAACACGCCAAGAACGAAAGTAACATTCATAAACGAAACGAGTAATTTTTTCTGTAACGTAATCCTCTCGGTAGTAACCTCTTTTTTTTTGTAGTAATAGAAGAAAAACGGGAGAAAGTTGATCGCGGTTAATGGGAAATTTAATCCGGTCGACCAACTTGGACAAATGCATTGTGAGACACAAGCGCGTCAAGAACGAAACCAAAATTCCTAAATTTTCGTAGATGGGACAAACAATGAATTCTCCTCTCGTCTACAATTAAAACGCCGGATAATAGAAAGAAGCCGGTAGCGGCGAATGGCAAGCTCGAATGGGCAGATCGCGTGCGAATAATAAAGAACATCGAACGTGAAACCAAGATTCGCGTATATCTGTGTGTGAGTTTCCTCTCTGCTCTAAACAAAGGAAGCACTCCGGAAGGAATCTAACGAATGGAAAATTCGACGAGTGGATCGATTTGTATACGAGGACACGTACACGAAATATAGATACATTAAGAATGAGATCATAACCCATAAATACTCGTACACAGAACGAATAACTAATTTCCCTCTCTTCCGCGCGAAACAAAGAAGCGAAAAAGGAAACCGTTGAATGGAAAATTCGATGCGTGGATGAACGCTGACGGCCCATGCGAAATATGCTCACACGTGCTGGCGCAGCCGTCGCGACCCCAGCGATCTGTCCGAAAACGAGATTTCGAAAATCCGTTATTTAAATAAGGAGGGTCCCGAGGGTACGGAGCATAGAGGAACCAACGACACATCGGAAAAGGAAGAAAGAGAAAGAGGATGAAATTGAACACACGCGCACACACGCTCGCTCGCTCGCTCGCTCACGCGCACACACAAAGAAGGAAAAAAAGAGGCAAGAAAACGAAACGGGGGATAGAGAAAGCGGGTTGAATGATTTTATAAAATTAATAGTAAAGGGTAGCTCTGCATTTGCTATTATGCGCATATGCAAATAGGACGGAAGGGGTGGCGGGGTTATGGATGAATTCGTGGATCGAATCCACGGAAAGGGTATAGGATGAAGGGAGAGAGTATGATGAGAAGAAGAAGGGGGAAGAGAAAAGAGGCAGTCGGCGAAGAGAAGGGACGAGCGTGCAGGCTGCAAGGCATTAAAACTTCCGAGATTTATAGTGGCACGGACTGGTCTGGCCTCGCTCGATTCGGGGTAGCTTCTACTAAAAAGGGGGGGGGGCCATATTGCTGGTAACGAGCAAAGAAGGGGCGGACTATCGGGGATGCGTAATATTTCGTTCCAAGGATTTTAATGCGCAAGTACGGGGCGACTTGTATAATCCGGACTCCTGGCAACTGCAGGGGGACCAATCCTTTATACGTTTTACCTCTGTTGCGGTGCCACCTCCGACGATTCCTTGGATTATTCCATCAATCCACGATTCGAATTCTTTACATTCCGCGAAGAAGCAACGTTCCTTGCTTCGGAAAACGATTTTTCTCCGTGGCGGAGATTTCTTCGAATCTGTACTCTCTGATACAATCGCGGAAGAAGCAATTTTCTGTTGCGACGATTCTTTGGATCGCTCGATCAATCAACGAACTAGGTTTGTGTTTCTTTCAGTTCGTAAGGAGGGAGGATTTTTCCAATTTATTTTCCAACAACCGTGGGAGAAGCGATTGTCTCTTCATCTCGATGGCGATATGACAATTCCAAGGATTCCTCGAATCACTCCTCCAATTACGCTGCGACTCGAGTTTCTAATCACTTCTATTCCGCAAAGAATCGTTCTTCGAAAGATTATACACCTGGCAGTGTCGAGAAAATAAAATCCACATTTACAAGTTTTATGTGTCTGCGGTCGTGTTGGGTGCTGGAGATTTCGATGAAAAGTGGCAAGCGTTGGTTATTCGATCGGTGTTGCACAGAGTCGTGGCACCCGGGACGAGCTGAAATATAGTCGGTCCGACACCAGGGAATCTCTGGTGAAGAGAACGATCGTGTTGCGAGTTGCCGAAGAAAGCGAGCATTCAGGCTCCGCGCGTTTCTTCAGCCGAGGAGACGTTTCGTCCATAAAAAGAGACCCCGCTGGAAGCGCCAATCGTTTCGCTTGGCAAGTGTAACGTTTACAGGCTGCCTCTAATTGGTGTTCGAGGCTGATGAACGCCAATGAAACATGGAAAAGATGGGAACGTACGATACACGTTTGCTGTCTGCTCTCTCTCTCTCTCTCTCTCTCTCTCTCTCTCTCTCTCTTTCTCCGAGTTCTGCGCCGTGTAACTCGCAAAAATCAAACCGGCACGAAGAGAAACGGTTTTACCAAATACGCGAGTCGCTAGAAGACGCTAGACGCCATGTAAGATCGACCATTCATCCGCCAACACTTTGTTTCGCTTTCATCTGCGATGCAAACGCTCGTTTATGATCGTCGTTCGACGACTATTGATTAATTATCATTTAGTTCAGCGTCGACGTTATTTTTCCGAAAGCTCTGGTCGCTTTATTACGAAGCCTTGAGCAAAATACAAGGAACAGAGTGTCGGACGTAAAGCGTTACGAATCTTTGCTTTATTACAAAACGATACGAAACTTCACGAAGAGAATTTTAGAAGACGTGGCCTGTCGTGATCAATTGCGAACGCTGTCGTCTTCGAAGGAGAAAGAAAGCAGGTGTGCTCGATAATCTATTATCGGCGCCTCGAACAGATATTCGAAAAGAATATCGCAGACCATCGTCGTCTTGTGTCGTCGACTCTTCTCTTTTTTCTTCTTTTTACCATTGAACAAACAAGCAATAAGAACAGCTTTGTCTGAAATCACCTCGGCCGATCGTTTTTTCCATGATCGACGAGATGAAATATATCGCGCAAACGAAAGATTATGGAGGAATCGAAAGAAGGAGGAGTCGGATAGATGTCCTGGAGATCGCTTGCTTTGCTTTCTTACGAGATGTTTTAGGCTGGCTGTCAGTCGAGAAGAGCATCGACGATCCCGAAGGCTTGATTGATTCCTAATAGCGCGACCGACAAGAAACCAATCGAGATGTAACGCTCGTCCGCGGTTAATGAATAATGGAAAAATTTGCTCTCCTTTCGGACACGGCTCATCCGAGCGCGAGTTTTCTGAATTATCGACCGATACCGTTAACCTCGTTCCAACAGACTCGCACGACAATTTTCCCGGCTCTATTTCATGTTCTGTAACTTCTAAATACATCTATGGACTCTGGTCACTGACCAATTAGAGTCGTTTAAAATTTTCAATATTTTTCATTCTTTTAGCAAAACTGAGGGAAATTCTAGTGTCGGATTTTGTTAATTATTGCAAATTGTTTTATATATCTCGGTGTTCGTATTTTCTCGTGTTCCTTTCCGTTACGGCTGACATCGTTTCCACGTTCTGAATTTTTGTTTTCAACTCGTGTGACGTATCGATGGCGAGTGACGAGCAACGACTCACGCGTATTTCCAATGGCTCTCGGATCGTTAGAGTTATCTGATCGTGGAAGGTAATAAATTAATTGCCATATATATTTGCACGATCATTTACGTATTTAGGAACAATCTAGACGATCAATCATAATTTGTTTCCTTATCTGGCATAGTATGCGTTTCAACGACGTCTCGCAGTTGGAAAAAATGAAATTTCTGCGTGTGGTCTTAATTCCACGATCAAATAATGGCATCCAATGTGTCTCTCCGATAGTAATCATGGTTTCATTCGTTTTCTTTTACCAATCTCTAAATAACAGTCTACAGAGTTACATTAGTAAGATATATTACGTACTGTACGTACGGTATTACGTAATTGTAATAAATTCTATCAACGTTCCAACCGCTGGATTCTACGTACACCTTGAAAAAGTCTTGTACAAATATAAAACCTTACATAGCACAGTAGCCTCAAAGAGCGCGTTAGCTCGATCCGATGATGGCGATTCAAGTCGGACACTTTCACGAAATAGATCGCCATTCTATTTCATTCCATCTCGTTCGATGGAAGCAAGGTTTATTAACAATTTTCTTCAAATTCCGAGTCGTTTAAAACACAAGAGCCGAACGACCTTGTCCAGCCCAAAACGAGGAACAAGTAGGTACAAGAAACGAGGAGATACAAGAAGGAGGAGGAGGAGGAGGAGGAGGAAGGTACACAGAGGGAGCGTATGGAATTCCCCCGAAATCCCGGCAGCTCTGACATAATGAGACATCGAACTCCAGGACGAGATCGTGGTCGTACGAAAAAACGCGGAGAAGAAGCCTGCAGAAAAAGCGAGCGGGTCGTTTCTGCACGACGAGTCCTGCTCTGCGGATAGAGCCGCGAAGAGGAGAGCCCCAGAGGGTTTTGATCGCGATCGAAGCTCGGAAACAAAAGGCTCCCGAGCAAGGTTTCAGCAAGACCGTTGAAAATCCCTTGGCAGGATCGGAATAAGAGAGAGCAGAACGCTCGGTGAGGTCTCGAAGAAGAAATTATGCGAAAGAAGGTGGACGCTGAGATTCCGCGAAATCCAGCGTTGTATCCGCTCGCATAAAATTTCGAGCGAGCAAAACGAGCCGAAGAGTCCGAGACACGGGGCGCCCGCGTCTCCAAGATAAAAGCGAAAACCTTTCGGTCGAAATTCCGCGAAATCCGGTAAAAATTGAAAGCTAAAGGCGGTGGACAAAGGAGCCGAAGAAGAAAGAAGAAAGAAGAAAGAAGAAGGAAGAGAGAGAGAGAGAGAGAGAAAAGATTCGTGTGTCCTGCCGATGCGTTGGTTTGTTGAAGCATAGAAGGAGAGAAGAGCCAAGGGGGCCAGAAGCAGCGAGAGAGCTTCTTCTTCTTCTTTCCGAGGAAGAAAAAGAAGCTCCGAGGGGGCCCCGTGGAATGATGAATCGTTTCTATTAAAATACTTTTTCGACGGGGAATACAGAGTGGGCATCCAGCCTGCGGAGCCGCGAGTGGATTTATTTACATATTTTCAATCTGGATTAAGAGGTATAGAGCCGGGCCCACAGCAGAGAGAGCGCCTTCTACGCGCTTTAGAACACGCTGCCAGCTTTCCCCCAAAAACCTTCGTCGTTCGGCTTTTACGATTTTTATGAGCTTCCATCGCGATTCTTTTAACAGACTTCTTCGAACATTCGCGGATTCTTTTTGCATATATATATATATATATATATATATATATATATATATATATATATATATATATATATATATCTGTTATGTATATTTGTTTTAAAGATTGGTCTTAACCATTCATTTAGGATATTCTTTAGTAGATTCTGTCGGCGAATCGAAAGTCTTTCTGGAAAAAGGATTTATGGATGCCGGGTAAGAATTTTGTAGTCAAGTAGCAAAAAATTATTACGAAGTGTTTCTTTATTTCGTAAAATACGAAGAGAACAAGGTTGAAGACCACACGGGAGATACACGATGAGTCCAGCTTTTTGTCGATTTCCCGACTTTCATGTTTTACTTGGTAAGTAAGAAGAAGTATTTCAACAACTACCATTAAGCCAGTAGTTTAGCTTTAGTTTGGTAGCCACCGTTGAAAAAGTCAGAAGTAACATCTCCAGTACAGTTTACACGATTCATCATTTCTCTTATGATCCCCTCTTCGATAAATCCTTTCTAGATTAAAGAAACTCGACGTCCCGTTATTTCTTTTGTGTCATCCTTGGTATTTTTGCTTTCCTTCGTTCAGTTTGAAATACCTACTCGTTGTTTCCCTAACAGCCTGTACAATAGAATTTTACTCCAACGATCAACTTCGAACTTATTATTTCAACGTGTAAAGAGAAAGAGAGCCGCGAATATTCCAAGAATATTGAAATATGGTAAACCACGTTACCGCTTAATTGACAACAGAATGACAAAGAGTATTAAGAAATTAAGAAATTCCATCGTGCAACATTAGGAGGTGATTATCACCGAAGGGTCGAAACAAAGGGGGATTTTACATCGCGAGGATAAGACAAATTTGGCCGAAGAATTTCGCCTCGAACCTTTTCAGTTTGAACGGCCCTAAATTTATTCGAAGCTTTGCCTGACAAATTCGAGGCGTCTCGAAGCTGCCGACAGAAGCCGAATTCCGTCGCGATGATGGAGACACTTAGGTGACTGTGAACGATGCGAACACTTGCTCGCCTGTCTCCTGCCTACACGTCTTTCTTCGCCAAACGATACTTTTCACGGCTTGGGTTCCGTCGAAAGCGGAAAATAGCCAACGAGCAAAACCATGGGAACGCGTGAACAATCCGGGAAACCAGTTTTCCGTGGGGCGGCGAAATCCCCATCGCAAGCGCGATTCGACCGGATTTCTCTAATCGAACAAGACGTGAACTGGCTGTCAGCGATCGATTACACCTGGCCACCGGGACTGCACTTTCGCCTGATCGAACTTGGGAAAGAAACGTCTTATTGGAGTCTCCGTTTGACGTTCAACATCGACAAAAATGTCGGTAAATCCACCCTTGAACAAAATATTGACAACGAGATGGAATTTTTTATTTATTTGACAGGGCTACGATGATCGAGTTTGCTCGTATAATTGGAGAATCCGCCCGAGATCGTTCTTTCTGAGATCGATGGTCGAAACTTCCCGTAATGCAGCAGAGATTCTACTAATTTTCTATCTTAAAGTTTTTCCCACAAGGGATCTGTAATGTTCCCGGAGTCCGTATGAAAGAGAACTTGGAAATTTTGGGTCCTCTTGCGATTACAGTGATTCAATTGATAAGATCGTTGGTAGGAAACTGCCCTTTGATCGGTTTTGTATATCTTATAGAGCTGTTCCGAGATATTCCGACACTCCGAAATTCGGAAGAAACTCATTTGTTTCGTTATCGTATCAACGATCCGATTCATATCGATACAAAAATTTACCAATGATATTACCAATATCCGATACGAAGATTCCTTGCAGCTAGATCGCTCCATCGATTCTCCACTTTCTAAGGAAAAACAGAGAAATCTACCTGTAGTTCGTATCAAAGAAAATACACAAATTCTAGTTTTTTTATCGCAAGCGATATAAGAATATTTTGCGTGAAACTCTGTTTGCACCTACGGGCGGACCGGAAGTGAATAGCGCAGGCTTCAGGGGGCAAGGATTTCGCTCGTTCGCATCAAGATTCGCTTGGCTGGCTGATTAATTGGCTCTCATTAACGTCGCGTCGAGTCGCCGTTTCTTAAGCACGTGCATTGTCCTCCCGGTGTTAACGCACGGCCGCTGAAATACGACAAAAATATTCCTCAAACGCGCTCGAGAAAAATATTAGGTTGTCCGAAAAGTTTCTTTCATCCTGTAGGGAAACAACGGATGCACCACATTCTCTGTTTTCCATTATTTTTGTCGAATCGCGTATGATCGTGATAATAGAAATAGAAGAAAACGGATCGCACGTGATTCAATAAAATAATACAAAACGAAAAGAGGTTGCGCATCTATTATTTCCTAACAAAAGGAAAGAAACTTTCGGGACAACCTAATGGAAAATAAAAATCACTACGTAGATCGACAAGGATAAGAACGACGAAGATTTTTTTTTCTAATATTTCCTTAATAATCTTTTTCTCTAGGAGAGAAGAAAAGAGCGAGTTTTCAGTATCATTAGTGGAAGCCGAATTGTTTGGTACTCGTCTCGATCGAACAACCATGCTCGTGGTCCAAGAAATGCGTCTTCGTCTCTCGAGGGATTAACGCCTTGACATCTACACGTGTTCCAGCGTCATCCGCTCGTGCTTTTCTCCGTCGAGCTGGCTGCGAGCCGATGACGAACGATCCGCGCTTCAGATTCTGACGCCTCGTTTCGGACTGCCGAGGAAACCCGTCTTTCCATCGACTTTGAGGACCAACACTAAGTCTCTTTCAGCTTTATTAATTACCCAACTGTCTGGCTCTAATTACGAAGCGATTCTTCCACCTATTTCCAAGATATCTCGAAAATCCTGTCAACTATCATCTCGTCGTTCAGTTTCTGATGACGGACTATTTCCGAGTACAGCTTTCCTATTCAGCGAATTAATAGAATACAATTTCAGTCGCGTTTCGATTCGATTCGTTTAATATCGCGATTAAACGTTCAACGTTTCGTTCGTCTCGTCTCGATTCATTCAATTTCAAGCTACCGACCCGATACTTCAAAATATCTAAACTTAACCAAAGGTGGTTTATCGAAGAACTACAGGTGGCAACAGGTAAAGAAATATACGCTAGTAGTTAACGTCCATATGGCGCTAGCTTAGTGTCACCGATTCTCATCGATCAATTCTCAATCGTCGAATGTTCTGCCCGATGTTCGATCTCGCTCTTGTTTCAATCGAAACGGGACTCCCGTCGTCTTTCGCAGATCTCATTGATACAACGACCCTTTCATACCTCGCTGCAACTTCAGTCCCGATCACCGCAGAAACAGCGTTCTGTCGACAACGAGCCAGAAAATGCCCGTGTCTCAAGAACGAGCGGGATAACAGATTAAAGTGATCAGATCGTCGATCGACGAGACGAAGTGCTTTCGCTTTTCTTCCCTGTTTTCCCCACTAACCTACAGCAGTCGACATCGCGTCGTCCTCATCCCTGGCCAACGCAAGGAACCGGTTTTTTACAGTTCAAAGACACTTGCTTTTTCCCGCGAAGGGAACTCGCGCGCCACCAGGAGGACCCCGTTGCACCGTGAAAATGGTGGAAACGGTTGGGCGAAGCTCGACGAGAACGGTGACTAATGCAAGTTGGTGATCGCGAAGGGAGGCGATGGGGATGATACACACGGTGGAGCTGGGCAGAGATTCGAGGCCATGGAAGTTGTACGTGGATCCGCTGGATGGAAGCGACGCGGCGAATGATAAATGAACTCCTCTTAAACCGCGAGCTCTCATATCGGCCCGCTATTAACATAGTGCCGGATAAAGTAACGAATTTAAAAGAAATCCAATATAAAAGCCACGGGAATTCCATCGGAGATCTTATCCTGGCGGAGCTCTCGCTCGCCGCGGAGACTCCATTAATCACGCCGTTCTCCTCTCCTCTTTCTCTCCCGCTATCCCCCTTTTCTTCTCTCTGTTCGCCCTGGCCGTTTTGCCCCCACCCTTCCCTCTTTCTTTCACCCGCCCGCGGTTCATTTGTCTCGTATTAGTCGTTATTACGAGAGCTGAAAATTCAAATGGACGATGGATAATGGCACTGGCCGGTTCGGAGATAATGCCCCTTCTTCTCTCCCACACCCCCCTCTGGTCAGCTTCTTGGCCAGGTTTCTCTCTCTTTCTCTCTCTCTCTCTCTTTCTTTCTCCGTTTGTTTGTCTGTCTCTCTTTCACACACACGCTCGCGCACACGTCCCCTCTCTTTTTCTCTCTTTCTCACCGTCGATGTTCTCTGTCCGCGTTGGCCTCGCGATACCACGAAGCAGATCGAAATCTGCCTTCTTTTCTTCGTACGCCGCCAACGAATCGAACCGAGACGATTTTGGAAATGGAATTCTCCGACTGTTTCTCGATGGCCACCTTCGCCCTTCAACGATCGCCGTTTTCTCTCGTTCCTTTTGCGATCGTGCATCGGGCAACACCCGTTGCTTGGCGGATTGTAGGATTTCAGGATCGAACGTGTAGTGATCGCGACATAATGAATCGAATTTTCGCTACTCTCGCGTTACGGCTTGGTTCGTACAATTACGTTTTTCGTACGTAAGGTTGCGTGCAAGAAACATCGCGTTTTAAACGAGTCGTTGACTAACTTGGTGATTGATATATTTGTTTTCGACGATCCTACTCTTGGTGCGTTACGCCTGCCACGTGAACGCATAAAGATGAACGCGTTTCGATTATTAATAATCGTCGAGTGGAAATATTTCCTTGGTGCCGCAAAAAACGATCCATCTTGAAATCGTTAGTGACGAAGAAAGGAAACACATTTCTATCAGACAATTATAAAACGAAGAAAATAATCTTGATCCCATTTCTTCGTTGAACAGGCGAAAATTTCCATGTTCGTACTATCAATATCGTTTCTCGTGTTGTACCAAAGTAGACCGACGGTAAAGTAGAACAAGTCTATCTCTGTCAGACCATCGTCTCTGCCAGTCCACCACGAAAGTAGATAATTTTTATGCCGTTTCTTTACTAAGAAAAGGCAACAAAATTTGCGTTTCGCGAATCTTCATAGTTCGAATAAATAATAGCGACGATATCGAAACGAAGGTAGAATAATTCCGTTTTTTGCCAAATCGTATTAATAAAAGGGAATTGTTTTCGCTGCAAAATGTCGCGCAGGAACCGACAGAAGTAAAGAAACGAGAATGATCGGTTTTATGGCGTCGAAACGATGATCCGGATCTGCTGGCCCAAAGATCGGTCGAGGTGAAGCGATCGAAATCGTCCGATGGGTCGGTTTGCATCTGCCCTTGCAGACTTCCTCTCGTTAGCAGCATTGTAAATTCTACCCGCGGTTTTATTGAAATCTTTCGAGAACGCGTCGATTCGTAATTGCGGTGGCCGGTGCCCGCTCGTAAATTATCTCGAAACGAGTTTTTTGCACAATCAAGTATGATCGACTGGACCACGTATCGCGTTCCTTGCCCCATGATCGTTGAAATTTATCGTTATACGGAAAGGCTCGTTAATAACGCGTCATTCGAACAGAACGACCACGAATCTGATGATCCTTGATAATCAGATGTACCCAGAAGACTCTGTTTATCGAACTATCGTAAAGTATTAATGACAATTGTACACGCGCAAAATTAGATAGCGTGACAAGTGGTTCGTTTTAGTTTCAACTTTCACCAGTTTTCAATATACAGTGGCCACAAAGAAATATTCGTAAATATCTTTGTCAATGGTACTCAACTTCTGCAGCCATGCAAAACAACTATCAAAGCCTTAGTTCTCGGCTGTTCCAACGTCCTAAGTTTCCACGAAACTGTAATTCGTCGATCCACGTAAGCCTCGTTGAATATGATATAAAAATACAATAAGAATATCATTGTCCGGAAAGTTTCTTTCCTTTTGTAAGGACATAATAGACGCACAAGCTCTTTTCGTTTTATATCATTTTATTCGACCATGTACCATCCATTTTCTTCTATTTCTATTATTACGATCATATAGGATTCGACAAAAATAATATAAAACAGAGAACGTGGTGCCCCATTATTTCCTTACGAAAGAAACTTTTGGAACAATCTAACCTAACACATACAATCGTCATTGATATTATTAAACACAATGCAATATAATACCAACGATAAAACATCTCTGATCCTGTGCTCGGATGCCGAAAGAAATTCGAAAACCGGAGGAAAGATCAAATAGATCATATTACGTTTATACGAACTTTCGTATGCTACGATATAGCACGCCACCCGGTATAGCATGAGTCGTTCATCGTATCGTTGACTTCTTCCAATTAAATAAATGTCCTCGATTAAATAAATGTAACAACCATCGAAAGACTCTTTAACACGCGTATGCTAATATCCGAGGTAAGGCAGGCTCCAAGAATAGCCGGCAGTTTTCGTTCTGTCACCATCGAACGTAGTACTCTCTGTCTTAGCTAATCGATAATTGTCTAGGAACGAGCACGAAGGTGGAATTGCATACAGGATTCCAGATCCACCGGAGGCGAGCATTCGCGGTTATTGCTTTCGAATTCTTCATATCGTTCGCGATCGACTCATTGACATTTTCGTCGGGTTCCACTCGTTGGAATTCCGTGTCTGTGCCCACGTCGCGGCGTTTCTCGTACAATGAAAACGCGCACGTACGTTACACCTGTGTTGTTACGTTCTTGTGCGCTCGCGCGGTCAACTCGCGCGTTTGATCTCGGTATCATCTAGTTCGAAATCACATGGAATTCGAGATATCGACGAGATACCCGGTCCCGCTTTTATTCCCCTATTGGAATTCCTGTATCAACCTGTAACCTGAACTTGTTACGATTTTCTAGCCACTTTTGCGTCCTTCTGTGCTCGATGCTTAAACGGTACGAGACGAGGTGCATTTTATTCGTTCCTGTTGCGCGAGAATAACCCTTTGTCAAGCAAATTTATCCCGGAGAATGTTTCCTAAAAGTATCGATCTTTTCGCTCCTTTCCTCTCATCTTTCGTGCAACATGGACGAAGGAATATGCACAAGACGGTGAAAACATCTTCGTGCGATTGTTATTCTATACATGTTTATTAAATCGTCGACTACATCGAGGTATCCCGAGGGAAGATCGAGATCGCGATACGAATTTTTCTGTAGTTCCCCGAGATAACTCGGTCGATCGAGCCTGCTAATACATCTTCAATCGCATTCTTCTATTCAACTTGCAACGATATATAGGAAGATTCTCACTAGCGCGAGCGATTTTTCGCTGAAAGTTTACGTTGAACGTGTCGGAACGTTGGAAATCTTTGCCAAAATGAGAGCGAAATTGAAATATAACGACTCCGAACAGGGTCAAAGGCGAAGGATTAAATTCATTCGCAGGAAACAAAAACTCCTTCCCCCTCCAAGAATCCTCGATTCCGATTTCCTTGCAAAAAAAAAAGAGAGGAAAGATTGCGATCTTCAATTTGCCGAAGAAACGCTATCGAACGAGGCATCGCAATTCGAAACATTGCACGTTTCGTGTCTGAGAATTCAGTTTGAGAAGGGTAGAGCGAAGATTTCAGGCGATAATTACCGGAACTCCGGATGTCATCAACGCGCACACGTTGCGTCGATCGAACTTTCCCTTTCCGCGATCGGTCACGTGCCTGTCGAGCCCTGTCGATCAATCGATACGCGTGCGTCCCAGTCCACCACGAGGCGGAATATCGCGATAAAAGCGAGAGAATCTCGTGCGTCATCTGGTGAAAAAGGAACGAGGTTCGTTACTAGTATAATTATCGTTCGGCTAATAATAGTTGCGCTACCACTAGTTGTTGCGAGCGGTTCTACCGGTTACTGTGCCTCTATTGCCGATACTACTACCATTAATGGCTAAAACTTACCGAATGAGTTACTCTAGCCGCTGTTCCCGACATCGTTCCGCGGCATCGTTAGAAATTGTAGTACTTGTGCCGGTACCAAAAGCATATCGCGTAATTGATCGTTAATGCGTTGGTAACTAAGCTGTTGCTAACATAGTCTTAATTTTCACGACATTGGCACTTTGCTAACTGGTCGCGGGTCCGGGACCTTGTCCTAGCGGATACAGCGAACAAATTATCCGGCGAATTATTCGGGCAGATATATTTTCAGCGAATTTTAGACATCTTTCCCTTTCGTTGTATAAGAGCGAGATACGGATATCTGAGCTATTTGAACAGCTGAGAAACTAATTAATTTTTTTTTTTGTAAATGTCAGTAGTTTCGTAGATTCGAACGATTAATGTTCGACTTTCAAGAGATAAACAAGTGAATTCTGTGAATTCATTGGTCGTAAGAGCAACGACAAGTCAATTAAAAAGAAAAAAAATGGCGATTCTTACTATATTCGTCAGTCTGGGCAATAATCGGCCGACGTAATTTTTGAACGATCCATTCGTTCAATTTGCAAGTCACAAGCGATACGTGCTAATAACTGCTGCATGACAGCGACAAGTTTGACGACGAAAAAAGCCAAGCTCCCTTTTAAACGTCAATTTCGTATAATTAACTCGCAATCTTGTTCGATGCAAAACCGCAAAATTACGCAATTCGAGCCTACTATCTACGACTTGTCACTTGTCAATTTCCCAATATTATCAATTACTGTACATCGATATATGCATTATTATAGCGCTGGTGTCTGCTCGCGTGTAAAGTAAAATGGATTAATCCGCTACCGTGAGCCACGAATTCGCAACTTGGATTGCTCGCAAAATCACATTTTTTTTTTTTTTCTCCCTCCAAAGAAATTGGCGTACGCGAGTGAATCCGAATCGCGCGAGTTCTCGCGTCGCTACGGTTTTCAACGCGCCGCATAAATATTCCATTCTCCGAGAAGATCGAACACACGTTGAATGGCGTTTGGCCCGGTGTAATAAAATGATAAATGTCTCCGGGATTGGTTCCAGGAGAGATCGACATTCCCTCCAGGAACGACGAAACGGGTGAATGAAGAGGCATCGCACGCTTGGCATGTTCCGCGTGTCCGCAGCATATTCATCCGTCCGGCAGCCGGTCATATAGAATCGTCGATTCCGCGGCGAATGCCGGAGAGCGTTGATAATTTATTTGTGAGACGTTGCCTCCCGTCGAACGTGTCCCACCTTCGCAATCGTCCGACTGACCGTCGACATTCTGGATTTCGCGCCTTTTTCGTGCGTTCCATTGTCTTTCGCCACAGGCGAACACGAACAGAGAGTGCCGAGGGAGGCAACTCCGCCTTTTTCGGCGATACGACACCAGCCACGGTTTGCCACCGATCATCGTGATGTTTATTAAAACGAGCAGCAACACACAGGCGCGACACGCGGGTTGCAATTGCTACCGGACGCGCATTTTTATAGCGGGGGAAATGTCACGTACCGATCGTGCGCTCGATGACGCCCGTTGTTCCGCCGATCGCCGCGCATCGGAACTCGAGGGAAATGTCAATGAGCCTGCACCGAGCAGCTGGCATATCCGGTTCTCCAATTTTACCTACGCGACCGACCTCGCCGGACTCTGCCGAAAATATAAGCGCTCGACCAAACGTTCGAAACAGGCATACACCGAAACGCGCGCGACATCCATCGATCTGAAATTCGTTCGGTCGTTGTTTAACGCGTTCGTGATAAGAATACGCAGGTTAAAAAGCCTTAAATGCGCGTAGTATAGGAGGTCAAGGGATGCGTGTACCATTGCACTGGAACGATCGTGTATAAGACGATGGCGCATGACGTCGTCGGACGTGTTAAGGAAATACGGCAAAATCTACGAGTTTACGATTCCACGCGTGTAACGTTGGTAGGTTCGAGGAGAAACGAAATACAAACTTTCTAAACGTCCAACGATCCAAGATTCTCAACCCTCGCAACGTTCGGATGAATCCGCTTGGCGTTATTTAATTTCGCGTTGTCTAGGTGCGTGATCGATATTCGAGAAACTCGTGCGTTTAATTAACGCGGTTTCTAACATTCGCGTAACCGTCGTCTTCTATCTACGTACGTATCCAGCACATGGAACTCTCAGTTAAGAACTCGTCTTACGATCGGTTATCGTTAATTGTATTAACGCGAATTCATCGCGCTTTTATATTTATCACTCTAACAAAATTCGGAGTGAAAATTCGGAAGCGCCAAAGGCGAACTTTCCATCCGCCAAGTTCTGACATATTCCAAAGTGCCAAATAATGAAAAATCATTGAGATAATTCAACATTCGTGTCAGGACGGTTGTACGGGGGAGAGGGTCGAAGGGTAGAAAGTGGTAGTTTTCCAGCGTGTCGCGTCGTTTTCCTTGACTTTGACCGATAGCCTAGCATGGGCTCGCGCTCTGTTATCTTAACGCACGCGGAAAGCGAAACGATAGAAAAAGGGAACGAGCCACGCAGAATAATTAAATAAAAGAGAAAGTAGAAGAAAAGAAAGATGGGACGAGAGATGGTAAATCGCATGGATGGAAATAAGAGACAGGTAACGCTCGGGGGTGGAATTGTAAGGTGAGGCGAAGAAGCGGAGAAAAGGAGGGAATCGAAGGAATTGCAGAAACAAATGGAGTTCGACTTTTCTGTGACAAACGAGCGCCCCCGAAATGTCAATCAAACGACCGTACTGGCGCATTCCGAGCCACTCCACCTGATTTGGTTAGACGTCCAGATATCGAGCAGCTGCGTCGCTGTTCACAAGTCGAGTCACGTGGAATTCGAGCCACGGCACTGGCCGGTCGGCGTGTGTTCTTTATCAGCGAATTTCTGATAAACCTGGTCACCTTGTCTCGCGCGCGAACCTTATCGAGATGCCGAAGAAGCTGCGTCTCGGTAATATATCGTTGCCATCGTCGAATTTTGATACTTCGATCTTGCTCTCGTTTCAGCAACGAGAGAGATTTGTAGCGTTTTAAGAAAATGTTCGAACGTAAAATTAAGACGAGAAACCACGAACATCGGTAGCAATTTTTTCCCTACTGCAACGTGAAATTTTTGTGTTCGTTGATGTTACACAGTATCGAATATTGGCTGGAAAATAACCGGAAGAACGTAGCAGAGTTAACAGCGTGATAGAGCGCCTTTCGCGTAAAAGGTCCCATAAGATGAAATAGCGAATCGAGTAAGTTACGTTGGATGTTGTACTTATGTTTATTTATTGTTATGTTGCATGTTAGACTTGTTATGGACTCGAAAATAATGCCTGATATTTTATAGAGATTGTTTAACCATCTTCTCAAGTTTGCATGCGATGCGAAGTGATTGTTGGATTTCAATGAAAATTATTAAATTTCAGATAGTTTTTAAATATTTGGTTTTCGCGTTTAATCGTCGTGTAATTCTACTCTACCCTACTCTTCGTGTTTCAGAGACGATTGCTTAGTGTTCTTTCTTTTTTCTTTTTTTATTCTGGATGAGGGGATATCGACGTTCATTCCTCGTGTGCCAATTTTCGGTAGATTCGTAGTGGCATGACAAAATACGACAAACCAGCGTAATATTTTAAAATATCAGCAGTAATAGCTGACGCGTAAGACCGTAACAAAATATATGCTTCATTGTATAAGATTTAAGAGAAGCATATTTCGTGGCGAAGAATTTTGGAGCGGAATGGTCGGTATATTTAGACGAAGACGGACAAACTACAACTAAGCAGTTACACGAGGGATTTCAATATCCAGCACAAAAGTCTCCGTTCGTGTAATGATTTCCAACTATGGTACAATTTAACCTCGAAGCATTCGATCCAATTGTATTTTTCTCGCGTCAAAAAATATCTTTTTACGACTACGTACATTTCCAGATACGTCTCAAATGTCAATCATAATAGATGATAATGAAACGATGTAGTCATAATCATAATACGAATAGAATCGTAATAACTCCAGTCTCGCTAGTCGATTGCGGATTTTTATACATTTGTGGAAAATTTGAAGGTGCGAAACTACAGGCGATGCGCGTAATATACAAAATAGAGTATTATATCGTGTTAGAAATTTCTATTTGAAATACCATCTCGTATGTTCACGAAAAAATATAAAAATGAATAAAAATCCACGATGTTCTCACTGTAGAGCGAACAAAATTTCAACATTCGCGATTCGTTAAAATTTACCAACTACGCCGAGTCATTCGATAGAATAACGTAACATAAAATACAACTCCCGCCCCTCTTATGGTGTCACCAATAATCTCTTAAATTTAAATAATTTAAAAAAGGAAAAGAAAGAGACAATAATTTCAAATATTTCGTACAACGCGCATAATATGCGGCTGAAAGGTTGCACCGTAAAAATCCGAGGATCGCAACAGGGTCATAACGATATCGCGAGGGTGGAGCGGTCGTTGTTCGCCATTATATATCTTCTGCGATTCGAGATCGTTGGATGGGAAAAGTCTCGCGGGAGAGACGGAACGCCCAGTTCTACGAGATCAGGATTGATCGTTACATTTATTCGTAAACGGTGGAGACGCGCTGGTCAATCAATAAACGTCAGAGTGTGCAACTTCCGAGAGGCGTTTTCGCCGCGAAAGCGATAATTTTACTCGGGTTCGGGTCAAGGTACATCGTCGCGCGCCACGGTGGCATTCGACCACTTTAGAAAGTCGACGCTGCCAGCCCCACGACGATCCTCCGCTCGCCGATATATAAATATTAATAACTACAATATCGTAATTTCAGAAACAATGCGCGACACGGCCACACCCGAACACCGCGGCCTAGTTACATGCAAGCCACGACATTAAAAAGCTGTTTCCTTGTGGTTCTCTATCCGCGTTACACCTACTCGATCCCTGACTCGAGCACTTTTGGTATCGGCTCGATTTTTAACCGATAACATCGTAAGAATGCTTCCAATTCGAAGATCGACGAGTTATTTCAAAGCACGACGAATAGTAAGCGAATAATGGATAATAATATATCGTTTATTCGTTATTTATTTCGTGTACCGAGGATATAATAGCCAGTATTATAATATTAAGAGTGATTGCAGGGGAAGCCTATTTATTCTTCGACAAATTTCACGATCGATTTTTAATCCATAACACGGCCAAAAGCAATAAGAAACGACGAGTCGATCGTTTTAACGAATTATAAGAGGAATAGATTTTTCCTTATCGACAATTGGTTTTTAATTGGCGACGTTTTGACATAACGTTCCTAACTCGAGAAACGTACGATATTCTGAAGTAAATGGAACAATAAGGGACGCGGCAATTCTTCCTCCATCGCGTAATTTACTACAGGGAAACTAGAATTTCGCTTATACATTGACGTTTCGTTCGTAACGCGATAAAACAATTCCAATTTAAAGATCGACGATTTATCGTGCGGCAGTGTGAACCACGAGGAACGATGCATATGCCGATCGTGTGATATACCGCAAATCGATCTGTAGATTTAAATAATCTATTTTTAATGGATATCGCGGAAGAATATTTTTACATCGCGATAAACATCATTTTGCAACGTAACGTTACGAAGCTGTTGGCATAACGTTTTAATCGTGGAAACGATGCGAAGCAGATCGGAGCCGCCAGCACCGTGAATTATTGCGTTCCACTTTGTCCTGTAATCATGATTCTTTCATTCCGTTTTCTTCTTTTTTTTTTTTTTTTTATTTATTCGTTTTGATTTCACAAAGAATTGCGTAGTTATTAGATAGGAGAGCGAGATAAGAGACTCATATCAGCGAGTCGTGAATCGTAAAACATCTTTTTGCCCGGTTACGTTTAAAAATACCGAGTGGTATGTTCACTCGCGGCTGATTTGTTTCTTTTCTATCCAGTCTTGTCGCGCGTTCGTTCACGATCGTGGAACTGCAAAAATTAAATCACACGAATAAGGAACTGTTCGAATTCGATCTCGTTACACGCACGCATTCAAACACGAACGTTCATTGGGAATCACAGCTATAAAAGAGCCATCTAAACATTTCCAATTCTTACGCTTAAAAGCGTTCGGTTTTTACACGTTCGCTTTAATTTCCAGTTCTTACACGTCCAACTATAAACACGTCAAAATTTCCAGCCCTTATACGGATGACTATAAACGTCAGAAAATTTGCAACTTTTATATCTTGTGATTAATGTGACAAGGAGTGAGGTGTTTGCAACCATACCCTTAACATCTCACGAGAGAAATAATTTATCATTTTCCCCGTAGAGAGGAGTATATTCGCGAAAAGAAGAAGAACGATAGAAAACTTCTTTATTCTTGTTCCACGGGCATAGAGCCAACGTAACGCAGACTATTTTATTACATAAGAATTGAACTCGTGATTAAAAAGAAAAAAAAGAAAAGGAACTGCTTCGTTCAAGTTCGTCTAATCGGACTTTGTGTCGTGTTTCTATCTTGTGCCTCGTATTTATATCAAAGTTGAAAATTTTTTAATAATTTTACGGTCGTCAGAACTGATCGCATTGCGTATTACGCGCGTGTACTTAAAAACGAATCGTTATAATTCGTTTAATAAATTTACTCGGGCGAATTGTCAACAAGCGTCGAACAGAGAAACGATAGCAAATGTATAGTGAATCGCAGGAATTGTCAGGCTGTCACAGTGGTCATGAATGTCATAACGATGTCAACGTTCAAGGTAAGTAGTCGACATGAATAATTAATTTCCTTTATTCGACAAATAAGCCGCTTGCTCCGTGGATTACAATAAACCGAATATATCTCGTCAATTTGCCGCAATAAGATTAATTTCTTTTCTTCTTTATCGTCCGTCACGTCGCTCTCGTCGTCGTTTTCGTCAATTTTTACTTCCACCTAATTATCGCCTTCGTCACATTGTCGTTCCATCCGTCGTCGTCCGACTTTCACGTAGGTTATAACATAATTTCATAACATAATCGTTATTCGATTCCATGATACGTCACAGACAGAGAATCCACAAACATCTACTCAACGAACACATCTTTACACGCGATACAAACGGATCGCAAACGTAAACTCGTAAATTTCGCAACCTTCGTATTATGAAAGAGAAAAGCTTGTCGCTGATAGGTGCTTACTTCTGAGAGGTTTAATCGAAGACGGGAGGGAAACGAAATATCACAGCGATTCTCGGCTTTAGTGAACGTAAATAAACGAAATTTATTCGCGTTCGCGGATTTGTCGGGAACAAGCGTTTTATCGCGGAGGATTTATATCGCGGCCGGTCTCTCGAGGAAATTCCGTTGAAAAATGTGCCGCGCATAAATACCGAATCAAGAAACTAAATTCCGCCTGGCGATTACGCGAGGAAGTCGACTTCCGTGCGTGGGCGGCTGTGTATCGAACAATTAACGCCACCAGCCGCAGATAAAGCGACTAAGAACGGCTTAGGAGAGCGGGAGAAACGTTTTCCTCCACCTTCGCGCTTCCAAAGAAACGCTCGATTATCGATTAACAGTTTCTCCTGCTCTCGCTCGATTATTCGATCGTCACTGTGACTATCTTAATGTCTAATATCCTTTTACGGCTACTACACGCTGTTTAACCTTTTAAGTGGTAGAAGGCTTCTGCGATCACTGAATTCCAGATTAATAAAAATAGATCGATATCGTTCGAGAAGGGTTCTAGATTTTCGTCCTGTCGATACGATATTAGTTTGTAGCTAAAAGAATTAGAACGCGGAAATAGAAACAGGGGATTTGTGGATCGAAACGAATCATTACGTTCGCACGATTGACGATCCGTACGACGGATCGATTCGTCCTCGACACTTGTCAACCAAATCTTTCTCATAAACAGATAATTGAGGTAACACGTTATTGGACTCGTAAAACATTGCTCTTCGACTCGTCGATTCAAACACGTGTTTCTCAAAGAATCTTGAACGCGTTGAGAACGAGTCACTGAATCGAGTTACCGAGGACGTAAAATACAAAATTTCAAACAAAAGAATTAACACGAACGGCGTTCAAATATTCTTTCGTCTGGGTAGTCGGAAAGCTTAACGATCGGCCGATTTATTTGCCGTCGATGGTATCAACGAAAATACAGGGGAACGAACAAACGACGAGAAAGAAGAGTTACGCGATATTGTCTCTGCTCTTCGCGGAGGGCTAGAATCGAAACGATGAGAAATTGCGGCGTAACGCTTTGTCTCCTTGCTATTTTCACGTTAAACCGGTTAAAACGGTAAAGCCCCATCGTCCACTGTCCCCTCTAAATGCCCGTCATTTGTTGGCGTGAGCGTATACTTAAATTAAATTAAATCAAGAACATGTGACCACGCGGCCAGTCGTTTTGCACGGACGATTAAGAAACGTTATTCGACTGAATTCCTGGCGAATCGCGGTCCAGTGGAGATCATTGAGACATTTTGTCTCTAGTATTTACCACAATACCGTGCGTAAAAAGACATCTCGTTTTAACGACGAACGAATTAAATAAGTTCGGCACGTCGAGAATAGAAAAACCAAGTTCACCGTGCTTAACTCGTCAAGAACGTTTCTTTTCTACTTTCACGCTACTTTCTTCAATCTACGTTATCGATTCGCGGTTTTCCATATTCGAGTTCTAAGAGAGCTAAGAGAGAATTTCGAATTTCGATTTGTTCAATATTTTTCTGCCCTTCCATCTAGATTCTACAAGGTTTGCGAAACTTGAAGAAATCAAAGTATTTATCCTTTTAAACCTTTTAAAGTTCGTCTACGACCGTTGTTTGTCATTTCAAATAATTCGTGGAACATCTTCGCGTAACCCGCCTTTACGCCCCATTTCGCTATTCCCTGTCCAATAACTTAAATATCAAAGAAAACGCGATCAGCAGAGACGACTACACAGCTTTCCACGTCGAACGATCAAAATACGTTTTTCCACACCCTGACAGAATATTCCATTCGCCCGACTTTTATGCATAATTTCGCAACTCGCTGGCCAGTAACCTAAACCGGCAAGGAAACGCGAAGAACGGAAGCAGTGTTCGACACCGAAGAACCAGTTCACGCCTAAAGGATCTACCATTACAGGAAGCGGGAAGCTTCCGTCTCTCAAACACGAGCTACGATTTCCGGAGACGTTGGAACGGCCGTCCGTTTTCGGGAAGAGATCAGACGAGGATTGACGAAGCGAAATGAAGAAGCACCGTCCGCGGAGACAAGCGGCGGCCGGGTGAAATCGTAAATTTAAATTTAGAGAGAGGCTGGCGCGGGCGCGCGCGCGCGCCTGCACACCGCCCCCACTTTTAACGCGGGCGTCTTCAGATTTCGCCGTTTTCAAGCGCGAAGAGATCGTATTGGGAAAAAGTGTGGCGGTTCTCTCGGCGCGGTGGCTGCGATTTGAAATTCAAAATGTAGCGCGGATTGACCGGCTTTCGCCGTAAATTGTCCCGGGCCGCCGTTCGGCGGAAAAAGTTGTTGGGATTTTTAAGAGGAGCACGCGAGGGCCTCCAATCGCCGGTTCTCATCGGATCGTCTCAATAAGGAGACGAATAGGCCGTTCTGACTCTTGGTCCCAGGCAAAGAAAGCGCCGTGTATTCGCCCCTTCTTCTCTCCTTCCGAGCTTCTCTTTTCCTTTTTCTTTCTTTTCTTTTTCTCCCTTCTTTTTTTTTTCAACTGAGAGAATTTCGATTTCTTACCGCGTTTGCTCGGACGATTCCGTGCATTTTGTTTGATTTCGTAGATGCCGTGACGCTTCTTTCGTTCCGTAGATTGGCCTGGCATTTGGAGAAATTTCGCGTAAATTACGGTACGAAAACGTTATGAGATTTTGCGAAGATCTGGCAGCCGTCGTGGCTGTTCCTTCGTCTCGTAGATCGACTCGAGGTTTGCGAGACTCGTGCGTGAATTACGACACGACGACGTGGATCGTGCAGATCGTGAGACGCTGCGACTGTTCTTTCGTTCGATAGATCGGTCTCAGAATTGCCAGGATTTCGTGCAAATTTTAATGGAAATCGTTGCGCGCTCGTACGTGGCAAAGCTTCGATTTTGGATCGTGATAAAAATCGTTCTCAGCCTTTATGACTTTGATACGTAAATCTTAAGACTGTAGAGCTTCTACGATCTACGTCGATCATAATTACGTGACACTTTTTTTCGTTCCATCGGATCGATCCACGAACTGCGAACTCTCTCCGTCAATCATGACGAAGCTCGTTCAGAATTTCCACCAAGATATTTTCAATAACGTTTGCTCCTCTCCCGTGTAACGAATCTATTTTAAAACATAGAAACTTCCACGCCGATAAATTGCCAATTCTGATCAAAATTCTCCGAAATCTCCCTCGAGATTGCCATTCGGTAAACAATCATGCACGATACGGCAGTCACACAGAAATTGTAATCGAGTCGTTTACGGGACTAAACACAGGAACTACATCATTGATACTATTACGTCAGTGACGCGCACGAGTAACGGTTCACGGCTTATAAAAACATCGGAGTTAATCCAAAGAGAATAATCGTCTCGTGGATCGACGAGGTTCGAAAAGAGGCGTCGCGTCGCGCGGATAATTTTTATCGTCACAGGGTTTTTTAATCGGATCTCCGGCCGGAACGTGACGCTGCTCGCACGCGATATCGTTTCGTGTCCATGTTCGCGCGACGTTTCTTTTCCTTTCTTTCCTTTCCTTTCGTCGGTATTCCGCAACGGTACGCGAGAAACCGGAGAGTTCGACGAGGGGACCGGAAATTAATTGCTTGCACGGCAATCGATCCCTGATTATTTCGTTACGTCGTACGCGAGACCGATTACTGCTGACGCGGAAAAGTCATCGCCCCGGTCGACTCCCCACTACTTCGAACGCCTACACGCCTCATTTTTTTTTCGATTTTTCGCCGAATAATTTCCTGCCGATTAAGCGTTATTCGATCGCCGAATTAATATACGCGTTACATCGTGCACTTATTGTAGAAACTGCGCCGAGATATTTTACAAAAAGGATCGAGCCGCAAGTTTTCGCTCGAATCGACAGAACGCGGATGCGTATTGCGACCTTGATCCTTGAGCCTAAGCATGGCCGATCCTTAAACACTATTATCTTTCATCGTCCCGAACTTTCTTTTGATATTATTCTTCTCTAACAACACCGTCGTGCTGTTATTTCTAATTGCTATCTTCTTGCGCAGTCAGCCTGGTCGATACAGACCGATCGTCTCGATTTTCTGCCGCCGTACACATTTCACTGTAACATTTCACCATATCACGACTGTTGTATACGTAACGCTATCGCTCCATATCGGGGCAGTTTTCTTCAATGAAAATTAGCAAGCGAAAAGTTGAAGCTCGTTGGACAGGTATAGCACAGAGATATACTCTTCTAAATCTTATCGAAATACTTTGACGCAAAATGTTTGATGTATCGATCGATGTAACGATGGAAGATCGGCAGACTATCGGTGACCAATATTGGTGATCGACATAGTAGTATCGCTTCTGCCTGGAAGCTATAGGAGTCGGGAAGCTAAAGAAGTTTTCACAACTTTGACAGACGAGTTGCAGAATTGCGGAACCGCTACGTCAGTCGTGACGTCGCCTGGTTATATTCTCGCGTGCTTGAACAAAGGTTTACAACGGACCATGCAGTGTTGAAATCTCGTGCATCGGGGGGAAAACTAAAGAGAAATCCGAAGAAACCGAAGCTTCCTGATAAACCTAATAAATTTCGCACTGGGCCCGCTGCACTTTCTCAGGAACGCGAATACGAAAAATCCTTCTCGGCAAAGTAGGCAGTTAGGGCCGAAATATCCTGCCACGAAACACTTCTAGTATGAACTAGAAGCAAGCACCGAACGATCGAGCAGACGGTTGCGTTTCACAGAAACAAGGAAGCGAGCGAGGTTTAACATTTGCTCGAAGGAGAAAAATCCCTCGGGTCGTTCCGCGCGAAGAAATCGGCCGATTTCGCGGAGATAAAAGGCCGGATCGTGCAACAGAGAATCCAGCTGACCTACTTGCCACTTGCATTCTTCCGTTGCAGTGTCTCTGCGCGCTATCGTCGCCGTTAGCGCAGGTACACGCGCGATATAGCGCGTTCCAAGCCCGTATCGCGTATCTCGCGTTTTACGATCCGCCATGCACCGCGACCAAAAAGTCCGTTTCAAGAAAACTGGAACTGAACAGTCGCTCGAGAAGTCGGACTATTCGATCGATAACGGGCGGCCAGTCTGTCGCTTTTCTTTCCTTTATGTATATAAACGAGGACGTTTTACTGCGGCGATTTGTCCGGCGTCACCGCTAAATTTCTACGTCCGTTTTATCACTTCCCCTGCTTTGTTATCCGTTTAAACCGTCGAGAACTAATCGGAGACAGCGTTCCAAGTTTGGATTACACGCGTTACATTTCCTGATTATCGCACGGGGGCCTGAGGGCGGTTCGATTCGTTTTTACGCCGCGGAATGGCGAGAAAAACGAATTCGATTTTTCTGAATTGTCTTCGCGTTGTCGTCCGCAATCCTACTCTGTGACAGTGTCTCAAGTCACGTGAGAGTTAACAGGCTTGAAATTTCAATTAAAAAAATAAGCGCGCGTTGTGATTCTATTAGGTTGTCCGAAAAGTTTCTTTCGTTTTGTAAGGAGACCATGGATACACCGTATTCTCCGTTTTATATTATTTTCGTGGAATCGTGTATGATCGTAATAATAGAAATAGAAGAAAATGGATCGCAGATGATTCGATGAAATAATATAAAGCGAAAAAAGGTTGTGCATCTATTGTTTCCTTACGAAAGGAAAGAAACTTTCGGGACAACGTAAAAGTATCAAGCGGATACGCGTTAACTGTGAAAGATCAAATGGTTTTGGAAATTTCACCGGATGTTAACGTTTCATGGATAGATTCTATTAGACAACTACGTTAGCACCGTCTTTGCATAGACAGAAGCGCGTAAGTCTTACGCGATTAACGATCAACTTGTCAAAAGCAAATGGTTTCGCTTCTGCAAGCTCGTTAATCGCGACAAGTTAAGTACAAATGATTGTACATTCTTTGGTGAATTTTCTACGCCGAACAGCAGCAATATATAAAAAAAAAAAAAATGTCCAAGTCTCTACCGTGTTATTACCTGACGACCGACTATATTCGTCTCTTCTTTCCTCTTTTCGGTAGAAAAATATGAGAGATTCGTGTACGAGATAAGAGTTTTAATGAAGCGTGGCAAGTATACATAAGGTAAAGTGTCAAGCTGGTGAAACCAGGTGAACCAAATATCGAAGTCGAGTTGGTCCTGCGGCGGTCTCTTCCCAGCAATCCGATTAACGTCACATCTGGCCAGAAGCGTGTGTTGGTGACTTTCATAAATATATGCCTCGTGCTGCATAATCATAAATCTAATGGCGTGTCTTGTCCGTTCCATAAATGACGCCGCTGGAATCCTCCGGGTGCAAAGACCCCCTATACGAATTCTTGTCCAAGCTTCGATCGAGCGCCACGAATTTGGATCCGCGAAATCGACTTTCTAATCCTCCTCCGAGACCTCCAACCTCCCACGCGTTGCTTTTGCGAAACTTCCCTCTCGTTCATTAGCACGATAGATGCAACTTTTTCCCGTCTTAACGAAGAAAGTAAGAAATTCTTTCTTTCCTAATCTCTCGCCCAAGAGTTTCGTCGATTCTATTCGCTGTCAGACAATCGGCAATTATCAACTAAAATTAATACGTTACCGCTGACAGAGAAATCTATTTGGTTATCTTTTGAATTTTTCAATTCGTACGGACGAGTGAGCTCATCACGGCCATATCGAAATTTCCACGCGTCGACGAACAAGTTTGTTCGTTCTTTTTGATTTTTCGGAGAAAGAATTTTTTGCCAATTCTGTGATTAGAATTAGAGACTGAACAATCGTTGGTCAACGGTTATTCCAAATCTAACGTCGTTTCTAGCTTTCGCATTCGTACAAACGATTCGTCGCACAGAGTTTCTGACGTTCCAACAGAGAAACAGCTTCTTTTCCAATCTTGTACGGTAGATCGTTATCGATTCCATGCGATTCTGCCAGTGAAACGCTATCGACGAGGCAGAGCGGGGAACGTAGGAAGCTCTGGATGGAAGCTCGGTCTAAAATTGCCCTGTCAAAAATTTCCTACACCCGAGAAAGTAGCCGATACGGACAAAAAGTAACAACGCGTGTTTTTAGGTATCCACTGTATCTAGCAAGAGACTGTATCTACTTTAAGAGAAGAAGACACGAAGATGACGAAGTTTCATGTAACCTGTCAAACCACGTACCGACGATCTGACAAGACCTAAGAAAACCCCAAGAAGAGATCCTAATATTTGCGACACCAATACTCCGTCCATCGGAATCGGCCAATTGCAAGAAAGAAAAAAAAAAAGAAAAAAAGAAAAGAGTAAAACGCCGCGAAGCTAACCTAAGAAGTGGAGGAATATAAAGCAGAGTCGACGTATAAAGTCTCGAGATCTGGAAGAAAATCCGCTTAGGAACAATGCAAGGACCTGGTCGAGGTCCCCGTTGCGGAGAAAAGCCGACGTCGGATGGCGGAGAACAGCGGCAATCAGCTGATCCACTTGGGACCAGTTCTCCGGACGAGAGCAACGCTGGAACGCGGTGTGCGTTCGCAGGTAACGCGACTGAAGCCATGCAAAATAAGTTGTGTAGGTGAGGCAGACACGAGAGGAGACGTGGCAAGGTAGAAATGCGCGAGGGTGGGAGGGGGGGAAGAAGTGAAGGAGGGAAAAAGAGAAGAAAGGAAAAGAAAAGCTGGAAACGAGGCTGTGCTGGCGGGGACAGCTGGCGACTGGAATGTGGGTTAGGCTGCCCATAGGTGGGCCGCTCTAATTATGAATTAATTCCTGAATAACGGTCGAACCCGTGCGACACGAGCTCGCCGATGAAAACGCGATCCGGAGAACCGGTCGCACACCGTCATCGGCCCCGGTGTTGTCCTCTTCTGTGCTCGTTTCCTGTTTCGTTGTCACTTCCTCCATTTTTCTCCGCCGCTGTCCAGGAAGAAAATTCTTAAACCTTTCGCGTAGCTTTCTCGGACAGATCGAAACGAGATTCGGCCTACAGTTTCTTCCGATCTCCGGCTTCGTCCATGTAGCGAGACCGTTTTCTGTCGCTTCCTCCATTTCTCTCGGTTATCGTCCAGAAAGAAAATCTCTTCGTCTTACGGTGACTCTTTAATTTTCGCCAGAGGTCCGAGACAGACTCGTGGTTCTCGATCTCTTAATTCTTAAATCGCTGCCATAGCAAGCAACTAATCGTGGTTGGTGGATCTACATGAACGTAACTGGACTCACGGTGTCGTCCAACTTGTCATTTAACGTGTATTTCGTCGATACACGTACAAGCGCGACCGGAACGCCTGGCAACGAAAATACGAAATTGTAAGGAGAATAATGTTAAAACGTACTGTGACAAATATTCTAATCCACGTCGATGTAATTGAATTCATTAAGTTTGACCGAGAAATACGGCGAGGCCTTGCTGGACGCAAGTGGCTAAATCCTTATGTACGCAGCCAAAATGCTGCGGTTCTGTCCAAGCGGATAAACAAGTTTGGAACTTCTAATAGTAATCGTACGTGTCGCAACCAGACTGCGACATTACCATGTTTCAGCAGCGAGAAAATAGAGTATAAAGATCAATTTGTGTTACAATGTAGCGATATATAGTTGAGACGGAATGTTAGCATGCAGAAAGTTGTTGGCAAATCTTGACCTGCTCTTTTTACATTTTACTGAAAGAAATTATAGGCAGGAGAAGAAAAGCAAGGACAGACCTCGGGTACGTTCGTTCACGCTACTTTAACATCGTTTTTTCGCTTTCTTCGCAAGAAGTTGTATCTAAGACTTGTATAAAGACATTTGTCAAACGCTACGGTATTTTGCATTATGTATTTTAATTCATCCATCGCGCTTACTATTCCAACGTCGTATTGCCAATAAATCAACAACGAACTCCACTAACTCAACTCCTGAACCTAAAACAACGGCGATTACGATAAAACCGTTTCCAATCTCCCACTGCCAAATTAATTCGTAAGCAGACACAAAGACCGACCATCGACGTCTGTCTCGGGATCCCACGACACAAGCTGTCTAAAAAATGTCCTCGATATCCACCGACTAATACTATATCTATCGTCATCTACGATCTATCGACTATCCTGATAAAATCTTTCCCAATTTCCCAATGGCCCGTTAAATCGCAACCAAACACAATGGGCTGCTGACCATTGGCGCCTGTTCCACGAATCCGCCGACACAAACAAATCTACCGACTCGACCCTCTTAAACCTTCAAACCGCTCCAACTATAATAAAAAAAAAAACCTTTCCTAATTTCCCAATGGCGGATTAATTCGTAACCGAACACCGTGGCTGACCATCGACATCTGTTTCAGGAATAACGCGACAAAAACCGCCTAAATCGTCCGCGTTATCTATCGACTTGGAGCAACTTTCCCCGGCCAGAATTAGTCTTGGAAACCCAGAGACCCAGGGACGCTCGAGTCTGAACGTAGGGAATGAGAACCGAGGCCGTTATCGGCTCTTATCAGCCGGCTTAATTGCGCGGTGTAAAATCGTGCGAAGAGCCGACCGCACGAGGTCTCCACTTCTTCGAGTCTCTCCTATCGTCTCTCCCCTGTGGAGGTGGTATTCCGGGTGTTCACCGGAAGGTCTCGAGTCGAGTGGTGGATTTCGAGGGAGCCGAGCATCCTGTCGTCGTTGGAGGATCGACTGACAGGGAGAAGCACGCGAGCAGCAAACCGCCTCGAGTCGCCATGCCACGAGGTGATGAATGATTTCTTTGACTCCAGAACGCGGCATTGACTTGTCGGATGGATCATCGTGACAAACGATCTCGGACGCGACGCGACACGCTCCTCCTCTTCGCGTAATTAGACATCGTCCGACGTGATTTCTGTTACGAATCGCGGAAAGAAGCGAATTACGGAGAAACGGTGGAAAGTACAGTTGCTTGCAAAAGCGTGGAAATATTCGTGGAAACAGTTTATCAATTGTACATCGCGTATATCGTACGGAATCAGTACTTCGAGATTACGTTGAACTCGTAATGGGACTCGAGTATCGTGAGATCGTGGCGGGAAGGTTTTGCAAAATTTTGTGCGAACCTGGAAGAAATGGAATAAGCTTTCTCATAATTCGAGCATGATACGTACGTAAAAGCTATAAGATAATTTTTTTTTTTTTTTTTTAGTGGCATGTTTTATAATGGAACTATCAAGCTCGAGGCGCTAAAATAGTTATTTTAACGTGTTTGAATTGTAACGCAAATTCTTCCGAGTTTCTCTAACAATTCTCTAGACATTTTATGTAGATTGCAATAGATAGGCATTCCGGGTTTTGATGAAGATTCTGTACGTAATGTAGCTGTTCCTTTGTTCGACAAAGAACTGTGAATATCGTACAGTATCGTACGTTACGAAGAAAACAGACACAAACAGTTCGACGCGCCTCGACAAAGAACGAAGCCTCGAGGTTCGATCTCTGGAAAAATTCCGTCTATCGGTTCAATCTGCGGAGAGATTTAGTCCAATGGTTGGATCTATGAAAAATATCGGCCTATCGGTTCGACGTACGGAAAAATTCAACCTATCGGCTATAACGCAAATTAGGAATATTTAAACCGATAGCTGGCCGATTACCAGCGTTCCGTTATTAATCGGTTAGTGCCACGTGATCGATGGAAATCATTAATTCACGTGTAACTGACCCAGTCTAGATTTATCTCGAGCGATCTTAATTAAACCCGTAAGTAGTAGCACGGGCTGGCAACGGCGTTATTGATACACGTTTGACAGAGTTGCATGCAAAATTCTGCGTTTCGTATCGAGCGGTGATAAACCGACATTCCAATCTCACTGACACACGACATCCAAATTGCCAACGATCTTTCGCTCGCCGTGTATTATTATCCCGCGCGTAATTCCACTTCAATGTTGCCATAACGACACACGACAAATCTTTTTACATTCTGGTAAATTCCTCGCGACACCTTCGTTTCTGAGATACATGAGATACACTGCCCGATGCAAAGTACATAGGGGTCGGATATTGGTACGTCGAGCGAGTTGCCAGAAAAGGAAGAAACGCATTGGCCTGGAAAAAGAAGAACGAAAGAGGCCTGACCAAATGGATCGACGATTCAATTTGATAATTATCGTTGCTTAATAACCGCAGAAGAATCGCATAGGCCGTAGATCTTGTTTCGCTGCTTTCCATTTCGTTCGTTGGCCGAAAGGATCCCGAAGGGATTCTTGCCTCGAAGGACAGAAATATGCGCGAGCCACGCACGTCTGCTGGAAAAGGAGAGGAAACCGGCCACGGTGGAGGGAGGCAGAAGAGCAAAGTCACCGATTTAAATTGAAGTCGGGGAACACCCGCGAGGGAGAAACATTCGCTGGCCTATCGGGTTTAATAACACCCGGCACCGACTCTATCTGAAATTACGGATGGTGCTTCGATCTCGGCCTCTTTCTGTCTCGTTTCTCCTTTTCCAACTGCGTTCGAAGATCGCCACGATACGCTACAACGTCGGCCGTGGATGGTCTTTTTTAAGAAAACAACGTACGAGGAACGATTGTTTTTATTTTCGTCTCTGCGGATTGACGTTTTCAGTAATTTACGCGGGCTGTTTTAATTATTGATCTACAGGAGCGCGATATACGATTCAAAGTCGGAATGCGCGTTCTTTCGTTAAAAAAAGAAGAGAGAAAAAAGAAAAGGAAGAAAAACGACAATCTCTTGTTTCGTTGTGTCTTCGAAAATTAGAGTTTCGAGTCATTTTCACGGAGCGTTTTCGCTGTTCCGAACCAATTGCAGTAACATATACCATAATGCTAAAAAAGGCAGGTTGCGTTGATAATGACTTTTTTTTTCATTTGTTCTCTTTTGAGCTTGAAGGTTAGCGTTTTGAATAGTCTACACAGGACGTTGTTAGTCCCTTTTAGAGAAACCGAAGGAACGTAATCTGTAAGCGAAAATAAAACAGCGTTCGCTGCGAACGCCTTACTATCGAGTTAGAAGGGAACGTAGAAGAGAACGAGGTTGAATTATGTCTGTAATAGTGAATTTGATATTTGAAATTACGAAAGATTGATTGTGATATAAGTAAAACGGCAGTAACTAAACGGAAAATTAATGCAACGAATTAAGAAACTCAACTACCGATAATCAGGGAATTTATTAAAAAAGTTCACACCGTGACGTGTCAGCTTCTAAAATGAGAATTCCAGTACCTGAAAGAATTACGACTTTCCTACTTAATAAATTAGGCAAATCGAGAATGAAAACGATATTGGGAAGATCGTAAAGCAGAATGGAATTGGGAAAATCCTGTACGCGTATAAAGATTTCTGGTGAACAAATTATTAGACTAACGATATAGAGTATATATAGAGAGAGATAGATAGATAGATAGATAGATAGATAGACAGATAGATATACAGATAGATAGGATAAAAGCTGACGAGTAATGAGACTTAGGGTCTCGATAAAATTAGTCGTTATTTCCGTGAAATTTGCATTCGCGGGAGCAACAACGTTTCTTATCTATATTTATAAGGCGGGTATTACTGAATTCTCGCTTCGACGATAATTGAAAAGCTGTTGAATTAGCTATTAATTCCTACGGTCTAATTTATGCGTAAGGAGCCATAACTATTCATAGAGAGCGCGGCGATATTCCATTACAGTCTGACAGAAAACTACAATCCGTATTCTCTGTTTTCGACTCGCCTTCCCTCCTCTTCTCTTCCTCGTCCTACTTCTCACTCTCTTTCCAATATCGCACGCGTGTGTTTTACTCGCGTAAATTTACATATACGCGTTGTAACAATCATCGAACGCAACGTGGAACAAACGAAACACGAATCGAAAATGAAATCCTTTCGCCCGTTGAATTAATCGTTTCAAACGCCCACGAGCAAGCGTCGCCTATTTATCAAAAATCACAAATACTCCATTTATCTCAATTTTCATTTATAAAATTGCAATTCGCAGATTGACTCGTTGAGAGGCAACGCCGCGTTAATTCAACGTGTCATTCGCGGTTTCGCTGTTTCTCGGCACCCTGATTACACAAAAGAATTCCAAGGATTTCTTTAACGCTCTTCCTTTCGTTGACATTCTTTCCACCTAGATTCTACGATGTTACAAGGCCAAAATGCTCGGCTCCTAACGAGGGAGCTCCCAAAACTATGCGCGTAACGTCAGCCACAAACAGACACAGTCGTTCTTCGGCTTAATGCTAGAAACAACTCGTCCTTTTTCCACGGAAATTTCATCGATTCGGAGCGACGGATTTTCCAAGGTTCGATCGTTTTTTTTTTTTCCTAAAGCAGAGGCGAGGCTTTCCTCCTGTGCCGCGATAAACTTTCTCCTACGCGTTGCGCCTCTTAGTTTCTTCCGTACAAATTGTATACGTTATTGGTCCGAGGTAGTCGAAGCGCTAACGTCGGATTTTTCAGATCCGTTACGAAACAGAAACGGGAATATTCATGGACGAGACGTCGACAACGTCAAGCGAGATTTGCATCAAAGACGTACGCCACGCTCGTAAATCCTGCTCTCGGCGCACACTCGGCTCGCTCTCGATGGATCTGTGCCTCGGCGTAAGTCACCTAATAGAGTATCCAGCGGTGGCGGCGTGGAAAACGACGAATACGAAATCGATAGAGTCCCTTCTCTCTCGGTGCGACAAAGCAACACGAGATCCTCGTGTTCAGCATCGCGGCGAGGATGCACGAAGAAGAATAGACGCGACGCCGGCACATGTGGCCGTCATTAGTCATTCGAAATTCTTCTGTCTTCGCTTTTTAATTCGTGCATCGAGATCGCCGCGGTTTCACGGCCGCGTCGAAGCACGGCCCGAGGCTAAGAGAAGAAGAATACGGCCGAGCAGAGTGAAGCACACGCGTAACGACAAAGACAACGGAAAGGGCAATGGGAAGGGAAGAAGAAGAAGAAACAGAAGAAGAAGAAGAAGAAGAAGAAGAAGAAGAAATGGGAGAATGGTTGTAAAGGGAGGTGAAGAAGTGCACATTCGGACTGGAAGGTTGGAAGGGAGGGGGGAATGAGAGAAAATCACGCGTGGTTCGTCATAAGAGGAATTCCTTTAGCGATACTGGGCCCTCCATCTCCTCGTCTCCTTCTTCTTCTACTTCTTCTTCTTCTTCTTCTTCTTCTTCTTCTTCTTCTTCTTCCCTTGTCCCGACTGTTTCGTCCCTCCCGTCCCTTCTGGCCCACAGACCCCGTGCTTTTTTACTGGTTTATGGGATTTTTTTCACGCGGACCGCCGAGTCGTACATCAGAGAAGGCTGACTGAGGTCTTTCTCTCGTTTGGATCCCCCCTCTTTCTCTCTTGCACCGCGTGTACGCGCGTTCCTTCGCCTCCTTTCTTTCTTTCTTTCTTTCTTGTTCGCGTTCGTTTTCTCTTCCATTCTTTCCTTGACTGTTTCTCTGTCTATCTGTCTGTCTGACTGTCTCTCTTTTTCTCTGTTGATCGCGGTTGAAGGGTCGTGTGCGTGTTGCCGCGAGGGAGAAGGAAAGAGGAGACGAACGATAAAAAAAGAGCAAATGCCAGCCGCCATAAAAACAACTGAAAGTATTAAAAACTTTAGGCCTTTTACTGCCGAGCTGCCTTCCCGAGGAAGGTACAGTCGGACGTATACGAACGACCCGCCTCGAGAACGCCGTCTCTGATGCCGTCTCATCTTCCCTTCGTTCCCTCCACGCTTCGTCGATCGATCGTAATTGAATAATTGTTCGGAAACTTCCGATCAAACACCCGGGGCCGCTACTTTGACTCTGCGTATCTCTCGATCCCCCGATATTTCCATCGTTGCCGATTCGCGCGCTTCTCGTAGGAGTTCATATTTCTGACGATCGCGCCAATTCCGTTAAATAGACGTCGTAGTCTACAGTCTCGTTAAATCGTAGCTGACTCGTCGTAAGCAAGTGAACGAACAAGCTGGAGAGACGAAAGAGGCGACAGAACAACAAGGGATTCGCAGGCAAGAAGATTATATTGTAACAAGCCCGTGCCAAAATCAAGCCGCTTAATTCGATTTTATAGATTACAGGCAAGAAGTTTCGCCGGTCCAATTTACCAAACACGCAATCCGGCACACGCAGTCCGTTTCTTTGAGGATCCAGAGGGGCCAGAACTGTCGAGAATTCGGGCGATTCGGAACGCGTTAGACCAAGAAGAATTCATTTCCACGCGAAACCCGATCTATCGGCCGATCCTTCTTATCTTTTCTTCTTGCCGCGAGGGCACACGCCGACAACAATTCGTGACCCGACGAAACCGTGAAACACAGGGAAAAACAGCGTTCGCCTGGGTGGCGGATAGTAACGAATATAGAGTAAGAGAGAGAGAGAGAGAGAGAGAGAGAGAGAGACGGGGTGAGGCGGGCAGAAGCAGAAGGAACGAATGTCGGGGATGGAGGCTGCGCCTCGTAAAATTATCGTACTTTAATAAAACGTGTCGTGCGAAACGCGAGGATAACGAGAAAATATAGGGTTCGAAAGACTCGTGAAATTTATAGAGCGATCGCCAGGTCCGCGAGCAAGACGAACGAAAGGAGAGAGGGCGAGAAAGAGAGAAAGTCACTTTTTGGGATGGTCAGGCCGGGTTTAGTTCGGAGGCACAATAAGATGCCGAATAAATCAACGGAAATACCGTGAGTATCGAGCTCGCAAGTCGATGTTTTACGATCGAACGTGATCGTCGAGCCTTGAATCCACCGTCGAGACCAGAAAAAAAGCTTGAAAACAAGTTTTACAGTTTCCCCATTTCCTCGCTCGTGATACGCGTACCACACGAATGGGATGTTCCCCCCTCCTCTACACGTCGACTCCTCTTTACCGCAGTCATCGATTTCAATAAATATTTCATCGCATATTCCGCGAACGATTACGGATTCGTTAGATGATTTTTGTCGGCGTTCGAACGAAACGTGCGTGGTCGTGTAAGGTTGGTTTACACGCTGTCATGTAAAATAGGTTAATAAACGTGCTAATAGGGGATCCTTCCTCTGTGTCCAACGTCATTTTCCTTTTTCTTTCTTAGAAGCTCTTCTTCTTCTTGCGTGCGCCTGCCCTATTATTTTTAAGCGATTCATAGAGCGCGGTTACTTGAAAACGATCGATTTGCTTCTGCCATTTCTTACCGCTTTTCTCGTCGATGGGGACTCTTACGGATCCGTCGATAATTCCAAGCGTAAAACGTGGAAACTGTCCCTCCGAACGAGGAAGGGGACGTGCGAAGAAGGTCGGTTTTGTTCGATGGAAATTTTGGAATCGTTGCGCGAGACCAGATACCTCTCAAGTCTAACAAGGAAAGGTAATCGTGTTCCGTCTCTCCTCGGCAAATCTTTTCCAATTTCCAAGTCGCTCGGCTCGCCGCTAACGTCGAACGTGAAAACCATTTTTATTCGTCGCGCGAGGCTGGCCCATTTTTATAACGAACAAAAAGGAACGTAACAACGCGAGAAACTTTCTTAACGCGCGAATCATCCGACCTGTCAATAACCCCGACGAAACTCTCGAACTTTGAGAACAACCTTCGAACGAAACAAAAAAAAAAAAAAAGAAAAAGAAAAGAAAGAAAGAAAGAAGAAACGTGGAAACGACAAAATAGAAATCAAAGAGGAAAGGAAAAGCAGCCACTTAAATGCCGGTCACTGGATGGAAATTTTTAATCGTGGCCTGAGATCAGCTAGTTCAAACAGCGCTAATTTGCGCGGGCAGATTACGCGGAACCGGCGGTGATAACTAAACAACGGTGTGAAAAAAGGATAAGAAGGAGGAAGCGGATCGCAGCGGAGGCAGAAACGAGAGACGGTAGCGCGACATAGCGAAGGAGTACGACGTTCGTGATTCTCTAATCTCTGCAAACCATCCCCCGGACCTCCTCTCCTCCGGTTCGGAGCGGAGGAGGCAAGAGTCTTTGGGTGCCCCTGGAGGGCACCTCGGCTACGTTGTACCGCACTGAGAGGGCCGCGGCAGCAGTAAATCTCGCGGACAAACAATCATAATTTTCGAAGAGCTAACAAAAAGCAAGAGACTCTTTAAAGGGAGCCGATGCCAGGCAACATGAAATGCGGCCGCCTCCGCGCCTCCAATTGTTTCGAGGTTTTCTTTCCTCCCCTCTTTCGCCAAAGCCACCGCAACCTCCTCGCCATCTTTTTCTCTCCTCGTCCTTTCCTCCTTTCCACCAGATTCGCATCCGCGTGTATCAACAAGTGTGCACTCTCTTCCCTCGTTGATTTCTTCATTCCTTTATCCGGAGTCTCTCTTGCCAATTGTCTTTTTACACCGATCTCTCCCCCTTCGCGGTTTCTTACACGTTTCTTTCACTTCTGTTCTTTTTTCCCCTCTTTCTTTCTTTCTTTCTTTCTTTTCGCTTCTCCTCCTACGGCCTGTTTACTTTAGAACGTGTCGGTAGATCGATCCTAAATGGCTGTATCGCGAGGGGTTTCGCCGGTTTAAAGGGTAATAAGAAAGATTCCGTTGGAGAAGAGTCGCGGGCCTAATTTGGCGCAGCCATCGGACGAGCAGCTGCTTCTTGCGATTTACTTTAGGAATTCGCGGGGTGGATTGGACGTATTTCGAGGCTGAAAAAGGAAGAAGGTTGCCGCAAAACCTTCAACTCGCGCGCGGGTTTTTAGCCTCTTTAACGGAGGACATTTTCGAGCGAAAGAGCGGAAGAAAGAAAGGAAGAAAGATCATAATTCAACCTGCACGTTCCCCTCCGATTCTTCTTCGCATTTGTGTCTCTTTCTATTTTCAATATCTTATTGGGAATACGCGAGAGGCGAGAAACGCTAAGAGCAAACGTATAGGAACTGTATATGCGTATATAGTATCCAACTGTATCTGTCGAAATGGAAGAGCCATTTCGATCGTATAGATCGTCGTTGAAAATCCTAATAATTCGAATCGAAATAATGGTAGAGCCCGGAGAGAACACGCAGAGATTTCGGCGTACGAAATAACACACGCTTGTCATCCATCGCGAATCGAAACGAAGAAGATACGTCACGCTAATCCTTCTAATATTTCCAGCAAACATTTCACCATAGATATACACGTATGGTTTCGCTTACCGAATCGATCGCAGCTACGCGAGAACAGAAACGAACGATAAACCCGCGAGGCCAGCGTCAAACGCGATCGAATCCGATAGGCGTAAGGGAAAATTTCCAAACGACACTGCGTGAAACATGAAAACACCACCTGTTCCGAGACTCTTTGTTCTTTTCTCTTTCTCCGAAGACGGCAAATTGCAAGCCTCGTGGTATTCAACGTCTCGCGAGTGGTTGGAAAAAAAGAAGAAGAAAAAGAAAGAAGAAAAAAAAGCGAAGGAAATATACACGGCGGGATGGTTAATTCTCGGTGTGCACACCTTTATCGAGCACGAAGTAGGAAGTTCTGAAAACGAACAGGGGCAGTGCTTATCGAGGGCCGTGATTCTGATTACAGGCTCTCGGGACGAAGAAATCGTCAGGCATGGTTCGCCATAAAAATTCACCCCCGGCCAACCCTCGGCTCCGATATCGCGTTTCTTTCCGTGGTTGGTTTCTTAAATCCCGCTAAGATAGCATCGTCGCGTAAAATCAGCCAGCGTTTCTCAGCTATTTCCACCCGGTCAGACCGTGAGCAGCGTTAATTTTCCGCTATAACCGAACGCGATATTCTCTTACTGGCAATTACGTGTATCTCACCAGGTGGAGAGGATCCACGCCGTTCGACAGCCATGTAACGTGCGTTTTGTTTGTTTGTTTTTTTTTTTTTTTTTTTCAGAATATAATCCCGCGAGTCGAACGAGCTCGGTCTCGCGCGAAACGATATTCTCTATACCGGGGTGGTGTTAGCCGCGAAATTTTTCCTCCTGCTACGAAAGAACAATGCGTCCATGCTAAATCCGGCTTCTGAAGCCGAGCCTAAGTGGCTGCCAACTACTTTACAGCCCTCCCCCTGCAATAACCCATCACTTCCCTGACATAATTCAAATACTTTGTTACTGCAGGCGCGCGGCAATGTTCACTCGCTCGTATAAATTATAAATAAACCGGGGCTTCGCGACCCGTTTTAATGGCTTTCCCGAAACTCAGCAACGGAACGTTCGGCTCGCTAACGATATTTCTACTAGACGACCAACGCTGATTTTGCTATATTACCGCGTCTTTATCTTTTTTTTTTTTTTTTGTCCAAAAAGCGCGAGATTATTCTCGACGATTCTTCCGATAAAGTCTAGTTAATAAAGGGTGTAAGACTCGTCAGGTATTTACCTCGGCTTCTCTCTTTCTCTCTCTCTCTCTCCTCCTCTCTCGCTCTCTGTTCCAACTCTTTCTCAACGAGTATCTCCGTTTCCTCCGCTTCTTGTCTCTCGTTTGGTGAACATAGTAGCGCTGTCCCGGCGATGAGATCCCGGAATTGGACGAGAAGTGGCCGGAGGTCCGATGACGATCGTCGGTCGTAACTTCCTTACGTCGATTTTCCTACACGAAGAGGGAAACGTCAGCCGATCGCGTGTCGTCGCCGTGTCTCATCACTCACTCGTATAGTACGATGGCTCTGTCTAAAGTTTCGGAGTGTGGCGGAGTGTATCACTTTGGCATCGCGTTAACACCGATCAGTTCGAACCGATTGAGGTTGCGAGCCGGGTATCGATCACCAAAGCTCGTCTCCGGTAATCTATTCCCTCGAGTCACACTGGTCACGAAAAACTTCTCACATCGATCGTATATTTACACACCGTCCACGAAGGAAAAAAAAAGCACTGGCTCTTTTGTTTTCTTCTTCTTCTTTCTCTCCCCCAACAAGTTGCACTGTCATCCGATGGACATCCACGAAACGAATCACTTAATTCGACGCGACACGACCGACGACTCCGGCGACCCTTCGACGACGCCGTGGAACCGGAAGTCCCCGATACCAGCACGAATTCACGAAGAGTAGAGTGGAGAATTGGCGGCGCGCGATGATGCCACTGTCCTCTCTTGCCTAGCTCGGCTCTCTCTACTCGAGCTCGAGGGGGTGGGGAGAGGGTTTGTTTGCCAACTGGTGGTGGCAATGGTCCGCAGAGGGTGGGGTATGCGCGCGTCCACCGGACGAAACGAGCGAGATCACGATAAGACGCAGAAACGTACGAGGGGGGAAACGAACGTTTCGCGTGGAAAGCAGCGCGTTCGTACAACTGGAAACGTTGGAAAAACGTCCTCCGCCTTACCGGCGATTCTTCTGGGGGGTTGATCGCCACGTATCCGCGGGTTCTCCACCCGTGAAACTCGCTACCCGGTATGCCTTCCACTCTACACCGCGGAACACTCCACTCCCGGCTGGTTGGTGGGGGAGGCTTAGGTTGACCAGAAGAAGAAGTGGGGGTGTTCCGTGGCTTCCGTCCGGAGGAGGCGGTCTGGTTCCGTGTGTCTAGCTGTCCACTGACCGGGCTGATAGGCCAAGGCGATCCTCTGACTCCGACTCGATCCGAGGGAGAAGGAAAAGAAAAAAAAGAACGTTGGCACGATCGCGCGAGACCGCGCGCGTCCCGCTGCTAAATCGCCGATGGTTCAACCCCCGTTTTTCACGGGGTTATCGGAACGACGTTGAACGATCCGTGGTCAAGAGAGAACGCGTGAGAACACGTACTACAGGCGTCCGAAGCAGAAAGAGAATCTTTCACCGAGCCCAGAACGTATAACAGGAGAGTGCGCGTGGCTCGGCTGGCGCGAGATGACTGAACCCCTCCGAAGGGTAAGAGAGAGACAGAGTGGAGGGGAGCGGTGCCACTTCTCTGCCCCTTCCTTCGACGCTTAGGAACGAACGCTGCGGTTCGTTGTCCCCACCAAAGCTGTCCTGGAACGATGCCCCACCCCGTCAGACGGAACGACACGTCGGGTTCTCCCCGCCTCCGCCGTCGTTCCACCTCGCCTCTGACACCCTCTCCGCGTCCCGGTTCCCAACCCAGACAGCTCGCGTTCTCCCCACGCGGTTTTCTGTCTGTTCCGTCTCGCTTCCACCCGAACCAACGAACTCGGATGTTCGCCGCGCGGCTGACTGAACCGCAGCCTACAGAGAGAGAACCGCGGATACACGCACTCCGCGAGGCTAAACGAGGGAAGAAAAGAGAAGGAACCGTGTGTGCCACCGCCGCCGCCACGCACACAAACCGCTCCTACGAACTTCTTCTGCTCTTCGTCCACCGTCGTGGCACTCGTCCACCGGCTGGCGAGCGGCGTGCTGCGCCCCGGGGCGGCTTTCCATGCGTCGTCCACGTGCTTCTTCTTATCGCGGACTCACCCTCGAGTCCGTGCGAGTGGAGGGGGTTCGTGGGTGGGCTCAGCAATAGGCTCGATAATATTACGAGAAACGCTGTTGTTTCTGTTCTTCGGAATTCGCAGAAGCGCAAGCAACAAACTGGCTTATCGTTGGATTCTGAATTACGAGGAAAATTACGATCGTCTAGGGAGAAAGTAGAAGCACGGTGGTACCTCGTATAATAATATCCGGACAGATCGGAGGGAAAGCGGTTCGAATGACCCGACGGTCTCCATAATAGCGCTTTATCGGTTTGAATAATGGTGGCTGATATTCGGAAAATTGAAACTGTCCAGACGTTTCTGTATCGCGTTCGACCGTTCTTTCTTTGACATATGACATAAACGATCGCGTATGTCCGTTATAGGAGAGCGTTCGTTCAACTACGCCTGGCCTCGCTTTAGATAATACAGACTCGGTTACGTGTTTGTATATCGTAACCTATCCTATACACACCGATGTTTCTCTTGGAATTTCTATGAGAATAACCGAGCTAATGTTTTCGAATTTAGTGTAAATCGTGATTTTTTAGAGAGAGACGGAGAAAATGCAAGTACATATACGGAATTCTTCTTTGAAACGCGTACAACGAAACTAAACCGATTCTCGATGTCTAATTATAACGATTAAAAAGAACAAGATACGACAGAAGCATCTGATTTCGAAAAGCAAAAGCTAGAATTCCAACGTGTAACGCGCAGGCCCTCGATATCCCCTGATGCCTCTCTAAACGAATATCTAATAAAGAAAACAAAGGACGAAGGGGTCGAAAGAACGATCTCTCGCTCCCACGGAGAATAACTAAATATTTTTTAGAAATTTGCGCCGAGGGGTTGGAAATATCCACGCGCGATACGGCCGAGTCAACTTGCACTCCGCGCAGAATCGCCAGGGTGCAGTGTCGGCCAATGACGTCACGCGGCCTCTTCAACAACCCTCCGTTAGACCCTCCCACATTTTACTCCTTGGAACGGGGCGCTCGTGTCATCGTCATCGCTTATCGGCGATTCGTTTCGCAGGGGTGACGATTACCCCGCTCTCTCTTCGGCTAGTTGTTAATTGAGACAGAGAACGCTTACGAAAACGCATAGTCTGCTCTCACACGGGCAAATTAGGAAGCGGCTCCTTACTCTAGTGGATCGATACTCTAATCTCTCTACTGTTATCTATTCCTAACGCTCCTTGTCCCTTTTTCGCCCACGTACGATCAATATGGCGTAGATGAATAGCATAGATAATAGATAGACCTTTCGAATTTTAACGTTCAAGTTGTTTAACATTTCCAGCGATTGAAGCTGGCTTATCGTCGAGTTTCGTGTCATTTTCGCGGACGACCGTCGAGGGACGACCCAGGTGATTGATTTTCACTTCAACTTGAAAACCACCGTTCGAATCTTGAAAGTCTCGACGGTCGGAGAAATAATTAGAAAATGAAATTCCGCGAAGCCCGAACAGGCAGTCTACGAGTACGAGCGAAACGACGAAATCTTCCTCTTCGTCTGACCTGACCGCAGCTTTCGACGATTTCAATTCAGATTCTGAGCAAATTATTAACGGCCGATCGATGGTACGAAGAGGAGTATGAGCTTAAACGTCCAAGTTCGCATCCTCGAACGTTTCAACGACTACGAGTAATAATTAAAAAATGAAATACGAAGAAATTTCGATAAATCCGGGAGTTCGGCGGGACAGAGAGAGGGGAGAGGAGAAATAAAATTCTAAAGGACCAAGAGCGCGGGCCCTAACGGCGAGTCGTTAGTTTGTTATTCCATGCAAAGGAGCGTTCTCCCGTTTTTCCATAGTTACAGCGGTGGAAACAAAAGAGCGGCAGGGCGCAGGCTCGCCCTTCAAAGGGAAGCCACGAGAGCAGGGGTAAGCTCTTGTCCAATAATGTCGAGAGTTTCGCCACCCTCCGATCAACGTAGAACCTCCCCTTTTTTTCGCCGCGAGCCCCGTATGGACGAGGTTTGATTCTTTTAGAGGTTCGATCGTAAACATAATGGAGTAACAATGTGCCGAATTAACTGGCGCTGGATGAAACAAAGGCGAGAACGAACGATTAAAAACGATCCGGAGCCAGTGTTCCCAGGAGCCGACTGGCTTTTCTTTTCGTATTCGGTATGACGGACCATTCACGGGTCCCTTCCAACTTTTAGATTGACATTTCCGAGCCTATTTACATCGTGCGGGTAGTTTATGGCACGGATTAAAGATAATTAAGGCTGAAAAGAGTCATGAACGAAAATGGGACCCATTCATGTACCCGAGCGGTCACGCGAACGTTCTTCCTTTTCGACTCATCGGCTGTTCGAGACATCATCGTTCGTCACGATTACGATACTTTGCCAATCTCTTACGTTGATATATCTCGACGTCGTGCTTCGATCGCCGAGCTTTATCGTCGGCCGTGGTCGCGATGTACTTGAAAACAAAGAGTTTCGACATGCTCTTCGAGGACTACCATCGGATGGTCCGATTTCTTTTCGACGGTCACTTGAGTAATCATGAAATGGTACTGCGTTCATTGTGTCGCGTTTCTCCATCGTTGAAACATAGGTATGTCGTGTTAGAGGAAAGTACGAAGGAATTGTTACTGCTACTCGCAAACTTTTGACTCGTGTTTCCTCCAAATTTCTGTTTTTGCCGAAACAAAGGTGACATAGACATGGGAAGACAATAGCAAATTCGGTTACTGCAATCCATAATACCGTGTCGGTATAAAACGTACAAAGCTCGTAACCGTATAATTTATATTTATTATCCTTCACCGAGTACTGAAACTAATATAATATACAGCGAGGAGTTTATCCTCTGCGAAGAATATCGAATCTCGAACCTACCGTAATTTCAAATTCCAACACAAAATTCATATAACTTTCGTTCAATGTAAATACAGAAGAAGAGAAGAAGAAAAATGGGGTTTATCCCAAACGCATGTCGGAGAAGTCTGAAAAAAATGCAGACTAAACGCAGCTGACGTACACTGAACAGGAATAAAAATTTCGCTTGATAACTGTAACGGTAGCGCAGATCCGAGACGACGAAACAAAGAAACCAGGAAATTAATTTCCTTTTATCTTGGCTGGTGGCGTCACCTGCGCTCCGGGTAAATCCCACTTAATTCCCGGGGCTGTTTTTCACCCGTTCGAAAGATCAGGTAGCCGATGTTTCGTGGAAACTAGAATGTGGGAAAAAGAGTCGCGACCCGTTAGGTTCCGCTGGCGAAAGGGTTGCTACGTAACCCTTTGGAAATGGGTCAGGATACCGGCCCCTGATCGTTTCCTTAAAGACCCGTTTAACCTCGTCGTATAAAATATCGTGTTTCTTCGAATCAGGATTTACCTGTCAGTTAATGCGCTTACTCTATCGGTGCGGGTATATGCATCGTTCAACTACAAGAAAAAAAAAACAAGTTTGATCTATTTGATAGACCGTTCGATGATTTATTTTCTGATGGTACCAGAGGAAGAAAGAAGGAACGTCAGCGTGTCGTTTAACACTTTGTCGATCGGTAGGAAATATTTTCTCACTTTGCAATATCTCCTGATTATTTTACCTATTGTTGGCGATTACTTGTTCTTTCATATAAACATAACGTACAAATTTGGAGGGATTTTTGAAGTTTATAGTCGTGATAAACGGTGGAAAACGAGAAGAGGTCATTGGATCGATCGGCTGTTACTACATTGACTGCAAAAAGTATTAGCACACCTTTATATTATATTTACCATGGCATTTACATACTAATCAGTCAGGTCCAAGCGTATTAAATTTCGTGTCGTTTAACGATATTCCTCCTGTAGCCACTGTACCCCGCCTTGCTTACTTTGTAACACTGTTGACAGACTTTAGAATTCCGACTACGAGTCACAGTTTTTTCCTTAGTGGAAACGTTCTCGTTAGCTTTGACGGAGGGTTTCGAATATCGGGAAAGAAGGGGTTTGTACCGGTTTCGGCGTTCATATGAGAAAACCATTAGCCGAGGAAAGAATCTTTAAATAACGGGCTACCGGATTCAGCCGCCGTTGCCCGGGGGGATGGATCGAGAGAAAAAAAGAAATATCGGTACTTTCGATACCAGGTAGCCAGAATTCAATGGAAATGTCCTCTTACGTGGCGGAATAAAAGGAAAGGCTGAATGTTCGAAATATTTCCTTCGCATTTACTTCGTTTACTGTAATCAAAGTTATCCTACGACACTTTCGAAAGCATTATTCCCAATGACGCATTACGATAGGACAATCTTCTACATTGACAAAAGTTTTCCACGAAATTCTTCCTAGCGAGATTAACATTGATTTTTAGCGAGACAGAAATACGACTTTATTGCTCCTGTTTGAATGTATTTTATTATTTTACTGCAGTTATTCGCGTGTAACATATTTATATAAACTCTAGGGACACGGTTCTACTTAGGCGCATTGTTAAGACAGGTTGTAAAAGATGAGGCAGAAAACGGTTTAGAGGCTCGTCGTATGGAACGTCCCTCGATCAACGTTTCATCTCGCGAATCTTCCACGAGCGTACGTGGTCTGACGCTTTGTTGGTCTACAAATGGTTTTCCGAGAAGACAATTAATCTATTAAGCTGGATAATCGCTTCTCCGATCTGTATCGTTCAGGGCAGACGAACGTTCGTGGCACGCGAAGCGACGAAAGTCGTTCCTACACGGAAAAGTTTCGGAAAACGTTCTTTAAACTCGGCGAAGTTTCCTTAATCGACGAGAAGGAAATCAGGCGAAGAACGAGAAAGAAAAAAGAAAAAAAAGGAACGACATGCGGTGACAGCTGAAGGATGCTCGACTCTGAAAAGGAAAATAGAGGGTTCTGTCGGTGGGGAAGGGGTGAGAAGAATTTAGACGCGGAAACGACAGGGTGGCGAGCCGTGGAAGAAAATAAAAAAAGAAGGAAGGATGCAGCAACCCTTTCCTCTTTCCTGGCTGTCGCGCGGAACCACGGAAACCACCTTGGAAATTCTATTCTAAAAATACCGTAGGCTACGCGGCTTCTCCGCTTTTTTCGACTCGCTCTTTCTCTTCGACCCGCTTTTTTGTCTTTCCACCCCTCCGTGGAGATGAGCACCGGCCATATGGTCCGCGAGGGAGAGATAAAAAATTCATATTTTCACCGCTAGAAGGGCCGTGCTACGATATTTTTAAACTTTGTACCGCGCCGACTGAGAACATTCAACTTTCCTTCGCGCCTGCCATTTTCGTCGACAATTTCTCTTACGCACTTTTACCAGCTTTTTGTTGAAAAACTTCCGTCACGATGGCTATTCGTGCACGCGATACCTTTATGCTCAGTACGTATGCTTTGCGCGTATAACGGAAGAAGGAGAAAATCGGACGAGTACGAAGGAAAATCCGAAATCAAACGAATCTTGCAACATCGAGGAAAATCAAGATCCGAACAGAACCTCTTTCCACCATCGAACATCACCGGAATCCAAACAGATCTTCCAACATCGAAAAAACTGATCGGCGTCTATACAAACCTGCCTTAAACGTTCAACCAGTATTCATCGATATCCAGCCTCAGACACTAATAGCTGGACTGCGTACGTTTACGCATTTATTGGAAACGTAAAAGCGCGCAGAACGCACGCGATACTCAAGAGTATCCGATATTTAGAAACGAAGTAAAAGTTCCGCTTCTACGGCTGCACCGGTCAAAATATGAAATTGCGTAGAAAAGCTCTGCTTCTCGTCCATCGATCAACCCTGCCGCGATCTAAACATTTATATTCCAATTTTTACTCGTTTCGTCGATCGAAACGAATTTCTGCCATTTTCAGAGAACGTTCAACATCATAAAATTGAAAGGGAAAATCACGCGACAAGTACCAATCGCGATTTTCCCGCGTTCGAGATACTTCCCGACGTCAGAAAAATACGATTACGTCGAAAACGACGGAAAGAGCGCGGCAGGGTTAAAAAAAAGGTCGTTCGTCCCGACTAGACTGGATGGATCGCGTCTGGATGTTCGATCGGCTGTGTGCGCGCGCGTGTCGTCGTCGTCGTCGTCGTATCTACGAGCGTTGTACTTGAAGGCAATGCATTGAGCAGCGCGTACATACTCGTCCGACATGGAATGTGGTCCGGTTGCCGAGCGTGCGCACGCGGCCCGCCGTGCTATACTTCCCGTTTTTTATTGCCCCGTAATGCATTAGCCATAATAGCCGTACGCACTTAATGGACTGTAGCCTCGTTACAGTATGCCACGTCGTGGGTGGATACGCTGCCTGACCGCTTCTCTCGGCCCGCTCGTTTCTGCTCGCGGTACACGCTCGCGTCTCCCATACGGATTTCCACAGACCGGTTGCTCCCCTTCGCTTCCGCGGATTTCGTGTTCACGGAAACGCGCTTCTACGGCAGACCGCCTGCCTTTTCACCCACTACTACCGCGTACCGATTTTTTCCATTTTTCCGGCCACGCTCGATCTACTACTCTTTGTAAGGGATACGATTCGTGAGTATGTTCGATGGAATGCGTTGCTGGTGTTCCTTGATACTGGCTGAAGTATATATGGCGCTGGTCGAACAGATTTAGCGAGCGAGAGTGCGACCGATACGGTGGACACGGGGCACTGAGAAAATGCGCGAGGGGATGCCGTGGAGACGACGCGGGATACGGTGGATGAATTATCTATCGGGCCTCGCCAATTTCTACGCGCCGATGTTAGGCTCGTTTTGAGAAAAGGGTTCCCGACGTTTCGGAAATATCTCTATCCACGGGGTTCGGCATCTTTGCGAAATCTCTTCGAGCTTGATCGACCGTCTTTGGCGATAACGGAACGATACGATCGCGTCGGAACGGACTGGAACAGCGTCGTGGTTGTTTCGTTCGAATTCAAATCGTATCGGATCGAGGCCCATCGTTCCCTGCCACTCGCAGCAGAGCGCAAACTCGTCGACTCACACCGATTTAGTCGAAGAGGAACTCTCGATGCTCGAAGCGAAACTGCTGCGTAAAATTGAAATAAAGGTTCATCGACGAGGCCAGTGAACAAGGGGGTAGCCGAGAAATACATCTTCCACTCTTGTTCTTGCTATGTATCTGTTCTTCTCTGTTATACAGCGGTTCTAAAGTATTCCCAGAATAAAGCCGCCATCAATTTCACGAGAATTACGACGCGGACCATGAATTTATTGGAATTTAACCAAACGCCGGTGAAGTACGCGATAGTAAGTACATTGAATGGCATAGTAATGAAAGCTGTGAATGGAGGGTGCTGGTACGGTGTAAGCGACAAAAGGAATAGAGTAGATTATAACGAGTAGAGAATGCAGATCAAAGGGAGCAGATAAAACGCGAAGAGAGCAGAACGAACACGTGTACGTACCATAGTCGGAGAGTTTCTAAGATGGCCAGAGGCTCCTTTTCCAAGTTTATTTGTGTACCGCGAGTGGTAATGAATAAATACATTCCTGTCTTGGTACATTGTCATTATTGTTCATCGTTTCGTGCGGTCCACGCCAACTGGCAGAGTTCCCTCCCGCCACAATGGCATCTAACTCTCTGCCACGGCCAGCGTGCGGCTAAAGTGTACGCGATGCCATCGCGGTTAGTAAAAATAGGTTTACGTTCGTGCAATCCGGGGAAGCAATACACCAACCCGCGCCGAACAACCCATTGCCTACACGTTATCCTCTGTTATTCGCGAGAAAGAATCGTTCCTGTTAAAACCGAGAGAACAGTACTGTCTAGAGGCCAGTCGTGATCCTATCAGTCGATAATCACGTTCATGGTAAACAATATTCCTAGTCCCGCTCTTACTACCAGATTGTTTCTCGTAGTCTACCGACTACCATGCACGAGATACGCTAGAAGAGGATATTGGCAATTTCAGGTTGCCGTGGAAAACCGATATTCCCGGAGACGGCGTAGACTCGCGTCGCGAATTACGCTACTCGAAAGCTTCGAAGCGAAATTTCCAGCTACGCTTGCGATAAATCTACGCTCTTATTATCTAGATTCCAAATCACGTTAGAAGATTACATGGATTACACGGAACGCTAGGAGAATGCTGTTTGTTCGTTAAAACGAGAGTAAGATGCGCGCATAGAAATATCCTTAGTAGGATTAACGCCGCGGACGTTCGATAACAAAATATCGAACGTTGCTCGCATCGCAAAGAGTTCCATTCTATCCGATAACGCGGCCCCCGTTCGCAGTTTCAACGATTCTACGCACGAATTCGATAGGAACGAGACGATCGGCGAAACAAGGCTCGACAGAGCTCGATAACGTAAATACTGGAACGTAACTGTACAACGGGAGGAAAGTTAAAGTTAAAGGACGACGGAGAGGCAGAGAGCAGCCGGAGTTTGTTACTCTGTTCACGGATGGAAGATATTCAGAAGTCTCGGGCGCTTTAGAGGCCTGGCGCGAGCGCGTGTGCGGCACAGAGAGCAATCGCTAGGACTGGTTTTCAATATGACTCACGCGTGTAACACCGTTCGATCGTGTATTGGTGTGCTCGTATATCAAAACCAGTAGGCACCCCCGACATTGCACGATCAAATACGCCGTTGTCCGCCGGTGTATTCGTACGTGGCGAACGTTGAACTGGTTGTGTGCGTGCGCTTTTACGCTGGCGTGTACGCACGGGTTCGCTGCCTCTCCACAAACGGCGTGTCTGCGATTTTTCCAGACTGGCCTTAAGTCTAAGTCGTTCTATTTAAGCGAGCGCATGGAATTAAGTAACAAGCCGCTGTCTTTCAGCGCCACGTCCGTCTCCTTTCTCTCGCTCCTCCTCTATGCAAAATCGTTCCATCTTTCTCCTCGCCTGCCCCTCTTACGTGTACTACACGTATTATAGCTACGTTAAGCAAGCCGAAGCTAACGTCAAACCCGATGGCGGTACGCTCGCACACGCAGTAAAACGCACGTCTACGGTCGGTGGTTCGCGACCGATCGCTTTCCTACCAATTATCTTCGATCTCCTTTTCTTCGAAGCCTCTCCGCGCGCGCGCGCGTTCCGCTCCGCGCGCTCGAGAAACCGTGAACTCCCTCGATCGGCCGGATTCGTCGAGTACATGAATCACGTTTAATCCACGAGAGACCGGGCTTTTCTGCCTTGGATATCGCTTCGGCATTACGGCACGGCCGACTATATGCACGAATCGCGAATATTCAAGCTCATTACGCGTCTTATATTTCTTCCTACAGCGACGTTTCTTAATCGAGAAATTAAGCTGATTGTCACGGTGTTTACGCTCGTGCGAATAAAATATACTTAGGATAATTGGAATTCGTATCTCTCGTACGGCGATGCTTACAATATACTCGTAGCCGTGTGAATAACGAGACGCGCGGAAATAGATTGCAAACGGAATCGCTTCTCACGAGCTTCTTTCAGCTCATTTAAATGCTTCTCTTTATAGGACATAATAAATATACCGACGTTTGACGGTTGTACGTAAGGAGAATGCGGATGTTTAGGCAGATTCGCGTCTGTGCGAACGTAACTGGAGCAATGTATCTCGCGCGCACATTTCTCTCGTCTACCGAATATCATAACCGATACTTTTTTGTTACTCGCGTTTGCGTCGCGTTATTGTTTCTACGCGTTCAAAATGCCCGCAAGTTACCAATTACCAGCGTTGGATATATATAGGCTGTGTAGGAGCGCGTGATCGGCGCGAAAATAATTTACACGGCAAGTGCAATCTGACGATCCTGTTGTAATGGTTCGCACCAAGGATCTACGGACAGGATTCTCAAGTTCAGTTTTTCTTCTCGTTTTCTCTCAATCGTATCACGATGGTCGCGTCTCTTCGTAAAAATCGTCGGGATAATTCTAACGTTTTAACGTTTCAACCTTATCGTATCGTGTCATCGCGTGCCTACGATATTCGTTATCCACGAATAGCGACCATAGCGACCTTAACGACGTAACTCGGTGAACGTAACTCCATGTACGCGTGAACACGCGAACAAACTCGGCAGCGTAACCTGGCGAACAAAATAATAACGATTACGACCACCGGTTAGTCGAAATCTTATCCTTTTCAGCCACCAACTATTAGGTTGTCCGAAAAGTTTCTTTCGTCCTGTAAGGAAATAATCGATGCACCATGTTCTCTGTTTTCTATTATTTTTGTCGAATCAAGTACGATCGTGATAATAGAAATAGAACAAAATGGATGATTCGATAAAATAACGTAAAACGAAAAGAGGTTGTGCGACTATTATTTCCTTGCAAAAGGAAAGAAACTTTCCGGACAACCTAATACGAAATCTCGCCGATTTATTCTCGCGCGTTTTAAAACATTCCCTAAATCTGTAGCAGGACTTTAAAAACCCACTAACCAGCAATAACACGCTGACGGTTCACACGTTCGCACGAGGTCATCGATGGTCGTCGTCGCGGTGTTAATGGTGCATGTAGTTTAAAGTAGCACAGTGTTAAAGTCGCGTTAAAGAGTCGTCGGTAGAGGTACACGGTCAACAAGGCAACACGAAAACAGGATTCGACGCTATATTTGTCTAGGCCCCGATTCCCCCACAAAGCGAGGGGAAGGGATAATTATTTTCTCGTTCGAGCTAGGAGAAAGAGAGCACAGGAATGGAGGAAAGCTGTGTTAGATTTGGCAGGGGAACTTCCAAGCTAATTAGAACCTCTGTTACCTTCGCGACTACCAAGACTACGAGAGTGGCCACGGTTCTGGTTGGAAAAAGCGACCGAAATCCAAGATTTTTGCCCCGCAGTCACGGACACCGTTAGAAGCGTTCTTAGATCGCGGATTTAGATCCGTTTTTTGCGATCGTTAGCCACCGCGCGGCCTTCCACGTTCTGTCGCGGCGAAGGAGAACTCGATTATTAATTTAATTTCTAGATCCCGTTCAGAAAATTCCATTCTTTCGTCTCTGTTCCAGTATACGGTGTACCAAATAGATGGCGATGAATGATAACCGCGTGCTTGCCGTATTGCTTCGAGTGAGAATAAAACGACAGGTTCGAGCAGGATGAATTTAGAAGTCGATTGGGACCAACAGATTTCCGCTTTGCATATCTATAGGCGATCTTCGCGAATCTAACAAACTAACTTCCACTTCTCAAGTTCTCTTTATCGGCCCGATAATCGAACATTGAATTTACCAGAACAAACCTGCGGTTGCTCGTTTATGATCCAGCATGATCGGGAAAGATTAGCTTTTTTCTTTTTTTCCTATTCGCGTATCTGCTCGTCGATGTATCGAACTGCAGCGTAAATTCGTCCCGCTTTTGCGCTAATCGTACAAACGAAGCAAAACGGGGCAGATGTATGTCGCGACACGCGATACATTTTCTAAAAAAATCCTCCGTCTGATTATAGCACTTAAATCCGGCTAATCGACCAAGTCCGGCTACGTTAGACCTCGTACGTACATTCACATTAGAGCTTAGTATTTTTTATCAGTGTAAGTATCACTCGCGTGACTCCAAAAATTTGATACTACGAAAAATGAAGCGAGCGCTATGTAACGGGAAAACTTCGTTACGGATACCTTAAGAAGCCACACCGAATCCGAAAGTACGTATCGCTGGAAAATAGGTCAAGGTTCGCGCAGAATGTCGAAGCGTGTCTATCTGATGGCACTCTCGGAAACGTTCTTTCTATGAACGCGTGGTCTACAGAAGGTACCACGAAGAAATGAGCGTAACCTCGTCGGTATGCAAGTATTATGTGTCTGGTGGAAACGGGATATCCCCGACCTGACTCGGCAAACAATCGATACCAGAGCAACGGAGTCGATACTCGAGCGTACTTACGCCGAGCTCCTACATTCACGCACAACTCCACTTTCACGCGGGTACTTGCGGTGAAAATTCAGCTTGCCCCAATCGCGTACCAAACTAATTCCCATGACCACCGTCGTCGCGCAACGTCATAGTTCCAACATCGAACGCGATCCTAATTAACGATAACGTACCTTTAGCGTCTTTTACGTTTCTAAGACTACAGTTCCTAAAACCGCGTTTCTTTCGACTTCCTGGGGGACAAACGCTTCCGCGCGACCATCGTAGTTCGCGTAATATCGTCATAATATCGTCCATCTTCCTCGCAATCTGTTATTTCTCGTTGGCGCGATAGGAGCTGAAAGTCGAGTGAATCGGCGGTTAACGAAAATTTTGTCGCAACAAATAGAGCCGCACCGTAGTGTCCTTTTCACGGTGGAAAGTTTACGCAGTCCAGACGGCAAGAAGTTGGAGGGTTGGCGATTTCGCAAGACGATAAATCCGCGAGCAAGAGCGAACGATAAAAGCCACGGCACGCGTTCGCCAAAGTGTGCGCGTTTTATTACGATCCATCGAACAAGAGAGGTCGGTTAATCGCGATTTTCGAAATTAATTGCCTCGTAACGTTCGTTTCCCGAAAGGCACATAAAACCGTTGGCTGGAGCGCGTTCACGGGCCTCGAATATAAATTACGCGTTCCTTGAAACACTTGTACTTTCCTGTCCCTTGGCCACGTCCGTGCTTCCCTTCGGGAACACACGTGTACCTGCCACCAATAACATCCACGAGTACGATCCTCTGGCCCTCGAGAAAAAGTACCCCTCTCCTCTGCCCTTGTCGTTACCCTCCCACGTGATTTACACAGACGAATTTATAGTCTTATTCGGCGGGGAGCATCGTTACAGTCTGCTTCAAAGTTTCCTCTTCTGCTCGCCATCCTACGTACGTATACACCGTGAGCCTGAATCGTGCGGCACGAGCGTCGTCAGGGACGAAACGAGATCGAAGAACGATACAAACGAGAAAGTTGGACGATTAAACGCGAATTAGATAAATTCCTAGCTAGGCGGATGGATGTACACGCACGGGCAATGGAAATAGTCGGAGAGTTAAGTCGGCGAACATCTTTCAATTTGACTTGGAGCGTAAAAGTTTTATTCCGCAAAGTTTTTCGCGTATCTCATAACCTCCTTCCAATTGTCTATTCTCGTCCGGTCGAGAATTAGTTAAACTCGCTTTTACGGCCTACGTTGATGAGAATTTTTTACTTCCCGCGGCGAGCGCTACAAGCTTTTCAAGTTTCAGACTGTCTTTTTTTAACACCCTGTATGTTCCCCTTGCGCTACACTCGGCTTTCGCCAACCAACCCGATAATTAATAATCCCGGGACGTTTATCCTCTCGCAAAAGAGCTACATAGTACGCTATTCGATCGTCGTTTCGTTTTACAAGAACAGCTGCTAGACAGATCCGAAGCACGTTGAATTCGTCGAATCTAATAAGAAGGAAGACAATGACAGGCAATGAAAGCAGCAGGACTTGTACACCGATAGGTCGAGTATCGAGTCAAGGATCTGTTGACCTATATCACGCCTATCCTCAAGGTTTTCACTGTCTAAATGCGACAAGTTCGCAATAAAGATCATATGAAATAAAGAGACAAAGGTGGTCGGCGCGGATACCGGTACGATGATATACAGGATACACGGTAATGATCGATAGTAATACTTCTTTCTACGAGCGTGTGGACAACGGAACTCTGCTTATCTGGATCTATCGAGGGACAAATAGTTCGCTGATTCTTTCCTTCCACTATCTATCCACGGTCCTCCGTGTAACAATCCACGTGCGGATATTTTGAAAGAAATCGAACAATGTTCGCGTTTCTGGCCGACGAGACCGAAGAATTCGTAAAAAGAGATTTAATCGGTCGAAAGGTAGACTAACATTGGGAATTTTTATTAATCCCCGCTGGCACAAAGGAGGAGCAAGTCCTTCGATCTTGTCAATTTGCAAGGCTCGCGACAGCCTCGCCGACGAAACGATCCCATACGTCAGTCAGAGGCCTTCTAAGCAAACCGGTACACCCTGTGTAGCAAGCGTCTACACGACAACACAACAACACCACAAATCACACTAGCGAACAATAAAATACCAGTAGCTCACACCCACCACGTGTCTCTCTGCCTACATCGGCGCGGAGAACCCTATCTCTATCTTACTCTCGTTCCCTTCTTCTCTCTTCCTTCTCGCTCACATCATCGCCTTCTTTTCTCTCTACCTTTCTCTAGAAATTCCTTCCCGTTTTTAAATTCCCGGAATCGCGTGCTCGCCCATTCACAGCCACGAGTACGACGACGAGAGGAGGCAGGTGAACGAGGGGAAACGGCAGACGGAGGATGAATCGAGCAACGTTCTATGGCCGGCAGGAGTCGCGGAGTAAACGACACCGGGGCATTTAATTGGCAAGTCGCGGAAACCACGGCACCGGCCGAATTAAAATGCAACGTCCGACGCTCCTCGAGATCGTTCGTGCAATATTTTTACGTTTTTCTCTCATTTTCCGCGCCCAATTTCGACGATCGGAATTGATGGAAATCGACTACTTTTCAGGATCGAATAGCGCGACGATCGGACAATTATTAGTTTCTTTCCTTTCGTAAGGAAATAATAGACGCGCTACCTCTTTTCGTTTTATATTATTATTTTATTTTATATTATATTTCTATATTATTATTTTATTCGATCATGTACGATGCATTTTCTTCTATTTCTATTATTACGATCATACATGGTTCGACAAAGATAATATAAAACAGAGAATATGGTGCATCCATCGTTTTCCTACAAGACGAAAGAAATTTTTCGGACAACCTAATACTTCGAAGATCGAGTAGCGTGAAATAATGTGCGAAGGTTCAGCTACCGTAATATCTGGATACAGGGAATTCGGATAAAGGAATTTGTACGTTGTTTGGTCGAAGTAGGAAACCAAATGCGAAAGGAATTTGTATCTAGGGAATTTTTAGAATAATAATATAAGAATAAACTTTGCCGAGCTGCGAAGGAAAATTGCATTATTTTAAACAAGATAAATCCCATCTAACTATCCAGCATAATTCAGAAACAACCATCGATTTGACACAGTTTCAATCCCGCTTAGAACCAGACTATCCTAGCACCAAATATGTATTTTTCCATCGTTTTCATAATCAAAAAAAAAAAAAAAAGAAAGAAAGAGAAATAGAAAATATTACCGCAATATCAGAATACTAGAAATATTCAGGCACTCTCGTATCGAAAGTACGAAAATAAATAACGCGTCCTTGGCTGGACACGTCCGATTATCCTTTCTACTCGGAAAGCGTCGCTGAAAGCGAAAGGTCAACGAAAACCTACTTGTCACCCGTGATCTTCGATTACTAATTTATTAGAAAAGCGGATGATTCGAGAGTATTGCACCGGGTCTCGACGTGTTTCTCGTTTTAGACGGTAGGAAGAAACGCGAAGCTAAGCGTGAAACAGCCAATATTTCACGGTTTACGTGCACATTGTGCGCAATGTGTTAAACAGCCGGCTAATAAGTTGAAACGAGACCCGGTGGGCTTTGTCGCGGCCAGGTAACGTTGCATTAAAAGCTTGCCTTATAGTTGCATTCCGTTTGTCATGAACTTTCACATTCAACGACACGTTTTCGCATCGTAATCGTTATTCCCGTTCCAGGCTGGAATTCGCCGATCGCCAGGCCTTTTGCCCGTTCTTCCGATAATCACGCTTTCTACCCGCGTCGCTTTGTCAATTAAGATTGTTTAACGTTACCGATGACGCTCCCCCCTCCACCTTTACCTTTAGCCTCTCGCCCCGCGTACCGTTCCATTCTTCGATCAAAGCAACCGAGACACTCGCAGATAGTGCCATCGCAAACAGCCAAAATATCGCTTTCTGACGATTCAATGATTCGACGCAACGACGATGAGTCGTCCGATTCGTCGAATGAAACCCACGGTATTCGAGCTTCGTTAGAAGATTGCTGTCATTGTTGGAATTTTTTCAAATTCCATCGAGATCGTTTGTTCGATAACTAAACGGATGATCATATCGACGTTAGCCCTCTGTAATGGTACTTGATTTCCATTGCGAGATTGTCGCCGATAATTGAACGACCACTCGTTGCATGAAGCTTTTTTTCCAATTTCATCGAGGCCGTTTATTCGATTTCTAAATAGATCAAGACCGACGTTAACCGTTTATACGACAGCGGTGCTCGATCTTGATTGGAAGATCGTTATAGATAAAGATCGTTATCGGTAAAAGGTCAAAGACGTACCTAGAGTGTCTAGAATTTGTCGATATTTCGTCGAGGTTGTTTCTAACTTCAAGACGAAAAATCGTATATCTCTACGAGACATTTACGACAACGATTTTATATACACGTATACGAGTTAAACAAAGTCTAGGATACAAGCACGTCTTATCCTAGACCGTTTCGCAAATATAATCCACGAATTTTGAACCTGAGAATCCTCTTTGTCCTGATTTGAATAAATAAAGTTTAACATCGGCCAGATAGGATTGTCGAAAAATCTCATTATCCAGAGATGTGTCTTCTTAACAATTTTGGTTATAGAAAACTCTACAGCACTAACTCGATAACTTTTCTCTCCATTCTGCTGTAAACTTTCCAAACAACACTTTCCAAACTCTAAACCGATTGCACCTAAAAGTACGATTTACGACTGAGAAATTTCGAACGTCCGAGATTTTCGACAAATAGGTTCGACTGTTTCCTCGTTACCATAAATTTTGATCGTGGAATGAATAGAAAGGTCCCCTTGGTGCTCTTCTTTGTTCCTTCTCTTTTCTTTTTTTTCCTTTGCTTTTAGAGCGTTTTTCGAGAGGCAGAAAATTGGGCGAGAAGTGGGTCGTTCGTTTTTTTTCCGTCTAGCGGTGGCCACTTTTGGGGCGAAGTGGATGTATCAGGGAAATTGGGGAACTGGATAATGTATCCGTTCGTGGGATGAACGACTTGTTTTCTCAAAGTGTGAACCGGGACTCTGGTGCACTTTTGACCAAGTACCTATCTCTTACAAATAGTCGAACCGCTCCAAACTTTTTGTAAAAAATCTCTGTTAAAGGAGAAACATTAGAGAATAGGAAAATTCTTCCGTTTTACCCTTCGACGGACAAGTTTCTGTTTGGTATATTTTCGATAGGATGGTTTAGTATATGAAAACGTAGTAACTGTTAAATTCGCAAAGATCGATAACGGAATCAATTCACTGAACAAAAAACAATTTATCCTTCAGGAAGGAAGAACACTTTAACGTTCTAAAAAATAGTTTTAATACGAAATTAGATATCGTGTTATAGTCGACTATAACGACTACAGTTGGTTGAATTAAATTAAATTAGAAGTTCTAAAGTTAAGCGATCTGACCTGAAATTCTTATTAAGCCCGATGCTGTTGAGTTAAGTAAAAGTACGTGGAACTTTTGCCTAAATCGAGTCAATTTGCTGCCAGGTGGCAGAAAAATGGTTTATCCGTGTGACCGAAGACGTAATGATTTGTAAATATGACACGTCTACGCCTTGTTAAATACTAAAAGTCATTTTTCTCAGATCCATCATTGTCAGCAAGTTATAAAATTTACCAAATGTCTCGTTGGACAAATTAAAAATAAAACGTACAGTAAAATAAATAAAAAAATTAAAAAAAAGCTTTCGACCAGATACGCCTATTCTAGTTAACACTGACAGAATGATTCAACGACGTCAATTGATAATCAAGAAATGTTAAAATATTAAAGGAACACGTTTGAACAAAGAATAAGGAAAAGATGCAACATAGTAAATTGCAATACAGAAAATCTCAAACTGTATGCGATAATTATACGCTACCGTGCAATTTTATAGAATAAGTTAAAAATCCAAAAGGGATAAAATTGTAATATAGCAAGCTAGATATTCCGGCTTATCTGTGCAAAAGATGTACACAACGGCACGTGACTCAGAGAGCAAGAAAATTCTCCGGGGAATTTACTAAGGGATCATCTGTGAAATTGAGCCGTTATAATACCTGACCGTCCCCCTCCACGTGATCCTGAGACACAGTCCGAGGAACGCCGATCCCGCTCAAGGACCCCCCTGGTCGTCGTCGAATCCCCGGAAAATCGCCGCACAATGGACACGGAGACTCTCGAAAATATTTTGACAGGTTCCGATCGATGATTTTCTTCGAGCTGACCTTCTCTCGCGCCGAAAAGCTAGAAAAAGCCAAGGCTTCCACGAGAAGGGGAATTTTTCGAACAGGGGAATTACGATTTCACGGCGTTCGAGCTGAGATAATGGTCGCAAAAACAGGCAAGGAGAGAAAAAAAAAAAAAAGAAGGTTGGCCACAGCCATAAGTAGCTGGCGATGGTAAAATTTATGACGAGCGGTTCGTTCGCTGGCCACCGTGCGAAAATTGCTTTTTCTATCGATTACACTGGAGGAATATATGGTTCTTGAAAAAAAAGAAGAAAAAAAAAAAGAAAATACAGACAGTTAGAAAGATATTAAGCGTGCCTTTTTAAAGGCGAAACCTCAAAGGGCGCTGCCTCCTTTTTTGGTAAAGGAAGATGTGCGATTCTCGATCTCTCTATAGAGGAGAGTGGTTAACGCAATTTTTTGTCGCCGAGAATTCATCCAATAATGACGGGAAAGTGTGAGATATTTCTCGATTCTGTCTAGCAGGGGATGAAGATGTTACGGTGGAAACAGACGAGGGAAAAAGTTGAACAACGAAGGAAACGCGAGCAAGATACGACAAGTATATTTTAATCGATTTTCTGACTTTTATATCGCCTGGCGACGAAGGAGAGATATTTTAATACCAAGTAACTGGAAAAGATTATCGCTTGTTCTAACTTTTTTATTTTACGATTATAACGTAGACAAAATTATAAGATAGGTTCGGAGATCTGCAATAAATCTACGTTTTGTAAGAAACGAGTAATACTAATTTACGCGCTATACTAACTCGCACGATATTGATTTACATAATCAGTATCGTTGATATTTCCCGAAACATCGAAAATCGTGAGAAAAACACGTAGGCGTTTGATCTGAAAATTAAACGGCTGACAACGCGTTGAACCTAAAAATTGTTCTCCTACAAAAAGCAGGAAACGTGACTTGTCGTGTTCTCCACCTGTGGTCCTGGTCTTATTTTACAAAAGGAAAGGTGACGAATAAAGTAGCTCGAAGAGAGGAGACTTTCGGGTGGAACGCAATCAAGCCCTCGAAACCGAGTCAGAGAAGGCCGTGAAGAGGAACAAAACGAGGGAAGGAGAGATACATCAAGCATCCAGCCGTACACATTACGAACGTGTAATGAAACAGATTTTTCCATAGTTCTCTCGAGTCTCGCCTCGGGCGAAACGATACAAGGCGTACCGTCCGCGTCAAAAGCTAAAGTCGATATCTCGACGACGAGCTGGTGGATCGAGTTTAAGAAAAAAGAAAAAACAAATCGATAGCAATCAAAAGGGAGAAACGTGACGAATAAAAGGACGTCTCGTTTGCGCGTTCAAGATCGGCCGAAAATCGACGAAAAATTCGCAAAGTCGGGGCGTCTGGCCGGGGCCCATAAAGTGTCGAGCGTAAATCACTTGGTTTTATGGCGGTGCACGTTCGCCAACCTTTAGCTGATGAATTCCTTGCTCGGCCAAACTCGCGGCTAGTGGTGAAATACGCAGCGCTCTGAACCATCCTCGCCGGTATTGCCGGCTCTTCGTGGAAAAAGGATCGTTCGAAGAGGCCTTCGTCTCGCAGGATTTCGCTTGATCCGCCGAGATTACACTCGCGTCCAGATTTCTATCGCTTCTTTGCCTCTGTCTTCGTCGCCTCCTGCTTACTTAATTTATCGGATTTTTTGCATTTTCTATATTGGTCGGCGTTTCCACGTATCGCATTTATTCGAGTTTTTTCAGGGAAGAACGTCGTCGTCGTTCATTTTTCTTCTCGCGGTATTTCGCTCGATTCCTCGAGGCTGCATACACGTACAGAGTTCTGCATCTTTCGATGCGATAAGAAGAAGCCTCGCGTCCAAAGTTCCAAATAGACGCTAACGTACGAGCGTCCTGTTAATTCCTCAAATTTCCATACCTCCTCGTATTCGTCCACGTTTCTGCAACCTGGACTCGAGTCGATCGGACGAAAATTCGTGCAAAAACAGGCTCAACGATTACGACGACGGAAAGAAGCCTGAGATCTGTAGCTCCAAGGTGACACTATCTACCGGCGTCTTTTTCGTCTGGAATAGACGAGAGAGGGAAGAGAAGAAGCCGGAAGGAATCTTTTTAGGTCGATTAGAGAGGAGCGAGAGAACCAAGGGGACTAAAGAGGTGTCGGCGACAGGCTCCGCCGTTTTCTGGATCCGCCCTAACGGCGTTCCGATTATACAGATATTCAAATGAGCCCGTCCCCGTTGTCTCTGGCCGCAACAGTTACGTATCATCGAATTATTCTAATTTCCTGTGGCAAAACACCCGGCAGAAGTTGCCGGAGTTCGCGAGCCTTCGTCTACTTTGCCGTCTGCGTTCGGTTCTCCGTCGCATCGGGGAAAAAGGAACCGGTTACGCCCACTTCTGGAGGTGTCACGGGGGTTGGCTGGCCTATCTCGACCCTCCTCAACCGCCTTCATCCCTTGCTAGGGTCGTTGAACGTCGCGCTGGTGGCGATGGTCGGTTTCCAGGTTCCAGTGGGCGGACGACGCATCCTCCACGCGCAAAATCGGAATAGCCCTTGTTCATTCGTGGAATTGTCAACTCCGCGTCGATTCAGGGTTGGTTTCGCGAAGTTCGATCATGCGCAATCGGAAGAGCGACGACGATTCGCGAGAGTAACGCGCAGGCCGCGTAAAAGTCTTTCCATTCGCTTCTTTCTTCGTCTTATCCTTAATCCTCTTCGTATTTAGCTCGTTAAATTTACATGGTACCATAATACAGTATACCTACGTTTCTGTATTTCCGGTTCGCGTCAATCGGAAGTTGCTTCCAGGAGAAAACAAGCGACCGTAGTGAAGGTAAAATAACGGTGCCTATGAACGCTCGTTCACTATTGATCGTAAAGGCGTTTCAGGGCGCAAGCATACGATACTATTTACTATTGACGCGTAATTAAAGCTACGACCCTGGTTCGGGTAATAAATGCTCCTGATTATATAATTCTAATTCCTATACCTGGGACCTTTATTCAACCTTATTCTATCGAAACGACATTTATAACCAAACTTGCCAATTTTACGTTCGCTGAAAGAGTCAAGTTGAAGAACTGGAGGGGAGGGGGGATAACATTGGCCGTTTAGCGCAATAAAGTGTCCAACCGAACAACGCGATACTATATATCGCGCGCAACCCCAGACGTAATTGCGCTTTAACGAAACGAGTTTCTTCGGGCGTAGCGAGTCCCTGACGAGCATCGTCGAACTTTGCTAAATCGGCCGATTCTCGGCGAATCGATACGAGACGGCTCGCCACGGTCGCAACGAACAACGAGGAATCGTGGCGACCATATGGGCAGAGTGCACGGTTCACCGGTGGAATATAGCTCGTATGACGTCACGTACGCGGCCGGATGCCGTGAACGTGTCACACGGCCCGCACGGCTCCACGGAATAATAAAGAAAATCGAAATGGGAGAAGCTAGAGGACGAGGGACGGGTTGGGAGGGAAAAACGCGGTGGAAAAGGAGAACTCGATGGAGTTCCTCGTCGATTGTCCAAGGGAGCTGGCCGATCAGCGCGGCACGTACGCGTACACGTGTCCACGTGAGCGTACTCGTCGGATTTATTTGGAAATCCAGATAGCGGTGGGAATGCGAGCCGTTAGTTTCCTTTGGCCGACGCTAATGAAACGGCCAATGGGAGGAGGAGAAGGGAGGTGGCACCGATGGTTGCCACCAAAGTTCACTGCTCGCCATAATTATCCATTCTAATGATGATGGATGTCTTTATCCGTGGGCTTGGTGCGATTAGACGGGTTAATGGCTCACAACCGGTCGAATGGCGAACATCGACCACCGAACGCTACAGATCGATGCTCTTGAGGAAAGTGTGACGGTCTCTCTCGTTCCATGTGCCTCTACGATGGAATTTTGATGGAGAAGCTGGTTCTACGGCGGAGGTGCTTGCCCGTCAGGGACTTTCGACGAATATACATACGTTGGAGCACGTGTCGCAAAGTTGGCGGAGAAGAGTCCGATTCACGAAGGTACAACCTGTCGCTTGCGTCGCGTGTCTTCCTCGATCGTGTCTCGTCCATTATACTCGTAATTCCTTTTGTTTCCGCGTGTTCGTTGAAACATAGACACCGTTCGAGTACCTTTGTCGTAACCGACAATTACCTACTTTTATACGAAATGCATGGCGCGATTCATTTTGCAAATGTTCTCTGCTATGCTCGCGGAGACGCGCGTTAAAATTCCGAGGGGCGAAGAGAATCACGCGTGCGCGGGAAGAACGTCGAAATTTCTCTGACGTCGTGGACGGAGTAATTTTTTGACGCGGCCGTCGCTGAGCAGTATGGATAATCAGCTACGATCGTCTAGCGTTTAATCGGTAAAATTCCAGGAAGAACGAAACGCGCTTCGCCTTCGCTGTCGCCAATCTCCGATTCTCCAACAAGAAAAAGCGAACAAAGTCACCTGTATAAGAACGTATAAAACTCCCTAATATCATTGACGGAGGAATTCTATCTGCATGCAAAAGGAAGAGGCGAGGTCTGGTCCATCCAGCTCGAGCGAAATTCTTTCGTGATAGACAATGAAAATCGGGCAGGACCGCAAAAGAAGAAGAATATTGGAGGGAAGGAGAGAGGCGGAGAGGTCCGGTCTCCGGGCAGCAACGTGTGTCGTTTCTCAGTTAAGTCTCTCTGTGGTTTGAAACACGATCGGCCTGAGAGTGTTCCATCATATGTGTCTATAAAACAGCTCGCTGCCACACGATCGTGTGGGTGCGTGCGTGTGCGTTTGCTCGACGTAGCACGTCCGTGTGCCTGGTCGACTGTACTTGGACTGGTTTCTTAGAAGGAATCAGGAGATAATTAATTGTCCTCGCGAACCGGGCATAACGAACCGCCGCTCCTCAGTCTCCTTCCACCCTTTGGCCAGCCTCTTTTGTGCATAAAACGTGGCTGGTCGTGCGCACAAAGGGCCACGAAAATCTTCTTCTTCTTCCATATCGCTTTCGCCTTCGTTCGCCCTAAACACCCTTTTCTCTTTTTAAATGGAACCATCCTGGAATCCTGCCTGGCTCTCCTCGACATTTCGCTCTTTTTCTTCCACCTATATTCCAACTTTGCACTTGTATAGGTAGTTTGAATAATTAGCTCGCTCTAGAACAGCGCAGGCTCGTACCATCGGCTAACGTTCCTATTAAAAATTGCATTGCTCTGGCGTTCTTCAACTTACGAACCTTCCGACGTTGGTCGCCATCCCTTCGAACGTTCGTTGGGTTGGCAAGTGGAGGACAATCGCGTATACACGAAACGAATAAAAATTGCGACAGGAAAAGGGGACCGGCTACGTGGACTAGCTATGGGACTGGCGTAAGTGTGACTCCGGCAGAGAATATCTCTGCCATCTTCCTTTCGAGTTTCCAACAATTAGACAACTAACCTTCAGTTTGATAGAATTTAATATACGTAAATGAAGAACAATTCGATAGAGTTCGATGGAAAAAGAGCATCGGCTAAGGATAGGTGGAAGCGAGGAGGGAAATTCGTGGTAATGGAAGTCGAACGGAGAGCACGCACGTCGACCTCGAAGCTTGCACGGTACTCTCGACGGGGCCCGGTAGATTTATTTTTCCGGCACGGTCGCGCTCGACTTTATCTCGCGGCGCGCGAACAGAGGCAACGCTGACCAAGATTAATAATCCTGAAATGGTCATGGCGACCGATAGCTTCGCTCTGTTCGCCCCGGTAATCTGGAGCACGGAACCTGATTCCACCTAGTACTGGTATTTCGATAATCTAGAAACCTCGTGCAACAGAATTTACGTCTCTGCCGGCGGTTATTGCGGATCAGGTTTGTCCATCTAGCTGTTCAGACGTGAAATCTAGATCCGCCACGCGAGCTCCGCGTCGTCTACGGTTCTACGAAACTGGAATACGCTCTGCCAAAAATCATCCATCCGTCGACTAGACGTTTTCGCGTCTTCGCGATTAACCTTCGATCCTTAATGGAGCTCTATTCCCGATTTTCTACGATGTCGTTGGTGGAGTAATTTTGAAACGATATTTGGTTCAATAGGCGATAGAAATTTATACGCGAATTATGGCACGGATAGGTATTTATATTCGACGTAATGTAAATTATACGTGGCGACTTTCTGTTCTCGTAATTTCCTGATTTTTCGCATGGAGCTCGCGATCAAACTAGTTATCATAAGTAGCTGCAGATAAGGTAAAGACGTGTCGGCTTGTACGTACGTACGTACCGCGTTACACGCAGTGAACGCGTTCGAACAGACTCGTTCGCTTTATTATTCCAACAGTTAACAATTTCTCTCAAAGTACGTTCGCTACGAATCTTTCAAAATCTCGTTAAAAAGTCTCAGATCGTCAGCCTATCCGTCGACCGCTATTCTCAAACAAGTTCCACTGCCCTACGTTCCCAACGATTGCTAATTCTTCTTTGTACAATAAAACTATCTGAAAGCTTTCTCTTGAAAAATTTGATATCGTTAGTCAACCGTCGATTCCTACACGAAAACGAGCTCGATCACGATCGCTCTATGATCCTAACGATTACTAATTTCTCACGGCTACGAGGCATTTAAAACCGCAAAAAAAAAAAGAAATCTTTACCCTTTAATTAAGAGGTACTAATCTAGCCCAGAGACAATCAATCTAACACAGATACGATCTACTTTAACCGTAAAGAACGAGGAGCCCCGGAATACGTCTTTCGTCTACAAATCGACAGAGCCGCTAGTACGATCTCTGCGAATGAAAAAAAAAAAAAGAAAAGAAGAAAAGGAAACAAAAAAAAAAAGAAAGAGAAACAAAGAAAAAAAAAGAAACGCTAGAAGGATTTTGTCCCGGGGCCGAATCACGATCCCGTTCAGCGTCATTAATCGCACACGCAGAGAGTTATTAACGCGTTGACGAGCAAACGTTCGTTCGATCTTAATTGCTTGTGTTCCGTGGCCGCGAGTAGAGTAAGTCATTGTCGCGGTTTCAACGCCACGGAGAATATCGGCTCCGGTGTTTCGGTATCGGCCTTAATGCAGCCGTTATTCGCGCAACTTGTTAGATCGGTCGCGGATCGTGCCCGATGGGACCGCTCAGATCCGTAGATTTATGACGGCTGCCGCGAATTTCGAGGATATCGTGACTGGCCAAGAGTCCGCGGATACTTGGCAGATATCGGGTCGTGTGTCTGATCGATCGTACGCCACGATCGCCACGGCTCCTTTCCTATCAAGAGCAATAGGATACCGGAGATCTGTGGCTTCGCATTCCTTCTGCCCGACTGTCAAACGATCATCGTCCGATTGGTCGACGATCTCGCCATGACGATGATTCTCTCCGATTAACAGATTTTTGAGATCTTCTATGGGCGCGAGTTGCACGCTTATGGGCAGACCGCGCATGTTGGCGCGTTTATGGGACGTTCGTATGCGAAATCGAAGAAAAGTAAAGCACCGGTTAAGATGTTCGACGATCGAAACGAATCTCCGTTTAAGCTCCGTTTCTTGCAAAAGTTCTTAAGTTCTCTTTCGAAGGAATACGAGCTCGAAGTTGAGAATGGCCTGGGCCTGTTACGACACCGTCTACGCACGCCATTTAATCACATCCCTGCGATGGTAATTCTCTGGATACCTTGGAGCGATAACGTGTACGTTACACGCGCAGATTTCTCGCCAGGAACCGTTTACATTCTCGTATCGCTACGCAGCGCATGGAAGAAGCGTGCTTACGAACGTCTAAATCGTCGAACGTCGCCGCGGCTCTCGTTTGCCGAAGACCATCGCCATCGATCTCCTAACTTTTACGTCACTCGATGGCTGAAAACGAGTATCTCGTTATCGAGAATACTCGAGGGGGAGAACAATCGGACAGATGCTTTAAAATATCCACAGGGACGGGAGAAACAGAGGATCCGGTGAAAATCGAAGGGAAAGATAGCCGAGACGTGGAATCGCTCGACGATGTATTGAATTTCTGCGTAAAAACGCTTGTACGATGCTCCGCCGTGTAAAATTTCTTATTAGAAATTGCCACTCGTTGTATTCTTTCGTCCCTGCTCTTCGCTGTTATCGCTGGTACCAAGCGATTTGATCAGAGCGAAGCAGAAGTGCTACGGTCTAATCAAACACGACTCGCAACGTTCGTATAAATATAAATCATCGGTTCTTCCGCGTTCGAGAGATCGCTAAACATCTCCGAGAGGAAAGCCTGTATCTGGCACGATAGATCGGTGGTTGGTCGTAAAATAATTCAAGCGAGCGCACCGGGCCACGGGTATCGGCCTCGGTAAAACGATCGATTCCGTATTATCTGCCGTTTTATCCGACGATTTATCTAAGCGTGCCACTCGGAGCGGATGCAAAGTGGAGCAAACCCGGCTCGACAGCAATATCTCCACGGGTATTGCTGTGCCCTGGACAAACTGGATATCCAGTTTCCAGCATTTCTCGCTTCTCCACGCTTTCGAGGCCCTAATCCCGAGCCTGTGTCTCAGCCTGCGGACCGAGAGCAGTAAAATCGCCGCGGTACGTATATAAGACACGGCCAGGTACGCGGTGAAGAAATAATTTCATCACTCGGCCATGCGTGCCAGCCAACAAGCAGAGACCAACACACTGAGAACCAGAATCACCCGGTTGTTCTTCGGTCGACGGGAATGCATCCTCGCGGATCGACTTCGAGGCCCCCGGCTATTCTTTTCCATTCGCTCTTCTCGCTTCGCAACGACTCGGCCTTTTATTTTTCCTCTTTCCGCGTAGCTTCCAAGTTTTCCACGAGTTTTTCGACGAGTTCTCGATCATGGTAAGGAATAGATGGGAATGAGAGGAAGATACGGTGACAGGACGAGAGAGGCTCGAAGCGCTCGATCGAATTTCAACGCGATATCGTGGATCCGGCGCGAGTTCGATTCGTGGGAGACGTTCGACCAGGTGGAACCGTTTTTCGATGATCGCGATTGAAAATATTCCAACGAAGGGTATCATAGATGGGCGAGACACACGCGCTTTGTAAAGTTTGATAAATTAACGCGAGAAGTTAATAGACTGCCGCGTTGGACAGCGCCGGTCTACCATGTGGCAACGTCATCGTCGTAAAAGAACGGATCGTGGGTTAAAGACGGAAGGAAAACTCCTTGGAAAAGCTGACGACGCGAGTGGCGAAACCTGCAGGTACGCTGGAAACGCAGCAACCGTTCGGAAGCTACGCTCTGACGACTTCATAAATTGAAAAGTATAGGAAAGCGATGATGTTGCAAATATTTTCTAAAATTTATCTTCCAATCTACCGTCATTTGCGTCATCTTGCTGTAACGAACGAGCTCGTCCGAGTCGGTCGTTCGTTTCTTAATAACCGATCGTGTACCGATGTATACGATAAAGTCAAGAAATTAGGAGAAACCACTAGCGATCAGTTTGCCTTGCGAAAGGCTCCCATTCCTATTTCTATTTATGACAAAAATCCAGTTACGACCCGACGATTTTCAACTATAACTCCACGCTACCTCGATAACGTTACGCTCGCGTAATATAATTTTAGTTTCGTGGCACAAGCGTTGAAACGAATCGATACGTCGCACGATACGTTGCATTCGGCGAAACGTGGGCTGAGCGAGGAATAAACCGATTCGTTTGTACGTCTCTACTCAAATAGCGTATTCCTTCGAACATTTTTCCCCGACGATTTCTCTAAATCCGGCGGTTAATTCCGAGAGTCGTAGGTTCGCAGAATTCTCGTCAAGAGGGTCACAGGCATATTTTTTCGAGGCGGTATAGAAGCGCGTGTCCGCGTGGAGGAAGTGCGTAAAACGCGCGTGCATTCCTTCGATTCGGACGTGTAAACGCGCGCTGGAAGTGCGTGCGCCTCGAATCGAATCGAGATACGGACGCGTGTTGCGAATGCGTGTGCCACGGGGCCCTGAGAGGGACGCGAGGGGGGGTCTGCGGGGTTGAGAGCTTGCCGGAGCTCTGGTTTCGCCAGCCCGGGGCTACCTCGAGTCGAGTAGAACGGTCAAGAACCTAATACACCTAATACGAGTATTAGGCTGGTTCTCTGCGTGCCCTATAAACTTCGATGCGTACGCGCAGATAATTCTGTTGGAACGAGCTCGCCTCCTCCTACAGATATATATATATATCTGGTAATTAAATCTCCGTCGCGTTATAAATTAGTCGGGAAATTATTCGTGAAACGAATTTCGAGCAGCTTCTAACGCCAATTCGAACATTAGGTGGTCCCGAAAGTTTCTTTCCTTTCGTAAGGAAATAATAGATGCACAACTTGTTTTCGTTTTGTATTATTTTATTGGATCATACACGACCCGTTTTCTTCTATTTTTATTATTATAATCATACATGATTGGACAAAAATAATATAAAACAGAGAATGCGGTGCATCCATTATTTCCTTACAAGACGGAAGAAACTTTTCGGACAACCCAATATATCGCGCGCGTGGAGATAGACGCGAACCCTCGAATGTACGAAGAAACGTTTATCAATCGGTCGATGCGCTTTACACGACGTCGAGAATTTTCAGTTTGAAGTTAAGAAGACACGAGTGTTTCGCTCAGGAGAAATACCAAGCGTAAATTTGACGACGGCGTCAGAAACGCGACGAAACATCATCGGTCCATAGTCCTACTCGATAATTCAACAGTCGCTTCTCCGTGCAGCGATCAACTTCGTGGATCTAAGAGGGGGAAACAGTATAGAAAAATGTTATCGCGTTGCAAACGTATTTATCGTTTGATTTAGAATTCAGTATTTAGAGCTGCCCGTATCGTCTCGCCGCGATGAATAAGTCGTTCGTTTTCTGAGAAACATAATGGTAATCGCGTACCCGGACAAAAGTGGAAAAAGGATAATTGCGCGAGTTTGGCTCGCGAGAGGCTAATTTAACGGCGGAGAATCGCGTGGTTCATCGCGTTGTAAATTGTTGATACTTCTGTCGCGATCTATATCGTAATTACAGAAGCATCTGAAGCGATGCTAATTCCTCCAGCAAATAGCCAGATCAAGGAGGCTCGAGGAATTCTTTTAATTCCACGGACGTAGATTATAAGCAACCGGGAGGCTAATTAGCTCGTTGCGCGTTCTGAAAGCCGAGCAAATTACGTTTGCCGGAGGAACAATACGAGGCGAGGTGTTAATAAGAGCTCGCTTCGTCAAAGGAAGATCCGTCGAATGCAGAATTCTTGGAAATCGTGGATCTTCATCGACCTCTCGTGTGAAATTCTCCGCGTCGATCTGCTCCCTTTTCCTTCCATGCCAATTTTCAGACGATTCCACGGAAATGGGATTAATAAAGGGGAAGATTGAAGGCTGGTTTCTCACGATTCGCAGCCGGAAAGGACAACTGGATTCCAGCTGATTATACGGATATATTGATATCTGGACGGAGAACGTATCCTTGGTACCGGTTTTCCAACACCGATCGAACCTTATTTCGCTTTTCCAATCTGTAAAAATTAATCCTCCAAGAGTGGATGCTGGGTGAATTCTGGCGCGTGAAGTATAATCTCTCGTTCCTCGCTTTTCGCGTTACACGCACACCGTCGTTTCTAGGTTTTTTCTTCTCTTTATTTCTTTCATTCCGCATTTTACCACTTGTCCAACGGGACATTCGGTCAATTCGTTTACAGGTATCTGAACGTTTCGAAATTGTTGCAAGTATACGAGAGACATTTCGATCGTACGCAATTAGTATCGAAAGATTAATGTTTGATACGGGTGAATAAAGAAGCAATAATTTAAAAGGATGGACGAAGAATTCCACTACAACGTCGATAATAAGAATTCTTTTCGCTTAGCTCTCCGCGCTACGTATCGCTGTAAGATAGAATACTCTCGTCGATCGTAAAAACGTACAACGAAACGTCGATCGGCGTGGCGAGTTTGAAAAAGCCTCTTCCGAATTTTAAAACGTAGTAACGTGTTACAAATAAAACCAGCCGTATAATCTTCCTCGAAGAACGAAGAAGAAGAAGAGGAAGAAGAGCATCAATAGGCATAATCACCGAAACTCGGAGAACAGAGAGGCAAATTCTCGAGCGAGGAGGAGAGGAAAAACGCAAAATGGATCTGTACACATGTGGCGGAGAAGTGTGAAAATGACGCTAAACAGGAACGTTGGCACGATAGACACGAGTCAAACAACGAGCAACGAACCAAGAAGCGAACGTCTTTATTAGGCGGCACGGGGAAATTTTCGAAAGTGCTTACGGCTCCGTCGACGTTTCTTCCTCGTTTTGCGCGTGACTGAATGCGCGGGCCCCGACGTATATATACGTATTTCCTGGCGGTCACGCAGTCGCGTGAAAACGTGTCGCGGGCAGCCACACGACCACGGTAATGGTACGGACGAGCTAGCTAGCGCTGGAACGAAACGGAGTGTGTCGAAAGCGCGTACAAAGTATCTCTAATCGTCCCATTGTATCGTTTCTCCTTTGTCCATTCTCGCGGGTGAAAGCTTCGTTAAAACCCGATCGCTAATGCCCCTCGCTTTTTTTCCCGACGAAAGAAACCGGCTCAAGCTGTACACCCGGGGTCAGATAAGAAGACAATGCTGGCAATTCATCTCCTACGATCTGTACCATTCTCGTCTGCGTTCTTTCTTCCTTTTTTCCCGCTTCTTTCTTTCTATATTACAAGTTCGCGATGAACTTTGCGCTAGAAATCTCCTAAATGTCTTATCCTCGTACATACGCTGCGCCGGTGTTTCGCGATCCTTTTTCAGGTACGATTCCCCTCTGTAATAGCCGAGTAACAAAATCTTTTCAAGATTCGTTACGTTTATCTTAGGCAGCTTGGTAGAATTTTTCGTTAATACGAATTTTCTTAACGTTCGGCTGCGAGCTAACTGTACAACGCGGTAGAGACTTCGACATGTATCTCGGAATCTTGCATAATTTTTGTACTTTTTAATCCTCCACAGGCATACGGGACAAGTTCTTTCGCGAAGAATTTTTATTTTTCGTACATCGATAACGCTTTACATATTTCATTCGGAAAACTAATTATAGAACGTGGCAGAGACTTCGTTAAGCGTGGCAGAATTTCCTTTGATTCTTTTCGAAGCCTACAACGATAAAACAACCAGACGTGCGCATAAACGATCCAGTTCCACCGCGCTCGAGGGATAAAACGTGGCGATTTATATTTATTTGACGTAAGTAATACACGCGATGTAGCCGCGTGAAAATAAATAAATGCTGAAAGCTTCGACTAAAAATCTCCCGACCACTGCCGTATATACTTTGCAATTTCCCTCCGCATCGTATAAAAACAAATCTATAATGAAACGTGGTAATTTACTTGAATCTAACGTACACGATGTACGATGTAGCTATATCAGGATACGCAAACGCCAAAAATTCCCCCCTTTGAGAGTCACGCCTGAACCGAAACTCCACCGTGAACTCAAAATTTCCACCTATTCCTCGCTCCACAGAGAAGGCGAGAGTTTGGTAAAAAAAGTTGGTCGAATTTTCTGTCCCAAGTTGATGAACAGAAATACCGTATCGTCCGAAAATAAAACGGTACTCGCCGAGGCGGACGCGTAACGAGGCAAAATGCAAGCTCCGGTTCGTACGACAAACGCGGAGAAATTTCCAAGAGAGAAAAAGGCGGCGGAGAACCTTAAAACGTGCGGTTCGGTTGGGTGGCGATGTGACGAGCACGTTGTTGAGGCTTCTTCCTGTCGTCAGTCGACAGGTTAAATATAGACGACCGTCGCTCATTTCCGCAGCCGCGCATGATTTCTTCGTGAATGGAAGCATGCCCGCGGAACTCTACTCGCATATAGATCGCCGGCTGCCAGCTCGTGGAAACACAGGCGTCGATATTTTCGCGCGAAACCGTGCCGCTTGATTGTTTTCATCCCGACCGACTTATTCAAAGCTGATTTCCAGCTGACGCTGAAACGAACGCAGCTGCCAGGCCTGTCGTAATTAGTATTATGCTGATTAATCGGGCAAGTGCAACGAACGCTTACGAGAGAGGAATGTCTGTACCTTCTGGAAACCAACAACGACAGCTTCGAGCGTTCCCGACGCTCTCGAACGACGCTTTCTGTCGATACGATGGATTAATCATGTGCCTAACAATGTGTCATCTGTCGGTAGTCGATGCTAATTTCTGTAATTACGTGTTTGTTACTCCGGCCGTAAAATGGAAAATACTGTCTTCCGATCGGTGATCTTAATCCTCGATGACAGAAGGTGGACCGAGACGATCCAACGTCTGCAGACATTCGACTTATTATTTTCGACTTATTGGAATTCTTTCCAACGTTTCAGCAATTTCTCCTAATCGTACGGTTGATATTTCGATCCCAAAGCCGGCAGTTCTGCGTCTCTCGATCGTTACTCCTAACTCCGGAGCTTCGCTTTTCGCGAATTTTCTGTTAAACGCACGTCCGATATTTCGCGCGTAAAAATCAAAAACACCGAATCTTCCGACTCCCCATCGTCACGACACCAGAAACCGTGCAGAGACTATCGAGAGTCTGCAGACCTGCAGACACGTACCCGGTAATCTTCTCGGATATTTTACGAGTTCCGTGTAATTGTACGTTTTCATCGCTCGTCTAAAATCAAAAAAACGCTGGATCTTGCGAAAGACTGGCTGCCGAGACAATTAATTAAAGGCCCGAAGGCTTCGGATATCCTTGCGTTTCCGAACGTCCAACGAACAAACGTTCAAGGATCTCCGCGACTTTGCAAGATCCAGCAGGATCAGGTTGGGAAACTTGGTGCGGGAATTTCGTTTTCTGGGTCGTCCAGCGGACGGAAAGGGGGCCCGGGAAAACAGGGGGCGGAAACGTACGGCGACGGTACTACAGTGGCGCGTTTTCTTTCCTCGCGGAGAATTTTCGTGGCGAGAATTGGCGCGTGTCGGCCAATTGAAATGCACGGGACCTCACTTCGGTTCCAGTACGGCGAGAAATTCTTAAATGGCCGGCCCGTTGCTGCCCAGGAATGTATGGAAATGTTACGTACCACCTCTGTCCTTTATTGTCCTACATGGTGACTGGTGGCGGGTTAGGTAGATATATGGACTGCTGCGTGCGCGTACCTACGTGGCCGGTCGCTTATGTGCGCGTGCACGCGCGTGCAAGTGTGAAAAGATAGATGAACGCGCGTATGTGTGTGACGCGTGACACGTGTTAATCGTGCCTGTGAGGTCCCAACCCTCCCCCACCCGCCTCGGCCAGGTACACACCGTGTACGCATAAGTATAACTCCGATACGAACGTTCCTTAAGCCTCTTTCGTACTTTACGTTACAAATATATTAGTAAAAGAGGTCCAAAGTTCGACCCTTTCTTTCCACATTTTTCGTATTCTAAAAGCGTTCGAACATTCAATTAATCTGTCTGTCAATTAAACTGTCAATTAATCGCACGTTACGACAAATTGCTTTCCTCTTTTCGTGTCTCCGCCCTTTTGTCTTAACAGTGGCCAAGCGGCGTTAAAATAAAGCGTTCGTCAGGAACGTACCTGTCGCGTTTCGTCAGCGATCTACGTTCGGCATGTGCGTAACTTGCAGTCTTTAGACGCGTGATTAACGCAGTCAGGTGCCACCGAAGATCACTCCGTCGGATTTCTCGCATCAAGCAATTCGTTGAAACGCGATTAGTTATAGCGAATTCGTGAATATCAATTTCACGTAGGACGAAACACGAACTTGTTGGAATCGCAGTCAATTTGGCGATACACCGATCGAATTTGATCAAGCGTGAACGGGGCATTAATGGAGCACGCGTGTTCGAGTCTTAAGGGTCGGCACGCTACCGGTGGACACTTCTCGGGTCTGCTTTTTAATTTACGACTCTCGATTTTTTCGTGATGGTCCAGGGTTAATGAAATTGATGCCACCACGCTGGTCGTGCATCAGATTAGCTCCGGTAAACGGTGATTTAGTGAATTAGTGATATTTAAGATTATCGGAGTAGCTTCCACGGCACGGGCCACGTCTTCACGCGCGTGTGTTCCACCGTCACGACGTCCACCATGGGATTCACGTAATGTACGACGCGTAATCTAACGAATTAATGGGAATTAGCGGGACGAAACGACGCTCCTACGTCTTTCCTCCTCGAACCAACGATATTTTAGGATGAAACGACTGGCATTGAAAAAAAAAAGAAGAAAAGAGAAAAGTATCTCCAAGAACGGAGGCGTTTGGAAAAGTGTACTCACCGTGACCGTGACGTATGCAAAACGACCCCCTCGCGTCGTTCAAAATGTACGATCATAAATTTCTTTCGTCGTTCATGAAAGCGTTCGTGTCGCAATCGTGCGCCACCATTATGCCTGAATAACGCGAGCAAGAACGAGACAATAAAAACTCGTTATATACGCAGAAAATACGTGGTTCGTAGTTAAACGGGAATAGTAGCGTTCGCATTATCCTCGACACGTTATTGGAAATTATTATCAGCTATCCGGTTGCTGCGGTATTCTACGTTTCTCGTTAGAAAAGTGAAACGTTGCTCCCCATGTCGAGCACAAATCCTACAATGTTCGACGTGCATACGCTGCGAACACGGTCTCAACCTAACCCGATGACCTAATGTATACTTTGTTCTTTCACGGGGAAAAATGTAAAGCCGCTGATGAAAAATTCGTCAACGTTTCGTCTTCTTTTCGTCGTACATAGACTGCGCATTTTTATACGTTTGTGGAAATTTCCAAGCTGCGATATATATATAGACAAAAGACTGCATCACTGCCAGGAGTAATAAAATAAAGGAGATAACAAGCAGGTAAAGAAGGATCAGCAAAGACAACAAGACAGAGCACATCGTGCACTAGTCACAAGAAAACACTTATTAGTAGCAACGCTGCCGTAGATAACAAATGAAAGGTAGAAATTAATTTATCGTTTAATTAAATGGACAAGCTAAGACGATTAGTCGATGTAAAATATATGTTAAATTCAACGGTATGTGATTCGAACAGAAAGTTTATAGGATGTAAAATGCTATTAAATTTCAAATTTCCTATGACTCAATTGTTAAGATAAATCGCTGTGAATAACCTAACGACGCGTAGCTGGAACGCAAGTTATACAGGCAAGGTAACAGAAGTAGTAGAAATTTTAAGTAAATGTTTTTATCTAAAAAAATAAGTATATTGTTCCTAAATGAAACCAAGCTAAAAAGGTAAAACTTATATATAAGTGTATTCGGCGTTTAACGTAACGTTTAGTAATTGAAACTTTCTATTTAGATTCCATTCGTTCGCGTTCTTCGTGCTTACAGGAACGTAGAAATGCATAAAAACCGACAGTCTACTTATAACGACTCGGTTTCTTTATTCGAGTTGAAAAATCGCTCGCGTGTTGGCCTGCTTAGGCGTAATACTTATTGTTAATTCAACGAATACCAGAGGGTACTTCGGTCGGCCGAGGAAATGCAATATTTGCTGGAATTCAAGAAGCACAACGAGACACTCTCATAAATATTTAATCGGAATAGTTGACCGAAAGAGTTGATCTACGACGGTGTGTGCCACCCTGTCGCGGATCCGCGGCAGGGAATTATTTTTCAAAACAAAATTTACGACAGCGGCGAGTCACTCTTGCGAAATGCGCGGCCATCCGTTATTGTGCCAACAACGACGCTAAACTATTTAACAACAGGCTCGTTTCGCAACGATTTATCTTGCTCGCGCGATCGCCGAGCTTAGAGGCGACAAATTCGACGTCCCCCCAGCGCCCAGCAACGAGAATAACATCGGATTCGAACACACCAGTTCTGACCGTTTGTTTCTCCACCTCAATAGAAAGGAATTACCATCGATATCGTTTCTTTCGACCGGACAGCTTCTGGCTGGCTGTCCGACAAATTGTGTAAAATTGAGAGAAATTGCCTCGATTATGTCTACGCTCCGTTTCTATTTCAATTCCGAAAGCTTTTTACGTATCGCAAGAATTTCCAGTTGCATTAGGACGATGCAAGATTTTTCTTCTATTCCAAAGTACCCGAGCACTGTGTTATTTTTTATTCTTCTTTCAAACGCAGCTTGCGTTTATGTCGTAAATCAATACGTGCCCTCAGCTCGATATTTTCACAATATTATATATATATATATATTATATATATTATTATATAATAATAATATTATATATATAATTTGAAACTCTTGTTCGATCCTATTACAGGGTTGTACGATCGCAACGAGCAAGCAGAAACACTTTTTCAACTTAACTTTCCTACGGTATTCTCTCTTAATTTAGATTTGAAACTTCCATTCCATCCTGTCACAGGGTTCAGTCATTTTTTCGTTTCTCGTGTCTTTCCTCGTTCAACCTACTGTACGCGATATGTTCTCGTTCTTTCCTTATTATACCAAAGGTTAACGATATTTCATAACGCACGACGATTATCCCGTGCAAAGTTCAAAGTTCAATTTCGACGTATGCCGAAGTTTCACCGAGCCAAATGATCCTGTCACCAAGTACCAGCCAGTGATAGATAAACCATCGGTAGCGCGTAAAGGGTTCGTTTATTCGAAAAGGGAGTCGTTAAGCATCGATTAAAGTCATTGAAAGAAAAAAAGAAAAGAAAAAGAGAGAAACATATTTGGGGAGAAATGCGAGCCAAGTGGAGGCAAAACGGAACTGAAACCGGAATCCGGCCGATGCGAAAGAAACACTGGTAGCGCCGGGGACTGTTGAAAATCAGCTTAAACTCGGCTCATTAATTCCGTTTTACGGCTTGTCCGAGGGCGCGGGCTCCGCGAGCCGTAAATAAGTCACGGCGATCCGATCGAAACGATAGAAAATCAAAGCACGTCTCGTATGACACACATGTTGCAACCGATGGAATGCAGGTATCATACTCTATCAGCCAGCGCGTGCCCTGTCGTGTTTCTTTTGTGGAAATCGATTGGTAGGAGGGAAAACGCGGCGACCGAGGCGAGACAGTTTGCGAAAAACCGTGACCTTTTTCGGTGAACGCAACCGAAGTTGCATTCGGTCGCCGGACGACGATTTCGCGACGTACAAATTGCAGCCGGTTGAAATTGAATACCGAGTAGGCCAACGGGGAATAGACCCGGTCTCAGGGACGACAATGCGATTGCCCGAGCCCGATGCAGCGATTGCAACGTGCAGCGAGATTGATTGGGCGTGGACAGCCGCGTTTTCACGCGTGTCAACGCTTTCGTTTTGACAACGTTACTATGCCTAACATTACTGTGAATTCGTAAAGAGCTGACAGGTACATCGGTGTTTTATTAACTGGCCGTGGATTGGCATCTAATTTGCTCGGTTATTGAAGCAGCTGAATAAGCCAGAAAACGATGTTTGTCCCTGTTTTGGTAATATTACCGTGGCTTTGAATTTCTAAAGAGTAAGGAGATACAATAGCGCTTTGTTAACTAACCACAGCTTGTGGCGTTATTTTGTCATACGCGAGAGAACAATACGAGCAATTTACAGGAAAACGTTAGAGTCCAGATGCGCGGTAGTATTAGTCGTTACTAACCGGCCATCGATTTCCGCTTTATTCGATCAATTACCGATAAACGTCTTGAACAAGTAAACGTTTAGTCTCGAGAAATAACTTCTAAGAAGCGATATGAAGAGCGCGTAATTTCCTACGGAATATACGCTATATATTGGTCGAAACTTCTACGACGGTACGATACTGCATTCTCTAATTCTGTCATCGTCGCATTGCGTTACACGCATAAATCCAAACCTTCCATTCTAGACCAAAGATCGTGTTACGTATCTTTCTAAAATTGACAATTCTTCCCTTCACGAATTTCGTACGATTCTGTAAAGTACGAATTTGTTCAAAGCAGGAAATTACACACACAGACACACACTGTCTAAATTCTTTTCAACTAGACGAAATTCTAAAGCTGACCTACGTATCTTTCAAATCCTTAGATTCGATAAAACGATCGATATAACGATCCTAAACCTTTGACCCAATTGGCCATACACTAACGCACGTATACGCTTACGTACGCGCGTATTTACCTTCTCGAGAAAATTGTTGCGCGCGTACCGAATATTCCATCTAATCGTTATTCGAAAACACTCGTAGAGTTTAATTCTCGTTCGAAGACTATCGATGCTACCCGGATGGAGCTGTATCGCCACCATCATCGGCTACCGGTTGCTATAACGCTGTTATAACTTTGTACCAGATAGAACCGTTTAACAGAGGTTGATTGTCCAAGAAAAAAGAATTACGTGGACGATTTGTCCAAAGGAGATCTCCAACCATCGCTTTACTCTCACGCTAACTCACTCGTGCTTTAATAACTATATCCTAAGGACGCGTTCAAGCATCTAGGGAACGAGGTCTCGAGATTTTCAGCATTTTTTAGATGTAGATAGAGGAGTTTGGTCGGAAGGAATTGGGATACACTGGGTTGGAATGACGATGCGAGCACGCGAATCAACACGCCTCTTTCATGCTCAACACATCGGCGACAATGGAACGCAGAACACACTGGCACGCACCCACCTGCGTGTGCCACGGGCGTACCAACATGTGGATGAACGTTTATTGCGATGTATGCGAGTTTATTTGAGTTCCAGAAGCGACTGGTTTCGAGACCTTCGCGTACGAAACGATTCATGTACTTGACATTGAATTTTCAGGGCTTAGAAGGGCGTTGACTTTGAGAAATTGTTACCGGTATGGATGGAAATTGGTCTAGCGATACGAAGTAAAAAGTTCTCGTGTTTCACGAATACTTCTTTTTTAGAGGAAATTTCTGTTTCACGTTGTTTCGCTCATAGGAATTTATATCGATTCTAAAGTTGACGAATCTTTACGTTCGAACTGGGAATGTTTCAAATCTTTGTCTTGTTTCATTGATTTTTCATTGAGATGAATTACAACGAAAAGATTATACGAGCATTTCATATAATCGAATACATGATCGTAGAGAAATAATTAAATAGTTATTCGAGTAATTATCGAAAAGTACACAAATAACTTGAGAATTAAATAATAACTAAAAACCTTTCATATTTCTCTCCCTGTCCTAGTTACAGAAATATGCAGTTTCCTACTATACCATTCCCACAAAATGTTTGTAAAGTCTCCATAAAGTTACGTCGAAAACGAACCGCAGGATACACAGAGACTAAAAAGCATGCAATTTATTTTTATAGCTGGAAACTATAAATAATTGAATAATTAAGTAAGAATTAAAATTCTTCGTATTTTCCTTCTCGTCTTAATTACAGAAATACGCGGTTTCCTACTTTATCATTCCCATAAAACCTTCGTATAATAGAATCTCCATAAAATTCAATCGAAAACGAGCCACAGAAAGCACAGAGACTAAAAAAAAATACACAAATTATTTGTGTCAAACTTCCGGCTCTCGATTCACTGCCCTCGTGTAATAAACAAGCTATATCAGAGTTTTCGTATAGGATTCGACGAATTGGAAAGTGGTTTCATTTCTAGGAATCCAACCAATACACAAATTGCGGCCTCGACTGTGTATCGACTCTATTGACCACGTTATCAGGCCGCCTCCAAGGACAACAATAACAAACAAGATCTGCCAAGACTCAGGTTCTTAAAGATCGCTCAATAACCAGTGTAATTCGCGTTCGATTAAATCGCGATAGCTCGAGAACGCAGCGCCGGAACCACCCACGCGATTCCGTTCTGTTCTATCAAGATGGTAGCTGTTCGGCTACTGATTTCGTTCTGGAATATTATCAGCTCATTAAGATCATTTTTATTCGCTCGTACACTGTGTGGTATTAAACGTTCGATTATGTGTACCGTGAGTTTCATTGTACACGATGTTAAAACGCGCTCGATGTATTTTACGATAACTACGGGACTTGGTAATTTTTAAGATACTCGACTCTTTCGTAGCGTAAGAAAAATCAGAGTGAACTGTCAAGTATAGTATTATAAACTTCGTGTCTTAAAATGTGTCGCACCTGACGCAATTGTTAACGTTGTTATTATTATTATTAATCTTGCGGAGAAACGAAAGTACGTACTTTTTGTATCGATTGCAAGTTATCAGCATTGATAAATTCTTCTTCGAAACGCAGTGACAGCAGGTTCAACAATCAAGCAAATGCGAGTTCACGAGCGAATTTTACAAATCAAGAATCATTTGAAAATTGTAAAATTCTAGGAGAGAAATCTATAACCTATCGTCAATTCGCTACTATTATTGCCGAATTACCGTGCAATAGAGTTCTGGACGTTAGAAATACGCGACATCTTAATGAGAAGGAAATACGTCATTATTTTCCGAGTCTTAAAACTAATTATGTTCACTCTGAGTCCATCTTTATTTTATTACACCGTGAAAGGATTAGTTAAACGTTCGTAACCCCTAAGAATATGCAAACCAGACTGCGAGTTTCTGTTCAATTTAATATTTTTGCGAACAGAGCCAAGAAAATTTATTTTGCTTACCACGAATCATAATCAGTTTGCATATTTTTATATATTTTATATATCTTTAAAGTTGTCGCAAATGCACTCGAGGATCCGCGGTATACTCATCGCGTAAGCTAATATCAAATATCTTAAAAAATAAAACTCTATCCTTATTAACAAATTCCGTGAAAAAATATTTAAACGCGCGATAGCAAACGTCGAAAGAATTTGCGCAACGACGCAAGGTCGACGCCTTCGTGCGATAACACGCCGCCACATTAGACGCTACGGGGGTGAGCGTTCTCCGCCGTAGAATATATCAAAAAATCTCACTCACCATGCTGATACGGTGTCCGTGATCGCATCGCCTGGATGTTCAGCGTTTCTGCGCTGGTCGACGAGGATGCAGAGGAGAATCGGGCCGAAAAGTTTCCTAAAAGCAACACCAAGGATTAGGATATACGCGGACGAATTTAATCACGCGACCTGCCGCGCACGATAGTCGATCGTGAATTGAAACGAAACGTCGCGAAAATCTACGACCCATCCCGAAGGTTATTCGTCGCGTCGTTTAACGGAATTTCTAATATTATTTCCGACGACCGTCTTCGGTTTTCTTCGGCTTTCTTTCGGTTTTCTCCCTACAATTAGAAAGAAATACGCGAATTATATAATTCGAAGCGCGCGGTGCTGTTCGAGTAAAATCGCATCGATCGATTTTGTAAATATTAGCGAATATTAGGAAGACGAAAGAGGTTGTAATTAACGAATGTAAATTAATCCATGCGTTTGATACGTAATGCGAGACTGGAAGGATGAAACGAGACTTTGTTGTTAACGTCAGTAGATCTTCGACATTTTAAGTTTATATAAAGAGACTTTTAAAGCAAAAAGGAAAACTTAAGAATGCATTTCCATCAATGGGAATTTGACAAACAAAGAGAGAGGCAGTGTCCTCGTCGAATTCTTAAAAAGATGCATAAAGTATTGACTTTCCAAAGAGATTTGTAAATCCACGTTTCTAGGAAAGTGTTTAAAAGAAATGAAAATCGAATCTGTGGTTATACTTTTCATCGTCTCAAACCTAATAAACCTAGTCAAACCTAATAAAATAATAAACATACTTTTGATGCGGTAAGGCAATTGAATCTGTTTATTCTCTAACCTACACTATTGTACAGGATTATTGTAGAAAACTGACTTGACGACCGAACTTGTGAAACTGAGAAGCAGTTCCTAAGTGGCGAGAAGCTAATTTGCTTAAAGAATTACGCACTTTGTGAATTCGAGTACTTTGGTGCAACCCTTCGAAGCTGTTGGCGCCTATGTTCGCTAAAGAGCCAAACAGGCAGAACAATTTCTCCCATGTAACTTTCCCACTGCGTAGCAGGCTGAGAAGTCCTCGACTGGAATATTGTCCAGACTAGCAAAATTAGGGTATAAATTAGGGTATATCTCGCTATTGTCGCTCTTGAAGCCAGACAGCTGGCATCGATACGTAGTACCTACTTTACTCGATAAACAAAGTTCTCGTCTAGAACGTAACGCCCATAATCGTCTTCATGGCATCGATGGGAAGACAAGTAACCAGAATCTCGGTAGAAAATTGTTTTATGCATAAAATGGCAACACGTTGGAACAAGCTGGTTGCTGAAACGAGCAAGACTCATATATAGAAAGGAATCATATATCAAAGGAAAAAGCATGCCACTGACCTCGCTAAAGAAATAAAATAGACAATTTGGAAAATGCTATCCCATCCACGCGCTATTTTGCGACAAAGTTATATAAAATTAACCAAATGTCCCGTTGGATAAATCGTAAAGCGCAGAGTGAAATAAATAAAAAAGGAAAGCACACAATTCGGCTGTTTTATATATCGTTTCGTATTACGTGCATTCTATGCGATTGTGCGCATTCAAGTTTCCTACGAATGCATAGAGACCCGCAGTTTACAGATGATATCGTAATCGCTGAACCTGCTAAATCAATTCGTGCGTTCCGTGCACACACATTTACATTTGCCCTGAACATTAAACGAAATTGGACAGTCCATTTTCATCGTGCAACGAAATAGAAACTTCTTTAAGACGGCGTCTCTGCCGAATCCAGAAGAAAATCTCATTTTACGAGGCAAAGATAGCGCCGCGTATCCCCCTTAATCACATCGTTATTTTCGCGAAGAAAAGGTCAAGAGATTGACAAATCATCTTCACCGGCTGACACGCGGACAAACGTTCGGCAAGGTGCGATGACAAGATCTTTCTCGATATCTCGCGGTTATTACGTGTACAGAAGGCGAGGACGTGTTCGTGAAAACGTTCGGCGATCTCGTATGCACGGGACGTTCCAGGTTAGCGCGTGTCCCCCTCGCGTTCGCGCTTCCAAGTCGGCCGTGTGCACGCGTGTCTCCTCCCTTCGTCGACACGCACACGTACGCGTCTCGTGGAGAGAAGCATGCCAGAAAGAAAGGAAGAGAGAGAAGGAGAGAGAGAGAGAGAGAGAGAGAGAGAGAGAGAGAGGGACGGTGAAAGATGAAGAAAAGATAGGCCGTGTCCACGCGAGGATCAGCCGCTAGAAGCACGACCCGAGGAAAAACTGGCAGCTCTACGACTCTATTGCCCCTCCTTATCCGACTTTATTCCCACGAGGCCGTTTCAGCCACGAAGAGCAGATAGACATCGGGAAAAACTTGATAGACTTTTATGAATTATTGGCCGGAGTACGAAGATGATTTAGGAAGCGTTCTCGAGCTGCTGCGAGCGACGGAAGCCACGGTATCGATCTTCCAGCTTTTCATAGTGATAAATTGCGATTCGTCGAGCGATGGAGCGGCGTAATCGTCGAAAGAGTGGGTTCAATTCGAACGTTCCGAGTATCCGGCACGTTGCTTCTGATCGCGCTCGCGAGATTCAAATCTGTTACGTCGAACGCTTCTTATTGTCGTTTATTCGTTTAAAACGGACGTTTCATTAAGATCAGACCGGGTACTTGGATTTACAAAACGCAACGGGGCCCCGTAGGCCTTCGCCCTGTCTATAAAAGTTTCCGCGATCATTACGAGACACCCTGCGATTGTTTTATAGCGCGATAAAACCACGAACGTCTACCGTGTCGTGCGGAGGAACGTGCATCCGTTGGTGTGCGTGCATCGGAGCGATCTACACGAGCTGCTGCACGAGTCCACGGAGGAAACACGTTCGGAAAAACTGGCAGCTCTCGTCGTTCGCTTTACAACTCTATTCTACCGGCCACCCGTTCCCTTTCTTCCTTCGTTTCAACGCGCCACGTTTTTGCTAGCGCGCGCGCGCCCGCCACCCGAGGATACGATTCGCTAACACGAATCAGCGAATCGTAATTATACAGGCGATGCAGTCCGACCGGGCTTTTGATATCTCAGTTCTTCTTGCCCGCCGACTCGATCGATTTACCTGAATAAAATTCAGACGAAGATTGTTCAGACTCTTTTCGAGAAGATACGGTACACTCAAGTTTCGTCGTTCGGTAGAAGCGACCGCGGTAACCGTGATTTTGTGTCTCGTCTCGTAGCGAGTTTCTTAGGCATCGCTTTGTTCGAACCTACGCGCTCCTATCGCAGAGATACAGCATTTTTGACAGTATTAAAAAAAAAACAAAAAAAAATTGCTGTATCGAAATTTGCGAAACATTTCGTTCTACGTTTTTACCAGAACTAATTTAATAAACGGATACCGAATTTTATGTAAATCATACTGCACGCAAAGAGCGTACAATTTCTCTGTAGAATCTGATCGAGGAATTCCGAGAAGGAATAAATTAAAAATTGTAGAATAATAGGATAATAAGGAGAAGATAGCGGAGTAATAATCTAGAAATAAGCGTGAGTCAGAATTAATGCAGTCTCCGGCGTTCAAGGATAATTTTCGAACCTTCTTTATCTAGATTATTCATCTAATCAATTGGACGTCGAAAAGTCACACTTTCGGCTAATCGGACAAGAAATATTCCAACGTTCTTAACGACGAGGGGAAAAAATATCCGGCCACGGTTTTTTCAATAAAGTCGATTCGAGCAGCTGCGCTGAGCGCTGGCGCGGCTCTCTACCTGGCCAAATAAAAGAGCAAGATTTTTTTACGGGTGCAAACGAAAACCCTCGGGATCTCTTTCTCGATGGTCGTCGATATTCGCCGCTAACGAGGTCGTCCCAATTAATTCCCAAGCCGTCGTCAAGGTGGTCGATCGATAATCGAGACAGTCGACACGCTGGGTGAAGACGAATCCGGCGGAAAGGGAAGGAAAAAACGAGAAGAATATCGGCCGAGCTTGAAGAACGAGCAAAAGTGAAAAAACCAAGACGATAAAGCCGTGTGCGCTCTGCCTCGTCTCTCTTTCTCGTTTATGTAATTATAGCGGTATCTCGGTCCACGATATTGCCCAGCGTTTACTTTACTCGATGATTAGCAAATTGCCGGCAATAAATGCGTTTTAATTGTCAACGCGGGTAAAGAGCGCCGATTATGACGTTAGCCTCGTTCCTATTATACACTCGAGCAAATCTTCCGGCTGTTAATTGAAAATTCTTCGTCCAACGATTGACAAGCATTTCTCTTTTTTACCCCGAATCGGAAATAAGAGAAATTAAAACGAAATTCGCTCGTTAAGAGAGGCTCGATCTTTATTATTTAGAATTCCGTAATAACAGATAATAAATCATTTTCGTGCCATATCTGTCTCTATATTGTCGAACTTTGCGTACGCTCCTTCTCACGAGTCCTTAGGCCGAAGAGAATCTCCTCCATTTTTCATACGTCTCTCGTATTTTTGTGCGATTCTTTCTTCGCTGTACTTGCCATATATATATATATCGTTTCTTGGTTTTTGTCGTGCACTCAAGTTTTCCCAATTTTAAAACTAGCGCGTGCTTGCTTAACTATTTTGGAACTTTTTCTCTTCTTTTTTCATTTATTTTATTCTGCATTTTGCAATTTGCCCAACGGGACGTTTGGTAAATTTTTTGCAACTTGTGACTTCGAGCATGATTCTTCGCGCGTTTCCAAAGCCGAAAAAACTACTAAATATCCGAGGCGAAAATAACCGAGAAATAAACATCGAAAGTACATTGACTACCAAAGTAACCTTATAATTTTCTGGACGCTAAACTGCAATGAAGGATCGACTGTCCGCGCGGAAAGGGGACAACATTGCGAAACTGCAAATCGCTGGCTGACACGCGTGTCACCGGGAGGGAGAAGGAGCGGCTCGAAACGATATGTAAACGAGGTACGGAGCCAAGGACGATAAATCACCAAGAAAATCGCTCCTGAAGTCGACCACGTAGGGTAGAGGTCGGTGTCGATGACACCCGCCGATGGAACCCCGGTGATACGACGATCGAGACCAGAGTACGCGCGCATATGCCCGAAAAATGAGCATCCCTTCGCTTGGTGGGGATAACTTTACGCCCGTACTCCTCGCCAGCAACAAACCCTTCCATGAACACGCGTCGGAAAGTGCGACGACATGCAAATTCCTGGCCAACAATGGGATCCCTTCGTTGAAAGTGGGTTGTTCTCGCGAAGAGGGGGTAGCGACCCCTTCTCGTTCGGTTCGCGTTGGTTACACGGAGACGTTTTCTGTGTTATTTCGTCAATTGAACTCGCATGTGGAAATACCGCGAAGATTCCTAAGAAATGTACGCGACATGTCCTATATACATAATGGAATTTTTTCTACTTATTTTATTCCGCATTTTACGATTCGTCCAACGGGATATTTGGTAAATTTTTATATCATTGTTGAAAAATAACACGTGGATGGGATAGCATTTTGGGATTGTCTATTTTATTTCTTTGTCGAGGTCAGTGGCATGCTTTCTCCTTAGTCTTCTTTCTATATGAGCTTTGCTCGTTTCAGCAGCCAGCTGGTTTCTGTGTGTTGCCATTCTTTCCTTGTATTTTCTGGCGTATCTACCGATTTCATTTTACATAATGGAGTATATGCGATTATCGGAGAGAAGATTAGAAACTGTATTTGGTAGCGACGGTGAAAGAGGAGATTAGAAATTACAGCGACTGGTGTCTATCGTTATGGGAAATTTCGACGATACCGAGGCTAGCTCGTAAGAACGATTTTATTACGAGCTCGACCTAGCCACCTAGCCCAACCGTTTCGATCGCTTCGTCGATCTCACAGCGTCACAGAAATGAAATATAATTTCTCAAACATCTCTGAGACAACATCTCCAAAGAATCTATCGTTCTAAAAAAACTATTCAGAAAATGTATCGTTCGAAAGGAAAGAAATTTCTGCTATTAATCTAATTGTCTATATATATATATATATAGACAATTTAAACAAACATTTCCCTAACAAATACACACACACACACGTACACGCAGCGATTTAAAATCGAACAGGCAGAAATTTCCCACTTTTCTCCGTCTCTGTCGATGCCGGGGATCCCAGTATATTCCGTGTACCGGTCGGTCTTTCCGCGGGATCATCTGCATATCTAAATAATCGAACGTAGCCATGTGTCGTGGAGCGACAAAGAGAAGGAGGCCTTTCGAAGGAAGAGGACGTATGGCGTGTGCGGGGTCCTCGTTCGTCGGTAGCTACGACGCACGGTCGCCTGCTTTGCATTGCAAATACAGCCGCGGTCCCCGGGGTTCCTTGAACCAGATCCGATTGGCCGAGCCAGTACCGCGAATCTAGATCTATCTCTCTCCATTGGACCTTTAATCCCGCGGACGCGCTTCATTGATTGTCGATTGAAAACCCCGCGCCACCCCATCTCGTTGCGCTTCACCTTTTGTCTCCTTTCTTTCCTTTTCTTTTTCTCTCTTTCTTTTTTTCCTCTTTTTCGTTCTCGCCTCTGTCCTCGTCCGTCTCTCTTCCCGCGTTTCCTAGGTTTCGCCTTTTTGTTATATAGCACGCGAAAAATCGTCTCGCACGAATCTACCCCTGCGCGATGTTGCTTCATTGTGCGACACGCTGCCATCGGCAGCAGCTGCGCGCCTTTTTACGAATACATTAACGCCGTGGTCGGTTGATAAATTGTTGCTTAACGGGAACACGGCTGCGGCGTTCGCACCTCGCGAGATAAATCGATCGCCGATGCCCGACGTCGTCGCTGCGAGCCACGGTTCGGCGTTAATCGAATCACGCCGGACGAACGTTTATCCGCGGTAAGTGAATTTTACTCGAAACGAGTCGATGTAATGGAAGACCGAAAGACAGGAACATTTGTTTCAATTGTACGTAGAGTGGGACGAGAGGATCGTGCGTGAATAAAGCGGCCAATAACAGAGTAATTTCTTCGGATAAGATCGAAATATCGCGAATCTCGCTTCCGGATCGGTGTTAAATTATGCAAACGACAGGAAGCTTTCCAAGTCACCGCGAATCCTAGGACGAGCGTTCCTTCAATTTGGACGTTCAAGGGACTTTCGTTCAAGGACTCGGCAATAGTTTGTCGCGGCGTTACAAATACTCCAATTTTTCCTTAACTTCGAAACACACTTTGACAAGGTATATTTGCGAAAGCGAAATAGCAAATGGAAGATTACGCGACTCTGCGCGTTAATTACGAACCGTTCCCTCTAATCCCTCGTCTCCAACATTTTTGCCTCGTTACAGCCTCGTGAAAAAGTATCGAATATACGCAACCGAAGGCATTCTCTTCGCAACAATTTTCTCACGAAGAATCGGCCATTTTTCCAAATGCCTAGCGCGCTTCCGTTATCAAATCGAGGCGCCTAATTCAAAGGACGAGCGTATACGCGTGGACGCGCGTACCCGATGGAACCCCACGCGAACCCAGCGTCCTATGCTAATCAGCCGATAAATCAGCGAAGGACACCTCGGCTTGCCGATTCATTACGAAAATGGCAGCTGCCAATTGGCGCATGTGCCGATTACGATGGCTCGACAGGGTGACTTTTGCCAACGAAAGCAGCTCGGCTTAAATAGAAGCACGGAGGTTGTTCGATGATCAATGAACCGCTTCCGTGGGACGGGCATGCTAAGTAGCATCCGCTTTGCATCGCTTTGAGAAATGAATTGTGGCCCGTTGGTACACACGTGCTCCACTTTCTTCCGCTCCATTGTCACCGGCTGTGTTTGCGCGTCTTAAAAATGTACATAGTTCGTGCGCAGTTTATTTATTCATACGTGATAACGTACTCCCGATTATACGCGTAGGTTTAGTCAATAAGCGTTCGGATAGTTATCGTTAAAAGTTTCGTTATCGTAGAAATCCTTTATCAGTGCGTTATATGAAACATTTTGAAACTTCGTCGACGCGTTAAGATGGAAAATCGAACGTAAACTCCTCGAAGACGCAATTTGTACATTATACGATTTTATAACTGTGAGAAATATTTCTTTTATTCAAATATTTCCATCACGTTCGCCTATTTCTCAATCCCCTATTTTTCTCTCTTTCTTTAGAGGGCGGTAAATTATGAAACGACTAGCCCGCACGGTTTTCAACTTTCATTTGACGAAATAGATTTACTTTTGCCGAACCACCGGCTCAGCTTCCTATATCCAGGTCCGCGTGATTAATACTTGCAGATACATATACGTGTCTCAAAGGAACATTGCGTTTCTTTCGCCGGCAACAAGTATCTAACTTGATTTATGTTATCTGGAAACTCATTCGCTGTAACAACTTATACGAACGTTTGAAAAGCTCCCAATAGGAGATTCGAACAATGGGCCAGTAATTCACGAAATTTCCAACGATTGCGGAGGTTATCGATTCCGATACCGGAACACCGGCACCGGAACCTCTTTCTCTCCGTCTCTCTTTCGGCGTGTCACATCGAACCGGACAGATTGAGCGATAATGGCGAAAGAATTCCGTTATCGAGCGCCATAGATAGGGAGCCGTGACTCGAATTCGACTCACGGCGAATTGAAATACGAGCGTCGGCCTTGTCGCCATCGCGAACAGTACCGGAGGACTTTATACTGACCGAGCGAGTTTACATCGCTCGGCGGATGTGTAAGCCGGGGCCCTGTGTGGGCAACCGCCTCCTGCATTGTACCTGCCCGAGAACAGGCCGCGTGAAATGTCGCGCCGCAGGTAGACACCCGGCTGACTTATGATCCGTCTGGGTTATTAACAGGTCGGATTCTGCGTCCGAGAGGTGCGAGATTTTTCAATCGCTGGCACACTGTCTCCGGGGAAACTGTCCGCGGAATTTGTCAATGTTGCACGAGCACCTGACAAGTCGATACGATCGACCGTGCTTTTTATCGAACGAGCGAAAACCTCGGCCGAGGATCGAAAGCACGTTTGGCACGTTTTTGGAAAAAAAATGATCTAAAACGATGGACAGCAACCGTACGACATTTCCGCGGAACGTGTATTCTGAAACGTTTCGTTTTAATTACCAAAGAGACTAGATGGAGAATTCTGTCCACTTATCGCGGTGGCCTGACAATCGACGAGACCCTGGTCACTCAGACAGGTGAAGCAATCCATGTCCCTTGGAAACTGACCCATCGAGTGACCTGCCAGTCCCACCTGGTGCAGCCGCAGAAGCTACCAACACGGATATTGTTGCGGCCAGGTGCTTTTGTCGGCTCCACCGTTTCATTATACCTAGCCACAAGATTATCGCGTGCCTCTTTTAGTACGTAATGCTTCTTGGGATGAACGCTGCGACCTGTTCTACTCAAAAATCCCCGCAATAAATACCTTTGAGCATCGAAATGTCAAATTGCGAACCTTTGTCAATAACGAGTCTTGAAATTAGCCGCTGAAAGGTCGAAAGGAACGACCTGCGTCTACTCGAACCGGACGACTGGTAAATATCTCTTGGTACTCGATATTTCAGCATTCGATGATCGCCAAGGTGGCAAAATATTCTGTGTGCATCATGTACTATTAAATATACCGTTCCAACTTAAGACGCTAACCCGTTCCACTTAAAAATCCAACGTTTAACCCAGACAACCGATACCTTTCAACATCTGAGATTTCAACAGGCAACGATCACCAAAGTGACAAAATATCGAATCGCGTGGCCTGCTTGCGATCATATTGGCGCAACCTGTTCGACTTAAGCTCAACGTACAAGCCACGCGACTGATACTCTTCGAGATCTAAAGTTCCAACGTGCAACGATCGCGAAAATGACGAAACATCGAATCGCGTGCCGCCCTTTTTCGTTCGTATCGGTGCGACCAAGTTTCGACCTGCGTTCTCCAACGATGATCAAAGTGACGAGGTACCCTTTCTATCCTGACTCACAGTCGGCGTGCGTGGAAGGACGCGGCGACGAAGAGGATCGGCAACGAAGAAGAATACCGCGGGAGAAAAATACCGAAGGCGAAACGTAGAAGAAGGTGAGCGTGCAATTGCAGAAATCCGAACCGCATCGGAGCGTACGGTTGCTCGCCCACGCCACATGCTCGCGTTATCTGGGCCTTCGGGGCCCGACAGAAAAGGGGCTTGCTGGTTGCTGGCGATGCGAGACGAGCGCGGCAAAGGGCGAAGGGAAGCCCCCGGTGAGTTTCCAGGGATCGCATGGACGAGAGCGCCGTCAGGACGAATGGAACCCTACGGGTTGGCCGGACAGCGACCATGGTGGTATCGCTCGAACGATATCAACGTCGCCTCGCGCACCGGCTATATCAATATTATGCTTACTCGTTTCTCCGTAAAACGTGCCCCACCAGCAGAAACTGTTGCGTCTGCAGGCCGCGGACCGGATACACAGCCACTGCAACCACCAACAAACACGTCCAGCGAAAGAAGAAGCGATCTTTGGGAAATTAATCGTGACCCGCGGCGTTATCGTTTCACGCCGGATGTTTCGTTGATGAATGGCCGTGAAGGGACGATTAAGGCGCGAGAGGATTTTCAGATACGTTAGAGGTGGTTTCGGTCATTTTCATCTTGCATTCGCGACTGGCTGTATTATTTTACATAATCTAGTTATTTATCGTGGCCGATAGATCGACGAAAATACGAGGAATCTCGATAGCAGTTTCGTCGAGGTAGACGGTGTTTTCGGTCAGGTCGGGCAATTTTTGGCATCTTCGTGCACGATGCAGGAAAATAACGAATGGCTTGGCGATACGTAAATCATTTTCACGATGGACGATACGCGAAAGGATAAACGGAAGAAGAAGGGCGCGAAGCTGCGGGAAACGGACCATGTATATCCGTCGATATTTGGAGTATTTCGCTGCTGTTTATCTCTTCGTCGAAATATATATTCCACAGGCGGTGAACTTTCCTAACGTTGAAATTAATTCCCTGGTTTATCCTTCCCAGAATATCGTAATCGTATTTCAAGATTTCTCCATCTCGGTGTATATGGACGATCGATTTCCAACTGGCAAATCTTCCTTCGCGCGTCTTCCGTCAGAATTCTGGAAGTTGGCGAGGATATCGCAGCTCGCGATTGCGCTGGCATGCAACGATTTATTCGATCCCACCGGTTGCCCGATCGTCGAAACTCTCCGCGTTCTCATCGCGCGTGCGCTATCGAGGTCTGTTTCGTCTGGTCTCGATCACCCAGATGCGTATACAGAGCGAAACGCTCGAATTAATCCCGTATAAGTAAGGTCCATCTCATAGTAGCAGCTTCCTATAGAGTAGCTTCTCTTTATAACGACAGGAATCGGAGCTGCTATCTGATAAAAGGAACAAATTTAGCCGTACGACGAAGGTTTCGGCGAGTGATCGGTGGCACCTGGTCCCCGTGGCCTCACCCTGTATAAATCGAGCACGGTGATCGATACGAAATGTCATTTACCATGCAGGAGTTCCGGGAGCGGACGAAGAGACTTTCGAATTTAAATTGCGATCGGTTTCGCGAATCCACGAGTCATTGGGATCGTTACCTCATCGCCGGCGGGTCGCTCGTCTTAGCGAGACTAGCTTTCTAAATTCGGCGCTAACGTCGGCATCCGAAATATTCCCAAGCGAGTCGAAACGAATATCTGCACAGCGCTGAAAAACGTCGTGCCCCGAAGCGGCGCTAGCGACGCGATCCGAGACGTTCTCGTACGACGCTAAACGAATCTTCACAGTCTCGGAAAACCACGAATCCGGGATTCGCAGGATTACACTCGAAGCTAACTACGGGTTCTCAGAAGATTCTTCGAACTGGTTGCAAATGAATCTTCCTGGTGCCGAGGAACTTGCAATCGCTTGGAAGCGGAGGCGCGGCCAAAGAGAAGACGTTAATAGCAAGCAGGCTGTCTAGTCTGAATTTACGAATCTCCGAGATCTCGTATAGACGGCGAGCAAAGTCGAAATCCGCTGGCCAAACACGTTTTCCAATGGGAGCAGCTGAGCAGACGCGACGAGTCACGCGATACAACGTCGCCGAATCGATTTTTAAAGAACGTAGGAAGGAAGGCGTGCCTGGCAGGGACAAAACGATCGACCTGATCGCTTTCTCAACCGATTTCCAGCGTCGCCAAGTGTCGACGACGATCGTGAAATTCGCAACGGACGGATCTTCGGCTCGTGGAAGGACGGAAGGTAGCCAGCTCCCTACTTTCCTTTTTTTTTGTCCGGACCAGAGGCCAGAACGTATAAGATTTCCACGCGCGACCCTTTCTAGGGGCCGAAAACTCGCTAAATGCGTCCTTAATGCGACGACAGGGGCCTGCTGCTCCGCTTTGCGGTTACGCAATTTCTTACCGGTGAATAGGAGCTGCGTGCCCCTAGGACACAATGGCGATCAGCGTCGAAAACTCGCCGCCCAACCGCAGATAAACAAGCGTTACCTGAGCCTGATGAAACGTTCGCGCAACTTTCTGCCCGCTTTCACGGCGAAATGGATTCGATCGTGGATCGATGAAATTTTCATCGTTACTGTGACAAACAAGCAAGACGCGGACCAAGCATCGGCATCTTTAAAGCGAGGATTTCGTTCGTTTCCGAGTTTTACTTTCGAGCGTGGCTGAAAGATGAGCTTAATCCGCGATCGATCGACGAAACACGAGAATTCAAAGTTGGAGGAGACGATCGATACAGCGACGATGAACCTACGTATTTCGAACGATGCGAATCGACGAGAGACGACTTGTCCTCGGGGCGAATTGTGCTCTTCCGGAAACGAAATTCGTTGCAGCGTTCCAGTGGCAAACAGGTTCTCGTCAATCACGAACAACCAGGACGCGTTTTTCCGACGATTTCGTAAAAGTCACGCGGCGTATCGAGATCGGAGACAAGTTCCGCCGAGAGCAGATACGTTTATCGTTCGATCGATCGGTTGAACGCGATTCCGCCAAACGATCGGTCGTCCATCGATCGCGAGAAGCAGCCGGCGCGTTGAAGGAAGGTACGAGCTTCGGAACGAAGTTTCAACGAAGATTTTCGACCGTTTCTCCACGTCGTTCGCTCCGTACGCTTGGTCGCGCCTCTGGCTTCGGTGCAACAGCCGGTAAAGGACTTGTAATCTTCGGTTTGTCGCAGCGCCACTCCTTGAATGCTCGTCGAGCGCGAAGAAAGAACGATCGGTAAACGGGCGAAGGGCAGGATGACGAGGCGAAACGTTAAGAGAAACGAAACGGTAAGACTACAAGACGAAGACAAAGAAACGTGGCGAGGAGGACGCAACAAACGCAATAAGAGAGGACGAGGAACAAGTACGAAGATAGAGGGTAGGAGAGCGAGAAAGGATCGGAGAAGCATATAGCTGGCGGTGAAAGAAAAGAAGCAAAAGCGTTCCTCGAATCGCTTCTTCGTTTCGGCGGGCTCGTTGCTGGAGCTGGCGTGCGCGCGCGCGCACACCAGCCCCCCTACTCTCCTTTTTTAATTTTGAGAATCCAGTTAGTCCCGAGATACATCGAGCAATCCTGGCTTCATTTGAATAAGCCGTGTAAGTACTAGCAGGCAGCTCGTGGGCCCCGTTACAGGGGCCAACCAACAGAGCTGCAGAAAAGAAGGAAGGGAGGGCAACGAAGGAAACGAGACAAGGAGGTAACGAAACACGGCTTGGCTCGCGCGTTCGACGAGGATAGAAATAGTACCACGGGGAGAAGATGGGGGATGGGGGGAGGGGGCGGCATATCACTTTACTACCAAAGGTGCTTTCACGGACAGGTGCACCTACGTGCACCAACACCGCCGCGATGGAAAAAGGCTCGGGCATTATACATTATGATTCGTCATTTCGGAATAACAACGAAGCGTACCGGCGCGCCACGCCCTCCGCGCGAGGAATTCTACATTTGGAACACGTCCACACGCGGAAAGAAGGAAACCTCCACCGCGAGCCGGGCCCTCCTTTCCTCTCTCTCTCTCTCTCTCTCTCTCTCTCTCTCCCTCTCGCGCGCGCGCGCACACACACACTCTCTCCCTATCACTCTCACTTCGCTTCGCTTCTTTTTCTCACCGGATGGCGGAAGAACGACAGGGTAGGAAGGACAAGCTGCTATTTATCTCTCTAACGAAGGAAGATGATCGGGGTAATTGATCGGTGGCGAAAGTACGAGTTTCGCGCGGTTTTGTCAGCTGCTCGCGCTACCACCGGATCACGCCATCTTGGTCGTAGAATTCGCGAAGCGTAATTTGGAGTAACGTTCGATTTATGGAGTGGACGAGCGATAGACGCTGGCTGGAGGAACCGAGCCCTTCGCTGCGGGTTCGTCCAAGCGACGATAATAGATAGCGCACGTTCGTATGGTATAGAGTTCCGTTTGTACGAGTCGTAGTCGTTCGAGCCAAGCTTTAGACGATGCTCGGTGAGAGAAACTTTCGTCGATCGAATCTAGTTATCGGAACGTCAGCCCCAATCGTGTAAACGTTCGTGGAAATTCGTGGAAAAGTTCGTGTAAACAGATTATCGCGCGCTCCTCCTTGCGTGCTGCATTTCAAAACAGGAAACACACTGTCCTTCGTGTGTCATCGCAATTACCGTACGCTGTAACAGTTTATATTTTTCGACGTACACGCGTCTCGTACGTGTTCGACGATGAGAAGGTCAATCGATTAGGATAAGCTGCTACATCTTAGAACCCAATCTCAAATTTTGCGCACCACGACCAAGCTCGTTGTTGTATATCGTGATCAGACTGATTATCGTACGACGAGGTATTATTAGTCCACGATATGGATCTAGCTTGAACGATAAAGAATATGAGAAGCGACAGAGCGACTCGAGTGAACCAAGGATAGAAGCAAGAAGAAGAAGGCTGTTTGGTATTGCAACGAAGTAAAAACGTGTTCGTCTATGATAATTTTTCCGTGCGAGATTCGCGTTAATCGATTCATTGCATCGGCTAGATCTCGTCGGGATCCAATGGCCGCGTGCACGTGGATGAAAACACTTGGCGCGATCATTTCGATCCTCTTAGAATTCCTTCGCGTACGCCGGCCTCACGTGAAATCCGATTTCATGGTCGTCGATTATTCTTCGATCGGTTAATTGAACGAAATCGAAAGGGATCGTCACGGGAGTCGGTTAAACTGTCGTTAAAAGACTGTCCATTAGCATTTGCCCGATGCTGCTCGCATTTGCCCACTAGTAACATTGCGAGTACAATGTCTCGCGAATGTATAATTCGATGTAATCGAATCGTGCCACGTATATCCTTAGGTTTTAACAAATCATCGTCGCGATATTTTTATCGGTGTATTTCAGCCAATAACAAACGCAACGTGCCTGTAAAGAAAAAAAAAAAAAAAGAAAAACTTATGTAAGCAAGTATAAGAAACGTCGACAGGGCAAAATAGTCGGCTGTACAACGTCGTAGAATAAGTCGCTGAAGAAGTCACGGCGAGACAATAGCACTGCCTACGTAATTACGTTCTACGGGACAAAAGAAGAGAAACCTGGCGTTTCAAAACCTCTCGAACGCAATTATACCATGGGCCGATCATAGCGCGTAAACGGCGAAACAAAGGACGGTTGTTTCTATCCGCGCTTTCACAATTTATCGAGCAACGTCCAAAAATAAGATTTACCCGGACGAACACGGTTTCCCCCGTTCTGGAACGACTATTTAGGTGCTTTCATCGGAGCTTGTTGTTTCACGTCGCGTCCCGGCGTTAGCCCGGCATCTTGGATTTCATACGGTACGTCAGACTGGCTGAGTAAACGTCCCTCAACGTCGATTCCCGTCGTTGGAGCGTTTCCTGTCGCCGTCACGCCGTCGAAGACAGGCCAAATAAACAGGCCGTCACGATAATCTCGCGCTGGAAATCCTCGCCGATGGTATTTGACAAAAAGCAGCGAATCGCTCCGCTGGCAGACACCGAACCCGTGGTCGAAGGCTTGCGATCGGCCGGCAGAGTGGCCAGGCTGGCCAACGAAAGCTCGGCGAATGATCGCGGCGTGCAATAAAGCGGCGGCCACGGTTATTCGTTGGTTCGCGAAGCGATACGAGACGCCGAGGCGCGTCTAAATTCGAGGAGCGCGTTCGAAGAGAACCGCGATCGACAGCGAGCAAAACGAGCAAACCGAACGCGGCACGAGGAACGAAGACGAGAGGAGAAGCTAAAGGAGAGTCGGTGGAGGAAGGAGAACGAAATAGGAGCAAGGAGAGCGAGAGGGAGAGAGAGAAAGGGAGAGAGCGGTGGCGCGAACTCGGGTGGAAAAGGAACCACCCGCGGCTGAAGAAAAGGACGCAGAAAAGCGAACGAGGGGAACGACACGACGGCGACGACGGCGGCGGCGGCGGCGGCGGCGGCGGTGGCGGCGACGACGACGACGACGATGACGACGACGCGCGATGAGAAGAAGAAACCAAGTTCTCTCTGGTGCCCCTTGAACAGAGAGACCGGCGAAAGGGTGGAGGAGGTGACGCTGGTGGAGGAGGAGGCCGAGGAGGGGGAGGGGGAGGGGAGGGGGAGAAGAAGAAAATGAGCGAGACCGTGAGCGATAACGCAGAGAAAGAGAACGAGGGCTTCGGAGGGAGAGATGGTGTGTTTGCTCGCGTTTGAGGGGTGGAGAGAGGGAATAGAGGAAGCGGAGCGTGAGAAGGAGATGGAAGAAGAGAAGGAGGAAAGGAAGAAAGGAGGAAAGAGTAGCGAGAGAGCAGAGGGAGAGCCGAAGGACGAGGAGAGGCTGCAAGAAGCGAGTCGAAACTGGTCGCATTCCGCGGGACAAGAGCCGTGTGGAAGAGACGGAGGGAACGGGACAAAAGAGGATCACGCGGGTGATTACAACATTAATAAACAAATGAGCCTCGAGGCGGGAGAATTTGCCATCCAATCGGGTTCTGGAGGCGGACACGAGGCGGAGCCACCTCCGACCAACCTCGAGGGCCTTCGGAGGACGCTCTCTCCCTCTCTAGCTCTCTCCTCCTCTCTTTTACTCCGTGAAACCGAGTAAGCAAACTCCTTCTCTCTTCCGAAGCTCGCTCTACCCAAAGACTATAGCTGCACTTTTACGTAGACGACTCGATACGCGCGCGTTCCGATCCGGAGACAACGTTCTCCTACCGTCGATGACGCTCTTCTTCTTCCTTTTCTTATACTCCTCCGCCTCTCCTTCGTCCTTCTCCGCTACTTCTTCCTCCCTGTCTCGATTATTTCATCCCTGTACAGCCGAGGATCGGCCCTTTCGAGACTCGCGTCGCGCGCGATCTTTCGCAATTAGATTTCTTGGAATCCGTAAACCGAAGAAGAACGTTCGAAGATTATGGCTCCGAACGTATTCCGGATGGCAACTCTATACATTTTTTCGACTATTCTGAATTTAAAGAGAGACAGAGAGAGAGTCGAGGCAAGTAATTCCAGATGGGAATTCTACGAGTTTTCACCACTACCTTCGATCTAGTGGAAGAAAATTAAGGAATTTCCCATTACTTCTCGAGCGTGAAACATTTCGGAGCACGATTATCTGATGAATTAAGCTAATTCTAAAATAGAAACGGCCAACCGATGTTTTAACTGGCAGAATTTGGAATACAAGTTTGATCGAATCGTACGCAGATACGGGAAATTATGCGCTGGACGGTGTTCTCACGTAGACCATTATTTTCAAGCCTAAGATATTTCGCAGCATAAATATAAGTACATCGAGTACAAGTTGCGGATTAGTAGTAGTAAGATTTGGAATATAACTTCAATGGAACACATAGTGACACGGTTTCATAGGTGTTTATAGGTCGTTAATTTAGTCGTTGATCGAGTACCGATCGATGTCACGCAATCCTACGTGGCAGCATAGAAGTTTTGAGTAGATACGATACGCGCGGTCTGACAGGGACCTTCCCAGACTACTCGCATGTAGGTTAAACGCTGGAAATTAATCAGTCGTGGACATTCTACTCACGATTGTGGCGTCGACACGCGCTAACGTGTGTCGCTGCATTCTACCAATATTCCTTTGGTAAACGCGAAATGGAAAAACGTTTTTTCATTCATGATTATCATGAACAGGCTATTCTCATTCTTCCTTCAAACCTTGAAAGGAAGAAAAGAAAAGAAGAAGAAAAAAAAAAAGAAAAAAACACCGCGATTTCGCTAACTGCCAAATAAAACTCCGAGAGAACAAAAACTTCTCTCGCAATTCCTATAAATAGCTTCGATCTTTGCAAATTTCCATCTCACATTACGAGACACGATTTCCTGTAGCTATAGAATTAAACAAACGACGACGAACAAGTAGTTGTTGCACATAACGATAACTACGGATGTCTCGTTTCAAGGATAAATAGAAAATTCCGTGTTGGCACGCGAGTAATCGAAGCGAGAAAATGTCCACGAGCGAAAAGATTATACAAGTTTCGATAAAGTAGCGCCGTAGGTACAAGTCGGTGATATTCGTTAAATGTATTCGACGATGAAGCTATAATAATATAAGAGCGCGCTAACGATAGTTTACTCGTCTTCGTCCCAAGGATATTTCCCTCAAAGATCGCGATTAAAAATAGCTGAACGATCGACGAGCGATAGATAGAACGATCAAACTATCGATGAGTTGACGAAACAATTTCGCTTCTAAAGATCGACGATTGTTTGCGGCGGATCTTAATCTCTTAGAAAATCGATTGAACAAAGCCGTAAACAGGAATGGACGGTACGCGGAATCATTGAAAACGCTTGTTGCATTTTTATTATATAAAATTGCCAGAGAACACCGACGTTTCGAGCGATCCCGAAGAACGTATAGGTCGGCGAAATAGTAGAAACCTTGATCTTGTATAGAGGATGGTCTGCCGGTCGGAAAAAGAGGTCCGTCAGGGAGCGGAGCGGCGCGAGATCGCGCGAGTATTGATCGTAAATCATCTAGCCCGGGTCGAATCGCGAGGGAGGACAAACGACGTGAGAAAGGAAGCGAAATAGCCACTCGTTCGTGGATAACGAGCGTTATAGTCGGGCCGCAAAAGGGTAGACGGGACGAGAGGGTAAAAGGTGGACGAGGAGGTCGCCGGTTGAAATGGAGGTCGAAGAAGTCGAGAGTCAGGCCATGCCTCTCCTTAATCTTTCAAGGAATTAGGCTGCGGCCGCGCCCTTTCCTGCATTCGAGGAGTTTCAGCTTGCCGGTGCTCACGAGCATCCTCGTTTAACCGGAAGTGGCCCATTACCCGACTACTTAATAGTCCGTGAAAACAATAGAATTACCAGCTCGCTCGCGAATCGAATAAAAATCGAACGGTGACTCGAGAGGTTCGAGCAAGTACGGCAGGCAGTGGTCCCACACGGCCACCGATAAAAGGAGGAAATTGAAACGAAGACCAGCGCAGTCTAATCGTTCTGGAAATCTATCGCTGGCTGGAACCGAGGCGTTCCGGAAAATTGCTCGTCCCAACCCTGTTTCCATGCTCCTCCGGGCTTCCAGGCACGCACCATTGCGCGTCACGTTGCGTGCAACCACACGTGACCGACCGTTCGTTCCGGCCTGTTCTTTAGCCACTTTGATTGAATACTGCCGGCCCGATGACGGGAACGTCGTCTTACGTACTTATTCGCGCGGATTTCACGCGAGAAATCGCACGCTTCGATTATCCTTTCCCACCCCCCCCCTCTCTCCTCCGCTTGCGATTTTCTCAAGAATCTTAAAATCCCTGCAAATCGTAGGAATCGTCGGGACAACGACGCGAAATCCTGCCCGACGATCGAACGAAACGACAATGGGCAAAATTTTCTGAGGATAGCAATGGTGCGATGCATAGTCTCTCCGCGGTAGAAGCTTGGAAAGAAAAAAAAAGAAAAGAGCGAGAAGAAGAGTGGCGAGTAAGTACGGTCGTTGTAAAAGAGCAAAAAGAGCGCAGGTCGATTCTTATTCATCGATTACGCGGTAGCAGGCTGGTTGACGCAGCGAGGGAAGGGTCCCGGGACACAATTCCGGTAGTGATAAAACTCGCGAAGAGTCTTCCTAATTCGAGACGTGGAAGCGCTCCCCGTGTGTCCTTTTAGCATAATCCTTCGTCGACAAGGGACCCACGGTGAGTAGGAACACAGGAGGCAGCTCTCTACAGAGGCAGGACACACACGGGGACCGTAGGATCGTCTCCTTTGGTAACGTGTCCACGGTCAATCCACGTCTATGTGTCGTGGTGAGCGGGCCGTGCAAGCCCTTGGCGCATCAGCAACAGCACCAGCAGCACCAACGGCAGCCAGCAACGTTGGCCATCGCGTTGTCTGATCATCCTCGCCCTAATGAAGGCTGGTTTATCTGAAGGCTTTCGATTCCCAGTAGAACCCATACCACACGTATGCAGTGGTGGTGGTGGACACCTTCGCGGTGGTGCTAGCCACCAACTCGTACATCCTCGGACAAAAGTCGGAGCCCGTTTCGAGCCACCGCTTTCCAACAGAGCGAGATAGACGGACGGATGATCATCGCCAGGCCAACAGGATCGCGACCGTTTATGACGAAGCATTTTCTCCGACGAAATATCTAACCGGAGAAGGTGGCTAAGCTTGAATGCGATGAATGGAAAACGAAGGGAGTGATACATGGACCCCCTGGTACGAGCGAATCCTGTATCGATTAAACACGCAGTCCCTTGAAATCAGACTGCACTTTCGGCGTCACGGTCGCTATGATTTTCAACCGGTGACGGTATCAGCCATTCGTTCCTCGTAAACATCTTCGCGATGTTCATATATTTTCCGCAGCCTCGTTAGGAACCGATCTACGCTTTGTTTCTTGTTCGATGGATTAGTATATGATAGAAGAATTCTTCTTCTCCTTCTTCTGCTGCTTCTTCTTCTTCTTCTTCTTCTACTTCTTCTACTTCTTCTTCTGCTTGGAGAGAGAAAGAGGGAGAGAGGGGGAGAGAGAGAGAGTGATTGATTCGTTTGAGAGAAATCGGCTGGTCGAGCGAAGCGTAATCGATAACCTGCCAGTGTTTTGGCGGCGGCTGTACGCGGTTCAGGCCACCCAAAGCTGGAGAGGACTCGAGGTGGGTGCTCCCTGGAAGGGAGCGCGGGGAAGGGAGAAATCCACGATGTTAATTTTAACTTAATTAAGGCTTAATTGAGAGGAAAACATTATACTCCGCGAGCGCGACATTGCCCCGAGGGGCTTCTGCATCTGCAACGCAAATCCGGATTTGAAATTTCAAAAATCGCGCCCGCCCTGCCTAACCGGCCCCCTCCCATCGCGCCATCGGCCACGGGGGTGCAAGATCGCGGATCGTGGTCAATTAGAGAAGGTGAAGGAGGCTGTTCCGCTGATACAGAGGCCACCGGCCGATCGGGGAAACGGAAAAAAAGCAAAATGATGGTCGTGTGACGTTGGCAGGCTGCACGTTTAATGGATTTATTTAAATTCGCCCACTGGCTGAATCCATGCTAATTTCCTTGCCTCTGTTCCGAGGTAATTTCGACCGAGGACCGCCGTTTGCCGATAATACGAGGAATTTGGAGCAGTTCCGTGGGAAGGCGAGCAGCCATGTAGTAAATTACATTGAACGAGAAAGTTCCGTCCTTGTTGACAACGCGATAGAAGCAACGGCCGTTTACACGTATCATAAGTACAGTCATGCGTTTAAGGACTTGTGAAAAGGCATTCTCCTCGTAGTATCTCCCCGTGTCGTATAGAAGGCACGTACGTTCTTTGAATGGACTCTGGTTAATTCGAAAACCTTATTCGATTCCCCGGTCAGTGTCCATCTGAGAATTTAAACAGGTCCCTTCCCTGGCACGTGTTCGTACCAACGCACGATCGGCCAACCATTAATAAAGGAAAAGTATAGGGAACAGTTTCTGCGCTCTTAGAACGCGCAATTGATTAACTCTACGCGGAAGAAATTTTCCACGATTATCGGATACTCCCGAAACAAGTATCACGGATGGTTCGTCAATGCGAAAGTCGTTTCACGATCGAGACCGTATTTTCTTTTAAAGCGGAAATCGTTTCTTAAAGCGTACGGTCGATCGGCGGGGGGAGGCGAGTGGGGGGAGCAAAGTCTACCGCATCGATAAAATTCCATCGAGGTCAAAGACAAACAAACGATTCCAATAAACGAAACGACCGAGCGCACAGAGGCGCGCGCGATCACGGAGGAGTAGCTCGTCGAGAGTGACGTCACTTCCGTTTCCTGGTACGCCGCAGTCGCGTCGAGAAACACTGTCGTTCATTTTAATCGAGAAAAACGGAGCGCGGATTCGACGAACCACCGCGATAAATATCAGATCCAGGCACGATCGCTGCCTCCGCTTTTCCAGTCATGCCTTCGAAATTAAAAGTGGCTCGAATTTATGTTACCGCCGGCGTACGCAGCCCCGCGCTGCTTTATAGGTCGTAATAACGCTCCGGGCCACTAATCCGTTGCCGTTGATTTGCCACGACGATACGGACAAACGATCCATCTATCGACCATTCCTCGAGCTTTCTCGAAAAAACCACCGGCGACGCAAGATTCCTAATTCGAAAGCAAATTTAAACGTTCCCTACTTTCCTTTATTTTCTCGCCTTGCTCGTCGCTAGTAGCACGTACTTTCGTACGACCGCAAAATCGTCGTATCACGGCGATGAATAATCCGTTGAACCCGACGAAAAGAAAAGAAAGGAAAAAGGGAAGAAACGCCTGGTTGGAAAGTAAGAGTAGCTGCTTCGTACAGTCGTGGTACGTTTCCTTCGCCCTAAAGATGACAAATCTCTGGCTCTGATTATTAACTCATTTGGAATCGCGGACAACGATCCGCGGAAGGGAATTCTCTTGGATTTCGTTGTATAACAACAAAGAGAGTCTTAAAGGGTAATTTACAGGCGAGTGGTCGAGGTTCGGCCGCGATCACGGTGCAATGCATACGTAATAGACTGTCATAATTAATGAGGCGGTCGATTAATCACGGGGCAGATATAAATAACAAGAAACCCGAGGGGGATTTGCATTTTGCGCGAACGACGAGCCGCGCAAAAATTCCGCGCATTGTTCGAAACAGTTTTTTAAAACGCGCGCCTGCCGTGCCAAGGTCGCCGCTGAAAAACCATCGCTGGATATTACGTGGGTTAACTGAGATATACAGATATACGTCCGCGGGATATTCAAAAACGGCTTGCACACGTGGATCGGCATGACGGATCGGTGGCCTCTCGTGATGAATCGCTCCGTTATAATTCCTGACTTGGACTGATGATGAATTCGCCCCCCTACCCCCTTCTTCGCTCTCGTGACCCCCCTCCTTCATTCTGGTGACCCTCCCTCCCATCGACAGCCTCTGCTCGACCACCTTTCCAGACGTTTTAACGCGATCCTCCACCTAACCATATGCCACGAATATGGATACCACGGGCAGAGCGAAGTTTTCTTTATTCTTTTATTTCCATGTCATTTAGCGCTAATTATAGTCGTTGGAAGATGTCAGTTTCCTGAAAATAGGCGATAGACGTACTGCATTTTTGAAGAGCACTTTTAGTATCGTAATGGTGGATATCTTCAAGAGGACGGTTTTAATAACACGCAAGTGATTATTAAAAATGATCGAACAAGTATCGAAAATTCCTCGTCGCGTCGTTTCTCTGTTCGGAAGTATTTGGACGCCGTGAAATTACGTCGAGTACGCGAAGTATGTTTCAAACGAGACTGTAATTTAAATAAAAATTAGCGTAAGTAAGAAAGCGATGGCCGAAGTCAAGCGATTTTAAAACTTGGCTCGCCTGTTTATATCCCTATCTTCGTAAAACGCTTCCTAACGACAAGAAACTGAATACCGATGAACGATCGCGAAGCTACGCGACAAATGGCAGAGTTGCCAAAAGATACAGCCTACGTGTGTATCGTTTAAATATCTAGTGAGAGTACTATCGTCAAATTTTTTCGAAATTTCGCCACGAACTTTTGAAACAAACCCAGAGTGACGAAGGCGAGGCGAGTTCGATGGATTTAGTTCGGACTTTTTTTTTTCTTCTTAAGAGTAGGAAGGTTTAGAGACTGGTTTCGAACTAGCCTTTCACTATACTTGCATAATTTTTCAGGTTCTCGAATCCAGAGGCTACGAGACTTCGTTTCCTGACATTGTTCTTTCGACATCCGCATGATGGATAATGTACTAATTTGAATAACTCGAAGGGGAATTTGCCAGTTCGAGTCAGACGCGACGAAAACATTAGATCCGGAAGGAGATTAAAAAGGCTTGGCTAAGTGTAACGCGAATGATCGATCCGCGTACGAGATCCCGTTGCGTGTTTCCGAATCCAGCGAGACGGTGTCCTCGATGTGACAAAAATTGTCACGCGAGAGAAAACTTCAAAATGGAGTAGCTAAAGTAAGGAGAACGTTACGAAACTGTAGAAGCCGATATTCCATTAGAGGTATCCACCCGTACGAACAGCGACGTAAGCTGATACGAGTCGTCCAAGCTTCGACGTCTTAAAACACGATCTTAAACTTTGCGCGAAACAACCAGATTTTACCAAATAAGATTCTTGTCGGGCACAAACTTTACACGACGAAGATATTCCAACGCTTGCAGACACCTTCTACGAATATATTACGTGGGTTGTACGAAACATATCGAAAATTCATTAGCGTTGTTACGAAACTCGACCGTCACGAGCGTATCGGTAAAGTTTCAGACCAATCTGAAAATATGTATCAAGAGCCGCAAGACATTCGATAGAAGCGCGTATTTCTCAGAAATCATAAAAGCATCGAAACCATCGATTATTCGTTGTATTAATAATCCACGATAACTTTAGCGGGTCGATATGCAACGCTCGTTACATAAGTCGATTATTCACGGTGTGCAGCGATCTTTTACCAGACACGTATTTCCAACAAAACACGTCGTAGTTTCCGCGTACGTTTTCAGCTGGATTTCCGAAAATTTGACCGATACAATCGTCAAGATTCGTTGGCTGTTTTTAAGATGCGAGCAAAAGTTTTCTACGACGAGCGCGCAAATACTTGCGCGTGGCAGTGTGGATTTAATTCATTAGTCGATCAAGTCGATCGGTCGACTCGTTTCGATCGATAATTCGCCTGCGGGTATAATAAACTTGGACAATCCCGAGGCTTGTCTCTTCTGTTCGTCGTCGCCTGTCTCTGTTCGGTGTGCTTGGCCGTACTGCTCGCGATCAGGAACGAGCAAGCCGGGTGTTTATAAGCGGTGCCAGCCCTGGAATTCGACGTGTTTAAAAATCCATCCGTGCAACGATACCACAAATAACAATTCGAGACGATCGAATGAAACACGACACGCGATATTCTCCGTGAATGACGCGGCTGACAGGCGCGGGTGGATCCATCCGGAGACCCCCTTTCCAGCCATCGAACGCGACGATTTAGGAGTCGTTCGTCCTTGTTTCTTGCGCGCCACCGCGCCGGCTGCACGTCGTACGCCTTCGAACTGCCAATAAAATTTTTTACACGCGCTGCGCGATGCGCGGGACGATAGCCGGCGCCAAAGAAAAGGGGGCTTAAAACGGGCGTTCGTTAGAAAGACGGCTTCTTCAGGAATCGATCGACAGCAAGCGAGATCGTATTCAAATGCCGGATGAAGAGCCCGGCCCTTGAAGATCGATGGCGATATGTAAAGGAAACACACGGACACGTGACTGAAGAAACTGTCGGCTCGCAGGGACTTAATTCCCCGTGTCACTGCTTACTTTGGAACGGTTCTCGGCAGAGTCCAGAATAATCTATACCGATTATTAAAACGTCGTGAAAGGAAGAGGAGAATACTCTTCCGAGTACAGGGAGAGAGAGAGAGAGAGAGAGAGAGAGAGAGAGAAAAGGGGAAAAACACGACACAAACGAATGGAAGGCTGGCTAAATCGCGGCTAGATTTCCAAAAATGATTCCAGTCGCATCCTGTGCAGGAGATACGATCGACGACGAGATTAAGGTGGACACAGCGAGAAATCGTGAGAATTTCCAAGGGGATGATCCCACCGGTTGGACGCATACCAGCAGCAGAGATAACCGGGATGGATAGGCGAATGAATCGAATAAGAAGTCATTACAATAGCTGTCAGAAAAAGCCGGGGAGCCGCTTATTAACATGAGATCGTTGGAAGGTATCGTTCCAACGATCGACTCTTTCTTTTCCTCTTTTCTTCGAGGGCGAGCGGACACAGGCCTTCGAAAAAAGGGCAACGCATCGATCGTTTCTTCGGTTTAGAACAATGCCAAATAATAACAGCTCCGGCCGACAAAAATAAGAAGGCGAAAGATCGAAAAGCGAAACGGGGTGAAAGGGTGGTTAGAAGGGTGCGGAGAGGGGAGAGGGGGCTGGAGGGGGACACGTTGGACGAAAAATTGGCAAGTGTACCCCGGCGTCGAGGAGCGGAGGCAATACGAACGCGAACGATGGAACGATGGAACGAGGGAACGGAAAGCAGTTGCAGGAGAAAAGAGAAACAGAACGGGCGGGGAGAGGCGAGGAAGAGCGGCGGAGGGGGGAGGCAAATTCGTAACGAATTCTTTTGTTTCGAGCACCCCGAGAAAAGGAGCAACGGAAGAGAAAACGATCCCAGACTACTACTCGGTGGTGGTAGAGCGACTCAGCGACGAGGAAAGAGGAGAAACGAAGTTCGGGGCCCGTTCGCGTCTGCGAAACCTTTTCTGCAGCAGCCGCCGTGTATGCAGCCTCTGCAAGAGTCACAAACCCGGCACTAACACTCTCGAACGGATACCAAGTCGGTACACGCGGTGAGATTATGCGAGTGGCAGGGAGCACGCGGACGCGAGAGCGCGCGCGCGCTCGGGAATATAAGGTTTTATTTTCGAAATTTATGATTGTCAATAAATTTTAAAAGCGTTCCGTCTGGAGCCCTAAGGGCTGGCAGGGCTGGCCAGACCGAAAGTAGTCGTCGAGAGGGCCAGATTCTCCTCTCTTTCCTACCTTCTCTCTTTCTTCTTTCTCCTTTCTCCGCTCCCCCCTCCCTGTCTAACTATGGACGCTCTCTTTCCTCTTACTTCTTCGTTCCTTCTTTTCTTCTTCTTTCGCCTCTCCACTCTCCTCCCTCGTTGTTCCCTTCTTCGCTTCTCGCTCTCTCTCTCTCTCTCTCTCCCTCTCTCCCTCTCTCTCTGTCTCTCTCTCTCTCTCTGTCTCTCTGTCGCTCTCCCTGTCTGTCTCTCTCTCCACCTATATACACCACATCCCAGGCCCCTATGGGGATTCGGGTTTAGCGGTTAATTGCGTTTGGTGCAACCCGCGTGGATTTTACAACCGCGATTTTCATCCTTTTTTTCTCCCTCCCGGACTTTCGACTGGCTGCACTCCTACTCTCTTCTACCCCCCTCCCCCTCCCCCTCCCCCTCCCTTTTGCTCTCCTCCGTCGTTCGTTTCTTCTGCTTTTTCCATGTTATTCCTGCGTGTTATTCCTTCTCTCCCTCCCTTTCCTCTTCTTCGTCATCTTGGTCCACGCGGTCGCCGTTCATCCGTTCCTCGTCTTGCACCGCCGTTTCGCTGGCTTCATTCCTTGTCCCGGAGACGTTTAATTGTTCGACTGGTTCTCAAATCGGTTTCTCGCCGCGGTGTTTTTAGGCCACTCCCATATCGCCGCGTCGCATCCCTCTCGACCCACCGCGATTTTCCATCTATTTGCTCGGTTTTTTGCAGCACCGCTAAAGATGAATCCCCCGGAGACGAATTAATGAACGTAGATTAGCGCCCGCCATTATTTATGGGACCGTGGAAGCCGATGGCCGAGCTTTTATATTCCGCTCGAAATCCTGCATCGCCTCTCTTCACCGGCCAGCGTTCACTCTCACGAACCACCTCTCTCCGCTCCATTTTTCGTCACGAACTCCCCTCGCCCTCCGTGTAATTTCTTCGTATACGAAAACCGATATTTCACGGCTAATCACCAACATTTCGGAGGCGTGGAAAAGACGTTCGTTATTCATCGAGTGTCCCCCCGGGACATGCCAGCGAGCCAACCGACGCGTGTATCGAACCTGTGCGATCGAACGTGTCGAGGATGCTTCTTCGATTTCGATCGTTGTTCCCCGATCGCCGACCAAACGTCCATTATCTATTCCTCCTTATTAAGCCGGATATTTTATCGGCTCGTCGCCAGTTTACTTTCTACAAAGCGATCGCATTCCGCTTTTCGCTCTCGCGATTCCGTTTCGTTAAGTTCGTTTTATCGTAACTCATTAGCGCCATATATCTTTGTCTCCGGTATGTTTCTATATCTCCGAGCACGTCATCACGTATAAATCAACGATAAATCTGGCCGTCTCTTTCTTCCCCGCTAGCACGGTTCTTGCGGCTTTCTTACCGCGTACAACACATACTCGGGGCTTTCGATTGTTCGATTTCCAGCGGACAAGCGGTCGCGGCCATCTTTTTCCAAAAGGTGCGCAAGATCGAAGGACAAGGCTGATCAATCTCTGAGGTCGACGCGTTTTACGTGCCGGCGATGTGTATCTCGATCGAGGCAATGATCAAAGATCGCCGGCCTCGTTACCGGCCGTTATAAGGACGTACGAAACCGTGCTGTAAGAATAATTACTCGTAATCAAGCTCAATCTAATGCTTCGTAGGATGACTTACGTCATTTTTTTCCCTACCGGTCCCCACCCTTCGCCATACTTCATCTGGTCCCGCTGTTTCCTCTTCTGCCCTCTAACACACTCGCATTAATTACAAATCGTCTCTTCCCTTTGTCGATCTGCTCGTCGTTCGTGTTTCTTTTTAATTTCATCTGCCTCTCAATAGCATCGTTAATATCTTTTGTCGAGGTAGGCGCAAGCATTCGCGAATCATCTTTGCTCGCGAAAACGATCGAAGCGTCGTCCCGCCGTGGTCCGCTTAGCCCCGAGCTTCGCAGCTCTGTCGAGTTTGTTGATTTTTATGACGTACGGCGAGCAGATTACGCGACAAATCGTATCTTGAGAAACGTTGCATGGACGCGCGTTCGGTGAATTTTTCCCGACCGATTCCTCGCATGATTCTACGTATTAGCTTGTTCTTTCGCCTTGTACATTCCTCCGTTTTACATTATTTTTGTCGAATCGTGTATGATATTTCTATTATTAAATAGAAATAGAAGAAAATGCATCGTACACGACCGAATAAAATAATATAAAACGCGAAGAGGTTGTGCGTCTATTATTTCCTTGCAAAAGGAAAGAAACTTTCCGGACAACCCAGTAGATTAGCCTCTTACAATTTTTTCGTTTTCAAAAGGCTCCCATATCTTCGACGAAAATAGTATAAAACAGAGAATGTGGTGCATCCGTTATTTCCTTACAAAAGGAAAGAAACTTTCGGAACAATCCAGTAGATTAGCCTCTTACAATTTTTTCGTTTTCAAAAGGCTCCAGTATCTTTGTCAAAAATAATATAAAACAGAGAATGTGGTGCATCTATTATTTCCTTACAAAAGGAAAGAAACTTTCCGGACAACCTAATAACAGGATGGTTTGAAGTGGCTCTGTACAAAAATATGCAACAGGAATATCAGTATCCCCAGAACCAAATAACGTTATCGGACCGAACGATTCTATCCTGGTCCGCAACGTGAAATTTTCCAATGGCGTGCGATGCGGTAGATAGAAAGAAGCGCCGTCGTCCCTGTCCTTTTTCTATCTGTCTTCTCGTCAACGAGAGGACGAAACGAAACGACGAAGAGGAGGACGAGGAAGAGAAAGAAGGGGGAGAAACCGGCCGACGCGTTTCTAACCGATTTTTGTTCCCACAATGTTGAAAGGCGTCGAGTCATCATTTCGAGTTCAGAGAGATGAAAGAACATTATTATTCCAATTTTAAAGGATGCCTCGGAACCCGAACACCTCGACCGCCCGATGGATCTCTCGCTTCCATCTTGGCACCCCTTTAAACATCGATCTCACCTCCCTCTCTCTCTCTCTCTCTCTCTCTCTCTCTCCGCGCTTTAACCCTTTCTGTTGTTCGTGGGCCCATCAGGACCGTTTAAATATCGAACGCGCAGTTACTTTTATCTCGTTGTCACTTTATCTCGACACGGACAAGGTCCCGGCAGAATATTCTCTCTGTCGAAGCCAACAATACGTCGATATCCCCAATTATCCCACATTCATAGCCTTCTCCTTCCCTGCCCTTCTTCCTTCTCTTTCGTTTCTTCGCTCGAAAGTCTAAATTCGCGATTCTTGGCCGGAGAGAAGAGGAAACGGGTTCGGTCCGCGAGACGAAGGAGGAACGGAGAAGGAGGGAAAATTTCGGGAGCTTCGTCGTGTCGTATACCGGGTGCAAGATAAATCGTTGGTCCGAAAGTGGCTGTCAAAGGGATCTGTCAAATAAATTTCCACGGACCGCTGAATACTTCGTTACCGCGTTTAAACAATGTCCGGTTGGATAATAAATAACCGGGAACAATGCGGCCGGTGAAGTAGCTCGCAATTACGAGTCAATCAATGCATATTCATATTCGAACGAGCGTTCCTGGAATACAAAAACTCCTCTCTTTCGTCGTCCTCGTCTTTTTCTTTTCCTTCTTCTTCTTCTTCTTCTTCTTCTCCTCCTTCGCCGTCGTCGTCGTCGTCGTCGTCGTCGTCGTCGTCGTCGTCGTGTTCGATCTTTTTCCCTTTCGCCTTTGGCTCCTTTTCTGCGGCGCACCACGTCGAGAGCTGGCTGCCCACGCACAGAACACGGACGAGAAGAACGAAGGAGAAGGAATAAGGAGAACGCGTTAAGGGAGGACGCGGGACGGATCAGGGAACATATGGAGGGATCGAGAATCGACGAGCGATTCGAGAAACGCAGCCGAGAGATTCCATAACGTTGCACAAAGAGAGCAAACCGTACGGAGAAATTAATAAGCAGCCGCGACCGCGCTAGTGCTCCGACGAAGAAGAGGGAGCTGGGTAAACGAGCAGAGGGACCTTTGTACGAGAAGAGAGAAAAACGGCTGAATGGTTTCGCGTACTGTTTCTTACGGAGCGCGCAACCTTGGAAATTTCCTCTTTCTTCAACCTGCAATTCCTCTTTTGCAAATTGACCGATTTAATTGCAAGCGGATCCTCCGTTTCTCGAATCAAGCGACGCGTAAAATTCCAATCGTCTTAGGACCATAGCGATCCTACTTAATCGTCGACGCGAAAAACCTTGGAAATTTTCCTCCTCGTCGTGAGATTGCTCGTTGGAAAATTGAACGATTTGACCGCAAGCAGATTATTCGTCTCTCGAATTAGGCGACACGTACGTATTACAACGTACTTTGCTTTGCATTATTTTATTGAATCACGCATGATCCATTTTCTTCCATTTAGGTAAAGACCACAACGTTGCACAGATTAGGTTTCGTGTTTGTACAAAGACGCGCTGTTGCAAAATACACGTTTGCGAAGAAAGAGACTTTTGGGACAAGCTAATGGGATTTCCGAAAGTACGTCGTCTTGGTAGGTCGACGATAGTCTTTCTTAGCTTGCAACACGAACAAACTTTGGGAATTTCTGTTCCGTCGTGAGATTCGAAATTCGAAAATCGAGCGATTTAAAGTAGGAAGTAGCTTCTCTGCTTCTCGAATTAGGCGACACGTAAAATTCCGAGAGTACTTCATCATCGGCGGGTCTAGGGTAATCTTTCTTAGTTTGCACGACTGGAAGCCGCGGACCTTTCAACGTTTAAAAATTAACACGTCTTTAAAGCATGCTCGTCAAACCACGCTCAAGTTAAAGCGTTAAGGAACGATAAAGGTGAAAAATGGAGTTCCCGAGGAGGCGCTCGTTCGAGGAGGCCTCGGCTCGAGCAACTGGCAATGAAATAAAAGGAACACGCGTCTCGCGAGTATTTAGTAAATACAAGGAGGGCACCGATGGTTTATCGAACCAACTGTCGATTTATCGGCCGGATTACCGCGAATCAACTCTAATTTCATCTCCGCCGTCAAACTTGATGACACGCGAGAAAATGAAACCGACTGTATATATTATTTTTCAACCGGTTGACGTCACGCAGCGCTCATTTCCATCATTATCAATATCGCGATTATTCAGAAATAGAATTCGTCGAACGTTCGTCGCCACGAAACAAGATCGAAGCGCAGATTGAAACAACGTAGTCTAATAACGATCTGATCGCAATGACAATCTGTGAAAAGATCTAGGGACTGTCGCTCTGTCGAACAACAAATCGGACATGAAAAAATGATCCGACGGGGCTAGCTAATATTTCGTACACAACGACCGTACCGAAGGCTACGAAAAAGGATTCCTCCTCCTACTCCTTCTTTCTTCGACGAACGTGTGATCCTCGTTTGTAGCGGCCCAAACCCAGGTACAGTCCGATTGGACAGCGCCTACGCGCCAAACGAGTCCAAATGTTCCATCGTTGCATCGATTTGACCAAACGTATCGTAAATGTAACATGGAATTACATATATATATATATTAAATTTTCTCAAAAGTTTCTTTCGTCTTCTAAGGAAACAATGGATGCACCACGTTCGCTGTTTTGTATTATTTTGATCGAATCACGTATGGTCGTAATAATAGAAATAGAAGAAAACGGATCGTACGTGATTCAATGAAACGATATAAAACGAAAAAGGTTGCGCGTCTGTTATTTCCTTACGAAAGGAAAGAAACTTTCGGGACAACGTAATATGTAAAAAAAAAAAAAAAAAAAAAAACTGGCAACAGACGAGAAAATTGGAGCAGTTAGTACAACGCGTAACTTCGTCGAAGATTAGCACGACAGAGGAAGAAAGAAAACGCCGATATTAATGGTGTGTCGAGCCGTTCAGTTTCCAATATCTCGATGCTTCCGATGGAATGGTTATTTTGTTGCCGGGGCAATCGTTAAGGACTCGATCGAGTTAATCGGTAAATACCGAGGGCGATGCTTTTCAGAATGAGAAAGAGGGAGGCGAGAGAGGAGAAGGTAGAAAAGAGGAGACGAACGAAGAGGGAGAAAGAGCTGGGCCTTAGCAAAGGCTGATTGGCCGTGTAATCCCCATTAGGCTCCACGAATCGATTCCCGTCCGTCCGCGTACGTTCGATATTCAAATAATCGAACAATAGGGCCTGCCGCTCAAACGCCGCTCTCGACTCCGCAAGGCAAAAGAAACAAATTTAAATAATCATAATCACGATAATGCCCCCGAGGACCGAGCAATGAAAGAGGACTCTTCGAGGCGGGCGAACGCGACCGATAAAAAGAGGAACGGAGAAGTTTGGTTTATTCCGTCGAGTAGCGAAAAAATTAGGGGCAATCCTTTTCCCCTTTTCTTTTCTTTCGCGCTCTCCCACCTTCTCTGTGGAAGCGCGCGTGTCGATGATTCTTTCCTCGTGAGTGATTTCGTCCAGATCGCGTTCTCGTTCCGCGAGCACGAGATTCCTGTGGAAACTGTCAGCTTCTACGTCTCGAACGATGACCGCAGGCAAAAAACGGGATAAGCAATTTTGAAATTCGATAATCGCCTGCATGTTGGCGAAACTCAGCTCCTAATTGTTCGTCGAGTTGAACGCGTATCTTGGCGCTCTGTACGACGTCGAAAAACGCGATCGATTTGGTCGATCGTTTAGGAGGCTTCGTACATTCATCGTCGTCTAGCCAACAAACTGTCCGAGATCGAGTAATTTGGAAAGATCTACTTGCTCGCGCGATAAGACCAAGTGTAGATGATCCTTCCTGTTTCTTCGTTTGAATAATTAACCGATACGTAATGATATTAAATTTGTCTTTGTTTTTTTTTTTCGCCACAGCCTGCACTCCGCAACTTTTCGTAAAAGATAAAAATACGCGACAAACTTCAGCCGTTTCGACGTATCGTACGAACGTGGAATTCGCTTAACGAGAAACACGGCTTCGCTTGCTCGATCGTTACGATCGCGTCGTTCGCATCGACGATCGTCCAACTATTCCGCGCAACGTATTTTAAAAACATCCCTTCTCGGCAGCCGTGGAACTCGAAAGAGTCTGCAAGTGCAGAATGCTCGAAGACGATCTCACTCTCGCTTCGAAATATCATTTTACCTTCGCTGGCCGACCTAATCCCGATTCCCCTGCACGTTACATTAACATACATATAAGGGACGTACGCGGAGATTAAATCAACGTGCGTGTACTCATATCGACCGCGTGTGTGAACAACCGTGTGGGTCTTGGTGGGTTGTGGCGGGGGAGGAAACAGGGAGACTGGCTCGAAAAAGGGTCCATGGGCCCCAACCTATACGTCTCTCTCCCGCTCTCCCTCTCTCTCTCTCTCTCTCTCTCTCTTTCTTCTTCTCCCCTCTCCCTTCTAGTCCGGGGCCAGGAGTCGTTCATTTTTTACTTTCAAAAATCATGACGATGCTCATTTTTCTGACTCGTGAAGAATTCTTCAAACTGACGTGTAACCAAACGGGGCCTCGGGTTTTTCGGTGGGCGGGTGGGAGGGGTGGAAGGGGGGCGACGGAGGCTCGAAATCCTCCACCTATGAGCCACGATTCCACCGGGAATCCTTTCTGTAACCCCGAGCATTCTTTCTGGCCCGTTCCTCGAAAAATCATCCGACTACGTCTCGTTCGAGGATTTTATTATTTTACAAAACAATCTGCCGGGGCCAGCTGGCCCTTCGAGCCCTACAACGAATCTCTGAAACAATTTTCCTCAAAATATCTAGTTGCTTGTTAATTACGACGGACCAACAGCTATAATCGCGGAATCAAGTACGGGGAAACAGCGGCGTACATAGTTGTACGGCATTTTCTGGAACAGTATTACGTAGATAATGTAAGCCCGCTGCTATTTTTCCTCAAATATGTCAAATACGTTTGTCGTTGCGAAACAAATTGCTCGTGTTTGCTCGGCCGTGATTCTGGCAGAGTGTACAACTATTATAGAACCCGATCGACTAAGAAAACCAAGGGAACGATATTTTCGTAAATCGAGACACCCGTGTAAAGATCGATTTTAGGACAGTCGAACAGAAACAAAGAAACGTGGCTGAACGAGGTGTAAAAATCGGGATGGCCGCGGATTTATCGATCGTTTAAAGCGGCCCGCTTGGAGAGGTAATTCCAGCCGAGTTAAAGGTCGATGATATTTTTCTAAATGCAAATTGTTTTCCTCCGATGCGGTTGGATTAAAGGAAGGCCGTAGTTTGCGAAATGATTTCAGGATTCAATTTTCATCGAGACGAGAAGGTTTATTAGTGGAACGTATCGCGTTAGTGCCACGCAAACGTTTAACTCGAGGGGCCGTGTGGAACGAAAAAAAGAAAGAAGAAAAGAAAAAAGAAAGAAAGAAGAAGGAAAGATCCGAGCACGATCAAAGTATCGTCCAACGATAGAAACATGGAAAAGTAATCATCTCGTGAAAACGAATCCTGACATGGTCTCGAGCCGCGAGGCTCGAAAGTATACAGAATCCTTAATTTTCAATCTAAATTCTAATAAGGCGGAGGCCGCGCGAGCTACGATCGCGGGGCCACGGTTCATTCTCTTCGGTAGCATCGGTGAAATTACAGTCGACTCGGTTCTTGCAACAATAAGATGGAATACACGCACGATCAGAATGTCGTTTAAAAGCTTGCGGTAAAGCGATTACACCGGGATGTTAAAGTCTTGGACCGCGAGCGGGGCGGTTCTTGCGCGCTTTACGCGTGCACACGCGACCACTCGCGGAAAATAAAAGACGAAACGCAACCGACTGACGTTTATAGCTTGTAATACACGATCATCTATTATTATTATCTCGTTCACGTCCCACGATCCGTTCTCTAGTCTCTTTACACCCCCCTCTCGGCAACCGTGCTTCTTGCATGGTTTCTCGATACACTTTCAATACGCGAAGAACGTATCTGCTTTATCGTACGACTGTCGATCACACGATGGAATTCGCGATGGTAGCCTCTGCCTCTCTCATCGCGATTCATCACGGATTCCACGGGGGTTTCGTCAAGTTTAATTCGTTTAACGAAGAGGCATCGTAGAAGTGGCGTACACGCCATCGTCCATGAGTCCTCTCTTAGCTGAAACGCCCTGTTTATCGTTCAAAGACTAAAGCGGCGTCGTTTTCTTCCGCGTTTCCTTCCATTCGAGATATTCAGTATTTACGATTGAACAAAGTAATCGCAGTTTACAGTCCGAATGTTTCAACACCTTCGAAACCGAACCAATTCCGGCTACGATTTCTGACTAATTAGGAAGAATCGAATAGGAGGACAGTACGTTTTCCGTTGGCTCTCGTGCGTGGGTTAACGCGAGTTGCGAGGAAAATCGTCGTTCGGTCGAAACTTTGTACTCGTGTAAAATGGCGATTCTCGAGGCGCGACAGAGGTTCGTACGGAGAAACAACGAGTCGACGATTACACGTCGGTTCCACGGCCAAGCGATCTAAGATTCATTAGGAAATTTCGAGATCGGACAGAGGAGATTCTGGGTAAAGCGTGAATCTGTTCCGCGAGGTCATTCACGGAGCTCGTGGAATGAAAACGGCAAGGAGTACAAGATAGCTGAACGATACGATGGTCGAGGAGAGATTCGAATCGAATCGGGTTTAACTTTTCGTACGTGTCTTGATACTTATGAACGGGGGCGTACTCGATAAGACACGGGAGAGGTAGAGGCAAGCGACTGAAAAGTGGAAACGCAAGGTGTTAATTAATCACACGTTGTGTCGGTGTGCGGAGAAGATGATCGGGATCGGGAAAGAAAAGGGGAGAGACGGCGAGCGGCCAGGGGGGAGGAACAGTGGAGTTGCTGTGGTAATGCAGGCATTCGGTTTGGCAGACGAGGGAACAGGGGAAAAAGAAGAAACGGAGGAAGAAAGAAAGAAAGAAAGAAAGAAAGAAAGAAAGAAAGAGAAAAAGAAGGGAACAGTAGGGGAGAGACTGGAGCAAAAGGCCAGCGAACGAAAGGAAGAGAAACCAGCACTGACTGCGCTTATAATATAATATTCATATTTCGAACGAAAGATCTTATCTCTTAAATGAATCGAACGCGCTCCGATTCGAGATATCTCGAACTGGAGAGCTCCTCGACGCATTGTAATGGCCACGGAGGCTCGGCACGGTTCTCTGTATGCGTTGAAACTAATACATCACGACCAGACAGTCTCTCTCTCTCTCTCTCTCTCTCTCTCTCTCTCTCTATCTCTCTTCCTCGCATCCCTCCCCCTTTTTTTCCTCCCTTGTAATCGTTGCTCTTATTTCACCGTCCAGCTTCTTCTCTCTCCTCTTCTTCTTCGATTTCGCCTTCGTGCAGTGCAACGGTACAAGTTGGAAATTATCATTTCTTTGGTACGATGGAAATCGACACCTCGATCGCGTCCGATTGCGCGGACCTTTCTTGGAAATTGGCCTCTGCCCGTCTTCGTGCACCGTTTTCACGGATGAAAGCAAGATATCTCGTAGGCCGGAAACGCTTGGAGAAACGTGGACAAGTTCGTGAAGCTGAGAAACGCCGCCACCGCCACCGGCTTCGAACCACCGACGGTCGAAGGGTGAATTTTTCATTTTTCTTCTTTTCTTCCCCTCCGGTTAGTCTCTGAACGAGTTGGAATGTATTAAACGAAAGAAGAAGAAAACGTAGGAAGAGAGGCAAAAGGAGAAAAGAAAAAGGAAGGTACAGACGAGAAAGATTCTTTGGAGAGAAAGAGCTTTGCTCGGTCAAACACCCTGCGCGTATAGTTGGCTCCCTATGACTCTGGAGTTTCGAGGAGCACTCCGACTCTATCTGACCGGCCAGATCTCAGCGCTGCTGGAATGATTTTCGAAATATGATTAATTGCCCGACCATGGCATTTCTCCCGAGCTGGACTTCCAAAGCGCGCTTGTCGGAGATTTTTCTGCTGGTAACGATCCACGTCCATCGTCGAACGGGAATACGGATTCCTGGTTTCTAAGACGATCACGCGCTCGAGTTTTGAAGCGACTGGTCCCACCAGTGAAAATCTTATCGGACACGAACGAACCGACCGACGTCGACCGGCGCTTAACACTCTCGTTGCGTCCGTCCGTACGAAGATTAGATTTATTCCAAACGAGATGCTTTAACGTTTATCTTGATCGAATTTTTAAACAACGGCCTCTTTTCGTTTTATATTATTTTATCGAATCATCTACGATCCATTTTCTTCCATTTCTGTTATGACGATCACGCACGATCCGACAGAAATAATATAAAACGGAGAATGTGGCGTATCCGTTATTTCCTTACAGAACGAAAGAAACTTTTCGGACAATCTAACACTGCGACTAATAACAAGTCGACTATCTCGTAACACGTTCGAGAGTAAGTACTTGCAGCTGGCAATTGCCACGCCGAGGATACCGAAACGAAGAATAAGGGGGAATAGCAAAAAGACGGAGGTCGGAATCGATCGAAAGTATGCCACAGCCTGTGCAGGGTATCCACGGATCTGTCGACAAAATCCGAATTAACGAGCCGACTCCTCGTTGCTAATAGCAATTTCCAACGTAAGAACGGCGAGGCGAAGAAAAACGGCGAACGGTAAGGGCGGAGGTCGGAATTGATTAAAATTTCGGGGCAAGCCTCGGGCGTTCCAAATCGACGCGCACCCCAATTCAACCCCCGAGTCGCCGCGTCAATTACGAGAGGTCTGGCCGGCGCGAGAGCGAACAGCAGAAAAGAAATTCGAATCGCGGCGCAAATGCGTGCGTCTGGCCAAGAACAAAAGGAGAGAGGCGAAATACGAAGCGACGTAAAAGCAGGGCAAAGGGATAGAAAAGAAGAGAGAGAGAGAGAGAGAGAGAGAGAGGGAGAGAGGGAGGGAGAGAGAGAGAGAAGAAAGAGAAAGAAAGGGAGACCTTTATCTCCCCACCCCTTCGGCCTCCGCTGGACCCTTACTCCCCCACCATTCGACGAGCCTCGGGCGGGATTTTTAAATTTTGTCACGTTCAAGTTTAAACACAGTCATTTGTTGGGATCTCGGCCGGCCCAGTACCTATGCCTTTTGCCAATGCCGATCTTGTCTCTCCTCTGCGTCGTCCTCTTCTTCTTGTCCCTTCTCCTCCCCCGTTCTCTCTCTCTCTTTCTCTCTCTCTCTCTCTCTTGTTCCCTGATTTCTTGATTACATTCCTCCTTTGTCTCCAGAATTCATAGCTACGCCTTTTTCGTCGTTTTATCACGCTCGCCTTTGACGCTCGTCGAACCAGCTCGTATCCTCTTCGCTCGTACCTTCGTACCTGCAGACTCGTGCATCGAAATCCACGTTTGTAATTGAGTAGACCGCGGATCTTTATGCAAATTCACATTTGCACGAAGACAAACGAAAGAACGCGGCGGAATTCGCGTGGAAATATCTTTACTCGTCGAGCGTTGCGACCAGCGAATCGACTGATGTAGCAGTCGTGCGAATAGGAAAGGGAAATGGTTTCTGGAGTCGAGGGAATCGTTTCTGGAAATCAGATTTTAATCCGAGGCGATCGATGCATCGATTCAACCGTGCGATCTCGCCTTTCGACGATTTAGTCGCCTCGTAAGCGAGCAAGCTTTCGAAAAGGCTTTTCGAATGTCTGTCTCATCGGATCGATTCGATCTACGTTGCTGCGATTCGTGCGTGGCTCTGTCGTCGTTGAGAACGCGATACTCGAAACTTTCAACCTTTTTTTCACCCATCTAAAACCGATCTTCCATCGTTGGCTGGAAATTATGCTATTTCGAAATTATAACATCTGCAAGCAGGGACGGATGTAGTTTCGTCGTGGCCATTCGGATCGGAGCAGCGCATCTATAGGGGACCATTGTTTTTCTGAGGCAGGTAATAACGGGAAGAGGGTTTAAAATCGATCCTCGAAAATGCATTTCGTTCCTCTCCGCGATCGAGATGGGTTGATTAGCTAATCACCAGTCATAAATCTGTGCACGAGATTCGCAACGTCCAACGTACAGACTGTTTTTATCGAATCCGATCCAGAAGCTGATAAACCGTCTCATCGATAAGCGAACGACTCCGTGTCACGAATTCTTGATAATTAATTCGGGGGAATTACTATCGTGGATCGAAACTACCGAAAAGATAATTACTGGATGAAAAAAAAAAAACGGTAGAATTTGATACAATTCTTATCTAATCTAATCGTTCGTTAAAGTATTCAAATCGGAAAGACGTCTGCGGCTCGTCTATTATTTGCCCTCGATCACCGTTTCCAATCGAAGAGATAAATTCACACTCGTGATTTTCCTACAGCCTATCTATACCGTGAAATGGACAAAAAGAAGAAAAAAATCAGAAAGAAAACCAAAAAGAAAGAAAGAAAAAGCGAGGGGAATAGAGCAAGCAACGGAGAAGGATTCATCTTGGAGATTGAACGTGGAAAAAGTCGGAGCAGCGTTCTCTCGCGATTCTCGAAAGCGCGCTCGGGCACCGTGCTGAAAGTGAGGCGAGGATGCAAAAGAAGTAAATAAAGAGGAAATAAAGAGCGGGAGGCAGAGGTTAAAAAAGTCGAAAAAGAAGGAAGAAAAGGGATCGAAGGTTCGAGGAGGAGGAATCGCGATACCATAATATCGCGGTTATACCAGGGTCTGTCTCTTTTCAAATAATTCAAAAACCGGCCGATCGAACATATATTCCTGAGCCGACTCGCAGCTCGCACCGTGTAATTATCGTAGAAGGGCCCAACAGACCCTGAATCGCTGAATGCTCACAGTGGTGATCAACCTTCGACGAACGACGATCGTCGACCGGCCACGCCGCTGTTAAATTGCTTAAACGATAAGCCCGATTATCAGTATCTGCGCTAATAGATCAATTATCTTTGCCGAGGGCCTAGCGATCGCGTTCAATCGTTACCAAGAGAGTCGAGAAAACGTCCAGCTTTCTCCACCGATCCACAGCCAACGACGTTCGAAACCCTCAACAATTCCAACTCGAACGCCGATGTAATTTAGTATATATCCATATGTGTAATATATATACATATATTATATAGATGTATTATATTATATTATAATATATCTATTATATTAATTATATTATAATATAATTATATATATATATATATTATATAGATATACATATATGTGTGTCGATGCGGACCAAAGCTTCCACTCGCGGATCTATTTACGACCTATTTAGCGAATAGGTTTCACGGTTCTTTATCACGGCCATTATCGCGATGTAAATCATTGCTCGCGCCGATAATTCATCGTCTCTCTGTCTTATTCATTACTGTGTTCATCCTCTGTGGGATTAAAGATGGAACGCGAAAATATGTAATATACATATATCTTTGACGATGGGGAAGGAAACAACATAAGCATTAGGCGCGGGAGGTGATACACGACGCGAGAGACTCGTACGGAGACTTGGCGAGCGTCAATTATTCCCACGAAAAGGAAGATTAAATAATAAATACCGGTTGGCAGGGCACGAAACAATGGAAGCACAACCGAGGCGATAAAATTTCAAGATCGGGCCCGGCTAGAGGCGCGGTAAGAGAAAGACGAAGAGAGAACGCGCAGGATCTATGGATGGAGATTTCGCGATTCGCACGGTGCCGCGCGGCTACGATCTGTTAGATCATATTATACGTTTGTCCTTTACCTTCTCTTCGGGGCGGTGCAAGGATGCAGCTGCGGCTCCCTTCAAGGTCTTCGCCAGACAAGATGTGTTCTACACGTGTAGCCTGGCCAGATTACCGTTTCGCCTCCCTTTCGACAGCGATCCCGATCGATCCGAGTCCGCGAGTCAGCCAGAGCACATTCACTGTCAAGAAATCTTCGAAAGGTCGAACACGCACAGCGCGGAGAAAAGTTTGCTGAATATGTCTCCGGTGAGAACGAACGATAAAGAATCCCGCGTGGCGGACATTGTACGATCGTTCGATTACCACGGAGCAACGCGATATATCGACGTTTCCCTGTTCATCGTCGATTTTCGTACTATTCGCTTCGCCATTATCTTATCGCTGAATGAATTGCGGCCTGTTGGTCTACGCGCGTAAAAATACGCGCGTTTGCTTATTATCGTTAGATCTGGCGATTTCGAGAGGATTACAAACAATTTCCCATCAGATTCGGGACGACCGATTGCCTAATTTCGGACGTAAGGCGAGAAGGAACTCTTTGTTTTTCGTACGACGAAGCAATTTTATCGCTAACGAAATTTTCTTCTTACAACATTTCGACGCGTATTCCTACGTACAACGTATTAATTTCAAAAGCGTCGATCGTCGTATTCTAGACATTAGATAGGCCGTTAGCTTTCTCGCAAAATTTCATACATTCGTCGTCCGCAATCGAGAAGCTCGTGCTTCTGTATCGAATTAGCTGCCCTTCTTCTCATCCGTGTTATATCGAAACACACCCTTTAACCGTTAAACCGACGTCGAAATGAGAAAATCAACGAAATCATACTCGTCGATATCTTTGCTTGCTTTTGAACGTTTGCCTTTCGTCTTGGCGTCTTGTTTTCTATTCTGTAAAAGATCGAAGCGCAAACAACGGCTGAGAACGATTCTCGGCCGCGCATTAACGAAAGGAGAAATTCGTATCACGTTAACGAAGATGCTGGAAACAGAGGCAACGCGCCCGAGAGAAATATACGAATGGGGTTTTCGATGGGTTTCTCGAAAAAGCGTCTGCCTCCACCAGACGATATTTAAATATAGTACACTAATCTACTGCCTGAGCCCCGGTTAAATCGTCGCCGAGTTTTTCCATAGAGTTCCCACGACAATATGGCGCGTATTTGGTGAAAAACAAAAAATTTCTGAAGGGTTACGTTCTTAGAGGCGAGGCTGCAGTTGAATCAGGATTTCCGGCGCGACAAAAACTGCCTTTCCTTTGCGATGCGCTTTCCACGGGAAGGGAGACACCGGTAGGCAGATGGAATTAACACGAAATCAGGTACCGAATGCATCGCCACGTGCAGCGACTCGAAACATCCAGTACGTTACGTGGGAAAAGGGAAAAAAACGCGTGAAGTGGTGTGATTTGTCTCTTGTAAATCGAGTAAATTGGAGGTTGACGCGTCGAGGAAGAAACTTGTTCTCCGAGAATCGGATAAATCAGCGGTGGAATATTTCACGATTACCATCTACGTTCGCTATTCCCGAAAATTTCTTACCAACGAATTCAAAGTCTCGCAAGGAGAAATATAAATATAATATAAAGAACGAACGTGACAATTTTTCTTCCTGCGACTTTTTGCATCGAGATTCAACGTTTCCACAACGACGCTCGCGGTAAGCCAGTGTGAAAATTACTGGCGGATCCGAAGGAGATCGAACCCTGGTATTCTCAGGATTAAAAAATGAATCGAAAACGTTTTCTCAAAAAAAAAAAACCGTCGATCAAAATCAGTTGCAGCGCGTTACAAGAATTCACGAAACGATTAAAACCGTTCTCATGCCGTTCGATCATTAGAATTTTCACGCTGCCATGGAACTCTTTCACGAATTCCTGATCGATGAATCCATCGAAGAAAGAGTTCTCCCTTCTGGCTGAAAAATGCCGCGATAGAGATTCGTAGGACGCGTGAAAGGGCGGAAAGAAGGGGGGGGGAGAGGAAGTAAAGGAAGAAGAGAAAAAAAAACGTAATCGAGGAATTCGAGAAACGAAGAAATCTCGAATAGGTCGATCCACAAAGGGAGAGGAGAGGTAGAAAAAAGCGAAACGAGCGATCAGGTACGGAGGTAAATACAAACGGGAATGATTAATCGATCGGTGGATCGTAGTCGGCCCCCTGCAGTTTCCCCGATTTCGTCGGAACCCTCTATCGTGCCCCATGCAGGGTGGCGTTTTCTGTTTTTTGCGTCGGCCACGGAAATACAGGCGCAAATTACCAAAACAGAATATTCCAAAAATATGCTGGCCATGTACGACGACCGGAAATTACGGCTCGCAACCCTTGGAAAACGCCGGAGAAGCGCGGGGGTTGCTTGTCAACCCATGAAATTAGCTCGTTTCCCACAACCTGTCACGCCCTCGATTCCTAACTTTAGGGAGGACGCCAGATTGGTAAAAAAGAATTCGAAACAAGAGTGCATGCTCGCAAGATATATATAGATATAGGTGTATATGTGGCCCAAGCATTCTGGTGCTTTAGAATTTCTTCGATTTTATAATCCGCGATATACTTCCCTGCTGACTGCAATCGTAAAACTACCGCGATTCTCCATTTCTTTCCTTTTTTTCATTTTTTACGATCCAATCTCATTCCCACTCGTTGTTCGAACAAATAAAATAAAGAAACTTTGTTTTCCTCTGTTTTGTCGTTGCGGAATAAAATATTCAAAGCTTACGGCGCTGAGAAATCTGTTTGCTGGACGAGAGTTCGTTAACGTTGTCCTTGCGACACGATCTCTCGGTATGTCCTACGTGCTCTCCGTATTTTCCGCCGATTTCGCCGTCTCGATCGGCTCTTAATCATTCCTAATCCTTGAAAACTCGCGATACTAAATCCGACGAAAGAGATCGGTTCTAGACGGAAAAATTGACAACCGCCGATCGTAGAACCTACGAGACCAAATTAATCGCGATAGGTAATTGCGAAACAGGTACGTCGCTTCTTACGTTCGTGGCAAATTATCCAATTATTTTTCTTCTTTCTTTTTATTCCGCGTTTTGCAATTTGTCCAACGGGACGTTTGGTAAATTTGTATATCCTTGTCGCAAAATAACACGTGGATGGTTAGCCCCGGCGGGACACCATCTTGCAGATTGTCTATTTTATTTCTTTAGCGAGGTCAGCGAGATGCTTTTTCCTTAGTCTTCTTTCCATATGAGTTTCGCTCGTTTATCCAATTTAAGCGCACAACGATCGCGTTCGCTCTCCGATTGTAAGAGCGAAATCTCGGCAACACGAATCGCCGCGGTATTCCGAAATCTAAAATTATAAAAGAGTGCGATAAGTGGGCCGGGCCATGTGCGCGTGCCTTTCTTAGGAATTGACTGCGCGTCAAAGAGGGAAAGAGGGATGCACGGTGCCTGCTGTTTCTCAAGTCGCTATCTCATCGACTTTCGGTGTCTGAACTCGGAACGCCACCAAAAATGACGAAGACGACGGAGAAGAGGATGCCTCTGGTGGGTGATAGCGCGGCCAAAATTACCGCGTTCTCAGTAACTTCTGCCCGATCAAAAGCGACCAACGAGCAAACTGCGAGGGCAAGCCGTAGAATTAATTGAATCGCCTGCCGGGTGCTTGTGGAACGAGGCTTCGAGTGCCACGGCAAGAGAGAAAATTTACAGTTGGATCGGAGAAGCGGAGGATTTCTTGAATCGGAAGAGCCACTAGACCCAGCACGAAAGTGAGAAGTTGGCGCGGGGGTGTTCGAGAGAACGAGGGGAGATGCCTGGAATTTAAAGGGCGAGACAGGGTGCAACGAACTCTCGAGCCGTGTGGCCTGGCTCCAGCGACTTTCGTCTGTCGGAGGGAGATCAATTTTTGGGACCGTGAGACGAATCTCGAGACACGTTGCTTCGCTTGTAGCGATTCGTTTACGTTTTACCGACATATCCGTTTATGTCCATCCGACATGCCCATTTACCAACATAAGCGTCTTCCGACGATTCCAACGCTCGTAGACATCTTTCACGACTGTATCCTTATAGAAAGCAATTCTGCAGTCTCGTTAACACGAGACTATCGCGACGACGGTAGTTTGAATTTGAAGCAAATCTGGAAACAGCAAACGTTCGAACGGTCGGTCGCCCGTCGTGTTAATAAAGCGAAACATCGAGTGAGATCGTATTCGACGCTCGTTATATGCTTAGGACGACTACTCGCGTTCTATACTAACTTTGCGCTGGCTATGGGTTAGGTTAGGTAAACGTTCTGATCGCATCGAAGCGATATAAAACGGAATAAAAGTAAGACGACGAACATTTACCGAAACAGCGGGCGAGGGATAATCGACGAGATATTTGATACACGAGATACGACCGAATTTCTTCTTCCTTGACGGTCCAAGGTGCCGAATATTTAATAATAATTTTCCAACGGTTTGTCAGGTTTGTTTAGCTTCTCCGAGTAAGCGTTCGGATTCTTATCGTTGTTCGGAACGTTTCGTTCCACGGAGCGACAATTCGCCGGAACACGCATCCGCTCCACAGCGACCACAGCCTCGCAGAAATCAAGGCGAAAAGCATAGGTGTAGAGAAACAAGCGGAAGAACGATTCTAGAAATCACCGACGAGGAAAAGATTCTTGAGGACTTTTCTTCCCGTCTTTTGCTCCGAGACACGTGTATCCATTCAATGCTTCCATTATCTCGACCTATTTTTACAGTGACTCCTACCTTTCACAGAGCTGGATCCTTTCGTTTCGTACACGGTTAGATCCATAGACGACACTAAGCCGATCCACGATCCCCGAAACAGGATTTTTCTTTTTTCTCCTCTGCCTCTCTTTCTTGTTCGGGCCTCTCCTTTTCTACGGGGCCTTGGTAAGATCTCGGGAATTTCACGCGAGTCACGTTTCGAGCGGGGGATCACGCCTCGGGCCTCTGACTCGAGATTTTTCAGACACTCCGCCCGTGAACCGTCCCTCTCGGCCACTCGAAGTTGTCCGAATTCAATTACCCAAACAACAGAGCCCCGTCCGGCAATTCGGTGACGAAGAGACGCAACCAACACCGCGTCTCCCTCTAAATATTTGGCCGCGATAATGGCTGGCCTTTGAAGTTCGCGTGGGAGCACCACGAGTTTCCCAGCGATCCACGCTCTAACTAACCTCGTACAAGCTTTATTATTATTAGCGTAGACGGAGTATACGAACATTCTTGAGAACTATCAGTTTGCCGGCTATTGCCATTGAAACACTTTGGCAGCTCGATACAAATGGAACATGCCTCGAATAACTAAACAGAACCGCCACTTCGGAGAAACAGCTCCATATATAAATGTATATGTATATACGTTTACAATGTGAAGCGACTAATACGACGATCGACGTAGCGATTGCGTCGGCTGATTCAAATCTGTCCCTTACGAATCGTAAATTTTCTTAAGCTTTTGCCGAGTCGTCGAATCGTAGCAGCCACGTCCGTCAACCGCGTGCTATTACTATCGAGAGAAGTAGAACGTAGAAAGATGATAACGTTGCGAGCACTGTCTCTGAAATTTACCATCAATTACCTTACGATCGAAATTTACCATCAATTACCTTACCATCGCGGAATCTTGCAACGTACGACCTAGGAAGGCAAGTGGTTCGTTGCTTGAGAATAAACGTTGAGATCGATCGGTTTGGCTTGCCGAGCCCTCGGTCCTCTAAATCCTTACTGGACGTAATTGTTAAACTCGCGCACGTATATCCCTGTACACACGATCAGTTAATACGAGTCTTGGCCGGAGACTCGGAATAAAAGTGTTCAGAGTTGGAAGATATATCAGATCGGAGTGTAAACGGTCGTCAAACAGTTCTACGTTGCAACCGCCGCAGTAGCGATTTCGTTAAGAAGAATATGAAACAAAAGGATCAGAGTTTCAATAGAGACCGCAGCCTGGCCGGGCGAAACAAGCGAACCCGAATTCGTCGCCGCCGTCTCCTCGAGTCGCACTCGAGACCTATAAAGGCAATAATATCCAAGCGTCGCGATCCAACCGATCGCCCTTTCCGTCTCTCTCGCGGCCCTATTCGAGCAAACAATAACGCTCGGCCGAAATACCTCGTCCCTTGGCGTCTCGAAAACTACAAGAAAAACAAACTCGAAAATCCCATAAAGCCATAGAACGGCGTGCTCACCTACGGGACCTACGAACGCGGGAAATCGTTGGCCGCCGAGATCGCTAAAGCGAGATAAGGACCGCGGATAATATCGAAACTCGGGCGGAACGGCGTTCACGCGTTGCACGCACGCACGCACGCACACACGCACACACGCGCGCGCGCCTGCAGCACGCACAAAGCACGCGCGCGCCCGCCTCGAGCCTGCCCGGCGTATACAGCTGTTACGTGGCAGCTGATGGAAAAAAAGGGGTTAAGAACCCCGGATAGTTGCGACGGAAGAAAGGAGAAAACAGCGGCAAGAAGCAGAGAAGGGGGCATCGAAGGAGGACCTTTACCCAGGGACGGAAAAGGGGTGGAGAGAGAGAGAGAGAGAGAGAGAGAGGAGCAGGATCCATTGAATCGCCAAAAAGCAAGGATACGAACGAAAGATCTCTCCGGGCAAGCTTCGCGATTTCTGGATTTCCGCGTCTTTAGTAACCCGAGAAGCGAAAACAGTAGGGCAGGTAGATTCCGAGTAGAAAGGGTGGGACGAGTGGGGAGGCTCGAGATCGAGGAGGAGGAAATCGAATATCCCTCCTGTGAACCCTTTGAGTCTGTCGCGCTGTTTGAATGAGGAAGGACCAGTTGGGGAAGACGTACGGTTGACAGAGAAAGGGACGAAAAAGAAGAGAAAAGAAGGAAAAAAAAACAAAATTGCGCAAGATGTCATCTCATGGCCATTCTAGAATTTCTTCCTCTGTCTTTTTCCTTTTCTTTCTTTTTCTTCTTCCCTCTCTGCTTCACAGAGGCAGATCGTGGTCGAACGTTGTTCGTCGTCGTCGTCGTCGTCGTCGTCGTTGTCGTCGTATGTGCGTGTTCTTCCAGATTTGACGGAACCCTCGCGCGCGTTACCTGCTTCGATCTACCAGCTGTGTTTTCTCAAGGGATTCCGAATTTTCAAACTTACACAACGCGCAGCTCGCGCGTTTCGATGCCAGGGCTCGTTTTCTTTTTTAGCCGGTCCTTGGAGCCGGTTCTCGCCACCCTACCAAAGCCAGCAGTGGCTTTTGATCGGGTTTGACGCTAGATCGTGATACTGTCTGCGCGCGGAGATGGCCGATCCCGCGGCGGAATATCCTGGTGCACGCGGTGTCGGTTTCGTTCGTGGCGATCGCGTTCCAACGGAACGAAAGATCCAGCCAGGATCCATTAACCTTTCCTCCCCTAACTCGTCTTCCTTCTTTTTCTCTTGGCCACTTGCGTTTCGTTGTTTCCACTCCTCGACGTTATTTCCGAAACGACTATCCGTGCAACCATCTGACGGTCTGATGGATTACGTTTCACGATTCTGATTTAATAGTTCGCGAAGTAAGAACTGGTTAAATTAGAATTTCACCGCTGCCAACGGTTAATAGTATGCTGCGCCTATAGGCAACAGACGAATTTGCGCGGTTAAGGATTAACGCGTTCAACGTGCATGAACGCGAATATAAGTTACACGTACGTGGAACGTGGCTTTAAAAGTCACGAAATTGTAGTAATAATTCATACGAGCTACGTATACGTACGACGCGTATCGTACAATGTCGTAGCACGTAGAAACAGGTTTCGAATAAGAATGATTCCATTAGTACATAGAATTGTATATATAATAAATAGACTCTGGTCGTTTCTGTTCGCTGAATTTTTAAATGTACGCAGCCAACGTGGTAGGTAAAAATATATGGAATATCCAAAGTAGGGCGATACTTAACGAGCAAAGTGAATCTTTCTACAAGTTCTTCGTGTCGAGATCTCGATACGTCGTATCGATCCTCTATATAGAAAAATATAAGATCGCGTACAGAAATTCTTAGCCTGGCAATGGTAATACACGGTGCACATGTTAAAAGGAGAAAAAAGAAAAAGAAAGAAGAAAAAAACCGATAGAAAAGTTGAATGTCCCGTGGCTTTTTCCCATGACTCAGGTAGGAACGAAGGTACGTGTATCAGAGAATCCTGGGGTTCCTTGCACAAATCCAGGATCTTGTCTTTCTATTTGAATAAGATTCACCCTGTTTATCATTTTCTACGATTTCGACCCTCGGTCTCACCCTTTCGGGCGCGGCTGCGAGACGGGTACGCGGGCATAATACGTAAAAATCCTTTCCCAAGGGGTGAAATGAACTCCCCGCTTCTTTTTTCACCCTTTTGCTCGTCAGTTTCTAACGTCAAATTAGAATTTTGTACGGACCGGCTGGATAAAAATTCGATTTTCACCTGGGCCCCCGACCCTTTTCCTTCCCTCCAACGTCCCCTAACCCCCAGCCGCAGTTCGCTAATTTCAAAACGTACAGGTAATATGTTCTCTTCTGGTCTGCAAACTTGCTTCGAAAAAATGTTGAAAAACTTCTCCAAGAATGACCACATCGGAACGATCGTCTCTAGAAACGTTTCGAGATACGTTTTCGAGCGATACGTTTCAAATTTATGAACGTAGAAGAAGAAAATCGTATCGCTATCCGATTAATTGTATTAACAAATTGTATTAATTATAACAAGTGAAATCGTATTAGTAGACTGTCGTCTTTCTTCGTATGAATTAAATTTGGAGTTTGTTTGGATTAGACGTTGGTTAAAAATTGTTCGTACAGCCAGCCGAGGCCTCGGTGTTTCACTTGTCGTTTGTTTCCACATCGATATATCGAACGAGTCTCGTAAAATCTTCGACTCAACCGCCGGACGAAACTGCAAATGACGAAACTCCTGGCCGTGTCTTTTATTCGCTCGATTATTAAAAAGAATCGTTTCCCTCTCGCGCAGCGATCGACGACAGGCTCTCGAGATTCGTCAATTTTATCAACCCCGTGGAAAAGGGGAAAAATGAAAAAAAGCCAAGAACCTAGAAACCTTGATTCGGCAAGGGAGGCCGACCTTCGATCGTATAGATTCGCGTGAAAAAGGAAAAGAATCGGTTTCTCCGCAGATCGAAAGAAAGTTAGACGTGCGTGGAATGACAAATGGATTTCTGGACTCGATTATAGTCCGCTAGAAATCTACGGGAACCACGTGAGAGATTTGATGGATGGAGAGGCGCGATCATGTGTGGAAAATTTGCGCCGCGAATCGCCGGTTGATCGAACTTTTCACGAATGGCTCGTGAACGAATCTCGATAGAAACGATCTGCGAATCCAAGTCATCGGGTCCTTCTACCCCTTTTTTTCCTCTCTTCCCTTCTCTTCGTCTGTCTTTCGCCCTGGCCGAGTCTCTGTCCTCCGTCAGATCAACCGGACTATTTATTTTCGGCGTGTCAAAACGAGTGACTGATGACGACACGATGCTAATTCCACCATGTGGGAACCGATCGTTACCAGATCTCATCGCCGCGGAATAACAAAAAGCAGGACCGTACGATTTCGATCGTGAGATAGGGAATCGTTAAAAAAAAGAAAAACGCCATCTCCACTAGTCGAGCTTCTCGGAATATTATCGCAGGAATTTTACCGGTCTCGTCTTAATTAATTAGCGTTGCAATCTTCCATCGTAATCGTTTAGACGGTTAAACAAACGATCGAATCAACGCGAGAAAGAAGCTAGCGAACAGGAAAGCAGCCAAAGCATTCGAACGTTTACTTTGGAAGATTTTCGAGCATTTCGAAATCGCATTAACGCAATGCTAATACCGTCACAGGTGCGTCGTGACTATATCGGTGGAATTCGAAACCTGTCGGAAAATGTGTATAGAGATTGCAACACATTCACCGCGGACGCGTTGTATACGATGCTTTTCTTTTTTTCTTTTCTTACTTCGCGTTTTACGATTTGTCCAACGGGACATTTGGCAAGTTTGTACAACTTTGTTGCAAAATAACACGCGGATGGTCTCGGGTCTTGCTACTTGTGAAAAGTATCTAGAGATACTCGAGCACCTTCGCGAATCCGTATACACGTATAGAACGCTAAGTGCAAATTAAATTTGACAAGGTGACGATCGAAAAATTGCCACTTTCGCACAGCTGTGCGTTTCCCGAACTGTGCCTTTGTGCATCGTGCTCGTTAGCTGCGCAGGTGAGAAAGTTTCTTCGCGTTCAGCGAGACGCGGCCCGTCGACGTGTCTCCGCGTGCCAACGATCAGTAACGAAAATACGAACGGAAGAGAAGCAATCGCGTCACGCTGTTTCGAAAACGCCCGCGTGGATACAGGAAAGAAAAAACGAGAAGGGCGAAAGAAGGGGAGGAATAGCATGCGAGCGGTCGCTCGGCGAAAAATCGTAAAACACAATTTGTTAAGATAAACAGATTGGTCCATAAACTCACGAATTCTGACGAATTGGCTGACAAGGGTCTCCATTAGTCGGTGTTCGAAGGAAACGACGATGAGCGTGACCGAACCCGTCGAAGCATCCATCAGATGGTGGCGGCCGTCTGAAACAGAGAAGAAACGATCAATTTCTCGGTGAGCAGTAAAATGCATGTTATTTCTCGTAAAGTGGCGTCTATCCGGGAGGAGAGGGGGAAAGCCTAGCCGGCTTCGTGCGTTGTTTACCGGATGGAAGAAAAAGGCGAGGATACGCGAGGATCCGCGCCGGCGGAGAGAAACCAGAAAATCAAATATTGATTCTCAGTTATGAGCGTGTAAAGCGTCACGCGATGCTCGGCCGCCTTTATTAAGTGATTACTCTCATTAGCTTGCACGCGATGCGCTTTGTGGCGGCCGTTACAAGCCGATGAGACACAAAATGGCGTTCACCGTTGCTCCTCCTTTCGACCACCGGCGAATCGAACGTTCGTCCCCGCGACATTTCCGCGGGAAATTCATTCGCCCAACGAAACTCGAAACCTACCGCGAAATTAACCTTCGACGACGATCGGCGACGACGTTCCATCGTCGTCAGAATTTTCCTCCGTGCACGATCCCCCGTTACATTGTCGCGAAAACCGATTTCCTACCCTTTACCACCGATGCAAAGTTCATCTTGCAAATAAATGACGACGACGAGATGCAAATCCGAGGAGAGAGAATTAATATTTCCTCCGCGTCTAGGAACTCGCTACAACTTTGCGGAGAAGCGCGTTTCGGTCGACTTGCACTGTCTTCCGCGTCCGCGGCTGGATCGTTTACCGTCTTTCGAAGAATCTGCACGAATCGTGCGTAGTCGAGACACGGCTGTCAAAGTCTGTACGACGTCGCACGGTCAGTATATTATACGGTCATGTATAAATGCCCGAACAGCAGAGCGGTCTTGGCTGGAAAAACGCAGGGTTAAAGCAGTTTAGGATTTCGCTGCTTCTCAGGTGGAAAAATCTCGAAAGAACGACGCCCGACGAAAGGTTGAAATTAACAAGAACTTCGTGCGCAAGGTTCGCGAGTAGAATTTCCCTGGGAATGTAAACGATCCGGCAAAGTTACTTGCGTCGTTCGATCGTGAAGCCGAAGCTTCTTTCGCTCGATGGCTAGCCAATCGTTCGACCGTCGATCCTTTCCCAAAGCACCTTAAAAGAGCGTCGCATTACGACGAATTACAGCATCCGACGAATGCTATCCAACGAATCCTATAAATAATCCTATCGACCGGCTGTTTGATCTTACCGAAGGGAGAGTCAGAATTACGTAAGAACTATTGGCAGTTTGGATCTCGTACACGGAGCTACGGAGGAAAGAGTAAAAAAGGAGGGAAAACGACGCGTGTATTGACAGAGTTCATCGATCGACCCGCGAACTGATTAGCCCGAGGAACTCGTGCGCGGCTCTGGTCGGCTTTTTGCGCGCCGATTTTCACCGCTGCTTATTTTGCCTGTCTCCTTCTTTGTCCGTTTCGCGCAGAGCGAAGCCGAGGTGCCTCCTCGTGTCCCCTCTGTGTGTTTCACGATCGAAACGACGCACGCTCTTGTCCATTTGCTCGTCATGGTTTGAATTCTTACCGACCGTCCGACCGGACGACGAACCAGCCATTTGGAATTCGATCAGAAATACTTAAGGTGGCGTCTGCTCTCCTCTGCCTCCTTTCTCTCTTTTATTCGCTGCCGTTCTCCTCGTCTTTCTACCGGCCGTAAGTCACCAATCAACCCCCACCAAAGGCTTCTGGACGGCGTCGTTCGACGTCGGTGGACGCGCGGTTTTGGCCTCCGCTCTATCGAGGCCCCCGGCTCACCACCGATTCCAAAGGCTTCCGAAAGAATTTAAATTAAGCCAGCCTGGCATATCGAACTGGCTAAAATTAATTGATTTATGGACGCGGCGCAGTTCCACTTCTACCGATGTTTAGTCCGTCTCGCGAGGACGCTCCGACGGTTCCGGATGACGGCCAATTACCGGCCAACCGACGACCACGCGCAAGAAAAATCGGTCCACGTCGCGTCCTTTCGCGTCGATACGATCCAGATCCCGGGGAGCATTCCTCTTCTTACCGACGCCACTTCGTCAACGATCACGAGCAACGATGCTCGAAAGCGAGTCGAAGATTTGCACGATCGAAGACAGCAACGAGCAAGCAGCTTCGATATTTAAATCGCGCTGGAAAAGGCCGCTGCGACGAGGAAACGGGGCGTTTCGACGAGAATTCGTTACCACGAATATTACGATAGTCGATTACAGCGCGTCGACAGAAGCGATTCGATTTTCACCGACTGTGACGCGGTATTTCTCGGTTCGTTCGACATTCTGGAAAGTGAAGCTGCCTCCTTGTCGTGGCAATCTCTTCGACCGAGGAGAGAAGTTCATAGCGAGGAGACGGATTCGACGATTCTCACGTATACGTATTTCAAAAGTGCTACGGCTCGAAATAATTCGAACCTGTGTCGGAAGAACGTCAAAACCGTCAAAGTTGGTGGAATATTACGAAGGTATAATGTTTGACCGTTATTTCCTAGAATTTATGTAAATGATTTGTTTTCTTCTTTTTATACGCGATTCTTTCTGGCCTACTCAAATTGATGGAAAATGTTGTCGTCTACTTATTGTAGCGGACCCTTCGATCGAGCTATACGAAGTTGCCTTGTTTTTTCTTAGAAGAATCGTTATTCATCGTGGGTGACGACTGTAAGTAGTAGATATTTTGTGTGGAAAGAAAACACGTGTTTTAATGAGAGGCGATTCCGTGGACGAAACGGATACTTTCGGTGAACCTCGCCGAATACTGATTGTTTTTTCCGTCAAAAAGAGCCCGTGAACTTTCGATGAAAGGTGGAAGCTCATCAATAAGTTATGCACGCGTGCACATTGCCCTTTGAAGTGCCGCGCTCCCGGGCTTTTAACCTCGCTCAATACAATTCGACGAGTTGAACGATCGAGGAAACTACGATTCGAACGCCGAGAAATTTCCGACAGGTAGCCACCCCCGATCGTTTCAGTGGCGATACGTGAGCTTGTTCGTAATGATTAGACACCAGATGAGTGAATAATCGTATATTTGGAAAGCGGAAACAGCGTCCCAGAAACGTGAATGTAATAGAAGATTTGTTCGTTCGAGTATTTAACCATGTTATTTACCGCTGTACCACAAGTATAGCATTATTGAAGAAAAAGGACGATATTGTTGGAAAATGATATTTAAAATTGCCAGACTATTGGAAGCGACGAAATTCGAGTACTAGCGCCACCTGGTTGATTGAAATTCGCGACTCAAATGTTTCTTCGGGTCTACTTGTTACAGGGATCTGTTAACCTTCGGCTGTTTCGGATGGTGAGCATTATCTGCTGGTAAAGTAGAATTCAGTCCCAGAAGTATACGTATTGACTAATAATAGAATTGCTGTATACTCGTCTGTGACGTAATTGGCAGATTGGAAGCTTTTGATTTTCGCGTTATTACCATTCACCAAGCACAGGATGGATGTGATAGTAAGTAGGACTTTGTGTTGCGCGTTCTGAAATACCGACTTTGAAGATAATCAGAGTGCTTTTCACGCCCTCTACAATTTATAACGTCGCAACGATCGTAACTCTGTAGTCCGTTTGAGCGCGCCTCGTTTATTCAAATAAAACTTTAGTCACTGCTCGATTAAATAAGCTTCTACTCATTGAATGCATTTATCTGAACGTGAATTGCTGTTATGTGAACGAGAAAATTTAAATACATAACAAAGACTGGTTCAAATAAATGCAATTCGACCGTATATCAAAGACAAATTACACGCGTTCTTAAATAGAACTTTAGAACTAAGTTAAGAAAATTTAGAAAGTGTTGCAGAACGATATGATGGGTTGTAAAAATCACAAACCTATGCAAGTTCTTTTCCCTTTGGAACGAGTGATCATTTTTGATTAATTAACTTTACGATTGTCTACTATAGTACAATCATTTTTGTCATTAAATGGCATTTAAGACAGATCGATACCGTTGTAACTTAAGAGCTAGTACCATAAAAGTGTAAATTTAATTTTATCTTGTAGAAAATATAAACATTATAAAATGATTATTGTAACAAACTGTTAAAGGCACCAATTTTACCGTAAAAATTTGTCGTAATGGAAAAATCACTTTTTATAACAACGATACAAATCATCAGCTCGTCAAGGATATATCATCGACTATATACACGAGACATTCGACTGGACTATTTTTGATTGAACGCAAAGATCGAGAAAGACTTTCCCTCGCTTATCAACGATTTAATTATTAATTTATAACATTTAAGCTATTAATTCGTGTGCAAGTCACACAGCTCGTGTGTATTTGTACCATCGAGTAACGCACCTCGTTTGTGTTGTCACACAGTGTTATCTACGAACGATAAATGTCATGTTTTCTATTTTGCCAGTTCTAAATTATACAGATAGAGATATTTATGTTAAAATATATTTTTTAAATATATAGCCGCAAAGAATATCCCAGTATCCCTGTATTATTCTTTTCCAACTCATTTTGAATTTTAATCTAGATATATTTTACATTACGCGATTTTGACGGTTTATTTCTATTAGTTTCTCGATTTTAATTATAATTCTTACTTTAATTAGTTTCTTACTACAACTCTAACTGAAATTAACTTGGAGTTTGCAATATTTCGCATTGCGATAAGTGCGAATTCAACTTTGAATACGTATTAAGTTTTGCGTTTGCCTTTGCACAGCTGAAGATACATACATACTTGTTAGCGTATATAAACTTCAGCTTTAAGTAATTTCAAGCATAGTATTAAACTTCATTATGTAGACCCTTCGAGCGTGAAAAGAAGCTACACTTTGTTTCGAGTCTCCATAACTTATTCCTTCCGTATTCCGTGATTTTATCAATACGAACGACTGAATCCAAGTCGTTATTTTAGTACTCTATCGCTTGTCTTATTAAAAAATTAACATTAAATTAAAAATTAACAAGACGATGCAAGTGTCCATTTTTATTCGACTGAAATATTGACTCTAGAAAAATCAGAAGCTTCTTTTTTCTCATAGACGACCGTGTTTTTCATAATGTTCCACGTTTATTCCACGGTATACAAGATCGATAAAGTTGGAATATAAAAGCAGCAACTATTTATAGAGGCGGATTTTATAGAGTTTACCTAACTTTTTATAAGTAGTTTACAAAGAATTTCAAGTAGAATTTATCGATCTTACTGTCGGAAGGTACACCTTCCTCTTACCATCAACCAGTACTAAAAGCGACGATATCAAATGCATAGGGAGAGCGAGGATACACGAGTTTGTACACTGATTAACAAAATACATTAGCAAGTAGTTGGCAAACATTTCGACCCGGCTAGCCACCAAGAGGAGCAATCCGTCTATCGGCAAAGTTTTGTCGGGAAGATAACTTGTTCCAAGTACTCGAACTCGCCGTGGCAACTCGGTAATTGTAGTTAACGCAATTCCCGCGCTAGTTCGGACGTCTTAGGCGTAACTTTGTCAACTGTGAGGAACGAGAGTCAGCTAATCCTATAGCAAACAAGAGAAACCTGTAACAAAAGATTGGTGACGGGCCCATCCGTCACCTACAGCCTATGAAGAACCGCCGTCGGCTCAACAAGTTTGCGCAGAGCAAAGGAATAGGACACGTATATACAAACACGCCAGTGTCTCGTCGCGATACATACACGCGCTCGAGCGGTGTTGCCACTCGAGCGAAACAAGGAAAGGACGGAAAGGCACGGTGGGCGAGAGGATGGTTAGCTGAAACGAGAGTTTCATGAATGTCCATTCATCGAAGAAAAGCCCGTTCAGAGCGTTGCGTACTTCGAGGTACCAGCGGCGTAGTTATCGCGGACGATTCCAAAGCTCTGAAAAGGGAAATGGAGAGGGCCAGTGTGCGATGTAGCGAGGGGACCTTTCTCTCGGAATCGATTGCGCTTACGCTCGTGACCGCTCGGGCTAATTCGGCCGGCATCGGCGATTCAAATATGTTCGATTACGCGAGTGACGCGGTAAACGCGTGATTTTAGAGACTGCTTAACCCTCTTCTAGCGAGATTTAATCGACAGGCAGAAGAAATTACGGACGAACCTCGGCACATCGAACGAGAAGCGGGGGAAGAGGGGAAATTTTGCAGAGTTATGCAGACTTTGTTTTAGCTTAGAAACGTCTTATTTAATTAAGAAGGAATATCGGGTCGTAAGAATTGCGAGGTTATAGAGGTTCCACCGCGTATGGATATCGACGTATTTACGAGATCAACGAGGATTAACCGCTCTAGCGATAACATGTTTACCATATGCTGAATACTTATTGCGATGAAACGTAGGTTGAGTGGATTACGTTGTCTTCGATGCGAAATGCATCGATCGTATCTGAAATTGTTTGAAAATTAAAGGACGCAAAGTCGCGTATTCATCGACGAGCGAAAGTAGCAAATTGTATCGCATACGTTGGAAAAGTTGGCTGTTTATCCGAGTGCTAAATTATATCCGGAGAATCATAAACTCGCGAAGGGAAAAAAACTCCGATGAACTAAACTTTTGTTAAGCGGGGAATACAAAGGCAGTTTGTTGTTACTGCTTTTTTAAAGACCTGCGCACAAAAGAAGAAATAATATCGTTAGCTTGCCAGAAGAATGGTACAACAAGGAGAAGCAAATTTTTCAACAAATTTCTTCGAGATAAAGAGTTATTAATAGCTGATCGTTTAGCGACGAAACGCCTTTTCTCTTTGGATTTTCGGCACTTCTAACAAACGCGTAACACCGACTGAAAGAATAGACCCTGGAGAACAACGGCCAAATATAATTCTCGTAATTTTCCGTTTCTGGCCCGTAAAACTCTTTGAACGCTTTGCTCTTCCAACACGGAACTCGATTATTTTGAAGTTTCTACGCGCGTCATCGTATTTGTCGTAACATTTAATCAAACAGATCCAAGTGTGCCAAATCTCGTGCTATTTGATAATATCTATGCACGATTGCTAAACTTTGATACTGTGAAAACGAAATATGCATATGTAACTGATAGAAAAACGCTTCACTGGAAAATATGGGTACGCGCAAATATTATACTTTTCGCAATCACTGAACAATATGTTGAATACGAATTCACACGGTTGGAAAGATTAATTCGAACGCGAAAAAATTCCCTTCTCTACTTTAGTTTATATATCTATTTCTATATATTCTGTGTGTCGTCGATGTTGTAGCGATAATTGTTCGTGACAGATGCTAACGTTTGCACACGGGACAACTCGTTAGTCACATTATTCCGGGTATTCTCTGGGAATTATTGTCGTGGCACTTAACATGTGCCAGTATATCACCATCGGACTATCAAGACAGAGTAAACCTCGCCACCCGTAAGTCACCGAGTTCCTTCGGGAGTTGCACGCCAACTAGCTACGATAAGGGATAGCTTCAACGTCAGTTGTTTTCGTCGAGGGAAAAGAAGCCAGTAGAATTTCGTTCCGGTGTCGAACATGAGCTAGGTATCGAAAGGAAAGATTGGATACGATGTTGCAAACTGAACAGCTCTGCTCGTAACGTGAATTTTCCGAACATCGCGAATAAGATACGTCTACAGAGTAAAGAAAAAAAAAAGAAAAAAAAAAGGAAAAAGAGAAAAAACTCTAAGATGGAGGATTTTCTAATGCGGAATCCTACTTGAGACTTTGGTCCCTGAAACTTTTTTATAGTCGTGTTTTCTCGGAAAGAAAAGAGCGTTTTCGTGTCAGACGCTGTTACTAGATCATAACTTGTCCAAGAATCTCATTTTTGAAAATCCCCTTTCAAAGAACTTGTTCGGTGGCAAAGAAGTTTTCCGTTTCGCCTAGATAGTAAAGTCGAACACGTTGAGTCGGCGGATCGAAGTTAATTGGCGAGAAACGAAATAACGCAAGTCTCCGATAGCGTTCCGTCGACGAGTTTCGGCGCGGTCCAGACACGAGCACCGTCTCGAGAGCTAATTATGATAAAGAGCAATAGCATTGTGAGATTCCTTTATCCCGAAAGCAACTTTGCCAGAGTCCGCAGACTTAATTATCGGCTGAGGTTGGAGACAGGGGACTCGGTCCAGAAGAAAGAGAAGAAAAGAAAAAAAAGAAATAGAAAAAGAAAGAAGGTGAGGGGAAAAAAAGAAGCGCGCAGCCCTGTAAGTCGCTTTGACATTGGGAACAATGGAGCCAAGGTTTCGTTTCGTCCATTGGGGGAACCAAAACAGCTTCGAGGTGCTCGAGTTCCCTGTTCATCCAAGTTTGCCGAAACTCGGCAACGGCCGGCTAGAAAAGACTGCCCCACGAACTACAATATCCCCGGGGAATCCAATCAGAGCGAGAAGGAGCTTGGAGCATCTAACCTCCGCCAACCTCTCGAGTACAAATCTCGAGCACCTCTCGAGCTGCTCGACGAATAGCCGGAATAAGATTTACAGCGTCTCCAGGCTGAAAGAATCCCGCCTTCTATTCAGAATGGAACTGTCAAAGCGTAATCAGGAAATGCTGATTACACCGGCTGCGGAGATCGATTCGATCGCTGCGAAATCAGAATCGTATTGCCATCCGTGTGGCGAACGCCTAGGACCCAAGCCCGGGAATGTTCACCACGTGACTGGAATACCTGTCGCGTCGCTCGGATCGAAAATTTCTTAACCAATGTAGGAAACGCGTCGGGATTGCGACGAACGCGGGCCGGAGACACGCGACGAGGGTGCTCTCATCGCGGAATAATTTCATTCAATTCTTCGATCGATCCCCTACTGCCAGGACTGCCGAGCTAATACGACTGAGCGCGCCGCTGATCTATATTTCTGGATTGTATTCCGCCGAGCGACATTTCCTCCCCGCGTACGCCATCCACACCGAACTCTGCCCCCGCAGCCGCTCACGATCGATTCGAGTTTCATCGAAAAGACCGTCGTATACCGACGAAGACAGCGACAGATCGAAGTAACGTCGAAAAAGAACAAACAAGATCAATACCCCACGTCCCATTTACTGACCCTAACTCTACGAGGCTACCCCATAAAGGCGGCGGGCGCTGCTTCATCCTGCCGCCCTAGAGACAGAGCACGGGCAAAGAAAAATCGAAACGAGCGATGCCACAGCCGCGTTACCAAAGATCTGTGTATACTATGGATTCGCGTCATAGGATAGTTGCTATCTCCGTTACATCGTCGTCACGCGATTCAATCACGTAGCATGACGTTCGAAGGCATTAGCATGCACGGGAGTCTAGATTGCAAACTCGTTTGCCAGCGCCGTGGACGGTGCTGGCAAATTCCACGAAACACTTTGCAGTAAAAAACGCCGAATTCCCGAGACTTTTTTATTTGTTATCGTAGAATTTTTACTTGGATATATGATTCGTAGGAATGTGGAGCGTGTAATTTTCATCGGCGATCGGGAAAGGAATGTTCGATGCTTTTAATTGCTCCGTCAGATCCAATATATAGCTCTCATTAAATATTCTCGACAACGCTGTCGTAGTTTGAAGATCGATTCGATTTTAAAATTCGTATTCGAATATCCGAATGCGGACAACGGGGTGATATTAGCGCGGATGAAATGTCCGCGGGAAAGACCTGTCGCGCATCGGTTATATCATGCTACGACGAGATCCAATTTTGAAATTTGTTATTATCTTTTATGGCCGCGCATGTGGACGAAGAACCAATATAAATTCCACACCGACGGCGCAACAAAAAGGAAACTTTTCAGTATATTTAAACATACGCGTAACAAAAACCGTCGCCGCCGGTGATATTCATGCGTCGTAAATATTCGCGTTCCGACAACGCGACGTCTCGCGCTGTCTAATAATTCATCGACGAACCGTTCTATCGGTGGAACTTTGACGTGGAAACAAACCGAGTTTCGTCTTGCAACCAGCTGTCGCTTCGGCTCCTCTAATTTTCCGCGTTTCAGGCTCTCGGCTGAGCCTTGGAAATGCAGATGGTAGATTGGCACGGTGAAATCCTTACTGCAAAGCTAGAGATCAGTATGGACTAAATCACGCGAGACTCATGGCTTTGCAAACGCAGCGCGCAGGATCAAGAACACGGGGTCTGTCTCGTGTTTGATCACCTGTAATGACATAGAGAGAATACGAGGGTAATATTTACGAATGTCGCGTGATAAACGAAGACGATTATTTTGGACGCACGAGACAGCGCCAACACCTGTCAGCACGGAATGAAATGAAATGGAACGGAACGGGGCGAGTTTGTGCTCGAGAATGTCGCGCGAAAAACGAAGACAACTACGGAAACGCAAGCAGTGAATCAGCACGTTCCGCGACACGGTGTCGGTATCAATTCTTTGGGACCTAAAGAAATCGAGACGCGATGGGAACAACGAGGGCAAACCGTGAAAGCAACGCGCTATCGACGTGCCACGTCCTAAAGAGACTAATCCGACAATGTTGATCGATCGTCTTAATGGAATCGCGCCACGCTATCGGATGGTAAGGGAAGAAAAAGAGATATTTTCGTCCGTCTGGTTTCGTGGTATTCAACAAAGTATCGGAAACGGTGACCGTAGCCTGACGGTTCGTCTCTTCCAATCCAGCATCTCTTGACGACTCGTGCGCGACCCCGAAGAGAGCGTATCGAATCGAGGATCTTCGCAAATTTTCGGGGAGCTTCGTTCGCCCACGGATTCTCCCGGGCAGCCGGCACGGCTCAGTATACTGCGTGGCAGCCTGGACCGCAGGCGCCTCCAGTCGAGGGCACGTAGTTGGCGGTTGCGTGTCTGTGCGGATGCACACCAGTGTGCTTCCAACGGAAAGCGCCTGTACCGTGCTTTTTGGGACGCACTCACTTTCCACCGTGCGCGTTGTTCGTCGCTGGAAACCGACGTTTCGCCTGCGGTTCAATTCCACGCGAATCCATCGAAACTTTGTACTCGCGAGTCGTAAAGTTCCCACTGCATCCTACAAAGGACAATTCGATAAACAAACGGAATTATCGACGATCCGTTTCGAAACTTGGTATCACCTGCGACCCAGCAGCAACCGATTGCCAGCTCGGCTCCGTTTCATTCGCGTCTGTCTAAAGAAGATGGAACCGAGTCCGAGTCGCTTGAAAAGACGCGATCCCGATGACCATGGCGTTGAAACAGTTGCACGAAATTGATCGTCGTTGCTTGAGAATCGATCGACGACGACGTTCGTGCGAGTCATGGGTACTCGTCTCTCAATCAGGTCGGCTGGACGCGGTTGGCCAGCCGTCTGAATATCGTCTGTAACGTTTACACGCGGATGCCGATGCTGGTTCCGATTCGTGGTGCACCGACCACTCGCGCTTGTGTGTGCCGTGTACGCGGAAGATGTACGACAACGCATAGACCGTTGCTGTGATACGCTACGCTGTCCCGCGCGGTTCTTTGCTTCCAAGTGGCTGGTACACGGTGTTTGTGGCCAAAAGAGTAAAGAGATTAGCGGACAGGCGGAAAGAGAGGGAGAGAGGAACAAAGGGGAAGATATAGCGTGGTCGGGGCGAGCGAACGGAAGAAGAGAGAAAGAGGGAGCCTGGAGAGAGTAATGATCGTGACGACGGTCGTGCGGACAAATGAACACCTCGGCACAGCGTTTGGGATATTCCAAGTGAGTAACCGGCCAACCGAACTTGTAACTTCTAGATACGTACTCGCTTTAAGAGCACTCGCTTAATCTGCTAGAAAGATAGTTTCGTTAAAGAACTTTCCTTTAGTTCTCCTAGCCCTGTATATTCGCAAAGTGGTCTTCTCTTAAAACCGAGATAGAGGAGAAGGGGGTGGCGGCGGAGAATCTTACGGGATACGACTCGGAAGTTTCCAAAGGCTAATCGAAAGATAGAGGAAGAAACGATCCGATCCGACAGGTCCACTTCGATCTTAACCCAGTGAATTTCATTTGCAGAGTCGGTTCGCTAAGCGAAAGGAAATTCTTCGTACCGAAAATTGAGACGAAGCCCATTTGCCAAGCTGGTTCAACGAATCCCCCAGGGAAATTCGATGAATTTTTTGGCCCTCCCCTCGCCAACGTCGCGCTACTCCTTCGCAATTTTCGTTCCGTTCGAGCTCTCAGCCTTCTTGCCTACTCTCCGAATGCGCGATAAGGAATCGGTCGAGCGTGTACATTCCCTCGGCTACCGCATTTGGCGCGAAATCCGACATGCGGCTGGCACTGGACCGACCAATGCGGCGCATTCTCGCCAAGCCTGAGCTAGGTTCGTGCTTAACGAGAATTTCTTGGGCGAAACTTGTCGGGTGAAATTTCTTTTCGCTTCCCGACAAACTCGGCCGTGTCCGAACGCGCGACAGCACAGAGCTTCGAATAACCGCGCGGACCAACCGTGCAACGACGATCGTTAAAGCGAATCGTTCGATTAACTTTAATTTCCCTTCTCCTGTTCCCTCGCGCGAATAAAGTAATACACCTTACGACATGGATCGGTGTTTTTCACGCAGGGGAAAGCAATTCCTACAAGAAGATTCGCGGAAAAAGAAACAATCTCAATGGCTGGATCGAGATAACAAGAGCCACTCGGGTTTTATCAGTGCGGCGGGAAAACTTCCGGAAAAATAGGAATTGAATATCCGACCGTGGCAGATAGGAGAAGCGTGTACGAGATAAAGATATATCGGAGAATAAAAGTAAATCCTACTCGGGGACCTCCTCGTCTTACACCTGTACGCGAAGACCGGCAAGTTTCTTCGATAACCCGGTGGATCCTAGGCGAACAACCTATTCGTCTCCCTTTCGATCCAACGACGGAAACGCATTAATATCGTGGTTCGACGGCGTTCTCCAGATGTTATTACATTATTTATACGACATAAACGGTCCAGCAGCTGCCGTGGGAACGAAGGAAACAGGTTCGAAAGAAAGTCGTTTCCCCTTTGCGTTATTTTGCGGATACCGTGGTGGCTAGAAATTTGCTGATAGCGTTGCTGGCTTTGTTCCTCCGATAAGATTTCACTTTCTTTTATCTTTCATCGGACAACCGGATGTGTAACATTACCATTTATATGAAAGAGTCTAGGGGACGAAGCTGTGTGCCTGTGGACGTCGACGTCGAAATCCGGACTGTAGATCCGATACGAAATGGAGAGAAGTGTCGCGAACAGAAGTAAAGAAGCAAAAAGGTTTGAAGACGACAGGAGTAGGTTTCAAATGGTACACGACAGAGAGATAGAGGGAGAAGGACTCGGGATACGACTCGCTTTTTATCAACGCTCTAAAGTGCACATTTCTGTAAGACGAATCGCGAGTCGAACGTGGAAAAACCTGCCTTCTACTTCGTTGTATCCTGTCCCCTCCCCTCCCACCTTTCTACGGAATCGCGTTAAGAAAAAGAAACACGCGAAGCAGCGAGATCGGTCAGAACACGTTCCCTAGTTCGTTCGCGTTACATCGTCGTTACACGAATTTTTCGATCGCTTGAACTTGGACGTACGCGTTCGCCAACTCGTAAGCGCTCGAGCAACTTGACATTAGCATTTAAATGGCGGAGAGAAGAAGGACTATGGGCTCGTCCGCTACTCGCCGACTACGTGTCGCGGATTTTACGCGAGAACTCGTACGTGCAAAACGAAATCCGACGAGAGAGAGAGAGAGAGAGAGAGAGAGAGAGAAGATCGGCCAAGTGGAGGACGTGGGACAAGATAGAGGTCGCAAAGTAACCTTTACGACGTTTTAAGAAGCGTTCATAATGACCGTGGTTACAGTATCCAGTTACAATGGCCCCGACCGTTGTACCGTATTAGCATTTACACAAAGTTAATTGGCTTTATCGTGGCCCGTGGCGCGAAGATAAAAATTCACGTCGCCCTGAGAATCCATTAAACGAGAAACTCGGGGAAATTCAGGATCACTGGCGGTCCTTAACAACCAAAAGCAGATACGAAAGTGGAAACCGCTGCGAGGAACCAGACTATCGGCATGTCGTAATTTTCGTTCAATGTTCTCCTTTGGTCGAACCGACTCTCCCTGTAGCTTCGATGGAGCTTGGAAGGGGCTAAAATGAAATCTAGATCCAGCTAAGAGGCCACGAGGGGAGGGAGTGAAACGTGGTGTCGAGCGGTGGTGAAAGAACCAACGATAGTGACGGGGCCGAGTTTATGGTGAAACTATATCCTCTGTTCAATTAAAATCCAAAGCTACAACAACGACGAAGGTTTTCAATGCGTGCAATTGCTCGCGAGAGTATTCGAATACATACAGGTGCTCTTTACGAATATAATACGAAACGAGACTCGAGCAGCCAACTATCGTGATTACGTCGATAAAGTTTAAAGTTGACAAAGCTGAAAATGTACGCAGCAACTGCGAGATATTTACTGCAAGTATATATATGACGAAAATCATAAAACTATTCAAACAACTAATTATCCTTGTCATTGCAAGGCTAGATATTCAATGGGGGCAGTTCTAAATAATCTTTTACTAAAAACACATTTGCGGCGAATATCTTTACAATACGATCAGGACTCTGGACCTGGTCGTACAGCCGCTAAACGTTGAAATGTTTTGTATAACACGCAACGTATCATTGTACCTTATGAATAAATATCGCCACCTTCGCGAGCCATTTCTTTCGCCGTCTTCGCTAATCTTGGCGCGCCAATTAACCTACAAACGTGTATCGCAAGTTCCTCGAAGGCTAGGGAACGTCTCGCGACGCGGTTGATTCCATCGCTAGCGAAGAGATGGGAGGAGGTCAGAAACGGTAGCAGAGAGTATCAGGTGGGAAACAATGGATAAGGTAGAAAGGAAAGCCAAGGGTTGGAGAGGGGTTGGGTGGCAGGCTGCGATGGCAGAGGAGGGGGATAGGAGATGTAACTGCTCTTATTTCTTCTCGCTGCCGCCGTGGCCCAGGCGGGAAACAAAAGGCGATCCGACATCAAACATTCAAATTAGAAAACTCCCCCGCCGGTCCGTGGGCCGGATTACCCCCTTTCTGTTTCCCCCCTAAAGCATCAAGCAACCCTCTCTTCTGTGTGTTTCCGCAACCCCGTCGCACCGCGTTAAACCTTCACATCCTACTTTCCACGAAGCCACACACGATTCCAGCGGTTGCTACAGTTGCCTGAGCCGCGTTTAAGCCTCCCAGCCTACTTTCGTAAACCCGCCTACGATTTCGGCGAGGCTCGAGGTAGATCGTCCTTGTGCACATCGCCGCTGGTGTCCTCTCTCTCTCTCTCTCTCTCTCTCTCTCTCTCTCTCTCTCTCTCTCTCTCTACTTCTCTTTCTCTCTGTGTTTGTGCTATCTCCCGCACAAGTACGCGTATACCTGTATATATATACACCTTCGCGGGCCTATACATATTTGCTCGCGGTCAGAGGGAAGGCTCGCGGCTGCGGTGTTAAAACAAGAGAACAGGAGAGTACGTCCCACGCGATCAAACAGGGCCACGGTATTAGCAGCCGTTTCTTGTGGAGATTAAAACGACGAAGACACTTTGTCTCTCTAGCCTTGGCTATTATTAAAATTAGCCTGCCGCGTTCTATTTTCGGCGGACGTTATATTATACCTCGGGATTAGAGAGCCAGAGATGGGTGGTTCTCGCGGAACTGGCTACAATAAGGAATTAGCGGTAACAGGATTTTTTTGGCTATGTAATCTTATCTGGATATACGCGGATCGGTTGATAAGCTATCTGTAACTCTTCTTCTAAAGGAGAGATCTAATTGCCACAGGTACGTATATAGATGTAATAGGGTTGTTGGTGGTATAATAGGCGCCAAGGAATCGAAGGTATAATAGGGTCATAGCTGTCCAACACCGACCGACTTTTGTCGTAAAACTCGCAAGTATCGGAATACTTATCGATATTTCGCACAGATTAAATTAAATCCTTTTCGTTTATTTCATCGCAGACTTGTCGTTTCATTCTCGCCGTAAAGATAAGACCCTCGTCTTATAACGTAAAATATCAAAGCGATGTAAAAGTAAAGCTTGTTGGATTTCTCCGCTAAATGCGACGAGTAGAGATGTGTTCCAGCAGTTATAACCGACGATGAAGTTGCTGTATACATGTACCGGTATTGTTCGGTGGTAAACGTAAAGTCGATTGCATCAATCATATGTTGCAACATGTTCAACATGGAGCCTTGTATGACAGATTTTAGATACACGCTGTTATACGATTTTTGTGGGCAAATTCCGTTACGTAAATTTTAGTGGGATTTATTACCGTGCGATTTTCATGTTCGCTCGAACGAGGAGAGATATGGGAATCGTTTCAACAGAGACGACGAAGTAAAATATGTTAGGTAGGGAAATCGGACGCAAACTCTCTGAAGAAAGTTCGTAAATTAATTTCTCCATGCGATCAATTTTTGCGCACGAAAAGCACTAACGATAAAGAATATGTTTCCAATAGAAAACGCGTTATCTGTCTTTTATGTATGAAAGATCGTTACAGCCAGTGAGATTTCTTGCCAACGGAGATGCGTTTAGAAGAGTGGACATTCTTAGGTGCAGATAGTAAAACATTCATAAGAAGCTTATAAGCGCGTAAAAAGTTTCATTACTTTTCGCGAGATCCGTAGAAACGCGCCCTGCGGAGGATTCCGGGACATAACTCACGTTTGTGGCTTTAGCCGGAAAGTTTTGTTTCACAGAATGCGTACAGACTGCCGTGGCAACGTTTCCAAGTGTATTTTCGCGCAAAATCCTGAAACTTTTTTACATTAGCGGAACACGTATCATAAATCAAACAGGAAATTCTGTAACTGCTTTTATCAAAATTACTTATCGTGAAAGTCTATCTGCCAAGTCACAATCTCGCGGAATGTCGCACAATACGAACGTATTTATCGAAAGTTACGTCGGAGAGGTTGCTCGAGTTCCATTAAGGAATACGATAAAAATTCTCCTACGGCGGATAAAGCTTCAAAGAATCTACATGTTCGTGGATTATTTCCTTGAAAAATCGCGAAACTTTCATTCGAACGAATACGTTTATTTCGCAAACACCGGAAACGAACAAAATTTGGTGACACTCGCGCGGTTCGCCCTCTATATCATCCCTCGTACGAGAAATAAATCTGCGTTCCAGATGCTTCCGCGCACGGACAACCTATCCCGGAAAAGTTTTCGCGTTTTCAGCAGAAAGGACCTTTCCCGAGAAACCATTCTACTTTTCTCTTGAGAGGCCTACGCGGTGAAGATGTATTCCGCGACAGGTCGAACCACTTGGTAGCGGGGCGAACCTCCTCGCGCCAGGCCAGGGAATATATTTTATTTAACGGTAACCGTTACTCGCATAATCCATGAATTTCTTGCCCTTTTAATAAAACGTGAAATTTTTGATCGCCCTGGGACCGTGTCCCACGTACTCGTAACATTCGTCTATCAAAACCAAGGAATGTTTCTTCAACGTCAGCTACTAGGCAGAAACGTAACATTTTTACATTCGAGCTTGTTCTCGTCTATCTGCGTACGATAGCTTTATTCAAACAACGCGTTTGATCATTCGATGGGAAAGGAAATAACGGGGTGTCCTGAAGAGTCACCGCCGAGACGATTCCACCGGTCGCGTCTGACCACGCACGGTATCGTTCTACTTCGAAGCGCGCGCGTCGCTCGGACCTCTAATAATTCGAATCTCTGATTTTTTAATATTAGATAGGCGGCAACGAGTGCAACGTTCTATGAAAACCTATCCGTTGAAACGGCCTTTATGGCTTTCGCTTTTAAGAGGGCACCGTACCCAGGCCAGTAGTCAAAGTCGATTAAGTTTTCGCGCGGATAACCAACGCGGCCCGGTTTGCCTGCTGCTGTTTCATTTCTCTGTAAAAAAAAAAAAGGAAAAGAAAAAAAATCCTAAGCCGCGCGCGCCCGGCGCGTTCGATAAAAGTAAACGTTACGTGTAAGCTGAAATTGACTTCGCAGCTTCGTGTGAGACGTGCCGGTAATTAGTTCCGTCGAGTCTAACGTTCGTTCCCAAGCCGTGGAGGGAGACGCGGAGAGAAAGGGGGCAGGCCGAAAAAGAGATGGAGTAAAAAAAAAAAAGAAGCAGAGGAAGTTGGAGTGAGCGCAACTTGATATACGTTTGCACCGTGAGGCGGAGTTTTAAATGAGATTCAGCGCGAAAGAAACGAGAAATTGTAGGTTTCGCGATCGAACGCTTGGAGAACGGCACATCGAGCGTTGGCGCGAACGAAATTCAAAAGGAGAAAGCTCCTCCGCTGCTCGCAATTTTTTCCCGAGGTTTATCCTCGTCGCGATTTCTCATTGTTCGAACCCTCCTTCGGAGCCTCGTTCTTACACGCACGAACAAAGAGGAACGTTCCGAGAAATACAAATATCTGGCGTAGCAGTAATTAAAAGGAATCCAAGATACGAATGCACTGGTCGCCCGTGCTCGTTCCGCAGATGGTGCATCATTTCCTTGCCGTTTGTCGAGCCTGCAATTGACCTATCTTCCATCCCTTCGTACCCTTTTTTTCCTTTTTTTTTTTTTTTTTTTAATGACTGGGACCGAAAGAACTCGTCAGTAGTCAGAGACGTTCGCGAGGACAAGGGGAAAAAATAAGGGTAGAACGTATGCCTGCTCCTATCCTTTACCTAACTCTTTCTCCTTCTCAGTCGCTCACTCCAGAGCGAATGAAACGAATCGAAGTATTACTCACAACTCGAATCCTATCGAGTTTCTTTCCAACGATTCTTTTCTCCCTCGTATTTTCCTTCCTTCATTCAAATTATCGTCTGCCGAACTTTCGCTATTTTGCTCGCTCGGTACGCAACCAATTCCGCATTTTCCATTCGGTCTTATTCTCCCGCGTACTTGGGAGGAATACTCGATCGAAAAATACCAGTCATCCTCCTATTCGTACTCGGAACTGTGGTATTTGCTTCGTTTCAGCCTGTTGGCATCAGCTTTTCGTTCGAATAAAAATGAAGAAAGGGTACATATCTATAGCGAGCCAACGATTTCGATGGAATCCACGATTAACCTATTCTCTGGCTATCCTTTCGTCGACACTTGTCGCCCTCCGTTAGATCCCGAATTCAATTTAACCCCTGACGAAACTCAACTCCGTCAGATAAATGCAATCAAATTCCACCGAAAAAATATTACCGACGGATATATCCTGAAAAGGCTAATCCCGCGCCCGCGGCACTTTCGCACCACGACGACTCTAAAGTACACATACGAGGCGCAGTTAATAGAACGGAGAATTTAATCATCCACGTGATTAAGACGAAGGTGCGAGAGCCTCGGAATCGCGCGATCGTAAGGGGCGAACACGTTTCACGGATAAGAAGCACGTTTTTCAAATAACGAGTGGAAAGAAAGCGGGCGAGCCCTCGTTCGAATCGCAAACTTTGCATATTTAAGTACGAGAATGGCTGACACACGAGAAAAGGTCACGGATGGTCCGGCTCGATTTCGAACGAAACTTTGTAGGTTTGAAAAACAACGACAGACGGTAAGTACGTATTTTTTTTAGCTGCTGTGACTCGAATTCAAGAGCCGAATCAGCCTGCAGAACTCAACCTCTCGAGATCCGGCTCGGAAACAGTTACAGATGGAAAAAGATTTTAACACTTTCACCCAAACATCCACTCGGACTTTGGCCATAAAAGTTTGGCTGAAAGTCTGGGCGGAGGTGACTTAAAAAGCATCCAATTTTGGTAAAAAAAATTTGTTTCTATTTGTAACCGTTGCCGAGTTAGCTCCTAAGAGGTGAAACTTTCGAGTGCGATTTCATCTCTTAAACTTGAGTTACCCGGCGGCTAAAAGAAAAGAGAAAAAGAAAAAATATGTATCTACGATTTTTGGGTGTACGTCAGAGCTGCGAAGTTTCATCGAAATCGGAGCCAGACCATTCGCGGCTCTCCCTTGTCTGCGAGATCCCAGAAATGAGAAATGCTTACCACGCTTCTCCAACAATGATAAAAGTACCTATATCTGTTCTTGATCGCGTAGCTTTCTGTATCGTTAAACTTTCTGACGCTTTTCCACGTCGGCGTTTTCACCTTTTCACGCTGATAAAGAGAAGAAAGCGGTATTTCTGCCGCGATCGAGAGCGGAGGAGGCACGTCGTGAACTTCAATCGTATCAGCCTCCGCTCCGACTATTCCCTGCATAGCTTCCTCTTAAATGATCTTTTTCGAGTTCTGCAAGCCGATTCGACGTTCGTTTAATCAATTCCCATCATCGGCATACACTACAGTGAAACTGAATACGGGACAGGAAATGAAACTTTTTTGCCCAGACTCTGCACCTTTCTCTCCTTCTCTCCGTCTCAATTTTTGCAATTGCTCTTCTATCGTGATATTCATTGTTGGGTTGTCCGGGACGTTCGAAATTCAGGAAAAATTTGAATACATCGCGTATTTTTTACAGTTATCGTACCTGTGAATAATGCATGCGCCGTTTCTTTGTTTCTCTTTGTACATTTAAATAATGCATCGTTTCAGCCGAATATCGTTAATGTAATTCATCGTTTCTCCGAAGAATTTGTTCTCTTGGCAATAAATTCCTCGAAACGGGCTTTACAAGCTTCTGGGGTATTCGGTTGTTTGTCACGCAAGAAGTATTCTATCAACTCCGCTCCTCGAATTTATATTTATATATATATATATATATATCAATTTCGTACATATTCGGTATAAAACGGGGACGCAAGACCGTGCGTAACAACAACCGTGTGCTGAAAATACCGCAACCTCCTCAAAACAACCGCCTATTTGCCCGCTCTTTTTCATTTCAACAACACTCGGTAAATTTTTAAGGCTTTAATTGCGAGCGTTTACGCCTGCCGCCATATAAATCATGTTTCCCGCTCTATTATTCATTTCGCTACAATTTTTCACTCGCCTTTGTAGGTTCTATTCACGCATCGCAAGATACACCAGAAGAGATTCTGTTACCTTAACAAACATAGATTTATAGTAGTTCCGCCGTTGAGTTTGCCTCTATTCACCGGCGTTATTATTGTTACTTCCGTTCTCCCCACCGCGTGGATTGTCGAGCCACCGGTGGTTCGTTTCGCATTCAGCACCCGGTTCGACAAGTATAAATTCAACGAGAAGAAATACGCCGGTCCTTTTGTATCGAACGTTATTTCTTCGGTTGGATTTGTACCGTTTTTTCTTTTATTTTCTTTCCTTTTTTTTTGTGCGCGTATCGTATCGCTACGCGTCTAATTGATTCGCCAACATCGAATGGACGAATCCGCGGAATCGTCGTAGAAGGGAACACACACGGCCTGTGGGTTGTTTCCTTGGCAAAAGCATCACGGTCCCGGTAATCGGCCCCTTTGTACCTCTCTGTTTCTTGTGTCCCGCACCTCTGTATCCACCTGAATTCCCTCTCGAAGAGCCAAGGTACGATCGAGTGCTCGTGTTTAAATAGAGACTTTTTCGCCAGACAACTCTTCGACGCTCTAAATATCGTCAAATGGGGAAGGAAAGAGAAAGAAAAGAAAGAATCACCGATAAAATGCACCGAATAATGCCCCTACCTTCGAATTATCCGACTATCCTCATCTTTTTCCCTTCGGGGAAACGCTACCCATCCTGGTCGAATTATCGGCCACGAACAAGAGAATCGATTCCTCGCCTCGCCTCGCCTCGCCTCGCCTCGCTTGCCCACGAACTTCGCTTCTTACCATACGTTTGATTTAACCCGATCCCATCGAGCCACCCTCGCTGTTAAAGTCTCTTGATAATCGACTTGCCACATCGGACAGTCGCCTTTTTGTCATCGCTTCAAGGAATGAAAGGGGTCGAACACAGTTTCTCCTCCCTGGTGTTAGCGCCCGAGCGATAGTCGTGCCAGGGTATAAATCACTTTCCAAGGAATTTACTGTTTATTTGATGGGTAAAGTGTTTAACTTGCGCTAGTACGAATATTGGAATACTTAGCGGAGTACTTAACCTACGAAATTCGCGGCCAGTTGACGTCAATTTTTCATCTCTCTCTCTCTCTCTCTCTCTCTCTCCCCTTTGAAAAGGCACCAATGGAATATCGTTGAATGGTATTTCGTAAAGGAATGCGAGGCAATTACTCATTACCGATGATTGAATCGTTGTTTGATGGACTTCAACGCTATTGTACGAATGTGTCCGAATGGTTGGAAAATCGGCGACATGTCGAGACAGAGGTTTGAAAAGAAATGTCCTATTTGTTTGACGAACAAAGTGTTTAACCATGTAGCGGTCATTGGATCTGGGAAATACGATAGGATTATTTAAGTTGACCGTGTTGAATTGCCCGGGGCAGTTAACATAAATTTTTCCATGCCAGCTTTTGAGAGAACACAATGAAATATCGTTGAATGGTATTTCGTAAAGCAACGCGATAAACTGCAGCTACGAAATTACCGATCAGTTCTGGTCGAATAAACCGAGCTCCCATCCGGCGAATACGCCGTTCGAAAATTACGGATCACCGGGAAGCTCGTGAAAGAAGAAAATCGGTCAGAAGAACAGCGGGCATCTATTCTTCGCGAAGATTATTTTTCTGAGAGAATCGATTTCTTCTCTTTCTCTCTCTCTCTCTCTCTCTCTCTCTCTTCAACCTTCCATAATCCGGCGAGCTCTCGATGCAGCGAGGAAAAATCTTCTCTGACGAAATACACGAGGATCCCTCGAACGCACACTACCGTTCATAAACGCGAACCGCGTAATTGTTAATTACCCGAGCAGTGTGCCGATTTCGATTATGTGAGTTTTACCGAATTGTGTAAATTAACGATAGGTTAGTTGGTAATAATTAGTGGCCATATTTGCCATGCAATCTATATCAAACTATAAAGCTAAACTACGTATTAAAAGGCTTGCCAATGATACGTGTCATTATGTGTTACACGTCGATAAAGATGATTCGGGTTTATTAAAATATAATGGATCATCGAGGACAATATATGAATCAAAGTTTGGAGAATTTCGATTTATCGCGATTCTCAAATGTATCGCCCCTATAGTTTCGTAATCAATTCAGTCACAACTTTATGAATTTGTTTTACATATAAATAAATACAGAAACACCGTTTCGAGGAAAACAGCAGTAAACTTACTTATGCCGTTGTAATTTCCAGCCCTTCGATCAATTATGCAAATACTTTTATAATCTCCGCGTTAGATATCTTCCAACTACCATAAACACTTTCAGATCTGCTTCCAACTTGAACGATACAACCACGATAGCCTCGTTTGATTTATTAGCGCAGTTTGATTTATTCTTAATCGTACGTGCGATTAGAACAGATCTTGCGATAAGTAAAGTAACCAAGTGCTCGCAAGTATAGAATAAGCAAACACCTTTGGCTACGTTCTATGCGCGGTTATGGGAACGGACAGTGTTGCAGAAGCGGTGGTGCGTCACGAGGCAGCCCTCGTCGTTCGAGAAAGGAAGATTTTTATTATTTTTCCGATAACCGGTGGCAGTTCTGCCGTGTTCTAGCCGACTTCGGCCAAAGTGGCGGTGCCGTTAATCCAATTTCTCGGATTAATTAAACGGAGGTTGGTTCTCGTTAAACTACTTCGTGCTGGAATCGAGGGTGTCGGTTTGGTTATACACCTCGTTTGGGACGAGCTACCGATCGTTTCGGTTTCCGTACAACGTCATGTAAGAATCTTGGCCGTCTTAATGGTACACGAAATCGCCTCGAACGACACGCTAGAATATTCCATGGGAACGTGACTTTCCTTCGGATTCCCATTCCAGAAGAGTGCTCCGGTATTTTAACAGGACCGTGAATTAGTTTTGTTAGGGGATTGTCGAAAGTGTCGATCGATGGAGGTTCGATGAGGCGAGGAATTTTCCCCGAATTATTCCCCCGTTAAGTGACTTTTAACGCTTAAAAAGCTTCACTTTTAATGTTCCCTTTGTCTCTATTAGCGGCTCGATCTCTCGACCACCGACTGTATTAAACTGACCGCGAGCTGGTCGTCTGCACAGTGGTCAGTGCCAGACGCTGAGTCAGCTGGATTTTTTCCTGCTATCGCTACTGCGCGTACGCATTTCCAGGAAAAAATGTAGGTCGTCGTATTTCCCGGAGTCCGGCTGCCATTCATCAACGCTCGCGTTACGAACGTTAAAGCTGCCTGTATCTCAGAAAACGATCCAGATACCGATATCCAACGAGATGATACGTTCTAAACTGCGTACCCTCCCTTTATCCTTTTACATGCCGGTACGTATTTCCCAAAATCGTTGGTACGATCCTTTCGATCCTATTACCAGCGCGAGATTAGAGTGTCGGCAATCTTTTATCAAGAACACCGTTGGATTTAAGAGAGAGCTAGCCAAGAGCACTGTTGAAAATTAAAAGGGGAAACTTGAAAGGAAACACGACCGGTCTAAAGGTCTTTCAACGGCGACGTATATCCCCGTCTGTGAACAGGAAGCGACTTTGGCCGATGCTTTCACGTGCAATCGGCGGCCTGATAAAGAGACCGTTCTCGTACGTGGAAATGGCGACTGTGGCGTTCAACGATAACACGGGGGGAGGGAGGGAAGACAGAGGGGGATGAAAGGGAGGCACACACTGGCTGAAGTTACAGATTATTCGCGCACATTCACACGACAGCCATTTCCAGGGTTGTTTCGTGGCGGGCTTGAACGCGGCCCGAATTCGCAGCCGAACCGCTATAATTTCGCGAGTTAAAGCGGCAAATAGGTGGGAGATGCGGGGGCAGGGGGGGGGACAGAATTGTAGAATCGAGGGTGAGAGACAAGTTTGGTGGTAGACGCCGAGTGGGAGAACACTTTTGGCCAGGGAACTTTGCTCGTATATTATGGGAGCTCGTGGTAATTGATTTTGCGCAATCGTGTTAAACTGGAAGTAGGTTTCGTCCCCGGAAATCACGGTATTGTAACGCGTGTTCGTGACTTCGGGCCTGTTAATCCCTTCTTCTTCGATTCCCCATCGGCTCAACCCCCGACGTTTGGAAATACGTTGGCGGTCTTATTGCCAATAAGATGCTCGCAATTCTTCGCGTCCCGACACCCCCTTATTTATATTACGAACGTACGGCCGCTTGCCGCATTGTCGTTTAACGGCTGCGCGTCTCCTGGAGCAGGCTACCGAGCGCAGCCACATCGCGTTGGTGTCGATATATTATTCGACTATCGTCTTCGCTACTTTTCAGAAAGAATAATGAAATCGGTAATCTTCTTACGAAAGAGTCGGAATCTACGCGAAGGAAGCCTCGAGACAGTCTTCGACTGCAGGGATAATACATCACGGGAGTGAAATTATTCATTTGGAGCTTTTGGAATACCTCGCGGAGAAGGGTAGATTTTAATGTGATAGAGATAATAATCTGGAAATGTTTGAAAAATGGAATTTTTAGTAGACGGGTAGATTAGGGGAAGAAACTTAATTCCAATTCCGCGATACAGACCCAGGAATATGTATTTTCCTTCCTCCCATGAATTTTAAACGAATTTGACATGCGTAGCGACGAGGAAACTATATAATGGGCTTAGTCCAATGAATTTCCGGCATATATAAACGAGATAACGAACAAACTTTACAGAAACATTGAATTACGATTGGTTGGTTCTGGAAATACGGCGGATCTTTTTTGTCGCGCAGTTGACTTCTCGCGCGAAAAAGTTTACTTTAATCGGATTAAAACAAATTTTGCGATAAATTGCGAGAGAGTACAGATACGTGTACAATAATTTTCCTGATTTAGCGAGATCCTAAATTAAAGGATTAAATAATTGCATTAAAGCGCCTGACATTGCAGTAAAGCACTGACCTGTGTGCATTTCAGTTGCTGCAACTGAAATGAAATATTTGTTAATTCATGAGTTATTTCGATACTGAAGACATCAGATGCTGCAATATATACGCGATAATTAGCGTCTGTTGCAGGTACAGATGAAAATTTGTAATCGCTAAGAATTGCGCTATAACTAAAATAATCGACTAGAGCGTGGTGACCATACCACGATCGTTTTGCTTTTCGTAACAATAAAAGTCAAAAGCATACAAAAATATCAAAGAGTAAATGTTGGGCAATAAAAATAAAAATAAAAATAAAAGTAAAAATCTCAACGCGCGTTATACGACTAGATCAAAGATATTACTTATTTATATAATAATATTTTATTTAAAAAAAACTGCCATTCCACGTTAAGGGCAAATACGTCAAAATTCATAAAACGAGCGATCGCGAATTCCTCAAGAATCGTTCGAATCAAATTCTTGATTTTCCCACTTTTCTATCATCATAAGCATCCAAAACCACCGTACGCCGTGAACTGGCCTTTGGCCGATTATCTGATTTATGGTCGACCTGTGGTCACCAGTGGCCAGTTTCACGAAAACGCTTCCTAATGACTAGTTGACTACTGTCGACGTCTCTGGGGATATCCTGCCTGTTCGTACTACTTTCGTGGACAACGTCCATGCCAGGTCGATGGTAGGATATAATCTGTCATGCAACGAGTTTCCATTCGAACCTGCTTTAGACGATCAACAACCTCTTGACCCAAGTACTTTCCGTGGACCTACGGTCAGCCAGTGGTCGCTCTATTGGTCACATTCCCGAAAATCATTCCCGCCAACTACACGACTACTGTCGGCGTTTCTCGACCTACCCTTTTCTGGCTTGACAATCGTGGACAATGTCTATCCCGGATCAGCGCTGGAAATAATCCATCACTCCTCCAGTCTCCCTTCGACAATACCTTTCTAGAGTACAATACATATATCGTGAAATTGGGACTGGAAAAATGTCCACGTTCGAGAAAGCAATTCTATCACTAGGAACAAAGAGACAAACAAAGAGTCTTTTTAAGACAACGATGATTTCCAACGCTAAAGCGAGAATAGAAATTAAAAAATTCAAGAGTAAAGTGGCACAACGCGGTAGCGTTAAAAAGAAATATTCTAGCGGAACAAGAAAGCAGTGCGAGGACGTTAAGAATAATTTCAGAAGTAAAGATTATGCAGTGTAAGAACGTAAGAAAAGAATTCCAACGATATAAAGTGCAGTGTAAGAACTATAAAAAAGAAGACGTAATAATAAAAAGATGAAGTAAAGGTAGAAAGATAGAAAAATGACATTGGTGGGGGGGGGGAGGCGTAAAAAAAGAAGCTTGCAGGAATAAAAACGGGAAGCCTATAGGGATGTCAAAGAAGGGGACTTTAGCGATAAATAAATCAGTAAAAGGGCACTAGAAAAGAAATTCCAGGAATAAAAAAGAGTAGCGCAAAGACATAAAAAGGCGGATGTCCAAGGAGAATCTTAAATTCCTCTGTCGGTTGTCTAATTATCGGCGAGATCAACCGCCCAATTAGCAAGGTACACCAGGAACCTTTAAAACGACCAGCTCGACAGATAGCGAAGCCAGTGGAAAATGTAAGCAGTCTTATCGTGGCTTTTCCGGCCATCCACTAGAGTATTCCAGCGCGGAGGACAAGCGGCTCGGTGTTAGAAGCGATAAAATCTAGCAACGTACAAATTTTCTGACGCGTCGCGGGACGAAAAATTACGAGGTTCGGAAAGGAAGATGAAAAGATACGTCCAGTCGTGTCTCGCGGTTTCTCTTCTCTTGCAAGATGGCAACGTCACGACGTAACGTATACGACTTTTGAACATCCATATTTGATCAGCCGTATTTCCTTCCTATCATGTGCAGTATATATTTTTCCACGACGAGCAAAAGGTCTTACCGATTTCCAGTTTTGACCTGCCCACAAAGTTTCTCACGAGCTCCGTCGCTGACCCTGTTCGACTTTTACTTGAAACTTCTGCCCCCTGCTTCCTTTCCAGCCTCGCATCCGCTACCTCATCGGCCTGTCGCCACTTACCCTAACTTCTACTTATTTTCGTTTTTTCTTTTTTTTTTCTTTTCTTCTTTTTTTTTTTACTCCCTGTACTCCCTTTTGCCTGTGTTCCGAACTCGAACGAGGTCGTGCGAGGCGTATTTTAATACGAGCCGAAACGTGTCTGGCAGATGCAAACGGATGGCAGACGTGCACTGCAAGAATAACGCTTGCAAAAACGAATTTTCAAACGGAAATTGCATATTTGTCGAGCTTCCTGGTCGAATAGAGAGAAAGAGAGACAAATAAGAATAGGATAAGACAGGGTTATTTGAGTCAAGCCGAATAATTTTTAAGCGATTTATGTTCGAAAAGAGAATATTCCAGTCGCTGTTCCTGTAACGATGAACAGTGACTTACAACCTGCGTTGAAAGCCCGGTAAGCTTTAGTGTACGAGCATGTAACTTGTACTCATTAAAAGAAAAGCATGTTCAACTTACTGTTGCAATTTTCATAATTCAGTAGCGTCTGTTATATTACTTTGTCTCTGGAAGTTATTTCGTATTTTATTAGTCTTTATTTTATTAGTTTTTGTACGATGCCTTCCCCGCTCGAATCATCTTGGCATTTTTAATACCAGTTCTTGCAGAACATAATGTAGCCGATATTTTCTCATTCTTTCTTTATTGTATCAAAGACTAACGACGTCTCATAATTTACGACAAATTTAATTATCCCGTACAAAGATCAAGATTGAGTTTTAAGACGTCGAAGCTTAAGTAACTCAAATAACCCTACGTTATTATACGATTAATATGTCTGACGTGAGATTTAAGCCTTTCACATAGCGATAAAAAGACGGGGAATTGAAAAGGAACGATTTAGAAAATAATTACTGACTGGAGAAGTTCGTAGCGAAATTTAAGAAATTTCATTAGAGAAGTTATATGCTATTCCTTTCAATGACCTTTTACCAACTATCGAGCGAGCTGCGCGAGTTCTTTTTCGGAAAGTTTTCATCATTTTCAATAACAGGCTCCTCCAAGTAGATTCCATTTACTTTTCTTCGAATCTTTAAAGTATCCAATTTACTAGTTATAATTAAAAAAACTTCGCGAAACTCAAAGAATAAACGATAGTGCGAATAAACGTAGCGTCGCGTCCCGTGAATCGAAATAAAGATTTAAAATCTGTCGCCTGCTTTCTTCAACGTTATCTGGAAAAATGAAATCTTCGAAATTAATCCATCCTCCTTAATCTCTTTCAGTATGCAACCAGAAGCAGAACTTTGCACTTGGCCAGTTCCATCAAATACAAGATAGATAGATGCATCGTGTTGTCAAACACGCCACGAACTTTCTCAACCACCTAACGTTTCTTTATCATAAAAATTTCTTATGCAGCGGCTTTCCACACGTGGAATTTGTTGTACGCGTACGCTTCGCGAATTGTCCGACACTTTACTCGTGGAAGCTCAGAATATACTGTGCAAGGATTAAATAATACTCGAAAGAATGACCATGTATGGGACCTTAGATGACCTCCAGGTAATTTAGACATTAAGAACGTTTCTTAACGATTTAATAATTCCCATCCTTTGTTTTTATTTCCTTCACGCGTGCTCGAGAAACAGATTAGACTCTGCAAGTGTAGCGACGTACGAAGCGAGGCACGAAAACTCGCTTAAAAATGCATGGAACGAAGCAGACCCTTTCCGGATTAACGACACGATTGTTTTTAATAGACTCCTGATTGCGTGGCAACTAGTTTGTAGACTTTGAAAATTGGATGAGAGGAAAGTTTAGTTTCTCCACGGAAAATCCCCAGCCGTCGTTAATTTCGAGTTTTTCCTTATTGTCGCGTTCGTAAATTTTCACGGTCGCGTGATTGGACCCGGCGGATTGGTCGCGCGGTATTTTCTAACGTTAATCAAAACGTGTCAGAGCGTTCTTGATATTCCTTTAGCGAGGATTCGCGAAATCCTGTTACGTATTCCGCGGCAGTGTCCGCGACGCTATCTCCGCCGGTGAGCAGAGTTCATCCGATAAATCTCAATTTTTATTCAGCAGCTCGTGAAACGCCCTTTATCTTCCGTCGGCTTCTCCCTTAATTTGTAACGAAAAAAAAGAAAGAAAAAAAAGAAAAGGCGGGGAAATCACCGGCGTGAGCGGAACGTGGTTGGGGAGCATCAGACCGGCAGCGAGTTTCGAGGGGCTCGGCCAAACTTTTTTTAACCTTCGCCTTAATTTCACCCTTCCAAATCCCACCCATGTATATTACACGAAATACAGTCACTCATAAAAGTCTACGTACAGCCTTTGGAGCTATTACTAAAACTTAGAGTCAGCAATTCTGTAGAGAAATTTTCCAGGTATCAGCTGAATTTAGATGCGTACATATTCAAACAAACAATATATGATTGAGCCTCTCAGAAGCCTGCTAGATCAACTCCACTTTCTGTTAATTTTGCGCCGACTGCGCTAGATATATTTAATACACTGGACAAATTCAAATTGATGCTGCGTAATGCAAGAATAAGATTTCCATGCGTTTCCTGACAAGTCAAATACATGAAGCTCGATGAGTATGAATACGTTGATTCCTTCGACTGACTCCGTGTATATGTATGCGAGTACGCGTGTATACACGTTCGTGCACGGAGACTTCAGTGACAGGTGAAAAATTCCACCGCAAGTTTCTAACCAGACTTCCCCCGTCCGTGATAAGAATTATTAAATAAGAAGTCCATCCGCCGGTCAGTTCGGTCGTCAAAGAGATTACGTAATAACGAAAGAAAAAAAAAAATATTAAAAACAATAGCCGTTCGCCTGCCCCGCGAAAAACTTGCGAGCTCTCATTAAACAATATTAACGCGCGAACCTGGACACCCGTTACGTGGTCCCTTCCTCTCTTTATTCTTCTAATATCCGTGCTACTCGCTCGCTTATGCTTTATTTACGCAAAGCGAAGATATTACCGCGTGAACTTCTCGGGATCGCTGGCGGCTCGTATCGAATAAACGATAAAAAGACAGAACGATCCGAAAAATATGAAATTTTCATGTTCGTTTGTAAAATAAGCCGGAATAACGGAGAAGGAAAGAAAGAAAGAAGAAGCTCGGGAGAACAAGCTTAGCATTAACAAGGAAAACCATTTAAATACTTGGTCACGAAGCGGTTCCGTTGAATTCGTCTCTGGGAAAGATTTGCTCGAGCACGACGACGCGCTTTGTTTCTCGCTAGCATTGTGCTGATAGTAACGGTGATTCTTCTACTCGAATAGTTGGAAAAGAACTCGGAGGAAAACCGGAAGTCCCAGGCGAGTCCGCGTCCTGTACCGTCACCAAATTTATTCGACTGTGAATCGTGATTTACCCTGTTCGATCTTTTACCGAGGATCCATTTTCCCCCTTATTTATTCCCTTTTTCTTTCCAACTTTTCGCTGCTTTGATGAGTAAACTTTCACGAGCATCGCGAACGATAACGAGGCTCCGTGACTCGGACAAGAAACCGAGCGGAAGAAGTCCGGTAATAACGCGTCTTTTTTCCGCCATCGCATAATTAACTCGTTAAACACCAAACGACGTAAAAATCGCGCCAACCTTATTAAGAAGCAGGAAAAAAAAGCAACAGCCTTCTATCAGACTTCGGTTCTACCACGAAAGATATATAAAACCTAGATTGGAGTTTTACTTGTCAAACAATACAAAAAGCGTTATACTTTGGATATAATTTTGTTGTAATATTTTTTTTCACGGTACGTGCATGCTGTACGCTTTTAAATTTCCTAATGCGGGAAACAGAGTTCAATAATCTTAATTGACTGAAAGATAGACAAGCGAATTGCAATTGGAATGTTGCATTCACGCGACGTTAGCTTTTAACGCGTTACTGAAATTTCGTCTTTTTTACAGAAAGCATTTTCCTTCGTTGTGCCGCGAGCAAAATGCTGCGACGAAGGTGGCTGGAAGCGAATAACTTGCGACAATCGAGTAACACCCGTGGAATACAGCGTTCTAACAGCTACGAAATGAGCCTGACTAGAGATGGGCCGTTACTACTTGTGCCGCCTGTCTTTCCCCGTCTTACACTTAATCCTAGCTTACTGCGTCTCGCCGGGGCTTTTAATGTACGCGTTGTTTGCTAGATCGCCTAGCTCGTTAAAAACATAGCGATTCTATATATAATTCTCGAATCGCGTTTTTGTCCGCTCTCCTAGAAGGAGCTTAAGCATTTCTTTTACGAGAGGAAAAACGTCGCAACGGAGTTACTAACGAGACACTCTATACATTACATTTGAGGAAATTTCATCGAATAATTCGCAGTTGCAGCTTATCGCGAACGTCGGCAAACGTGAAATAAATATTCGTATCGGATAATTCGTACCAATTAACGAACATACGGCCGACCAACGTTTTAAACAAGGACTTTTGTCAACGCACACAGGTTTTCGTAAGTTTTAATATCGCAACGTTGCAATTCGAAAACCTATAGTAACAGAGCAAAAGCTGATTCCTCCTGAACGTATTGGAAATAAGAGTCGCTCGAGTATCGCGTGTATTCACCGACGCGCAAAAGTATTTAGACTCTTGCAGATTCTCGGCAACGTCGTATTTATACGTATTTCAATTATAAAATTGCGGCCGTACGAAATCGTTCAAACGTCTGACAGCTTCTACGCCCTGTCGGATTTGTTTGAAATTTTTCCAGTGTAATCGGATCTCGTTGCAGACCTAACGAAACTTTTAAACGTTTCGTACAACACACGCAATAGGTATACTGATTCGCATCAAAATTCTCCGAATATTCGAACGAAATAACAACTGTATATTAGCAAAGAAAGAAAAATATTCGTTCCATTGTTGCGCATTTTAATAGGTAAATCGTTGGTTTCCAGAAGCGCCGTTACGACAAATCGACCAAACATTTGGACGATCGAACAAAGAGTACTTCTGGATGATAGTATGTATATTGTACATACACGGTCTCGATTCGAGTGGCGACCTACGATATATGAAATTATCTTCGCCATTACGAAACGCGATATCGCGAAACAATGTACCGTGTCGGCCAATAAATACTACGACTAAATTATCGTATCGTTGACACGAAGGATCAGGCGAACGGAAGCCGCTTCCAGGATAAAGCGCAATTACCAGGCCCGATCACAAAAACAGTATTTAAATTATTTCCACGGATTAATGCGAGGATAGAGGAGCAAACGAAACCGAGCTGTTCTCAAATTATTCGCTGGCTACTCGTTTTCTCCATTACCGACAATGATCGGGAATCAGGCGTTTCATTGCGTGAAAACAGTCCCATTAATGGGCCGATTTAATCGGCGGTCTCGCGAGGCCGCGCTTGGATTATGAGCAACGAGAAGCATAAATCGATTCGTCACGAACCACCGAACGAATCTACATGTACGAATCTACAAACGAATGTACGCGGAAAGGCAAAGAAATGTTATTTCAAAAAAAAAAGACCGTTAACGATTTTAACGTCTTGCGAGCAAGAAATAGTGGGAATATTCGCGTTGACGGAGTTTCATCGAATCGGAAGAGACGTCTCGTTAAAACGTTCCTAGAGGACCAGATTCGAACGCGACACGACTAACACGGAAATATCCAGGAACGAAAATATCCACGAACGTAAAATCTAGGGACTCGCCTCGTTCCCTTCGTCGACTTGTTTCGATGGTTTCGTTCGACCGACGAGCGTAATCCCGCGGATGAACCGTGAAGAGGCAAAAAGGTGCACAGGGAAAATACGTGCAGCCTTTGTCTCTATAAAAGAACAAATGTGCCATAAAGGAGAGGTGCCTACAGGGCCGTGCAAATAGTATTGGCAGCCGGAGCAAGCCAATATTGGCACCCCGGATAGAAACGAATCGAAGATGCGTGGCTCCTCCGAACAATTTCCAAGTCGCCGCAAAAATCTTGCCAACGGTGAAACGCGATTTCTTTAAAATATTTCCTCAACGAATGAGCATTCTACTCTCGTATTCGTCCGTCTCCTTTCGCTGACCCTTCTTTCACTTTTCTGCCTCCTTCCGTTCTATCGGTCAACGCGGGATAAGCTTCTATAAAGTGGCACTTTAAAGTGGCTACTATAAAGTGGCGAAAGTTCGTTTAATATTTTAATTCTCCGTCTTTTCCCTCGGTCCAAGTATCCGGGCCTTTTAATTCGTCCCTCGCGAGTCCCGTTGTTTATTCATACCCTAGCGAGAAATTATTCATTAACTTGACAGTCCTCGAGGCTGCACGCGTGCGAAATCTCGTCGAAATTCCTCGCCGATGCAAACGCGTGGCCCTTCCTTCTGTTCGGCCAGACGCTTTCAAAGTTCGGATAGCGGGCGACGAGTAAAATTTGTATCGCGCGGCACGACGTTATTACGCTTTTCATTTTAATATTACGCGGTAACGTTCGAAAGAAACTCGGAAGAATCGATTTTTATCGACGCCGCGGGATTTATTATCGTTGGCGGAACTAAGCTACGCTGTCGCAGCAACGACTTCGATTAATAAAAAAGGTGAAAAAGAGGCGAGAGAAAATATCTGCAACGACGAGGCAACCGAGACACCTGCAAATTGACTGCATTTCCGATAGGAATTTTCGCTACGGTGAAAATGCGAAATTGCTCTCGACACTGTCAAGAATGTAACGTCGTTGTCCTTGTGAATTTTCGAAATTATTCGATCGTGACGTTCGCGAGGATAGGAACGGAAGGAAGGAAAAAGCGCATCTGGATGTCTTGTCGGCGATGCAAACGAATACTCATCTCCAATGAAAATTAGACGCGAGATCAGACGCGAGTGTTTGTTCTTGCTGAGCCTTTCGACCGTTCGAACTTCTGTTTTACATTACATAGAGAAGAGAATCTCTCCTTTCATAGCGCGGGGAAAGGCCAGAGCCACGAAGTTTAAGCTTCTTCAAACGTCGGAGCCGGCTCAAGCCGGGTAGTTGCGAACACGCGTGAAATTACGTTAATTTGCAAGTTGCCAAGCGCAGCGTAGAATATAAGCCAGCGTGGTAATTTGCCGGTAGCTTGGCTCGATTGTTTTCTCGGCAATGCCGCTGGGGCGCGATTCTTTAGTTTCGCGGATTAGAAACGAAGAAAATCCCGATGGGATGCGTAACACGGTTTTGTGAGGGAAGGGGCGAGAGCGGGAAAGCGGAATGAAAATTGCTGCCCTGAATAACGAGGCCATGCCTCGTGTAATCCGTTTTATGTAACCGGCGCTGTTTCGCCAATTGCATAATAGAGCGTAGCCCCCCGACCATCGCAATAATTCAAATTGATTTCGCGTAAAGATACGAATTCAGCGACGAGCGAACGATTCAACGCGGTAATAACTTTGGTAACGGGCGAGTGATCTTACGATCGATAATCAACGCGCAACGTGCAACGAACAATTAGCTAATAACGATTCGACTTGGCGACTTGCAGAGGAAACGGCTGCTGGGTAAAGGTAACGCGAAACGAACGTTCGACATCCATAGCGTTAAACCGGCATGAATCGAGAACTTGCTCTCTGTGAAAAGCATTCGCCTATCGCGGGAAAACATGGGCGCATGCACCAGTTTATCATCGATGCGCGCCTCTTTTCGAACAGGCTCGTCGAAATCCTGCTACCATCGTGTACACACAGGCGTACGTGCAATGGCTTTACTGATTAAAAATTACCGGCCGTCAAACTCTCGACCGGTATCATTCAACAGCACCGAGGCAAGTCGAACTATCCACCAGCTATGCTCGTTCTCTCTCTCTCTCTCTCTCTCTCTCTCTTTTCCCCCGCAGTCCCCTATTTAAGCTCAGTCTGTGCTTCCTTTTTCTATCTCTCTCCCGCACGCCACTCTCTCGCGCTTTCATTCGCCCCTCTTCCCCTCCAGTCTTGCACTCGTGAGCCTCTCCGTCCGCCATTAGCAGAAAAAATAGCTGCACCGCCAACCAGCAAGCCACTCCAGTCACTGTACTCCTTTCATCCGTGTTTCCCTCGGACCATCCAGGCCGGAAGAGACATTTCGTGGTATTTAATTCGCTGCTGAACTCGCGCGCGAGCCGATCTTTTGTCCCTTTGACGGGGAACGAGATACGTACAGCGAACACGAGTCTAGAGGAGATGAAAAAGAAGACGGAACAGGGAACCGACGATAACGTCCCCGTCACAAACGATCGCGCTATAAAACATCGACGATAGACGCACATGCTAGTTTTTCTTCTGGATAAATATACACAAAGGGGTAGCGGGAAGTTTACCGCATAGCCGTTTCAATTGCACTGGTGTTTTTATTGTACTCTTTCGAATCGGTCGAGATGAAGATAAAATTACCGATACTGGAATCGAAACAACAGAAATATTGTTAGCGTTCCTTGCAAAATCGATACGATTTCTATGTGTCCTGGTAAATCGTTTACCGACATAACAAGCTTAATTCTGTTCTGTCTTTTTGAAGCATTTTTTTCTTTTTTTTTTTTTTTGTAACTTTGTTTTTATAGCGTCGGAGCGAGAATCGGCACGGATTAATTCCGGTGGACCGTGTCTTGCAGGTTTATTTTTCAAATAGCTTCGTGAGAATTTGTACGGATGAGATTAATTCCACTGCACTGTCTTGCACCTATCTTTTCGATACAGTAGAGTTTTTCTATTCCGAGCATGAGAATCTGTATAGGTAACGTGTAACGCACGCAGAATATACGGAGAGAATGTTCATGCCAAAGTACGGTATAGGTAATGAATGAGAAGAGATTGGTAGAATGCACGAGTAAACTACTATACATGGCGCCAGAAGGAAATTTGGCTGCGCGTGGCAAGAATGTGTATTTTGCGCGAGAGATCTCTAAGAATACGGTACGATTGAGAAGCGAGAATATTCTGTATGAGTAGTTGAAGGATTGAGAAAATCATTTTAGAATCGAAAGGAGGGAATTCTGAAATATTTGGAAAGTTATTTTAAAAGTTATACCACTATCATTGCTCTCTGTCAATCTAAATTGTTAAATGTGGCTCTATTTATTTTATCATATATTTGACGTATATAAACCTGCCAACATTGATTACGTTATTGTTTGCCACTGATGGCAGATGATGGTTCCATCGATGATGTAAATTGTTATTAATATCGATTTTGTACAAAGACTCGACGAGCCAATCTAGATCGCATTCTATTTTCTTTTCTTCTCTTTACATCGTTGATTTCGATCAAATTTTCACAGAATTACAACTGCCAGTTAATCTTACTTTCATTTTAATTAATTACTGTTTCTGTGCTTCCTTAAAAGAAAACTACTGTTGCAGAGCCACTGTTTTTACGTTTGAAGAAACTCAACGGGAATTATTAATAGTACGGGCGATCTTTTTTCCTCGGTATGTATATATTAAGAGCTTTCGAACCTTAAAGATCCTTTTATTTGCAGAATGGGAAACGAGATTAAGGTATAAAAAGCCGGAGATCAAACAGCTCGGTATTTAAAATAAAGAAAGATCGTCGAGAAGAAAGCCAGTTAGCCAAAGATTTACATCGCTCGTTCGTCTCTCGCCGAATTACGCGACTTTTTTCAAATTGTTTCAATTCGTTTCGATGAAAATTATTACGCCGCGCGTGATTGCCACGATTCCCAGTGTAGTCTCTTCGCAACCACTAAACTGCGGCGTTCTCCTCGTCGCCGTTTAATCCATTAAACGCGTATCGAGGATATTCAGCGATACACCTCGCGCATCCATGGGCGTTGTTTTAAACGGTTTTTACATATCGCAGCAATTTGTACCGAGGACCCGTTCTATCCGGAGGATCGTAAATCTTCCGTGCGTTTTACATTCTTCATTTTTGTCCGAAACCAGCCTCGCCAATTTATATCGGCTACGGAATTCACCCCTTATTACGACGTTCCCTTTTTTGTTCGTCGACGCGGTTGCCATTTGACAGGTTTAAAATACGTGTCGCGCTGTATTTATCTCGTAATGCCTGTTTATGATGCGAGTAAATCACGTTTGGAGGGGGGGGGGAGTTAGAAGGAAGCGAAGAACAAAGCCAGAAAGAAGAAATAGCCAGAGCAGAGTTTAGACGGTCTTTAACAACCAGATTCTTCGTTTCGTCAGCTTATCGCCGTAATCTCGACGTCCGATAGTCAGATTCAATCGGGGCGTCTCTGCCGTGGTTTCATGAATATCCGAGAAAAAGGGGAATAAAAAAGGAACAGAAAAAAGGAGAAAGTGGAAGAACTTTGATGAAAGGTCGTCGCTTTGACGCGGTGCGATTAAATTTGTTTTTCACGCGACCACACCGTGTTCACTGTCAAAGGGAGAATGTTCGGGTTCCTTCGTACCAGCCAGAGCTGGTTGTCCTGTTGAACGAGGAGAAAGGGGCTTCCCGCCTAAAATATCGTCCCTGGTGTGCGTACAATAGTATTTTCCAGGCTGCGCCAGCTTAAAAGCGATCCCTTGCGAAACAGTTAGCTTCGGGGCTGGTCGGTACCGCCGACGCGTTCCTTCGTCCTTTGTAACCTGCCACGCGAGGCCACAAAGGAAGAAAAAAGAGCGGACAAGTCCCTACTAATTAAGTTACGCTCGATCCCCCTTTAAGTGGTTCGCTGATTTTCCACGATATCACCGGGTAATATCCAAAGAGGGAGAAAATTTCGGATTTTCCGCCACGAAATTCTTTCGTACGTTTTAGCGATTTTATTCGGCTACCCTTTATCGTCCTCCAAAGGTTTCGTAAAAAAACCAGCGAAGCGAAAATCGCTGGGAAATATCTGAAAAATATGCTAGCTGAACAATTTTTGATTTCGTTGAGAGCGACACGCTTCTCTCTAGCTAGGCCGACTTCATACTCTTTGTTCCTTTTTAAGTGCTTCACTTTGAGGGGACACGAAATGAGAGGAAATTGCAGGGGAGTATTAGAGGAGACCACGAGAGAGGCAAGTTTTCGATTTTTGTGAAAAACGACGCGCTGCCTCTTGTGTAAATTTTATTCTCCTCCTTAAATACTTTGTCCGAGGAAGACAGAACGAGAGGAAATTGCTGGGAAATATCGGTAGAGTTTTGAGAACATGGGACGCGTTCCGCGGTATTTCATACCGGTCGAGATCAAGATTGCTTCCGTTTTTTGCGGTTGCACGAGGCAAGATGCGCTCGTGTGTTTACCGCGCGAAAATAGAAACGCGAAAACGGCCGCGCTTTTATAGTCCCGGTGAATTCGTTTCAAATATTCTCGATCGACTTCCGATTATACGGGTGGTTAACTAAAATCACGACGACGACGACGACGACGACGCGACAGCTAACAATTCACATAATGGAAAACTAAATATTAAAGCGACGTTGAACAAACGTCAAATGACGATTTCATGCGTACGAGCATTTCGTTACCCCTTTTAAACACGGCCAGGAAAATGTATCGATGCGTGGTTAAATAAATATTTTGAATACACCGAATGCCGATTATTCGTCGTCTTTTGCGACGTTCCTTCGCAAATTGTTTCGGCGTTTCGATATCACGGAGTATTCGTATATTTCTTCAACTTCCGTAAAACATTTCACCGCGTCGGATCGTTGAAAAACGAAACGACCTACGTTGAAACAGCTTCTAGAATAAATTGGATCGTAGGTAGGCAGAAATCGTTATACGCGTTAATTATGTAATTTTCGCCGAATACGCGCGCAATAATAAACAACATATTTTGGTAAAGTTCTTCTTTCTCGCGGCACGCCTTTACACCAAAAATTAATTAAAATTCCTTTGAATGAAAATACGCGTAATATCTGCCCGGATAATTTCACGCATCACTGCGCACGATATCGCGCTGTTTATTCGTCGTGCGTCAGAAAAAAAAACACGTAACTCCAATTTTCCAAATATTTCGTCTGTTTCATGAGCGAAAGCAGGATTAAATGGAAATGCACGGCGGTCAGTGAAGGAATCCACTCAACGTCAGTTCAAGATTACGATATATCATCAAGGACCTGTTATTATCAATCATGGTTATTTGCAGATCGCGCGAGGTTTGCCAATTGATCAATGTCGTTCCAGTTAGAGCTCGAGGTTATTTAAAATTCACGAAAGCTCGTCGAGATCCTCTAATCGGCGGTCAGGGTCGGTTAAAGATTGCGCGTATTCATCTCGTTACTGGCAGTCAGTTTCGTTTAACGTTGATATCGAAACATCGAATAACCGAGAGATGGTACGCTTTTAAAGAGATACGTTTAAAAGCCGCGGTAATTTTCACGTGGACGCGATATCGTCGGCGCGTTATTCCATCCACGCGATGTAACGTAATTTCATCGAAATGGAACCTCATCCATGAATTTCCTTTCGAAAACTCTCTCGCCGGCCGATCCTCCGACCCTTGTCAAGATCCTGGCCTCTTTTGCTTCGGAGAGATCCAACCCGGAGAACATCGGAGATCTGTGAAATTAACCGGCAACGAGCAGATCGTTTTTGATCGCGTACCACTCGCAAAATCCGCGATATTCAGCTACTAGAGGGACCGAGCTGGCTTTACTTTCGGTCAACGGATCCGGGCACGACGTTACTATTCTATGGCGGTGGCACCGTCACCAAGGGAGGAATGAGAGAGAATGGCGGAGAGGGAACGTTTTCTGCTGTCGTCCGTCCGCTCATCCGGACCGCGTCTTTGCCTTTTGTCTCCGACTTACGAGCGCGAATAATGCGCGGGAACGGGCGAAGGGCGAACTTGTGCAGCACCGGGAAGAAAGAGGCTGCGGAACGAAGAGACACAGAAGAGACGCCGGGTCCACGGCACGAAAGAATAGAGAGTGTTAAAGGGTCCACCGCGAGAATCTTTCTGCCACGATTCGGTCGTATCTGCATTGCGGTGCGAGGAGAGACGCGGAGGAGAGAAAGGGCGAGAAAGCAAGAAGGAGAGAGATCGAAGAGCAAGAGACGAAAGGGTGGCGAGGACCTCTTATTTTGTTGCAGCGAGGTGCGACGATGAGGAAAATGAGTGCCTCTGATAATTAAAGCCTCGCCTATGGAAAGAGAAAAGCCCAGCCGGTTTTTGTTGGAAATTTTGATTAATCGTACACAGGAAATTAAACGTGCTTTGCGTCGCAAGGCTGATACGAGCTGTAACCACGCACACGGCCGTAACCAAGCGGCAGGCGTAAAATATAGGTATACTTCGATAAAGCTACTTCATTTCCGGGGCCTAAATATATTATTCGTATGCCGAAGATAAAAACACTGCCTCGAGCTTTCTTTCCAGCCATCCCCCGTACTGCCACTTTCTTCCCTTCCCTTTCCGACGCTCTCGTTTCTTTCTTTCCTCCTTTCTTTCTTTCTCTCGTCTTCTTTGTCCTCGTTTTCCTTTCTTGTCGCTCTCTCGCCCTCTCTTTCACCCCCGTTTCTCCTCCGCTCTCCCTCTTTCACGCGCGAATTTATACTTCCGCTCGGAGAACCGCACGCACACTCAACCACCTTGCACGCTCGATGCTTTACGTACTCCGCGGCAGGAATTTAAAAAAACATATTAACTCCTATCGCGTACTATCTCGTTCGTCGTCTTACGTCGCCCTCGTGAAAATTGCACGAACCGCTGCTTGCCGAGGAATATCAAAGACGCTTACGCTTCGCCTTATCTCTTAGTTTACCAGGATTTAGATTCCACCTCTGGCTGTACACGCATCAGTCATCGCCTCGCCAAGAAACTTGTTGTTCAGAGACCAACTTCCCAAGAGGAAAGTGACGAAACTTGTCCGGGAAGCCGAAGATCTCGTTTCGCTCATGAGCTCGCGGTTTAATCGATGTCGGAAATTTTCCAGGTCGCCTGAATTATTCCTAACTAACGTTCGCCGATCTAGCCGGAAAACGTTAAATAATCTGGCGCTACCATTCTCCGAAATGAAGCTTCAATTTATCATCGCATTAAAGCGGAAACAACGCCGGGCCAGCTTGTTTTACGAAATTACGCGAGGCATAAATCGAGCCGATAAGCTTGTTTACCTTGGAGACGATTCCAAACTCTTGTGTCCCGGTTAATTTTGGCCGAGCATGTTATCTGGCTGCGAAGTTACGATCGTCGAGCGATAAAACGAAAAAAGGGGAGAGAAGGTAAAAAAAAAAAAAAAAATGGGAAGAAAAAGAAAGGAAGAAAAAAAAGAAAACAGCGCGCCGGGGGAAAAAGAGAGCAGCGTGTTTTATCCGACGCGTTATTTTCACGCGTGGCTTTCTAACCGGCGTGGTTTTTTGGAAGCTCAACGTCGGGAATTCGCCGCTACTTTCCATTGCTTCGAATACGCCGGTACGAGAACGTATCTAGCGTTTCCAAGAATCACGCAATTTTTAATGAACCTGTTGATAACTCTCGCGAGGAAGTTTTGTTCTCCGTTCCGTAGGAACACGAATCGCCGGTGTTATCCAATCGGAGCGTGGAAATTGCGTTTTCAAGCCGATGTACCCGATACTCGATAAAAAATAATCCTATCGGTGTTCCGTTGAGGGAACACGAAGCGAAATCAGTGGAAAATCTTCAACGTTCAACCGCGTACGTACATTTCCCGAGAAGATTGCCAGAGAAGATTTGGCGAGATTGGAAAACAGTGGAGTATCTCGGAATTTCGGTGTAGGTTAACTGAAGGCGAACGAACCGATTAGCTCCATGAATTATTATCATCGGTATCCCCGCAATTTCCGCCATCTCCCAGTACGCTTCCGTCGTTTTTCTTCGTTTCATCGCCACCCAGCTTTCCCGTCACCCTGCAGAGTACACGCAAACACGCACGCCAAGCAGGTACTCTACGAGCGTACTTAATGATAATGGAACGACGAGAATAATTTTAGCCAGCCGCCTTCAAGTGGGTATTCTTCCAGTATTTATTCCAAAGCGGTAAGAAAAGCCAGGATCGATGCACTTCGGGAGCTAGCCAAAGGCAGGCGCTTTCGATGGTCGTTAGTCGGTCGAGAGTTTCGCGCTGAAAACTTTCCCTTCTCATCCTACTTCGCATTTTTATCCTGCTTCTTTCGTCGTTTTCTTTTTTCCTTCCTTTCTTCCTTCTTTCCTTTTTTCTTCTTTTTTTTGGATCTTCCATTTCACTCGATCGCGACGACAAAACAATTCCAGTTTTCTGCCTTTCCTCCTCTTCCTCCTGCGCTCCTTTGTTCATTCATCCCCGTTCATCCGTTGGCCTGATCAACCATTCTCTTCTCTTTATGCATCGATTTGGAAACAACCGGTCCACGCTCGATACTGTTTTCCAGTCTTTTCTCCTCTCTTTGCCTTTCTCTCTCTCTCTCTCTCTCTCTATCTATCTATCTATCTATCTATCTATCTATCTATCTATCTATCTATTCCTCTGTCTCTCTCTCTCTCTCTCTCTCTCTCTCACTCTCTCTGCCTCGTGACTTTCCCTTCTTCCTTGTTCGACTACGCTGCGAATCGCAGCACGTCCCGCCGAGCCGTGAGCACAACGACAATGGGAAAGTAAAGGGGAAAGAGTAGCGACGTAGTCAGACGGCCGACCGCGCAGATGGGGACTCGTTTCATGGTTTCAATGGCAGGCAACACTGGTTTAATGCTACGAGGAAAGAGGAACCGACATCGGTGCTTTCGACGGTCGTTAGCCGCTCGAGAGCTCGAAACTTTCTCCTGTTCGTAGCTTTTCGCGCTCTTTCTCCGCCCCCTTTTTTTCTTTCCCTCGACTCACCGCGGCTCCCTTATCGTTCCTCTTCGTCCACTTTTTGCGCGTCTGCGCGCAAATCTGTACCGTCCCCGCAACAACGATCGACAGAGTAATCCAGACAACTTAAGAAGTAACGAATACTTTCGACGGTCGTTAGACATTTAAAAAATTCGCGACGAGTATCCCTCGTCCCAACGATTCGGCTTGCTTCGTCGTTCTCCTGGCTCGAAGCTCGAACCAATCGTTATGCAGTCGTTCGATTTCCGTCTCGTCGGCGGCAAATTTACCGAAACGAAAGCACATCCGACTCGACGTACGTTTTTACCAAGCGAGAGCATCGTATGGTTGGCGGAGATGATATACAGCGAGGTCGTAAAGTAGAACGTTAAGTGACGACATCGACCGATCTAGCGGCATATGTAGGCGACCATTTCAATTTTTCCAAATCAATTTCCATCATCCGTGTGTCGTAAAACTTCAATTTCCAAGATATCAAGAGTACAAGGGTTGTACGTTAAAATCTGTTCCCTTCGCAACAACGTATTTCTTTCTTTCTTTTTCTTTCCTTTTTTTTTTTTTTGTTTTTTCGAAAGTATTCGTCGCTTATCGTAAAAGTAGTTCCGAGTCGACGTCGGGCAGTCCCACGCGCGATAATCCACGTTCCCATATCGCTGGATATAAATTATAAAAATTTTCCCTCGTATACAAAGGGGAGGAGGTTAGGTTGGGGAATTTTAGGTACATCGGAAAGGAAAAAGTCCCGTATAAGGGTCTAGATCCTCGTGCCCCCTAAAATGTTCTCAAGTTACTGCAGTTACTACACGAAATGTAAACCTTAACTCGTGACCAATTTTACGACCTCGCTCTACCCTCGTTCTCGCCCATAAACAACCCAAACACCTGCAACTAAATAACTCCTTTGAAAAGCGATACACGATCGCGTTACGTGAAACGTAGGATAAATTCCAACGATTGTCCTTTGCTCTCTCTTTCTCTGTTGGGAATATTAAAATGCTATTTTGAACGGAACTGGATGCTACGGAGCAGCGCGTTTAAAATACCGCGAGTGTAGCACGGAGTTTGACGGGCGTGTACGGTCTCGGCCGAAAAGTAGAAAATTACGTGCATGGCCAGACAACGAGAATGGATGGCGCGTAGCTCGTCTGGTCCAGCCGCCGCCGGTCGAGGGAAAGAACTTTGACACGAGACAGATGCTCAGCCAGGACCGCCCTATTTTGTCGCTGGAGCTGTTTTGCATAAACCGATGTGTTACCCCGTGGATTCGTCGAGGATCGCGTCACGATTGAAATATTTACGAGACAACCGGTGTATATGGCTGTCCTTAGCAACGTTTAATATCTCCCTCGGTTTCGCCGTTGAGTTATACTATACCGCGGTTCGCCAACAGGATTTCAAGCCCGACCTTTGGTTTTTATTGTTGCGCGTATACCCGCTTTCGAAATCGTAGCTAGAAAGTAGAGACGGGGGGTTTATTGCGAAACTTCGTGACGAGAGGGAACGGTAGTAGCTCGTTACGAACTTGGCGCGGATAGATTCGACTAGGAACGCCTTTCATGAATTTTATGTAAAATCAGCCGTCGACACCGCGTAGAAAGTTGGTCGAGATTCACGATCGCTTTTTAATCCTAGACGCGTTCACGCGTCAAACGTTATTATCGTGGATCGCAAGCGTTTCCGCTTTCTCTTAAGCGTTTTCGCGCCGCATTTGCTCGATCGATGTAGGTAACTGTTATTAGAGGAGAAGTGGAAAGAAAATAAACGACCACGACGACGAAAGCTAAGGAACGGATAATTTACCGAGTTACGGGAAACGTTCGAATCAAGCTCGGCTAATTTCCTGAGGAAACAAGAACTTTGTACCGGCCACGAGATACAGGATGGTTTAATTTTCGATCGAGGAAATCGGTTTCTCTGTTCCTGCTGCGTTCTTTTCCTTTCGCCGGCGAGACTATATTTTCCACGAGGATAAGCACCGTCTTATATTCCATCGACTCTGGAAGGGAGAAGCTCCGTCCTTGAGCTACATACGTGCAATATCTGTGAACAGGGTCTGGGCAGGATGGAAGAGAGTCGATTCGTGGGTGGTTCGGGACCATCCTACTCCGTTCCGCAGCACACCGTCGCAGTTCACGCAAGTTTATGAATAAGTAGACCGCGGGATAAAAGCAAAGTTTCTAAGTGTATAATTAACAGGGACGACGAAGAATATCGAACGAGCTGAAACTCGCGGAAATACGAAGAAGGAAAAGAAACGGAGGTTGTTGCGCCAGAACCGGCCTCAACTTACCTCCGACACCTTGGGACAGGTTCCCTCTAGGCGATCCTAAGGGTGCTAGGCAAAGAATAAAAAAAAAAAAATACATAGAAGGGAAATCGTGTAATGCCTTTCAGCTCCGAACAACCGGAAAAGTAATACTGGAAGTAGTCCAAGGAGAGAGGGAAGTCGACGAAAGAGCCTGCCAGCGAACTCGAAGAAGTCGAAGGGAACACCAAACGCTAGATCTCATTTCTCATTCATCGCCTCCCATTTATTCAGCCCCGGTAATTAGCCCCATAAATGATATCCCACCCTACGAGCTTGGAAAGTTTTAATTGTGGCTGCCATCGTGGGCGCCTCCTGATCGATCGACGGTCGAAAATGGTTGATAGCGGAAGCGATGATATTATCGGATGCACTTTATCGCGAACGAGAGTCTCGGGATCGGTCGATTAGCGACATCGTTAAAAGTGGAATAAACAGGGGGGAATGGGATCGATCGATGGAACGCGTCGAGTATGCGAGAATGTCTTCGTTAAAACGAAAGAACGAAAGAACGAAAGAGGATCGTGAAAAGGAACAAATGGAAAATGGTTTGCGTTATCCGATATCCAAAGATGGATATTCTCGGCACCTCTTTTACGTACATGTACGTATTATATAGTTGGCTAGATTACTCGATTCTCTGCGCGATTCCTTCGCGGGGAATAATAATTCGTGGACATTTTTACCGTCCAGGGCATCTGGCAACGGAAGTTGTTCCAACGTCGCGCCGCCAACTATTCGTTCACGGAAACGAATCGAGCAAACGTTCTGGCAACGAGCTCTCTCAATCCGCGAACTCGTGAATCTAACTCGAATCGATGTTTGGCCAGAAACTCCTAAAAGATCCAACGTCGTTTAAAACGTTCCAAAGTATTACACGACCGTTCGCGAAAACAGCCCAACGCTTGTACGAATCTTTCACGAACATACACTGAACTCTACCTTTGTGCGCATACATGCCGCGTGTTATATAAAACATTTTGTAAATGAACACCGTAACGAGATTCAGCTATCACGATCATAATGGCGAGCAAAGTTCGAAACTAATCTCGAAAGTTACATAGAACCCGTAAGATATTTGCAGCAGGTACATGCTTGGCGAAGACCACCAAAGTATTTGAACAGGCAATTAATATTTAACGAGATCGCTTTCAGCATTAATCGTATATTTAATTGTATTTCCTATAAAAGTCGCGTAGACTCGTACGTACACTCTCGGGCTCGTTTCAAATACCAATAGGCGCGTCGATGAAATTTCCAAATGCAATTCGTACGACGTCTACGACATATCAGGTTGTCTGGAAAGTTTCTTTCCTTTTGCAAGGAAATAATGGATGCACGATCTCTTCTCGTTTTATATCATTCTATCGAACCACGTACGATGCATTTTCTTCTGTTTCTATTATTACGATCGTACGTGATTGGAGAAAAATAATATAAAACGGCGAATGTGGCGCATCGATTATTTCCTTACAAGACGAAAGAAACTTTTCGGACAACCTAATGCTAAACGTTTCCTATGGCAAGCGTTAGTATTTGCCAAGTATCTCGCGCTAGACAAATATCGTTCTTTCGCTAAATATTCTCGCGAGCCTCTGTGCATGAACGCGCGACAGGCGTAGCGACGGTGAAAAAAAGCTTGTCGCGAGTAAAAAGGGAGCAACGTGTTTCACTGGGAAACTGTGTCTCCGGGAAAAGTGGAAACAACATCTTTCCACAAGCGGCGGAGGCCCTAATGACGTTCGAGCGAGTCAGGCAAGTGATACCCCGGTGAAACGGACGCGGCGCGATGAAAAATTGGATGATGGCTTTTCCCCCCTGGCCGAGGCGCAGCAAGCAGCGCGAAGAGAGTAGAACAGAGGGACCGGAGAAACACCGTCTACGTCCTCGTGGCGGGCGTCGTTGGCGGAAATGCTACAGCGAAAAAGCCTTTCTCTTTCACGATGTCGGCCTGTGGAGAGCGCGCGAGAAAAAGAGGTGGGCTAGAGAGGAGAAAGAACGAGCCGACTACAGTGGAATTCACGAGTGATTTTCAGCCGTGAAAACGCCAGCACCGACGCCGCGCCGACGTCGACACCGCCACCGTGAAAAGCACCGGTGGATCACCCGAGCTTGCCAACCGTCTCATATTTTATGGGCTATTCCCCATTTCGCCGATGCTTTCGCGCTTACCCGTATTGAAGTAACGTGGCCTCGCTCTAAATTCGTAATTCCAGCCGGATCAAGGCTTTTTCGCCTCCTCGCCGGCCAATTTGTCGAGAATTCCAACGTGTCACTGACAACAAAGGCTACGTTCGAACATTTTTCGTGATAAACGGTTTATGGTAAAGTAATTTGTTCGACTCGTGTCGAGTCTATAATAGGATGAATGTTCTGGTTTATAGCGTGCATTTCTCTGCAGGGCTTCGCCGAATATATACGTTCGTAGACACGAAAACGACGCGAAAAGTACACGTACGAAGATATTGTTTGTCGCTTTAAGCTAGAAACAACGACGTTCTCGCATGGCAATGTACCTGTCTGAACCAATCAACCGACCAACCTTCCTTCCTCTTTAATTCATTCGCGTTTCGCGTTCCTCTAATATAACTGGCGAAATCCTATCTGTATCGCGTATCCGTATCTACACGAAGCACGCGTTGGATAAAGAAACGTTCGTCAGCTGATTCATTGATCGCGCCAACGCGTTTCTAACCGAGAATCGTTTTTAACTCGGGAAGTAAGCTTCGAGCAACGTTCTCGTACGCGAACTTCTTTCGTCGCTTTCACACCTACGATCGACACCTATAAATACGCGTCACGTATTTTCCCACACTCTGTATATTCGAGCTTCTATATTCGTTTACGGGAACACGTGCCGTTTACCTAAACGCCCGATCCGATGGAAATCATGGTTTCGCAGAGTAAACTCTGTTTGGCGCGGATTTTGCGCCACGTTAACGCCACATTCACGGCGAAAGATCACTTATGGAAATTTGCGCAGTCTGTATTCGACAAAGTACTACGTCTGCCGCGTGTCGGAACTCGACGCTGGACCCGGTTGAATAGTAAATCAAAATGAAGTGTTGGATTGTATGTCTGTTGGCTACGTCTACGGGGGATCCCTCTGTCCGTCTGAATGTTGTATTCAACGCGGGTGTTTCGTAGCAGGCCGTGCAAACTGCGCGCAAGCGGTACATCGCAGTTTATAATAATTCAAGTGAACGTTAATTTCGTATTCCGGACGAGTACACGCAAAAGACGAAACCCTCGAGCGTATTAACTCGATACGTTATATAGGCTGTTATACTAACGTTCCCGTGATATAATACGAATGATTAATACCGGTTACTTGGCCGAGCGTAGCCTAGCGAGCGCGCGATACGGTCCCTCGGTATATTTTATGGGAGCATCCACCATTTGCCGATGCTTTCGCTCGGGAAAGTCATATTCAAGCCGTACGCTAGACGTCCACCACCGTTCACCGTAAATTCGCGTCCACTGCCGTAAATTTCATCTAAAATACTTTTTGCCTGCGCGTGATTGGTCGGCCCGGTAGCGCGATATCCTCGCGCCGATATATTTTCAATTCGTCCCGCAGCCACCTTTAATATTAATACCCTCGATTCGGCTTCTGGCCAAAATTCAATGTTTTATAACCTGCGCCATCCACGGGCGAAATCCAACATCTATTACAGTATCCTACAGGTCGATGGTGTTCGCCTAACTGCATTACCATGTTTATGACACGGGTAGTTGCGCCGTTAGTTAACAAAAGATTATAGCGATTACGCGCGAGAGAGAATCGCGATATCGCGGATTACCGAATCTCGGGAATCTATCGTTCCGCTTATATTCGCGGCGCTCTCGCCTCGCGTTTTCGTCCATTTTTCCATCCATACAGGCTAGGAGAATGAATTTATGCAAAACAGGCAAGCGTTGCGTAACGATGGCAACCGTCGAAGGGGAAGGTTAAATGAAAGTTTACAAGGGGAAGAACGAACGACGTCGCCGCTGGCCGATGCTTTTCAATCAAGCAACAACGACCGACGTGTTCTCTCGCGTCGATGAATTTTTATCGGGTGACACGTGCAGAATTCAACTAATTATCGCATTACGCGACCGAAATGGGAACAACAAAGGAATAAAAGACACGGCTGAAAGGTGAAAGAGGAGAAAGAGGTGGCGAATTCATTGACGTGGTTGGCCGTTTATTCTCATCGAGGGATTAAATGGCAAACTGGTCTTGGCTCGCGCCAATTACCCCGGCCGATAGCCACGAGCCAACCGGCGGAAACATTGTTTTTAAACTTGCACGAGGATCGAACGAACAGGAAACGCGTGCTTGGCCATGGCGGTCGAAACGAATTAATTTTCAATGCACCGAAGGCAAATCGTCGAGGACCATTAAGAGCGTGCCCCCGGGAGATGAGTTAATTAAGAAAGGAAACCGTGGGTTGGTCGCTTGTTCCCCGACAAATTAAACTACAAGCCGTGAGAACAGAACACGCAGATGAAAGGTCGCCGGCGTACTTTCTCGACGTTGTCCGGAGTCGGGCGATGAAATTCCGCTCCTTCGCGTTTTCCACCGTGGATCTTCGCCCGCGCGGTAATCTCTCGGCGATCGTTCGTTCGACACCCTCGCCGCGTTTTAACGCGTTTCGCGATTAGTTTCGTCGACCAATTAATTTTTCTCTCCTTCGGCAACACCGACCAGGGAAAGATAAATGCGAAAACGGATTTCGAAAGAAAAAGAACCGCGCGCTCGTTCTTCCGCCATCTCCTTTTTTAACGCGCGCTCTGACCAGCGATATAGCCGAAGCAAATACATTTTCCGCGAGAGGAAAAGAGAAAACATTTCCTGCCGCGCAAATATGTTTCTCTCTCTGTCTGCCTGTCTCTCTCTCTCTCTCTCTCTCTCTCTCTCTCTCTCTCTCTTTTCTATCGGCCTATGTTCGTCGAAATATAGTGGAATTAAAGTCACGATGGGAGCTCAAAACTGACAGCGTAACCAACTTTTTTTATAATTCGTCGCACGAATTTCCCTATCCTCGTTCGTGCACGTCGAGCGAATCGCACGTGAGAAATTAACCCCATTCGAGACGAGATGAGATTATACGGAAATACGTATCCGCGGTGGACGCGGCGACGACGACGAGATATCGCGACGATGAAAAAACCCATACGTATCGTAACATCCATGCGGAACTGGTCTCTAACCGTTCGAATTTTCATGTCCATAAAAACAGCTTACTTACTAGGGTTTTATATGTATGGAAATACAGAGGGGAAAATCTAGAAGAGTAACATATTTACGAGGACGTATCCGCGTACACCCCATACCACATGGGACCTCGCTACATCTATTCGGATTCCATATCCACCAATGCATCGTATATTTATAGCGGGATACTCTATCCGCGCGAGAACCACCCGAGTTTCGAATCCGTTCGTCCAGCCGTTTTCTTTGCCCTTTAAATCCTTTATCGTTTGCCACGAAGGCGTTCGTTAAAGAAAATGAAGTTTTCCATAAGCGAATGATGCGAACGAGCCCCGGCGTCTGTTAAAACGTAAAGGGAGATAAGTAACCGGATAAAGAGTATCCGAGGCGTATCTTCTTAAACGAAAAAAGGAGTATTCTTCTCTAGTCTAGTCTTTTCACCTTTTACCACCAACATAAAGCCGAAGCGAACGACACTCGAGCGCAAGAATCTCCGTTGAACTTTCCAGTTCGCTCGAAAGCCGGAAACGCAACCAGGATAGCACCGTCGTCCCTGGCGTAACGCGGTTTTAGCGTCCAGCTAGCCGAGGATTTTACTAGCTTCGCCGGTCGAGCAAGCCACGAAATTTACATTATACTGTACGGCTGAAATTCCCTCTCTTCGCCGCGCCACTCTTCGCCGACCGATTAAGCGGCACGCGCGCTACTTTAACGTGCATAAAATTCGAGAGACTAATGAAAAGCTGGTCGCGCCAGCGTGATAAAGAGTCCACGGTGCTTACTGATCGCGAGTCACGATCACGGCAAAAACTCGACCAAAGTCTTGCTCCTTATCGAAAGACGATTTTCCTGTACGTAAGGCGAGCCAATGATAACGGTACGATCGGCGAGAGGTTGACTCCACACAGAGAGTGTATCGTAGATCGAGAGTGCGCAGTACAATCTCTTCGCGCGGCACGTTGTTCGCGATAAAATCGAGTTTGAAGATTTTTTTAATACGCGTATGCGAACTGAAATAATAATGAATTACTGGCCGGCTACGAGCAAATAATTAACGGCAAATTATTCCGCGTGCTAAAATACGTTAAAAATATGGAATAAAAGTTTTCGGTTTGATGCTTCGTTGAAGAGAGGAAAAAAAAACGAAAAAATAAATATGGAATTTGGATATGTTTGTTAAAAATTAGCCTCGTGCGCGCGTACTTCGTTAATTTTTTAATGTAATTTCATCCACGACAAAGCGTTCTACGAAAAATTTTCGTTCTACGCTGTCGATTTATTTGCACACGCGGAATAACCACCATCGGTTGTTCCCTCCAGTTCCAACCAAATATTTTCTCGCAAACAAGGAATCGTCATCGAGAAAATTGTATTGTATATTTTCGTAATATTCGTTCACCCGAGCCTTGCCGATTGTACGACGATTAACGCAACAGCCTGTATAGCGCTCTAATCTATCTCCAAATCATCGTGTCAAATTTCCAGTGTTAGCCAGTAATTTTACTTTGAGATCACGAGCAAGTTCTACTCGAAATTAGAGGCATACGAAATTAAGCGGCGCGCGCGAGGCGTGCAACTCGAGAGACCGCCTGAAAGCACTCCTCGGTGCTCTCCCAGTTGCCGTTTCAGGAACGTCTAAACGGCAAAGCGACGCGTGCATCGAGAGACGAATCGAACAGAAGGCAATCTCGAAAAGTTTCTTGCTTAAAGTCACGCTGTTTGTTCGTCACGTGCGTAGAACTAGAACTCGTGGGAGGTTGCCCGGCGGCCATCGAAACGAAGAACTCGAGGAACGTGTCGATATGGTTATTTATTAAATGGAGCCGCGAGAACCGGGTCTCCGGTTTTGACCGTCCGGGGCAAGAATTCACGATCGTCCACGGAGGAAATGAAAGTTCCCTGCCGGAGATAAATTCGCAGTTATCTTAACGACCATCGCTGACGATCAAGAAACTCGGTCGAATTAAAGGCGCGATCGATACGCTAATTGATTCGGTGTTTCACGATGAAAATAATTATCGGTGGCGATTAAAACGTGTGCACCGCGCTAGAATTAATTGAACCAACTATCCGCGACGGATAAAGGGAAAGGGAAAAAAATATTTTCCTTAATTGCGCGCGGATGTGGGGATGAAACTTTGACGACGTATAATTAAACGGTAATTAAGTAAACTCGCGCCAGTTTGACCGAGAAAACTTGCGCGGACCAGGCCGGGAATATTTTATCTGCCAGTGGCCGGAAGACAAACTGAAACTTCGCGTTATACATACATATATCACGGAATGATAATTTCCCGCCGTTCGTTTGAATAATTATGCAGCTACGTGTTCCACGCGCGAATCAGGATGCTTTAGCGGAAAACAATTTCAACGATCGCTTACGTACCTCTCAAACTTGTACTCTCAAATTTATAATTGGTTCGATCTGCGATTTGAAACGAGACGCGTCGGTTTCCTTTCTTTCCCGTAACAACGATGATTCCAGGGAAAAACGTGTATGTTTGCCGGTGGAGCGGCGGAACTGCCGCTCGAAATTGGAAATAAGACGATCCGATTTATCTTGCCCCTCTGGCAAATATTGCGGTAAACTCGACTTTCTAGCATCGTGGCGGCATTGTAAATATTTCTCCACGTAACAGGGAAATAATCAGAGGCACTGTGCGCACACACACGCGCGCGCGGCCCAACCCTCGGTAACGCGTCGTAACGCTTAAAGAACGAAATTCCATCCGGTCGATTTGAAGCCATCGCTGGGCCGCGAGCACCACGCTCGGTTATAAAAATAACGTGTAGCTTGGCAAATATACCGGCGATGTTCCGTACACGAGAACAAGCCGAGAGGAGCATTTTAGAATTGAGTTACTCCGGCCATTGGGAAGCAATGAAGCGTCCCGCGCGAATTTGCCCGCCGAGTTTGCGCCAGCTTCGCTAGGCCGCTTCTTTACTATCGTTTCGAAGGTTGCACAAAAGAAGCGGAACCTGCACTCTGACACGAAATCAATTTTTCTACGACCGGTTTCCTCGTTGTCGAAGATTTTCCAGCTATCGAACGCTAGCTCGCCGATTAAAAAAAGAAACCTGGCCTTGGCCGGTGTGGAAACGCGCTCGGTGGCTTTGGCAAATTTGCTTACGTGCTTTGCCTTTTCACAGAGATGAAATGGAAAACACGCGCGGATAAATAGAAGGAAAAATTTGCAGCGGCAACACGAAGCTCGAAAGCGTGGAAGAGCGAGTGGCGGGAATGCAAGTAAAGATTGTCTGACTACGCACTGGCTGTATTTACTGTGCGTCGACGAGGAGCTAGATAAATACGAGAAAGGATCGATCGAAGCCTGGCTCCAACGACTGCTACGATTCAATCCCTGATGGGAGTCGATTCGATGTTAAGAACGGGCAAAAAGTCGACGCTGTTTTCCAACGTGAAACCAAGTTATCGCGAACTCCGCGGCAAACGCGTTTAATTGCTACGGAAGGTTTCGGTATTTGCGTCGGATCGGACGCGATATTTCGGCAAAATTTCAGCTAGCTTCGACGATATCGATTGCACCGGGTCGGATTTCATGCTCTGACAAGAACGACAGCCTATAAATTGAGATTTGATCGATGACCTTCAGGGTAGTAATAACTGCACGGCCAATGTTTGCTCGTGGGAGTTCTAGAATGGAACTAGTTATAGACTACCATCGACCAGGACCGACCGTTCTCTCTCTCTCTCTCTCTCTCTCTCTCAGCCGGCGGAGAAAGAGCAACCTAATTCTCGGGCCGAGTTCGCTCCTAAGTAGGAAAATAAAAAGTTCTTTTAATCTACGCGATTCGAAGCGAGATTAAGCGGAAGGGAAGGGAAGAGTACAAGAACAAAGAACTTCCCCTATTACGGATGAAAAAAGCCAAAGATCTTCTGTTGAACACGCCGTAAGCACTATTGATTACGCGAAATGAAATTTCATCGTAATTCGACGCGACCGAAACTTTCCTCTTTCTTCTCCGACGATGCCGTATCAAGCTGAAAGATTTTCAAAGTCAGCTTTCCCTTCCGTGGAGAACTCCGCTCGCGTATTACGTTCTCAGCCGGGCTCCGTGCGATCAGCGAATAAATCACGGTCGCGAACGAGCGTGAAATACAAGGGAGATCTAAAACCGGGGCACGCGTGATCAGATGAATTTATTTAACCGTGTGTACCGGGTTCGTGGCGGAAATGCGAGACAGTCACGAAGCGGGTTGCTCCGATGAGCAAATAGCTCGATGTGATTTATTGCAAGACGTTCCGTTAGTTCGTTACGTTATTTCTATTATTGCCGCAGACACGGGGTTGGTAAACTGTTAAGCGCATGGTGTTTCTCTGATCTAAGCTACCATAAAACCGGAGCAACGATATAATTGCGAGCAAGGTCCAGCAGCTTTTATTGCGAGACACCGTCGTAAAAGTTTACGTCCCGCTGGCCCGGCCAACTTCCCTTTTAGCGAGTTTCGATCCAGCTCCTTGGCCGTGTTTAATTACATCGATTAAGGTCTACGAGCGTCTCGCGTCCTGCTACTCTTTCTCCCACGGTACATCGCGACAAATTCACCCGCCGCTTCTGCCGCGAGGCCGAACGAGGACGAAGTGGATGAAACCTTATCTATCGAGTCGATATAAAGGGTCCGACGTTCTCGATTCGTCGAAAGCATCGATAGGGCTGGCAAGCTGGCACTGATAGGTCAACCGATCCGTAGAATTGAACCTTGATCTACACCCCGAAGAACTATACACATGGTTGGCTTGGAACTGGGATATCCATCGATTGACATGTCCAACGGTCGAGTGGATCTGTTTACCCGCAACCGATTCTCGTGGACGACATGTTCGACTAGGATTTAAACCAACGGGATCGATCCTGCTCTCTGGACACGGTTAAACTCGCTCCTCCGTATCGTCTATGTACTAGTGCCGTTCATTTGATTTTCCAATTAAATGCCTCTTGCCCTGTGGCTTGTTAAAAGCGCAGCGTCTGTCCGCCTCTCTGTATTAAAGATCACCGGGCAACCTACGTACGAACATCGGAAAGGGGGATACGTAGGAATTTTAGAAAGTACGTCCATGCGGGATAGAGAACGATTTAAGAAATACGAGGCCATATCGAACGGTGATGGCCATTACCATTCGTCACATAGAAAAGAGATTAAAGTTAGCTCGATATTGAAGCAACCGATCGGCCACGATAAACCGGGTTCGGATGATATTCGAGAGGTCGTGAAATTCTTAGTCGACGTAACGGATCGGGGGATACGGTCGAAATAATCGTGTTACTTGGTCCGTGATGCAACCGGAGAATTCACCTGGAAATTCCAACTATCCATTTCGACTAGATATAATCTCGTCGCCCATTGCCGAATGTGCCACTTTAGCTACCGAGAGAAGCTGTGCACCTGACAATTGCCAACAGAAGCGTATTGAAAGGATCAGCCTTATCAACTACTGATTGACGTTTCGTATCAAAGAACAGGGACCCAACGGTGCGGCGTTTCATACGGTATATTCATCGATCTGTATTTCATTGATTAAGTGGAACAGCCGTTGGTTGTGTCGGGCAGCTCCTACTGACCATAACCAACCGGCACCGTTTTAATCGATAGGATTATTCTGTTGCACGCCTCGACTCACAATCTTGCCTGCAATTGGTCCGCGATGCTTGTTAGCGACGTAATTTTCTTTGTCGCTCGATCGACCATTGCGCGCGATCTCGGATCGTAGAATCCCGACAAAATTCCCAGCAATTTTTGAAACAGCGTACGATAATTAGAAGCGAGATACGTTCTCCCGATAACGAAGCATTGCTTCCAATCTGCACCTCGTGGCCATTACGGCCGGTAATTTCCGTAAATTCGAACAGGATCCGTATCGGCTGATTTGAACAAAGTTCGACAAATACTTTTTTTATACTCCGACCAAGTACGTACGTGAATTAGGATCGTTGGAATCAAGCAAAGTACCATTCCTTGTAATTCGTTCGATTTGTTCGTGCACGATTTTTAAACGATCCACTTTGCTTTAGGATCAAGATCGAATCTTGAGACGTGGAAGCTCGGGCGACTCGAATAATCTTACCTTACTGTATCTCCTCGCGAATCACGCTCCTTCTCGACTAAGGAGGCAGCTCTCGGAATGCATTTCTATGTTTTCGCAAATCCCGGAATCCAATCTCCGTTGCCGAACTTTCTCTCTCCGTCTTGGTTCCCGATCGAAACGTTACGACCGATTAATCGTCAAAGAGACGATACAGTTAATCAACGAAGAGCGGAACATCTGTAGATGGCGGTACAAGTACAAGAGTCGAACGTAGCTTAACAGCGTGCGGACCCTGTGGTCTTCGTGTTCTATGCGGATTTAAACTAGACCTACCCCTTTCGCTCCCAACCCTTCCTCCGTAATTCCTGATCCGGATTTGAATTCTGCCGTATCTGTCGACTCCGCGAGGTTTCCTCCGCTGAAAGACGTTTTCTCTAGTCTTCTACCCTGTCCTCGTAAGCCATTTTCATTCGTATAAGACGATAAATCCTCCGATCAACCGGGGGCAAATTGAAATTCCGATATCTCCGTTAGAACAACGCGTCCGGAGGGAACGATTTTTCTCTCGGTCTCGCGTCAATTTTCCAACTTGGACCAATCGAATCTCCGCTGTGTAGTTTTTCCCCTCGCCGTCTCCACCGCCCCCCTTTTTTGCGTCATTTTTTGTTTCTTTGTTCGACGTTTGATCCCGATAATTACGGGTCATTTTTTAATCGCCATCCAGCAGCTTGTAGGATCATCGAATTCGATAGAGGCTGCGATAGGTCATGTATCGAAGCGCGATAAGAGTAATTTATCGCGCGCCACGATAATCCTTTGATACACGGTGTCCCGCTCTTTTTTCCTTTCTTCTTCTTTTTTTTTTTCTTTTTTTTTTACGATCCCGTTGAAAATTGACGATTTCGAACTGGCTGGCGACACGTAGCGTTATCTACGCGTCAATGTTATTGCTCGTACGATTGGATTCTGTAGCCGGCTTCGATCCGCGAAAGAGACGCGTCGCGGTCAATTGCGTAACACGTAGCCCCATTTCTGTCATTCCAGAGATGTGAGGAATGATTACGTGGGTGATGGTCGGGCTGCTCCTGGCTGCGGAAACTTGCGGCAGAAACGTCCTCTCCGGAAACGGAAACGGAAAGGAGGAGTCGAAGCAGAAGGACGGGCTAAAGGGAGTCAGTACGGAAGAAGAAGACATCTACCGTGCGTATTGGCGTGGGTGCGCGACGTGCTGCGAACAGCAAAGGAGAAAAGTCGTGGAGAAAGGGCGGAGAACGGGGCAAACAGATCTATGATTTGCTCGACTAACTCGAGCTTATCCACTCCCTCTCGAATCCTGCAATCGAGCTCCACTAATCCTCCTTCCTGGCTTTCTACCGCTTACAGATCTCGCTCTAGCCACTTTACCTCCTTCCTACTGCCTCCTACCAATTCCCCACAAATCATTCCCCGATCTATACACCTGGCTTGTAACATATTGTTCTGAAATATCGCCAACCGTGCCCGCTGCCAAGCTTCTTAAAGCGCCGATGCTATTCTAGCTAAAGTCTCTCGGCTCGAACCGACATTCGCGCAGCTTAAAGGAGAAAGAAAAGGAAAAAAAAAGGGGAAGAAAAGAAAAGAAAAGAAAAGAAGAAATCAAAAGATTTCGCTTCCTTTTTCTCCGGTTGTTTTTCCTCGGCTACTCCTTTTACGCTCTCCTGCTACACTTTCCATCGGTCCCCGGTGGAAAAAGTTTGTATTCCATTAGCGTGTCGGAATAGGAAACCTCTCTAGCGAACGACTGTAAACTCTTGGATATTCCGGTCGAGCGGCAAAACACCCGGAAACGGCTTCAATTTGAACGGTTTGAAAAGTATTAATTACGACACTGCCGGACCCCGCCACTCGAACAATACATCGCCGTACGCTCGTCCGGGTGTATGGGTGCATTTCGAGGAGAACGAGCTTTTGTTGCGACGATCCGCAACGCGCGCCGCGCCGTTATAAGTTCCATTCGACGGGACAATCCATTTTCCACGACGTTAAGTGTATTGCGACGGCCGGGAATTATATCGAAGGAACGCCTAAGCGTGTTTAATTGTTGCGTCTCTCCGCCCTTTGTCTCGTACTTCAACCGGTCGCTGCTGTCTCCCTGTGCAACGCTATTACTCACTCCATCGCCCGTTCTGTTGTTGCAGGTCTAACGTGCTACACTTGCGTCAACGTCAGCGATAACCAGGTATCGACGAGTCCATTAAACGTCCTCTTAAGAGTCCGTAATGCCAGTATCGTGCCGGGTCCGGTCCACAATTTCGTTTAGCCCCGAGGAGATCGTTCCGCCATCCATCTCTTATTTATTTTCAAACTTTCCTTCCTCCGTTCTTGGCCCGTCTTCCTACTCTTACCTTCCTGCCGATTCTTCTGTCCGTGCGTCCACGATTCCTCTTCTCTCCTTCGCCCTCGAGTCACCCAGTCACCCATCTACCGCTCTTTGAACGGTCGCGAAGGAATTACCGATATCGGACTCGGTCGTCGATTCCTTTCAGCAACCAGAGAAAAAGACGACGCGAAACACCGCAGAAGATGGCCACGAGATCGTTCGACACCGCGGATCGACTCCCAGCGATTCCAAATACTAGTTCCCTCGACGGAAATCTGTATCGAAAACCGTTGATTCCGGTCGGGTCGATGGCCACTGCGAGTTCCGGCTACTATCTTTCGCTTCCACAATTTATTCCTCTCTCTCTCTCTCTCTCTCTCTCTCTGTTTCTTTCCCTTCGTCCCCAATTCGATAGTCGGAACCTTATAGAACGCGGTTGTTGCGAGCGCTCGATCAGAAAGCGACGAATTCTCCGGTTACCTTTCCTCCCGTACGATTTTCGCAACTCCGACTCGCTCTGCCGATTCCCGCGATTTCCAACGCCGCAGAACCAACAAACTCCATACCTTTTTTACCCCCATATCGAACCACCGTGCAACCAACTAACGGAACTTTCGTGCGATTGATCGCAGACTGGTGAGTAACGACCGGACGACCATGCAAATACGACGACCGGTACATACGAATCCGACGTTATATATGTCCCGATTCCAGCTAATATTACAGCCATCGTATTCTTTTTTCTGTCCTCTGTTCGCAGATGTGCAACGAATGGGCGATAGATACACCGTGTCCGGCGGGTGGCCGAGACTTTTGCAGATCGCTGCACATTTTGGACAGCCGGGGAAATAGCGTCTTGGCAAGCACAAATTCTTCCTTCTTCTTCTTTTTTCTTCTTCTTCTTCTTCTTCTCCCAACACTTGACCTTCTCCTCGAGACGAGAAGACTCGGAGTCGACGCGATTAACTCTGTCGTTGCCAAGAAGTATTAGAACTGCAACTCGAGTGTTGGCCGTGTCGATCCTTTCCTACTTACGACAGAGAAACTCTGCCTCGTTTGCTTCACAATTCCAACGGGGATCGGTTTGCATAATTAATGTAATTTACCATCGAAGAGTAGTTTAAATCGAAGACGCGACGAGAGCAGGGGAAACGAACAGGCGGACGTTTTTCTACGTTTTCGTCGGCGCTGAAACTCGCCGTCCCCTTCGACGTGTCCTCCCGTTCCACGGGCTGATTGAAACGCGCCTGCGGTGCCGCGATAAAATCGACACGTTCGACGTTCATCACGAAACCATTGTACGCAGGACGCGCCTGCCACCGATCGAGATCAATGCCAAATTTTATCGCTAGTCCCGCTAATAGCTTCTCCCAGCGTTAAATGCATTATCGATTTCCGTGTTTGTTAATGGATAAACTTGCGAAACTGAATTCACAGCGGAAGAGCGATGCCGGAATACCTTCTTCCCTTAAGAGCGTCCAGCCACTAAGCACTTTGCCAAACTCTTTCGATCACGAACGTCGCGATCGATTCGCCTGTTCGCGATCCCTGCGCGTTCTCGATTTTGCCGGTTGATCGATCGGTTGATTCTTACACGCGGATTTCCGCCTAACGACACGGTGGGAAGATTCGCAGATGACACGGAATAAAGCGTTTTTCAAGCAGTATCTTCGGACTGTGCGGCGACTCGTTCGTTCGAAACGAAAGGCTCGAGCGAGACCTCCGTGGTATTTTCTTTCCGTTGTCTTTCGGTTTCGGGAAGGGGAAGAACGCGAGGGAAAGAAGCGGAAAAACCCGTAGCGATCGCCGGCATGAACATTCCGTGCACGCGAGATCGAACGTCTGAGAATTAGACAGCGAGAAAAATGATCGACCGCTTTGATCCTAACGACCGGCGATCGATAGGAAATAAAATATATAGATAGATAGAAAATAAAGCGGCCCCCGTTTGTTGCATCGTGAAGGAAACGAGAACGAACGCATCGACAGGCCCGCGCAGAACGATGACGCAACGAATGTAACGCGGTGTTGAGGAACGTAACGCACGATGGTCCGTGAAAAAGCACGTTTCTGTTTCAGGTGAGCAAGAGCTGCGTGAGCAGCGCGGAATGCGGACCTGCCTCGGTCGGTTGCATCCCGGTGGACACGCAGCAGGTGCGAAATAGCGAATTTTTTCCAAGTATCCCGGCCTGGCTTGCCCTCTCCATTGGCTGTTCCGTATCTAGTCAGCCGCATACGCATACGTAGTTCGTGTTGCCAACTGTCTTTCTTTGTCTCTCGCGCTCGCGAGCGAGCGAGCAAGCGAGCGAGCGAGCAAGCGAGGGAGAGAGAGAGAGAGAGAGAGAGAGGAGGAGGTAGCCGCTCGACCGGGTGAAATAAATTCGGTTATTTCGTTCTAGATCTGCATCAGCTGCTGCGATCTGAGCTACTGCAACATCGAGTCGCCGACCAACGCCACCAACGCCATTTTCTCGCGCAAACGGCGCGCCAAATCCAAGTCGAAACGCAAACGACCCGGTAGAAACGGGGTCGAGGGCAGCCGATTCTACGGGGGCGGCGCTCTCTGGCTCATGGCCTCACTCTTCTATGCATATCATTGCTGAGGAAGCAGCAACGCGGAAGCATCTCTAGTTAGAAGACATCAGCCATCAGGATGCAGCAGGCAGCTCGGGAATTATCCCCCACCGGAGTTACGATTCGAGAATATAAAACGCGTATCTTCGCGATCCATCTATTTCTTATCGAGCGAAGCGACTCTAGTCCCACTTGTATACTCTCGTCTCTTCTCGACTGATAGCATATCCTGTCATTCTCGCACCTACACCTTCCACGTTTCCAACGTTTAGTTTAGAAGTGTTCGAGAGCGAATTATTCGCAAAGGTGTTGGCGATCCCGCGCTTCTCGAGTCGAAGCTTCCGGGAAGAATCTGTGTTCTGTTAATCAGCGTCCACCGTCTCGTCTCTGTTTTTCGATGGTGCGAGGTAAATCGCCGATCGCGTATTATTAGCGCGCGAGCGAGCCACCGTTCTCGCGCAAGGCAAGCTAGGGAAATCAGAAGCCTGTTCGCGTTTCTCTTCGTTCGCGGGTTCGAAGAGTGGGAGCTAGTCTCCGGAAGAAAGCGAGACGTGGCCAGGATCCTCTGGCGGAATCCTGCGCTGTCTGAAGCATGTATAGTTAACCGAGGGCCGTTTTAAAGACTCTCAGTGATGGAAAAAGGAATTGTTCTCTTCTCGTAGTAGCGTAGTTGCCTATGCCTTGTTAGAAAACAGAAAAGAAAAAGGAAGAAAGAAAAAATGAACACACAGGCACACACATACACGTACACACACGCGTGCGCACACGACGAAACTAAGCGCAGAGGTTCGAGCTCGCGGATTAAACTTTCTACAGAGTTGCAGTGCCAAAGAGAGCGAGGGGAATTCAAATACCTTGCGTACAGCTGATTTTACAGGGGCATTTCATTTTCGATGGAGAACAGTCAACGCTGATATATATTAGGGGGCGAGGATCCGTATTGTTTTTCGCGTTTTAAAGGCCCTGATTCGACACGCGGAATTTCATTTCGACTCCTCGAGGGAGGGGGTAAACAGAAAAGGAAAGAAAAGAAAGGAAAAAAGAGCGAGACGCGGAAAGAGAAATGAAACGTTCGCTGCTTGTTCCCTGCTGATTCATTCTGAATTTCAGTACCTGCCGGAGCAACGATCGATCGTTGTCCTCGAGGCACTTGCTCGGTGAAGCCGCCAATTCCCCGTACGATTCACGACCATGTGTTTCGCTCGACGAATAAAATAACAAACAGTTTCTATTACTTCCTTCCGACGGTCTTTTTGTTCGCCACTCGACGAATACTCACTCCGTCAGACCTAATTTACTCGGACATCGATCCCCTAGTCGAATATTTAACCACGATTTCTCACGGTTCGATCGAGTTTTTCGTCCCCTTCCAGTCGGAGAGGCGAATGTTGATTTACCTTACGTGGAAAGTTCTTAATTAATCGAGTTGCTGGCGCGCAACTTCAAAGAAATTGCTAATTATGTATCGAAGGCGAAAAGAAGTTCCTAATTATTCGCACGTAGCAATATTACTTCTATCCTAGCGTCTTATTTACTGTTCCGTAAGAACGCTTGCCTTCTGTTAATAAAGCGTTAATTATCCCGATTGTCGATTTATTTGATAAAGCGAGTTCGCCATAGTTTCCTTTAGTTAGTTATCAGAACCAGCCAGTTTGCAGAATTTATGACAGGCAGAAGAAAATCTGGCGCTGGAAACGCGATTAGATTCGTTTCAAAATCAATTTCCACTCGTCTCTTCTTATCGTTCGATCGTCGAACAGAAGCAAGAACCGTTCAGTTTCCGTGGATATCGGTTTTCTTAAGGAAAGCTGGGGGAAAAAGAGCAAGAGAAAACATTGGAATACCGCGGCACGCTAGCAAATCGTGGACTTTGCTCTTGCCCGCAGTTTGACAAATAGATATGCAAATCATGAATTATCCGAGCGGGACGTACGCGGGATTTGAATTATCGATAAACTGGAATTACGCGTACCTAAAAGCTGTTTACATACCTACAAACTCGCCTACTACAGACTATTTACTGCTATTACAATTATTAACAATTATACACATAAATAAATAAATAAATATATAAATGAATAAATGAATATATATTATGATATAGAAATTATACATTGTTTCGGCATGAAGATGTAAGAATACTGTTGGTATTGAAATAAAGAAGACTATAATTGTCAGACTGGCACGCGATGGAATAATCTTATTATATGAATCTTCGACTTTTCAGAGTTCAATTATTACAGCCCGAATTCCTTGATCCATTTGAAGCCAATAACGCGCAACGTGCGTTATGCAATGTATATTGTGCAATGTATTTGTGTATTTACCATGCAAAGCATATTCGATCTAACGATGACGCACCGTGTGCTACGCGTTATCGTAATGATTCAATATCGAACATAGTATCGCAATAACATGGTACGATATAATTCAAAGAAAATTATATCATATTAAAAAGATATGCGAAAAAAGAAAAAAGAATATTAAACTACGTTGGAGTGGTATTGCGCGAAATTGAAAAGTACCGTTGATTTCAAGAGAAAAAGACAATGAACGGTGTACCGACTAGAGTCAACAGAATTTCGAAAGGTCGCGATTCTTGAGAATTGTATTTCAATTAGAGATCGATTATCGATGGATTAATTAGTGAATCAAATTGAAAGTAACTTTCCGATCTTCGAATTTTTCCATCTTGTTCGTTTAGAAAAATACAATTTACTATCGTCGTTGGTTTTAAAATACGCTTTAAAACAAAATACACGATATCGTTAAAAAATAATTGGTTCTTATTTTGACTCACATTGCACGATGACAAACGTTCGAAGAGATAACATCGATGATAGAGCCGGCGCCAAACGTTCCCGCCAAATCTGCTGCGCAACCGACGCCATATTGCTTTCCCTCGCTGTTTGAAGATCCCGCGTTCTCCAATTTTCCCACGCTTCCTTTCCCACGGAAAGTCGACTCGAAACATTCTCAATCTCGCTAACGAAACCGCAAATCGTTACCTAACTACCGTAAGCACGGATTTTCTAATTTCAAGGTTTTCAGATAAGCGATCCGAGAAATTTATTTCTGCCTAACGCGCGTTCACTACGAAATAGGACGACTCGTAGAAGTGCCGAGCACTTTTTGAGAAAACGCGTGCAATTTCTTTTGCCGATCAAAAATTTTATACTATTCGCGATCTCTGCGCCGTATAGAAACTATCTAGAATAATTTGTCGGCGTATAAAGAAGTTTTGACTAAAAGAACCGAATTAATTTAAGCACACCGACGCGGTACAACTTTTCGAAGGAACAATAATGGCGTACATCACGTGACCCGTTTATTCTACGTGTATGCGCAACTAGGGGGAGCCACCGTGTCTTGTGCATGCGCATTATCAAAATCTATATTAAAATGGAGGAAAAGAGTCAAGTTGTGGAACGAGAGGCTAAGAAGGATGAGATTCACGAAAAAGATGGCAAATCTAAAAGGTGAGCGAACCTTCATTCGATTCCTAAGGAGTACTTGCCGTGTAATTTCGATTGGTACGATTAGAGAGTATTTGATTCGATTCGCTTCGAATACGAGTTATGGATGACCGGCAATACCGTAGACGTAATTTAATGTTATTTTTTATTATTCGTTATATAATTATCGATAACGATATTTCGTTGTTAACTTGAAATAATGAAAGGCTTCTCTTATTATTATTCTTTGTCCCTGTAATTGAGTTGGATACTTAAGAATTATGTTTATGTGTTACAGTAACCTACTAATTCTGAAATAGGTATATATAGCGCTATAAATGTTTAATATTGTAAGAATATAATCGTACGTAATATTTAATGTGTCCTCTGTATGTAAATACTATCGTCTTTGAAGATATTTTCAAAATGTACAGTTTCCATGTATCCTGTACCTTCCTCGTAGCTTCTTGCGTTTTTACTTTTTATTCTTGCGTTGTGTATGCCTGCGCGCGTTGTGCTTCTTTTACCGACAGTGCACGAAGAAATAAAAGGAAAATACTTGTAATTTAGTTCAAAAAAGAGACATCGTAAGAAGAAGAACAAGATGGCGAATGCTACTGGCGAGAATCACAACCACACAGGCCACAGAGATGAACACGAAATGCATGGCGCGTGTAACATTTCTATAAAAGACATCCAAATGGCAATGGAGGTTTTTAATATACAGCAGAAACCTGCTAAAACTCAGGAAGAAGCGATGCAGAAGCCTTATCAGTTTTGGAGTACACAGCCGGTACCTAAAATGGGTAAACGATTTTACGTCTATGGTTCCATGATGGTAAACGATAATTTTAAGTCGACCAGATTATATTATGAAAATCTTCTGCAGATGAAAAAATAGTTAAGAACGAACCCATTGAATCTGACAAAACGTCGATCAGGGCTGAACCTTATTCGTTACCAGCAGACTTCCAATGGGATACTTTAAACCTCGACGATCCTTTAGTTTTATCAGAATTGTATACTTTGTTGTCTGAGAATTACGTGGAAGACGACGATGCTATGTTTAGATTTGATTACCCACCTAATTTTTTGAAGTGGTAAACAAAATATCAACTAATGAAATTTAGAATCTAGCCTAGCTCGGTTAAGTACTCAATAGAAGATATTTTTAGGGCACTGCAATCCCCTGGATGGTGCAAAGAATGGCACTGTGGGGTACGCGTGACTAAAAGCGGACGTCTAGTCGGTTTCATTTCCGCTATTCCAGCTACTCTGCGTGTTTATAATCAGTAGGTTTCAAATTATTTTCAACCTGTCCCCTGTTAGCTAATGTAAGGAAAATTTTAGCACTCAAAAAATGGTGGAAATAAATTTCTTATGCGTGCACAAGAAACTGAGGTCAAAACGAGTTGCACCAGTATTAATACGCGAAATAACTAGGAGAGTCAATCTTCAAGGTATATTTCAGGCTGTTTATACCGCTGGTGTCGTATTGCCAAAACCGATAGCAACTTGCAGGTGCGTACCTGCATCACGACCAATCTCGCTATTATATCGCCATCTGTTATCGTTTAACTATGAATTTGGTTTCGAAGGTATTGGCATCGTTCTCTCAATCCAAAGAAACTAATCGAAGTGAAGTTTTCTCACTTGTCTCGCAATATGACTATGCAAAGAACTTTAAAGTTGTTTAAACTGCCAGAGAATACAAAAGTGCCAGGATTTAGGAAACTGGTCGAAGCAGATATACCTCAAGCTCATAAAATATTAACCGATGTAATGATTTTTGCAGGAAAATATCACAGCTGCTTACATAAGTTTTAATGTTAGTGTTTTAACTCGCAGAGTATTAAGTTCATTCATGTTTTAGTATTTGGAGAAATTCGACTTGGCTCCGATTTTCTCCATCGAGGAGTTCCGACATTGGTTCCTCCCGCAGAACGGGATTATCAATAGTTTTGTAGTGGAAAACGATGGTAAAATTACCGATATGGTTAGCTACTATACGTTGCCGAGCTCCATAATGCATCACCAGACACACAAAACTCTCAGGGCTGCGTACAGTTTCTACAACGTATCTACTGCGACTCCTTGGCTCGAACTCATGACCGATGCATTGATATCGGCTCGTAATGTAAGTGTAATTGCTTGTACCTTTATCATGTAAGAAAAAGCCATCGTTTATGTATTATTTTCAGCTCGATTTCGACGTATTTAACGCGTTGGATCTCATGGACAACAAAGAGTTTTTAGAACCACTAAAGTTTGGTATAGGTGACGGAAATCTGCAATATTATTTATATAATTGGCGTTGTCCTAGCATGACACCTGGAAAGATCGGTTTGGTGCTGCAATAAGTTCTAAATGAACGAATTCGTCGTCTAGAAAAGAAGTTCTCGCACGTGCAAGTTTAAGAAACGGAAGCGACGATAAACGATGGAAATGATTATTATTAGGACGATATAGGAGGAACACGGAAACGGGAGCAAATATAATTTTGTCTTCTACTAACGAGCATCCGAGGCATAGTGAACGATAGGAAGAAATCGATGTTTCCTTAAGCGAGTCAAAGTAGGATGTTCCATTGGATTCGCCGTTTCCGTGGATGCTATCTTTGGAGAGTCTCTGTCTCCACTCTTGATCATGACATTAGTTCAAGATCGAAATATGCATGTGCAACGCGTGTATATAGGTATCTGCGTGACTCGAGCAATGTAGATAATTATCGTACGATCTAGTAATTTACAAGAACCATGCGGGGCAAGTTTCCTTCTTACAGGTATCGTCGACCGCAGAGTTACTTGAAAATTTTCGATAAAGCTCCTTGGGCTTTTCTTTGGAATTAAGCGTTTCCCTCAGCGTCTGTTTTGATTAAATAGGCCGCAGAGTATGCCGAAGTGGACAGTGGAAGAAAAATTTAAATAAAAGAAGGTCGAAGTATAAAGCGATCCATTTGTTTGTTTACGCCCCTTCGTTCTTCCTCTCCGACTTCATATCGTAAATCTCATTCTCCCTTTACGACCTGTAACACTCCCGCGCGAAAGAAAGTTTCCTTACCGTACGTGATACGTTTATAGCTGACACGAATGATTCCAGTATTTTTCGATCATTAGCCTCGGTACTGTTTTCTTTTCCGGTACCTTCGAAGCACGTGGTTGCATAACAAGCGACCTGCTTCCGGCGCCGATTAGATAGCGGTAAAACTAAAAAGACACCGAAAGAAACCAGTTTTTAAGGACTGTCATTAAGGGAAACGTCGCTGGCCCAACGGTGTGGCATCAAAAGTAATTTATGTTGTTTAGATGTAAACTTCATTGAAATATATATCTTTACAAGCTGCGTTTTAGATAATTTTTAGTTTCTGGGAAACATCGCGCAGCTGATTTCTTTTTATTTCCTTCCAGCAAACGTTTTCGACCGACATATACATATATTCTTTTATGAGAGCAGCGTGTGCTCCTAATACGAGCCGAGGTCTTTGTAACAGTTGCTGCAGATCAATATTTAACACAGTATACGCACAACCGACGTGCAAGGTCTTTTCAAGATAAAAGGCGCGAAACGATTATAACACTTGATATTTACACGCCCATTTTTTCTATTTAGCTAAGACGCTAACATTTCTAATTGTCTATATATTGCCCGTTTACATATCGTCTAAATTGCGAGTGCTCGTTCTTGATAAATGATTTAATTTATCGAACTCTGATTAATTGTCCTCTAGGTATCCTACGAATATATGTCTATCTAGAAATATTTTACGCGACATTGGGAAACAATATATCTTTTAATGTACACACAAGCGAATAACGATTGTACAAGCTAACGATGACAGGGAAAAACGTTTAATCGTACGACTTTGCGGTAAAAAATTCACTGATCAATTCTACAATAATACTCCACAGATGTTAAATTCTTTACAGACATTTGCCGTATTATCTTCCATTCAAATTCATCTTCGTCGTTACCTTTCGTCTCTTACAATGACTAACTATTTACGTTGAATAAGAATTTAGTTTCCCCAAGCGAAATCAATTATATTCACAGGTGGCGAACATTTGAAACATTTATCTCTACCATTGTACTATTCGCATGATTAATGACGAAGAATGGAATTTATTGTTACCTTGGTCGTTATCCTATCGTTATTATCTTTATGTGTCAGAAGAGGCTCACGAAAGGGAGCTCAACAGTCTTGTAAAAATGTATCGGGTAATCAATCCGACCATTAAGATTAAAAGGACACGTTCGTTACCTCCAAACGCGACAAATTGTTTTGTTTGCACGCGGAAAATAATCATCTTCAAGTTCGTGCGTTAATCGCAAGTAAAATTAACGTTCGATTAGAGTTTCCTTCGCTGACAAATTTATTTCGCGATACAGAAGCTTGTCCTTCGATAAACGGATTCGTTTTTTCTCTTCTATTTTTCCTCCTCTACTCGACACACGATTGCAAAATATAGGAAAAGCGCTACGAAAGAGGATAATTCGGGAATCACGTAGAAATATGAGCTACCCGCATATGCCATCCATATAAGTATCCTTATATTACTGATATCCTAACACGGTTAATAATATAAATAGTACGCTATTATTTCCAATTATTACTGCGAGTTGAAACTCGTAGTTAGCATACGCGCACCGGCCAGACTTTCAAAATCGCTTGCCTTTTTGTTTCTAGAGTACAAAGCCTCGTGTATGTGAAAACATTGCTTTACATTTTCAACTTATTTTCTTCACGAGGAATCATCCCTTCCGCGTTTGCGCGACTAATTACCAGACACCCCGTGCGAGTACTGCCATGCTATTAGTCGCAATGACGATCCTTGAAAGGCGTCCGACAGATTCGAAACTACGAGCGATCGTGACGTCGAGACACTGTGTAAGTGAACTGCAGATCTGGATGACGGAACACCGCTAGCGATCCTCCGGCAAAGGCCTTCAACTCTCGGATGGTCCTTGGCCAGGTAAGCGTACCAATTTCGCGGTGTTTCCATAGGCGGCTCGATGCACTTTAATTGTCAGCAAGATTGATCACCAAACGCGCGATGTCCTCTCGCGCGATGCGACGCGAAGGCGAAAAAAAGAAGAACAGGAAAGACGGAAACGAGAAATCACCGAACAATACCCGGAGCAGATAACAGCACGAAGCGCTGACGAACACGTAGGTGGGGAACACGAGACACACGATGTGGAATAAATAGTGGCCTGAAATCGAGGAGAATTCAGTCGCACTGCTCTGTTGTACCATCGTCGTCGACGTTTATTCACGAAGACATCTGACGAGTTCCTCGTGAAGTCATCCGGTCCTATCTGCAAGCAGGATAAAATCAATAAGTAGCCGCTGGGTGATTTCACGCGGACATATTCTACGCGTCGCTTGCTCATCAAGCCCGCCAGTCGGTGCATTCGATTCATCTTTTCGGTCATCGTAGGTGATCGTAGCAGAAAAGATGATGTTCCAAGTGCTGTTGATGCTAGCCCCCGTACTTCGGATCGACGCGTTTCTCCTCGGGTACTCGACGCACGTGTTAATCGTTGGGATGCCTTGCGAACAGTCAACTTGCTGTCTCGCGCACCCAAATCGTCTTAAATTTAGAGAAGCCGTACGTTCGGGGAACGATTGAAACTTATTCTCGGGAACACGTGTTGCAGTGTAGCGCTGCAAAGACAAGTGCCGCGGGCACGTTGCGTTCTTTTTCTTTCCGTGGAAAATAAAAAAGAAAGATCGGAGGGTAAAAGGGACAACGCGAATGTTGGCAAGCGCATCCTGTAACTCCTGAAATACCCATAAAGCGTTCAAGTTCAGGTCTGAAAATATCTTATCTAATTCGTGTCATTGGCCGCTCCCTCGAGACTCGATCAGACCCGCTAACGCGTCGTTTCTCTTGTCAGTTTCATACCGACCAGCCCCAACAACAACAAAACCGTAGGGGAGTTCAACGTTTACTGGAACGTGCCCACCTTTATGTGCCACAAGTACGGGCTTCACTTCGAGGAAGTATCGCAGAGATACGGCATCCTACAGAATTCGATGGATAACTTCCGCGGTGACGAGATCGCGATCCTTTACGATCCTGGAATGTTCCCGGCGCTGCTGACAGACCCGAACGGTAAAACAATACTCGCTCCTTATACCGTGAGACTATCGATGGATTGGAGAAAGGAAAGAACTTTGAACGTTATTCAGGAAAGGTAGTGACGAGAAACGGCGGTGTCCCGCAAGAAGGCAATCTCACCAAGCATCTCGAAGTATTTCGGGAGCACTTGATCAATCAGATACCGGACAAATCGTTTCACGGTGTGGGGGTGATCGATTTCGAAAGTTGGAGGCCAATCTTCCGACAGAATTGGGCTTCCCTACAGCCTTATAAGAAACTCTCTATAGAGATAGTTCGCAGCGAGCATCCGTTCTGGGACAATCGGAGCGTCGAGCAGGAAGCGAAACGGAGATTCGAGAAATACGGGAAACTTTTTATGGAGGAGACACTGAAGGCTGCCAAACGGATCAGACCGTCCGCCAGTTGGGGATACTATGCTTACCCCTACTGCTACAATCTGACACCGAATCAACACAGTTCTCAGTGCGACAGCGCTACGGTGCTGGAAAACGACAAGTACGTAATTACGTTAGTTAGTTGCTCCTATTTCGATCGTCACCGTCTCCGATGTCGCGACCTCTCCTAGGTAATCCGTCGTACGACCGTATCGATACCACCGTGTACGGATATCGCTCGCGTTTATCGTATCGGCGCGAATTTCACCCACCGATCGCGCGTTCCAGTTCTCGTGAGAAAATTTCTTAGAGATTTAAGGTAACAAGATTACGAGCCGACCGCGAACGTTACGACACTCGGACTTTAAGTGGGTCAGTGTCAAGAATCGTGTTCCGATGAAAATTTAAACCGTCCCGAGGGAGTTACATCCGTCTTATCTAATCGGTCTCTCGATAAGCCCAACCAGACTCGTGTGCTTCTCCATTCAGAATGTCATGGCTGTTCGAGCTGGAAGACGTTCTCTTGCCGTCGGTGTACTTCAGATTGAACTTAACGAGCAGTCAACGAGTCGGTCTCGTCGGAGGCCGCGTCAGAGAGGCCTTGAGAATAGCGAAGCAAATGACGACCAGGAAGAAGGTTCTCCCCTATTACTGGTACAAGTACCAAGATAAGAGGGATATGTATTTGAGCAAGGTGAGTCCTCTTACGTAGAAAACGATTTTCGGCTATTGAGAGGTACGTCGTTTTCTCGATAACTAGTCGGTTGATCTTCAAAATGGACTTTTCTGTGCAGGACGATCTCGAAGCCACTCTACGAAAGATCATGGATCTCGGTGCCGACGGTCTCATCCTTTGGGGAAGCTCCGACGATATCAATAGCAAGCAAAAGTGCGTGGAGTTCAGGGAATACGTGAACAACGAGCTGGGGCCCATCGTAGATCGAATCAGACGAACCGCTGTCGGCTCGACTCGAAGCAACAGCACTCTTGCGGACAACAGAATCGACGCGAGCGTGGACCAAGTTTGACGCAGCACTTGCGGTACCGATTCTCTTGTAAAAGAGGCAAAGTATTAGGCGAAATTGTAAAAGAAATCTTTAGTTTCTGTCGCTCGCGTATATATACGTGACATACGTATGACATACGTGGAAGACCTGTTCGACCTTGGAAATAGAAAGATATCAAAGACGAGACACCAAAGTGAAACCAAAGACTACTGGTTTAGACGATACTTGGAGATGTTGCGCGACGCATTCGACCAACGATCGAAATAAAATTCCTACGAAACTACCACTTTTTTCGTTCTATCTCCGAAAAGCGGAGGTTGCGAGACGCGCTCTTCCTCGTCGGATTATTCTCCTTTCGTTCGTCAACCCCTATCATCCGTCGCCGACGTCTATCAAACGTCGAAACGAGCTCGTTTTCGTCCAGTATCGTCGCCAAGACGGCCGAATCACTCGCCATAATCGGACAAACGAGGTAACAGCTAAACTGGCAATCAAAACTCGGGACGAACGCACTTTGGCACTAGCGTACGACAAGTTTTACTGGTTCGAGGTGTAAGGCCTCGGGCGATCTTGCTTTTTACAGTACACGCGACGTCGTTGTAGAGGTAGTCAAAGATCTCTCTTGCTTACCGTTGATTCCTCCCCTCTCCATCTCGTTCAGAGAGTGATCCTTTCTCTTTCTGTTTCCACGAGAATACCTGGAGAAGCTGCGAGAACGAGAAAGAGAGAGAACGGAACGAGAACGGCGCGGAACCGAACGTACCGAGTAGAAGGAGGAGCTGAAGGAGACTCCGGTGGTGGTGGAGGTGGAGCAAGAGGAGGAGGAGAACGGAACACGAGAGATCGGCAGCACAGTTTCGTGTTCAGCTCAGCTCGGTTCGGCTCAACCTCATATCGGATCTCCGTGTTTCGAGGCAAACCGTTCTTCAAAATTGTCGCTACAGATCTTCCTCCGATCCGGTTGTTATCGCCGGCCGGGCAACAACGGCCAAGTTCCGGCCGAGGACCGAGTGAAAAGTCGCGAGCAACGCGGAGTATCGCGCGGAGATCGTTCCCGTTCTCGAAACTGTCTGCCGATCCTTTTTCCGCTCTCGGCAAATTTCTAGAGTGGTGCGTAGTTCGCAACGTCGCTGACGTACACGGAGGTGAGTGACAGTTTCTTCAGAAAAGCCAAGGCTGCCGCAGTACGCTGGCTGGTGGCTCGAGATCGTTGCCAGAGTTGCCAGACTACGCGATGCGTGCGCTACGGGAGTCCACGATATCATCATAGATTCGATAACGACGTCCGAATAGCCACCAGATTTCCTACTCGCAATACTCTAGTTTTTTTCTGCCTCTCCGTACTTAACAAGTGTTCCCTGGTGACGTTGCCCCGACCACGCGTAGACGTTTTTCTCGAAGCAATTATAGACACCGATAGATATCGATACCGCGACAACGAATAACAGCGTATAACAGCGTATAACAGCGTACAAGGCGCGTACAATTCCTCCATTCGCTCTGTCGCTGTCTTTCTCTCGCGTCACGATCACCGGAAGGCAGATCCCTTTCCGGTGGTCTCCATTCGAGGTAAAGGAATGTTAACACCAGCTGAGAGAAGTTGCGATGATCACAGACTGTTCGAAAATGGCCAAGGGACAGGGACTCCGGACTTAAATAGTCGAGAAACACCCTATCCAAAACGTTTTGCCCACTAATCCTAATACCAGACCCTATTCTCGAGTTAATGATAGCTCTTCTTAGACGCAACACTTAACTTCCAAGCTAAACTGTTGTGCGGTAGCCAACTCGCCATCGGGTCCTTCCTAATGAAGACCTTTCGCGACTGCCTCGACTTGCCACCGTGCAGTTAATTGGCTAATTCCCGAAAATCTCTGACAAAAATTTACCGTCGATTTCTCGGCTCTCTCGATCGAAACATTCGCGCCAGTTAATCTCGCGAGCTAGATACGTCTTTCGTTGCAAAACTTGTAGCAAAGTTACGGTAGTCCAAAAGAAAAAAAAAAAAAAAAAAGAAACAGAGAAGAAAGGAAAGAGAGAAGAGGAAAAAAGGGGAAAGAAATCCGAAGGAGATACGATGATTCCTTGAACAAATCGTAGATACGTAAAATATCAAGTCTATTATTGGACGCGTTACTTCATCCCGTAAACATCGTAATATCATCAACCAGTCTCATTCTCTCAAGAATGGTCCACGCTTAATTACATCTTATGGTGCGCTTCTTTTTAAAACTACAGGTAGTCGAGGATCGTCGAAGCGAGCTTGGAACCGACACTCGCTAATGCGACCATGTTCGCGCCTTTCAAGTAATTGGACTCCAGAAAATGAACAGCGTATTACCTCTCGTTTAATTGGTATTCTCCAACCTATCGTTAAGTGGCACGGTTATGTCTTCTCCAAAAAATTTCACTGGTTGGCCGTGACGGTTACACGCGCGCGTTCGCGCGTATCTCTTTCTACGTTCTTTTTTTAAAAATATTCCTCGGCTAGGCTTGTACGACACGTAGCGAGCTAAGAAAAATCGAAGGCTTCCTGGGGGTCCATGACACTTGATACCGATAGCTGCGAGGTCAGGCTGCAAAAACGATCAAAAGTAGCTGTGTCATCTTTTAGTGGGTACGGTGTCTGTAGCTCAGGTAACGGGTTATCGGTTGCCACAAAAGATCATTAATATAACGACATACAAATTGCCGCCTGTTTCGCGAGAGCAACATCTAGAACCGGAAATTCGCGATATCTCTGGGAATAAAATCGGAGCTTTCCATTTTCTTTCCGATCTATGCCTTCTCCGCGAGAACGTCTTTTCCTCTTCTTCTTCTTCTTCTTCTTCTTCTTCTTCTCCTTTTTTTTTCTTTCCCTAGAGAAAAAAGGTAAAAAGGGAGGAAATCGGACGAAAACGGAGCAAGATGACTCGCGATCGCTTTTTTGCATCTCTCGTCAGAAAACGGGAAAGAGGTAGGAAGAGAGAGCGAAAGAGGTAGTGGCGAGCGAGCTCGAGGAAGACGAAAGGGCCCGTTTTAAAGAGGCGAGCATTAAAAACAACAATGTCATTACATTTTAACGACCTGTTCTTGGGCTCTGCCCTCCCTTTTAAGAACGTTCGTTTGCAGGTATGTGGACCGCGCTCTTGTGGGGGCTACCACACCGCGAGAGAATTCTTAAGGCGGTACACACACTAGCTATTTCCTCTTTTTGCTCCCCCTCGGTGTTTCAGCGATTACGTTCGTACTCGATTCAGCGACCGATCAATTTAAAAAAATGGCAATTCCATCGTTTGACGTAGCTTATAGTTAGGCGACAAGCACAGGTGTATCATATTTCGTGCGCGTACCCTCCTAGTTTCGGCCGGTACAGTTCAGTCAGAGACGCGTCTAAACTTAAACGCGGCAGACGTTGGCAACGATAATCAAGACTTCGAAAGCGTGAAACCGCTACGGGCGGTGTTGAAATTTCAGCGAGCTTAAAATTGCGATCTAATCAAGGTACGAAGAGGGTGCGAAAGCAGCTTAATCCGACACTGGTCGATGCACAGGGCCCCTTCCCCTTCGCTCGGGGCCCGTTCCCCTTCTCGAGTCGATTTCTCCCCACGCACTCTGGGCACGCCGTGCAGCTCGCGAAGAATTAGTATGGGCGAAGTAACAAAAGCACGAGGAACAAGCACGGGGGGTGTGCGCGGCGAGTGGCGGAGAAGGAGGAAGAAAAAAAAGGAGCCGAGATGGCGCCACACGTCCAGCGTGTTTTCGGGGCTTCCTCCGGTGCTGTTGGCAAACTCCTCCTTTTCTTTTTCTTGCAGACCCTCCCCAGTTACCTTCTCGCTCCTTTTCGCCTTCCTTCCTCTGGTTCCTTCTCGCTTTTGGCGCGTTCTGCGTCCTCCTTCTCGTCCCATTCCTCTTTTATTTTGCGCCCCTTCTGGACCCTCACCCTGCGGCCCCCCCCCCCTATTAGTTCGGCCACGGCACCGTATTACGGAAAAAGGACGAGCAAAGGACGGTCGCAAAATGCGAAATTGGGCTAGACCAAATCGAAAGATAGGGATTTCTCATTAAAATGGAAGAACATATTGCGCTCCAAAATTATACGCTAATCTATCGCAATAATCAGAGCCGCGTACCGTTCTTCTTTCGGGCCCTTCTTTTCTTTCTTTCTTCCTTTCTTCCTTTCTTTCTCTTTTTCCTTTGTTTTTTCTCTCAAACTCCGAGACCTTCGTCGACGGAAGATTTCACGGTACGAAACGATCATAGGCGTGTATATAGCTTTCTCCGCTTTCTGCGCTTCTCTCGTAGGAGAGGAATTTGAAAAATAAGAAACTCCGACCTCGTCTCTGTGTACCCACCAGTCATTCTTCCGCTTATGGCTATGCCTAGACGAAGCACGGCGAAGGTGGTCGAGCTACGGAGTAGCTCTAGTCCTTTGATACCACCAGCGAGAACCTATACGTATTGCCCGACGACTACCATTGGTCGAGCAACTTGAACCATTTTACTCCTAGTGTTTCTTCTTCCTTCCTTCGTACTGGCTGCGAATATTCCCCTTCTTCTCTTTTCTCTCGCGCCTAAGTACCGTGGCACATCGGCAAAGAGATCATGAAAGTATCTTGCGTGCCTCGGGCGTCAGGGCCGTACAAACTTTGGTTCGATTACGCTTTGCCTCCCGTCCTTGTCTATCCTCCGTTCTTATTCGCATTCTTCTCTCAACACAACGACAAATACCTCGCTATTGGAAGAATAATCTCGCGAAGAACGGCTCGAGCCGAACAATAAAATCCTACGGAGTGTTTAACGCCGATTCTCCACGCGTTCTTCGCTCCTCGGTCCGCCCCGAGTCGTCGTTCAGGTTTGCCAAACATAATTCTTCTCTCGCCAAGGGAAAGTCCGAATGAAATATGAATTCCTATTAGAAGCTTCCTGGAAGCGCGGCACGTCACGTCCGCGGGCCGCTCGTTCTCGTAGGTGTTAAGCTCGAGTCGAACGAATTTAATCCTTGTGCTTTTTAAAAGGTCCCGCGGGAAGAGGCCAACGCCGACCGAACCAACGGATCTCGTCTGTAGCGTGCACAGATCGCGGCGCCCTTTGTGCTTGGCCGCCTAGGCTCGGGGGCGCGTCAAATTTGGTTGAAAATCAAATTAATCTCGCGGCTGGGCGCAGGACCCTCTGCCGTCTCTTTCTGTCCACTCTTTCGCTCGCTCTGCCTCGCCTCTGGCCAGCCTGTCTTCGTCCCTCGTTTCTCGACGACACGAGCAAATCGAAGGAACGGGACTGAGAGGAAGGTGGAGAAGGAGGTGGACCGGAGGTCCTCCATGCCACCGACACGGACCTAGAGGCGAGAAGAGAAGGTGGCGCAGCAACAAAGAGCTTTGGACTTCTGGCTGCGACCCGGCCAGGGCCGTATTTATCTCGATCCTTTTCCTCCGACGCCTCCTTATTTTTCACGTCGATCGTGTCCAGCTCTCGTACTTTGTACTTGACTCGCCTCCTCTTAGCTTCTAGCAGCTTCGGCCACGAGAACAGTCGAAAGAGAAATATTTCGCATTGACCGCGTGTCTCTAGCGATAGACGAAAAGTGGATAAAAAAGGATTTTTCGCCGTTGTAGGCATTCGAACGAGCTCTGTCTGATAGGAGCGCCAAGGCGCGTAACACGTAAGAACGACGCGATTCTGTAAAGATAATCGTTTGGATAGAACGAAGCGGTGCTCGTTGTAAGCCGTCGCGCTCATCCGGATTAAGTAAGTACGTCCCTGTCGTATCCTACTCGGTCATTCAAATCACCGCTTGTGGAAATGAGATGGGCGGCCGAACCTTGTAGTCGCACACCTCCCCTCGTGGCCACGTACAGGGTGATTCAACAAGAATCAGCTGAGAGCTCTAATTTTTCGACTATCGTATCTTTAGGCCAATTTGCAGCAGGTGTTGCGTGGCAAGAGGATCGCCGATAACCTTTCAAATTTTATTTTCGATCGGGCTTGATAAGTGGAAGCCAGCGATGCCGGCGCGGTCCTTCCAAGTGGAAGTGGAAATAGCGGATTCGACCTAAGAAAGGAACGATGGAAAAAAGAGGCTGATCGAATGAAACGGTGGATAAGCAGGAAGCCTGCGGAAGAATAAGAAAAGGTCGAGAGATCGGTATTGAAATGCAACGGAGGGGAACGAAAAGTTGATCCTCTCCTGGAAATACCGGCGACCAATTGTTCGTAGAGGGACGAGATTCTTTCTGTTGTCAGGAATTCAACTCGCGAGTCCAACGACAAAGTAAATTCCTGAAGGACGGAGGATGCACGGTGGTGGGTTGCCTGATGCTCCGCGGTGAAACGGATCCGAGATTTCTCGAGGGCCAAAAAAGGGGCCGATCTCTCGTAATTGGGCCTGCACATCCTTTTACCTTGTCGTTCGTGCCACTTGTTCCCGTGGTGATCTCCGAAAGATCAAGAAAGATCGTACGATGAGATTGACGCTTTTTTTCTCGGTCGCCATCGATCCAACCAGCCGGTCTATATATATACACGTAATGCCGCTTCGTTCCTTTTGCCACTCTGCCGCGGAATTATTGCTTCATTACCAATTGCTCCGTGGAAATAAAACGAGCTCGTGCAAGCTCCATTGGTCACGATAATCGACGCTCCGCTTCCTCCGCCGCTGATTGCTTCCTGGTAAAGATTTTTTTATCTACCCGCTCCTTTGTCCTTTTTCTCGCGTCTTTGCTTGCTCACCCTACTCGGGAAAATTGCAACTTTGATCGAGCCAACGACGATCCTTCTCTCAAATTTTTACCGACAACGAGAACCCTCTAGCCTCTACGATCCGACCTTAAAAAAAAAAATGTCCTTTACCGCCGTATTCAAACGTCGTAGCTTAAATCCGCCGCTATTTATGGTCGAGATATCCACGAGAAAGTCTCGTTTTTCTCTCGATCCCGTCAGGCCACGGGGAATTCCGTTATCTTAAGATCTCGGTGACTTAAAACTCGAGCATCCGGCTCTCGACTGGAATCGAGGAATCGGCCTTAACGATTTATGAATGAACTCGTTGCCGCGATCTTCCGACGTAGCTTCTTTCCCGCTTCTTTTTCCTTCCACTAACACCCCTGTTCCTCCTGCTAAAAAAAAAAAAAAAAAAAAAACACTCGGTAGCTCTGGCTGCGTTTACGACGCTGCCCGCGTGTAGCTTGTTTTAAACAAAATTCACGCGACGCGAAAACGAAGAAAAAGAAAGAAAGGAGAAGCGGCACCACGACAAATCCCGGTGACGTAATTTCAGACGGTCGTCGAACCTGAGACCTCGGGAGAGGCACACCACGAGAGAAAGAGACCCACGGACTTTCATTCATTCGGGGTGGGGACCAACGAATACGCGGTGTGCACACGTGCACACGATGCACGCCGCGCCTCGAATCGCAATCGCGAAATTCCTTCGTCTCTTGGGCTATCCATACTCGATTATGTTTGACGCGACAAATCGGAACGGAGAAAGTTGGGGCACACTTAGAAATTTGACTCCTCTTCGCCTGGTCGTTAATTTATTGGCAACGGACCGTCCAGTCGGAAAGATTCGGATACCCTCTCTCTGTCCTTCTGTTGTTTCAGGGATCATGCGACCGACGTGTCATCCGACAGTGGTGATCGCGCTGTTCCTTCAGGCGGCCACCCTACACGCCCACCGCGAGCACAAGGTTTATCGATCTTTCACTCGATTTTCCCTTTGATCGATTGCGTGGAGTGACGTTACTGGTCTATTTAAGGTTCACAACATCGTACTGTATCCCGACAAGCACAGCTGGTGCAAGACCACCCCCATAAAGCAAGTCGTCACGTGGCCGCAATGCTCCTCGCAGGAATTGGATAACAACGTTTGCGTGGGAGCTTGTTTCTCGTACATGGTGCCACACAGCGAACCTTCGGCTCCTGGCGACCTAATCAGACCTTACTGTGACTCCTGTCAGCCTTTGGACAGCGTTTGGCACACGGTAGGCGAACAAACGTATCGGCTGTCGGGAAGCCACGTACCATTGATCGAGTGTATAAATCGCGAGAAATGTGTTTCGTTAAAATTGACGAGTTTGTTTGATCGTTTAGGTTACGCTAGACTGCAAGGACGAGACGAACAATCCGATCACCATGCAGAAGAAAGTCCAAATCATCACCAATTGTTCCTGCAGCTCCTGTATGGAAACATCTAGGATCAAGCCGGATTACAATACTCTGCTTCAACAATTGACCGTGGAGAACTTGGACAAGAACGTGAACGTGGTTCACGAGAAGCCAGATCTCTTGGAAAACCCAAACTTGAACTCCTCCAAAAATACCACCAGAGACGGTGTTCAGGCTAACGAGAGATTCTTGCAGCTCTTCAAGCAGCTCAAGGACTCGGAGAAGTTGGAGCAATCCGGGGCCAAGGAGCTATTCTCGAAAATCGACGAGGACATCGACTTCGACAAACTAAGGGAGTTGTTGGACAAGTACGGCCAAGAGGAGGAGAAGCAGCACGCTCATCAGCATCTGCATCAACATCAGCATCAACCGACCGGAAAGCAGCAGCAGCAACAACAGCAACAGCATCACTCGACGACGGTGCTTCATCGGGGACCTCATCACTCGATGGTTTTAGATCCCGACGTGAAAGAGAAGATCGACGTGGAACCGCACTATCTCCATCCAGCTGTCCCCGGTCAGGAAATCAGCTACCACGACAACGTATTAGTGGATAAGGACAAGAAGAAAGATTTCTGAGACCCGGGATGTATGTCCCGTGATGGAAACGCGTGTTTGGTCGAGTTTCAAGCTTCGATCAAACAAAGTTGATAGAAACGTGTTTGGTATCAGCGAATGAGATCATTTCTTCTCTATATTTGTTAAGATTCGTTCGTGACCTAGTCCAGTCCCGTAGTAAATTGTTCGATTCGATCTAGAAACTGAGATTCCGCTTATCTCGCCAACGATAGATCTGTAAATAGGAAAATTCTACGTTTTTGTCTCTTTCTTTTTTATATGCGCTATTTAGCAAGCAAAAGGTGGATATCTTTTAAATCTGTTACTCTTGAGAAGCTAGCTTGGAAACTTGGGTTCGATGTGAGAAATCTCGTTAGGGTTTAATCGTATTTAGGAAACGTTGTTGAGCAAAAGTTGACGATACGGAAACGAAGAAAAAGGGGAGAGAGAAATTCTAATATATATTTTAATTATTATTATATTAATTAACTATTTAATATACTCGCGCGCCTAACGATGGAATATACGTACGTTCGGAATTTTTTAGCTCGTAACTAGCACAACTGGCAACCATTGTACACGTCCAAAGGCGTTGTATCTTGTTGATCGCTTTAAAAGTATACATTATATCCATTGTCTCGCAGAGAATAAACAAAGTCCGTACAACATTTTCCTGGTACTTTCCCCCATCATTTTTCCTCACGAGTCGATTCTCCAATTTACGAAGAAATAAAACAACGAATAAAATTCGCGCGAAACTAAAAGAGAAGCACGGTGGCGAATGGAAACAAAACGAACGAAGAAGAAAAAGGAAACTCGTGCGAGGCCCGACTTGGCAAGTCGTACGTACCATAGGTGCGCAAGAAGGAATGCAAATAGAGCAATTAAGACCGCGGTCAGAACCACGCTAGAAAAGAAACCAGTAAAGAAGAACGAAATCTCGAGCAACGTCTTGTCTACGTCGACACTTTCTCCTCGAACAAAAACAAACACGCTCATCAATTTTCCTCGTGAGTACGGGAAAACCGTTCACTTTTCTTCCGCCGTTTAAAATCAAACACTCTTCGCCATCTCGGTAACGCAATTTTTTCAAGAGTTGGCGACAAGCATCTTCGTTCGAGAGAGTGGACGGACTCTGAATCGTCCGAGATAAACTGCGAGAAATTCGCTGAGACTTTTCGTTGGACCAAGTTCCCAACGCGCTAGAACTGCTCGATGAACTTGGTCGATAAGTTTGAATCTACCGGAAAGCCATTAATCGCGCAAGATTAATTCCACGGCCAGCCGTGTAACTCTGTCTAACAGCGAGCGTCTAATTGCTCGAGGCGCGTTGACCAACTGCATTTGCTGGAAATCGATAGATCGACAGCGACAAGCACCGGATCCGATTTGAAACATCGGTTCCAACGGAAGAATGTTGGCTGATAAGGAATTGGTCTCAACCAATCAGCGGCGTAGATTCGCGTGGATCGCCGGTACATGAAAGCGATTACGTATAGCTCGGTAACGGGGCGAAGAACTCGCGAGAGGAGCGACGCGACGACAGTGTTGCTCGGCGCTCCGTTGCGCGTCCCTGCTGCTTTTCTGCGCGGTCGCGTAGCGTTTCTCTTGACGGCGCAGCTGCGCGTGCCACCGAAATTATGTTGCCTCGTTGCTGATCTCTCGGGAAAGAAAAACGACGATCACGGCCCCCGGTGACACGCGATGCCCGGCATTCCCTTGGTGTTCGATTACTTCTAAATGCCCACCTGTCCAACCACCATCACCAACGTCGTCGTCGTCACGATACAAAAGTGGAGAACACCAATTTCGAACGAGCCTCCTCCGAGCTGAGGATAAGCACCATGAACGGTAGGCTTTTGTTATTTCAACGAATACGTTGCTTGGTGATGGTATTGGGTGAACAGACTGTACGGTCCTTGACGGACTAGGAATTGTATATTTAGGAAGATTTATGGGATCTTAAGAATTTGAAGGTCTTTGAGCGTCGAGCCTACGAATCCTTAAGTTTTAACAAACACGCAGAAACCTTGAGTTCCGATGGTTTAAGTGTAAGAGCCGTTGTCGTTGGAATTTCCAAGCGTCGCGAACTCACGAAAATTGAAATCTGGATAAAATTGGAATCACGGTGGCTATACGTTTACCAGGCTGAGCGATTAATCTGTCGTACCGGCTATATTAACACAAACGAACGTTCTGTTTACGTATAGCCGGTTCCACGTATAAAAGTAACAGAGAAACTTTTCTCAGCGTCAGTCCCCGACCGGTCCCCGGTTGCTCAACGTTATGGCAATACTCGATCTACGTTTGTAATCCCTAATCGATATCGATAAAAAATCGGGACGATCCGAAACTTTGATCGAGATCAGCCTGCGCGACGAGACTTACATGCGTACATACGGTTTTCCAATCTCATATGCAAATTATGATTTACAAGCGTCGCGGCGATAAATGCGATAAATTATTCGTGGCTACTATTTATTGGGTTCACGAAAATAGCATAGTGTCGAAATAGCTAATAACTCTAGCTCTTTCGTTGCAACCGATCTATTTTAAATGCGACGATCATCAAGATGAGTTTCGTCAATGTCGCGATTGCTAACATTATCGACATTACCCGCGGTTAATTCGTTCATTTCGTTGTACCTTGAACGTTCTTTTATTTCATTCGAGTAAAGTCGAAATCAATCGATCGGCCGATATCGATCGACGAAAGTTAGAAAAGCACTAATTAGAGGAAATTACTTTGCAATAGCCGATGATTATCGCTCGTGGACGATCCCGTAGTCGATAAACCGTGGTAACTCTTGCCCGAGGGTTGCTTTTCAAAGAGATTGTAAAAAGGAAAGGAAAATGGCGAGCGTCAATCGCTATAATTTCTCCTTGAGTTCTATTTTCACCGAAGCGTATCGCACGTGGCTAGAAATGCTTCGAATTCAAAGTACATACGTATATAAGTAGCAGGCACGAGCTACTCTAATGTTCTCACAAATGACCGCCGTCCATTCGAAACGATTCGTCAATTAAGAGGCGACACGTTTAACGAACGAAGCTGTCGGGCTGCCGCGATGCCGCGTTCTCAGCCTCTAACATAATAGTTTCAAAAAATTCATCTACTAAAAAACGTCAACGCAAGACGGCAACTTCGAAGGAAACGAGCCTTATCAATCGGTGACTAAAGTACTCTTAGAATTCTATATTCTTCGACGCCACACTTGTTCAACTTGCATCGAACGATTTCCCGATTTCTATATTTCGCCTTTAATCGTAGAAAAGTTTTTACCACTTTGATCGTGAATTTTGCCGTTACATCGAGTCAATTGATCAGCGGCATCGGTTCATCGACCTTATCGATGCAAATTATCAGTGTTTCGTATTGTGTATCCATGCTATTTCGTGTCTGACGCGCGCCGCCTTTATCTACTGTGAAGAAACGTTTTTGTGAAATTAAGCAAGATTTCCTTATCGCAGAACAATTATGACATCTTGTGCAATAAATGTGTGCGATAGCACGTAGCTGGGTACGCACGTGCAACTCCATTTCAGAAAATCGGTTCATCAAAACGGCAAAGTATGTTCGGATTAATCCGATACGAATAGCGGATTCGTTATCGGAAGACATCTAAATAGAATCGAGTAATCGCAAATAACAATTTCATTGTTCGAAGATTACGTTGCTTATCGATCGCGAAAACAATTCACACGGCGCCATAGTCTCGTATTTATCCGCGAGATCGATTGTATTTCCGCCTTCATCAGACTCTCTCGGTCAATTTTACAGATATACGAACCACACGAAGCTCCGCTTCGTGATAACCCCGAAGGTTACGCGCTGCAATCAGACATCATTCACGAATCAAGTATTTTTCCTTCGTGTCTATCGTTAAAAAGAACACAGGCCGATTTTGTGAAACAGATACGGGCGAGAAGCAATTTTCTTTATCTGGTTACGTTACGATTGTATCGTTGATCTCTAAATTACGAAGGTACTTAGTGATATCCAGTAATAGTAAGAAATAATCTTCCGTACGAGAAGATGTACTCGTCGGTATTTCTTCAAACGACTGTTAGCGAGAATCTTTGTGCGTGAGAGGCTCGAGGCGAAACTATAATTGTCAATTGCACATTCTTGAAAACGATGTTTCACGGGAAATGCGTGATTCCGGACAGATCACGCGTTGTAAATAACTCGGTTAATAATTCGCGTGGCGGAAACGCGGATGACTCCGTCGAAATTTCAGTCGACAACAAAATCAGGGTCGAGTCACTGGATTATTATAGACGCGAAAAGTTCAAACGGCCATGACGTTCGCCGCGCATGCTTCTCGATGCCGGCAGCGAGTCGAAAAGACGAGCAAGTAAGTAGAATATGAGACGATTTTCATCGAATCGGTCGACGACACGACTCGTTCGAAAATAGCACGGAGGTCGACATGCGTCTGCCTTCCGTGGCGCGTATTTGAATTCGGGGATCGGGGCAAAGAAAAGAATCCACGTAATCATTTATCATCGACATCTCGAGCTTTATCAATGACGAGAACTGGATAAGAGGCGAGAAACGTCTCTCTGCGAAAACATGTCCTCGATTCAGCGTCTATCGTTTCGATGATCCGATCGATATAAATAAAATTTCCTCGTTTGAACGATGAAAAACGTGATTTGCTCGATAAACGCGTCGATAATGTCTGATAAGATAATTTTCGTTAAAAAAAAAAAAAAAAAACAATACCAAATAAGGAATTTTCAAGATTTCGCTGAATTACAAAGGAAGAAGCGTAATATCTTTACTTTTAATTTCTGTCAGTGGCCTCGACCTATCGTTCGAGTTACGCTTATTAAAGCATCAGTTCTGTGACACTGAACAAGCGAAAGATAACACGTCCACTTTCACGTTTCTACAAAAGCTGCCAGTTTAAGGCTATCGATATTTACAGACGTCCGCGAAAACCTACTGATCTTACATAACGACGCAGCGAATCGAATCTGCTCGTTGAATTAATACGAGCCATCTTCCTCGCATCTGAATATGGCAAAGGAGAAACCTGTTATCGATAAGTCACGGTTACTCTGACAATGAATTTTATCTAACTTTATCATACTGTGTATCAAATTTCAGACGTTTGCAGATGAAACGTGACCGATTACCGGATAGATTAATTTGTAACACAGGTAGCTATACACCGTTTTATTTGATCAATAGAATCGCCAAGTGTGCGCGCGAAACGTGATCGAATAATCGAAAGTACGATAAACGAGATAAACGAGAAACATGTATCGATTAACCGGAAATCGTACGATTCCTCCATCAAGAAAACCTAATAAAGCCAACGGCGCAAAATTACAATACGAGTACAAAGCGTCGCGTCTACGATGCGGGAAAATCGCCTGTAGCCGTTCACGCGGTTCACAATGTTCACCTTACATAAGTTTCGCTATCTCTTGGTGTAATTACGACATTCAACGATTCCTGTACGCAGCGTGAAAAATTCAAACAGCGGAGATTTTCAGCGGGATAAAAGAAATACGAATAAGACAAAGCGAACAATTCGATAAGAAGACGATAAATTATAAAACAACTTCAGGTGTCTTTCCTCGCTGTCGGGATATTTAATTCAGTTATCTTCGGATCGAACAGTCACATATTTATGCTCTCCCTTTGGTCTTTAACGATATCTCAGTCATTGATGATTGCGTGTTACAACAATCTGACCTGTAGTCGATGCGTAGTATCATATTATTAGCATTTGTTTTCATTCAAACGAATAGAACGTAACAAGATTCAAGCTCAACGATATACGTATCTCCATTACTTATATCATCAAAACATTGAAATGTTATTCCTTAAATAACACGCTATATATTTATGAAATCTGACAATCTCATTTTAAACTTGACCCTATTCTCCTCGGACTCTGTTTTATCGGATAAAAGAAACTTCTGTTGAAGCTTCAATAATCGCTAACGTGTTGAATGTGCGTCGAAAGGTTAAAATCAGAGTTATCTGAAAGATGATACGGCAAAGGAATGCCCCACCAGCCGCACGAGAGTTAGGTGTGAACGTTTCAGACGCTTGGCACGTGCTGGCCATAGTAAGGCAGGAAGTTAGCTCGAACAGAGTATCGACCACGAGGCTTTCGGGCTCGTTCAATACTCCAATGAAGAATCGAAGAGAGAGAGAGAGAGAGAGAGTGAGAGGGCGAGGGAGAGGGAGCGAGACGGCGACGAAGGCGGTTGGAGCGGGTAAACCGTTCGATTTGCCTGGGTTTCGCCGCTACAACACCTAAACAGGTGCGCTCCTTCGATATCCACTTAGAGGGTAGTGGAAGAGGAATCGCCATGAAAACAGGCGCATACATTTTAAGTCCCGTGCAATTAACAGGGACGTACTCGTGCCACGGAAGGCGATTTAGTGAGAACAAATGACTCACGAGCGACGACGTCGTCGTAGGTCGAGGCAAAATCGAATGGTGGGGATATCTCAGGCACGACACCACTGAATCCGGTGCCACGGAGCTCGCCAGTTAGTCCTTGAGAACGTCGATAATCACAAAATGACAAGTTGAATTACACCATGACAGCTATCGAAGAATAAATTAAGATTTTGATAAAGTTACTCCAAACGGAGATTTCCATTCGATCGCGCAATTGGAAAGACCTTTTTATTTTAATCGAACCGAACAACTGGCGCCCTCAATGTCTCGTAACTCGTAGAAATAAAAGAAATTCTCGACGCTTCGATTTAATCGTGAGAAATTGTTGATACGTCGTGTCGCGTAAATATTCGCACGTGGATCAGCAAACGTTTGCGAATTCGTCGATGTGGTTGGAGTTCAGCGTTTCATATAACGTTGACAGAGCGTAATCGAATCGGCGTTTCGGAGTCGGGTAACGGAACGAGGCACGTGGCGTACCTGAAAAGGCGGCGAAGAGTACGCCCCTGAACCGGGATCGAAGCAGGCAAGAGCGCAAGTCTTCTGCTAATGCCAAACGATTCCCTTAATACACTTGCGTCTGGAATCTCGTTGTAATTGGGGCGAACGCTTTGTGCCAGCTGTCTCGTACTTGTCAGTGTTTCAGAGTGAACCGGGCTACCACTAAACTCGTCGAGGGAATCGTTGTCGCCGAGCGTGGATCATTGGACAAACGCGGTCGTGGAAGGAAGAGAAAGAAAGCATTTCGGTGTACGGCTACAAAGGAACGACTGGCTAGTCGCCATCTTAGATCCATTGTGAGCACGTTGCACGAAGCGGTCTGAAAGAGTTCCAAGGGATCGTGAGCTTTTCAAGGAGAAGAATTAACAGGCATGCGAGAAGGAAAGGTGTCGTTTTTCCTCGAACGTGAACGCTTATAAACCGACACGGTGCATGTCGACAGAGGCAGACGCAGTGAGTGCCGTGAGCGAGAAACCCGAAAACGGCCACAGATGCATGAAACGCAAGTGAAACGACCGTGTGCAAAGTGACTTCCTGGAGGAGAGAGATTTTTTCTTTTCTGTTTCCTAATTTACGGAGGCCTAACAGGGCGGAGCTGATCATCGACGCGTACGAACGAATTGAAATCATCAGCATGAGTAAGATACTAGGTACAAACTATTGCACCGTGTTCTCTGTACTTAGAAGTCCCGAAGAGGGTGAATCGTTTAAACGGATCATCTGAAAGAATCGTTCGACGAACAGAAAGGGAAAGGCTGTAACCGTGTGAAGAGCAAGAATTGGAGTACGTTCGAGCCGCGAGGGCGATTAGTCAGGATTGAACAGCCGGATCACGAGTGATAATCAGGAGTGAGGAGGAGTAGTGCTAAAAAAACGAGTGCATCGGTTTTCGCGCGTAAAAAAATAAAAGTGCTTAATCATTGAAGGAACTCGTGGGAGACGTGCGATCACCTTCGACAAAAGAACTTGGACGTTGACGTAATCGATTCTATATATAGGTGTTCGAAATTCGCGAAACCGTGAAGCGAACATTATATAAAAGAGCAAAGTACTCTCGATCGCGCACAATAATTTTTCTTTTCTATCGTGGATCCGTTAGGATCGACCCTTACTCCAAATCTACGACAAAATTTCTCTCTGTGATCAATTGTACTTTTCGTTCGAACACTCGTGTACTTAAATCCTTAGAAAGTCGAGAATCGCTTTGTAACTCGATTTACTTAGTGGTCGTAAAGATCTTGGAACAATATCGCACGTTGGTCGCACGATCGATACATCATTTATCGACCCGATCGTTTAATCGATAAGACAGATCTCTATTGATCGAAGAGGATCCACCAAGTTTCCCTGCCGATCGAAACACCCGACGGCATCCAAAATACTCTTATAACCCGTAATGTATTTGAGATCGCACGTTGAGGCAGCAAAAGGGAGGCACGAGAATGCAAGAGAGGCGATAGAAGTTGGCTGCGGAACAAAAGGTCGAGGTAACATTGAATCGGCCGCGAGAGACAAGGACAAGACGAAGAGATCTCTGGTGGACTGTTGGGATTTCGAAGAGCCTCAGCTGCTTCGTCCGAGATTGGCCGACAGAGATTCGAAACAGGCGTGCGTACGACGCGGTATGAGCGAAGGTGAACGAGCAGTGACCACGCCACGAATTGGCTGGCGAAAGCTTACCGATCCTGGCGACTGACACGAATCCAGGAACTCGGGGGCAGGTCCGAAGCGATAGCATCAGCTACTGTTTTATCCTCAACGTCATCGTTGTCCTGCCACTCAAACAACTAGCCACTGCCACTTGAACTCTCGTGGAAGCAAGATCTTCGAACCTCGACCCATTCGACAGGATACCGCTATATCCTGACGCATTTTGGTCCCTGTCGATGTCAGCCAAATGCAAGAGAACGCTCTGTTGAGATTTACGTCGAGAACATTGAAGACGGACCCGAAAATGGCGGGCAATCGGTGTCGGTAGCAGACGGGGTTATTGCCTAAAAGAGCGATCTCCTCATCCTGCATTATTCCTAGAGGAGCCACGTCTGAACCGTTCGATCGGTTTCGGCTAGAATCTCATTTTTCTCTCTTGTCACGAGTATTTTATTCTCGTCGATCTCCCTCTGAAGCCAGTTGACGAACTTTGTGTCGTTCTTGTTTTTTTTTTTTCTTTACAACACCCGGGTCCGCGATTGACCCATAGACAATAAATCGTAGGTAATAAGAGTAGTGGTAAAATGTAGTTGTGAAAAGATTAAGAATTCAAATTGGGAAGAAGGACAAGGAACGTCGAAAGGGAAAACCCGCCCCTTGTCGTGATACCGCAAGCAGTATCCTCGCTGAGTGATCTCCCGCGAGACCACGAACAATTGTACCAAATTTAAAAAGAGAGAGGAGAACATATAAATATAAATATATATATATATATGTGTGTGTGTTTATATATGTATATATAGATACGCGTGTGTATATATATATACATACATACATACATAGATATTACATATAAGTGCATAGTATTCGCGCTTAAGATCCGCTCCTTTTTCTGCGATCATCATGCCGCCTACTCCGAATAAATTGAACTTGAGCTTCGCCAGAAACGCGTACAGCGTGTTTGGAACACGCGGTACCAATACCACCGCTGATCAACAGCGCGAGCAGAAAACGGAACTTTTGGAGGGTAAGAGATCACCGCCTACTTAATCAAATTATTTGGCAGCGATTCTATCGAATCGTCCTTGACGATCCTACCGAATGAAATCGCCGTCCATAAATAACGTGCCATTGATAGTCCGTTTAATTGATGATTACGAGCATTTCACGTTGTTACGAAGCAATTTATTTCGCGCGGTTATTTCTATGAAATTTCATCGCCTGTCGTCGACTATATCGATCTAATTATTTGCCCATTGTGTTATTTCAGGAACCAGGGGTAATGGAATTCTCCACCTAAAGAATGATGGTATCGATTACATCAACCCTGGTGAAGAAGATCAAATGGAAATTTATGGGTAGGTACATACATACATATCGTGCGTTGAAAGTGTCACGATGTTATGCAACGCTTTTTCCTATTTCTTCTAGATACAAGAGGAACAATATTCTAACTGCTATTACTTGGTTCTTGATTATCATTACCGGAGGGCTTCTTAGATTGGTCTTTCACTGGATACCGCATCTTATGTTGCTAGCAACTCATTCGAAATGTCAATTAGAAACCGCAGACACTGTTTTGTTGATAGAAAGGTTCCAAGGAAAACACACGAGTTATTACGTAAAGAAATTGCAGACTTTGGCAGCTCAAGATATACTGTAAGTATTCCTTAATTTACCAACGACATCTTTTTTATTAATTTCAAGCTAATATTTTACGTATATTTCAAGCGGTAAGCCTTTCGATGGAAAATCATTGATGGATAACGAACCGTGGATGGAGAACGGCAGCGTGATAACAGTCAAGGAAGTAAAGGAAGAATATCCTCCCTCGCTCTCGCTGCATTTAGTCGGTGGACAATTTAAACGTAAGTGTTCAACGATTAGGAAAAGTTTCTTCTTCGTATAAAAACGTTAATAAATCTATATTCGTATACAGAGGTTCCGTCGATTGTCCTGTTCCACTGCAAGAAGTTAACTTACGTTTGGGACCCCGAGAGATCCGAGTTCCTGAAACTTCGTGGTTTAGACGTTGGCGTCCTAACTTCCACGTTGCATCAGATGCAAGGGTTAAATTCGCTTGAACAGCATATGAGGCAAATATCGACAAAAATTCCCATAAACGTAATAAATTTACTTTGCGATACTATGTCTAAAAAATATTTTCCGACTTTTTTACAGACGTTGCGTTTACGGAAACAATGAAATCGTGATTCCAGTAAAGAGTATTCTAACGCTGCTTTGTCTCGAGGTCCTTAATCCATTCTACGTCTTCCAACTGTTTAGTTTCTGTCTCTGGATTGCTGACAACTATTATTATTATGCCATGGTCATCTTGACCATGTCCAGCGTCGGCATAATTATGGCAGTCTTCCAGACTCGTCGGGTATGCAATTTTTCGGCCGCTTGTTGCATCATTCTCTGAGTTATATTAATAACCGAGAATCCTTTTGCAGAACCAACACAACTTACGTTCCACTGTGCACTCTTCCGACGTGGCAACGGTGATGAGAGACCGCGCGACCGGGCAAACAGCGACCGTGCCTGCTGAAAAATTAGTACCTGGTGACATTTTGGTTATTCCGTCTCATGGCTGTTTGATGCCTTGTGACGCAGTGCTTCTGACTGGGAATTGCATTCTGAATGAATCTATGTTGACTGGAGAGTCGGTTCCTGTCACAAAAACACCTATTCCTTCGTCCAATGAAATGATATACGACATAAAGGAACATGCAAGACACACGCTGTTCTGTGGTACTCGAGTTATTCAAACAAGATACTACGGTTCAGAGAAGGTAACTTTAAACATTAGAATTTCTAATTAATTTTCTAGGTTCGTTAATACTAGACATATCTATGCAAATTCCTATTTCTTTCGGGCAGAACTGATAAAGACGAGACCTGAACAGAAATTTGTTTCTGTAAATATTTTTTATATCTTTGCATATTACGCGCATTCTATGCATCTTTGCGCTTTTAAATTTCCTATAAGATAAATTTATAAGAATCTGTAGTCTCGCTGTTGTATAGAAACTTTGGAAAATGATCAACGATTATTGATCATGTAATTTATTTTTCTTGCAGGTTTTAGCTGTTGTCGTGAGAACTGGGTTCAATACCAGCAAAGGTGGACTGGTCAGATCCATTATGTACCCTCCACCCGTCGATTTCAAGTTTGAACAAGATTCATACAAGTTCGTCGTATTGTTGGCTGGTATAGCTAGCATTGGCGTGATTTACACCATTGTAACAAAGGCTATGAGAGGTGTCCCAAACCATCACATCGCTCTTGAAGCGTTAGATCTGATCACCATCGTAGTACCGCCAGCCCTACCAGCTGCTATGACAGTTGGTAGAATGGTGGCACAACGCAGACTTGAGAAAAACAAGATTTACTGTACGAGCCCAAGAACAATCAACGTGTCAGGATCGATTGACTGCATCTGCTTTGACAAAACTGGGACGCTGACTGAAGATGGTCTGGACATGTGGGGCGTGGTGTCTACCATCGATAAGAAGTTCCAGCCGCCCATCAAAGACATCACATCCTTGCCCTTAAACGATCTTCTCATCGGAATGGTGACTTGCCACGGAATCACTATAATAGAAAATCAACTCGTCGGAGATCCACTCGACCTAAAAATGTTCGAGTCTACGGGTTGGAGCTTGGAAGAGCCCGATGTATCCGATACGTCAAAATTCTCGATGCTTTTCCCTACAATAGTGCGACCACCAAAAGGCTCCAATCTATTGAAGAAACTACCCAACGAAATAAGAATCTCGATCAGCCGACAAAATTCTATGTCTTCTGACGTGATCGATAACATCTCTTTAAACAACCTTGATACCACGTTAGCTGGTTCGACGACAGAATTGGGAGAGCAAGGTTTAGAAGTTGGGATCGTTCGTCAATTTCCGTTCACATCTAGTCTCCAAAGGATGAGCGTGATTACCAGAACGTTGGGAGCTAATCATTACGACCTCTATTGCAAAGGCAGCCCAGAAATGATTCTCAGCCTCTCCAGAGCAGAATCCAGTAAATATTGCAACGCATCTTTTAAATTTTGTGTTTTAAACTCTCTTCAAGTTATGACTAATCGTATTGTTTTCGTAGTTCCACCAGATTTTGGCGCTGTGTTACAAGACTATACTTCGGAAGGCTACCGTGTGATCGGCCTCGCACACAAATCTTTGAATCGTCTTCCTTACGCCAAGGTCCAGCGATTGAGTCGCGAGTCTGCCGAGTCCGATCTGACGTTCTTAGCGTTCGTCATCATGGAAAACAGATTGAAACCGGAAACCACGCCTGTGATCAGTGCTTTAAACACTGCCTGTATAAAGACTGTCATGGTGACTGGCGACAATATGTTGACTGCACTGTCCGTTGCCAGAGATTGTGACATCGTGAAGCCAGGTACACCCGTCATTGCGGTCTCTGCCACTCAGCAGAACCAGATGAAACCACAAATCTATTTTACGAAGAGCAGCAGTCAGCCATCGATGGGACACGGGGACCTCAGCGAAATGACTGATTTGAATAGTGTAGCTAGCTTGGAAACAGTGGAAAGTGGCTCCTTTGGGAACAATCAGTTCGATAACGATGTCAATTATTTATCCGACGAGTAAGTTCATTCAACTATTCATCATTATCACATCTACTATTACAGTAAATTAGTGGGAAACTTACATATTCGTTTATTTCAGAGTTTAGGATTAAACTTAAATTAATCTAATAGCGAACGTGTTAACATCTAATTCCTAACTTTTGCGTGTCGTCGTTTCAGCTTACGCCATTCAAAAAATAAATATGTGTTTTCGCTCACGGGTAAAACGTGGGCGCTGGTCAAACAATATTACCCAGAACTGATTCCCAAACTTGTCACTCGTGGAGCAATCTTTGCGAGAATGTCGCCAGACCAGAAGCAACAACTCGTTCAGGAATTGCAATCTTTGGGATACTATGTTGGTACGTAACCGAATACTTCTTCAAAACATTTTGTACTATCTTGATTGAAATGTTAATTTTAAGTATTATTTTCAGCGATGGTAGGCGATGGGGCAAACGACTGTGGAGCTTTGAAGGCTGCCCACACCGGAATTTCTCTCTCTGACACTGAATCTTCAGTAGCATCGCCGTTTACCAGCCGCGAGACTAATATTTCTTGCGTATTGACCGTAATTCGAGAAGGTCGCGCAGCTTTGGTCACTTCCTTCGGAATTTTCAAGTATATGGCGAGTTACTCGCTCACTCAATTCATCTCCGTAATGCTGCTGTACAGTATCGAGTCGAATCTGACGGACATCGAGTTCCTCTACATAGATCTCTTTATCATCTCGATCTTCGCTTTCTTCTTTGGCCGTACCGAGGCTTACGGTGGTCCATTGGTCAAGACAGCTCCCTTGAACAGTCTCATTAGCACCACTCCCATTCTTAGCTTAGTGACGCAAATTTTGATCGTGGCTCTATTTCAGTCCATTAGTCTATGGCATCTTCAACAAATGGATTGGTTCAAACCGTTCAACGCCACGGAGAAAGCTGCTGAGAACAAGGACGATGTGAGCTGTACCGAAAATTACACGGTTTTCATAATCAGTTCCATGCAGTATATCATTCTGGCTGTGACGTTCTCGAAGGGCCATCCATATAGAAAGTCTCTGTTCACGAATTACGGTCTGCTCACCTCGTTCATTTGCCTCAGCCTCTTCTCCGTCTACCTCGCGACCTTTCCCTTTGAGTGGTTGAGTAACTGGTTCGAGCTGATTCTTCCAGACAACGTTGGCTTCCGTTTCATCTTGGTCGGTTACGGCATCGTCAACTTAGTGATTTCGTTGCTGATGGAGTACTTCTTTGTTGACTACCTCGTTTTTAGAAAGTTACGCTATCGTTGGCACAACATAGACAAATCTAGACGAAAGTTCCTCGCGATTGACCGTGACATGGCGCGCGATTTAAAATGGCCACCTATCTCCCAAGAACCGTTACCGGAAGCTGCTCCCGATATTCTGATTCGTCAAAACGTCACGGAGATCAAGATCGAGAAACGCGTTCCCGAGTCCTGTCATCCCGTGGACACGAGCTTCATGAACAGCCCGATCTGTGCGAACTTCAAGCACTTTGGCTCTGCCAGAGAAGTCACTCTGAATCCCAAGTCTCTGTTCAACGATCGCAGGAACACCGTATCCATGCAAACGGTTCCCTGCTTCGAGGACAGAGACTCCGCGCTGAAGCAACCGAACATAGAGCTAACAGCGAAGAGAAGATACAATTCGGAATCGGAGAAAGGGATCAATCGGTACGAGAAAGCCAGTTTTAAGAGCCACAGCACAAATCCAATCGCAACCCTGCCTAGGAACACCGCTGTGGCTCTTCAACCGCAGAAATTGAGGGACTTGAAGAGCGTCTTGATGCACAAAAGCGAAGATGGCTTGTCTCCCAGTACACAAAGTGTCCTTGAACTCGATATTCTACCGTCGTAGAAGAGAGCGATTTATCCTCGTGGGATTTGAATTGGTAATTGACCAAAGAACGGGTACTTCGAGCAACGAACGGTAATCGTTTCAATTTTGGAAAACGATCTGCTGTTTGCTCTTCGACGTACCTGCCCGATTTCATAGACCGGATTGTCACGAAGTATCGCCAATTTATCTGCCAGTGCATTTGTTGTCCCATGACAATTGCAACACAAGACTGTTTTCAGCTGCTATACGGAACCACTCAGGAACGTTTAATTCAGAGATGATCAGGAAAGTTTCGAACCACCAACGTTCAACTGGAAGAAACGATGTGGCAAATTGCCGACACGATCTCTAATCTAAATATCGTTCATAAGAGTGCATTTAGAATGCCGCGGCGTTCACGACAGCTTGGTAACCAACGATGCATCCCACGGGCATCGTACGGTAGATCAACTGAAGGGGTCCCTTTTGACCCGACCTTTCTTCGTCCTCCTCCTTTACTAGTATTCGAGCATACCAGACTCGAAAGAGAAAGTATTATCATTAGTTTATTTAACTTAGATGATGAATTTTAACTTACCCTGTCGCCAAGGAGCAATGGTCTTGTCGTAGAAGAGCAAATCCCTTGACGCAGGCCGAACGAAATAGATAGGTAGATACGTTTTTTTTCCTCTTTTCTTTTTGGGATCTCTTTCGCGTTTAGACGCCGTCTTTTTTCACTGCGGTTTCAAAGATATACTTAAAGAATGAATTAAAGATAATATAATACATGGATCACGCGCTCCGTGTGACGATATGTATAGATGGATGCAAATCGTAATGAATTTTTTAAACTAGAAAGCTATAGGGAATTGATCATATTCTCGTTTTCACGACGACTTTTTTCCTTTCCTCGACGATATCTAATTTAATCTCGTCTATAGCCAAGCACTTGTTATGGAAAATATCGGACAACCTAAAACAACTCTTGTTATCGACATATTGTTATGTTTCGATATTTTGTTAGTAGAACAAGAAGCTGTTTGTATAAAAATAGTGAAATTTCGTCGTGAAAGCGGGAAGCTAGTGTACTTTTTTTGTTGGTGTGAAGATGGGAAACTTGTAACTATACCGTAGTTTATCCCATGTTAATCTTATTTAATAGAACTTCGAGGGCCGACGTCCTGCGATCCAGAAATGCAGAAATTCGACGCTCGTTGTCGCAGATACTTACTGTTAAACCGAATAACGAAATAAATGTGTACTTATATACGCAATGAAAAATACATACTTAAGCGCGTTCTATTATTTGCAACGCTAAGCTTGCGTTGAATTATAGCGGTTGTCGAATAACAAAGTATGTTTTTAATGTAATAGCCTTGTTCTTTCGCCCCATCCGTTAAAAACGCACAAAAAGAAATACATAGACAAAGATAAAATAAAAAATTGAACATTTATTAAGCGCGAATACAAACGAATATCACACGCACTTAATTTACAAAGTATCCACATCGTTACTGTTCACACCGTACGTCAAAAATGTAGACGCTTTCTGCCTCGGAAGGCTTAGATAATCGACGAAAGAAAGTTCACCGGGCGCGACTTGCAAGTTAAAACAATTTCCACGCATCACCTCGTTTCGTTAGACAATTATATGTTAGAAATCGATGCATAATAACGACAGTTCTTCCACCTCGAAGACGGACAACTTTGTTCCTGACTTTAAACATTATCTCATCACAATGTTTCACATTCCTCGAGCGTAGAATCGTCGAAATTCCTAGTTACACAGTTCCTAGATCCTCGGTATCGTTCGATCATTTGCCAGCCAGTTACGAAATCGTCAGAGATCCTATCCAATACCGTGTCGTAAACTTTGTTTCATGCAAAGTTTCTACAGAGAACAATCTCTATCCCTTTTGATCCGTCTCGCTACGAATTGATAACGTACGTTATCCAGTCGACCGTTTTAGCTACCCGATGATAGATTCCTGGCTGGCCTGGCTGAGCGCACGAGTAACCAGCTGAAACGATACCTATTAGGTACCATCGTCCTGTTTTCTCCAACATCAGTGGTCCACCACTGTCACCCTGAAAATCGTAGGCAAAAAGCTCTCAATCGTTTTTCTTTTTTACACAATAAAGGAGTACCGCTCGGTTCTATCAAATTCAACTTGAACATTCTAGATCATGTAATACGAGTACGGTTGGAAACGATATAGCGCAATGGGTGAAGTTTTAGGAAGAAATATCCATTGACGTAGCTACGTCTACTACCCGTTTTGTAGAGACGATGTAATTCACGAAACGCTAAAGTTATTTGCAAATTAATATTCCTGTCACGATTCGCTAAAACTACACTACTTGTCTTTTGCTCGTTGATAATTGTCTTTTGAATTGGTGCATTTTCCTTTGTTTCTCGCTGTTGTCGCACAGTCTTGAAAAACACTCCAAGTTCTTACCTCTCGAATTGCACGTTTCGACACACAAATGTACAAATCTGTAACTTTTAGCCTTTGACTAATTTTACCGCGCTACATCATTTCCACTTACAGTAATTGCCGAGCCGTTTCACATCAAATTAAACTCACTTGGCAGGAGTCCTTGCCACCTCCGCGGTACCCAGCACACATCATCTCGTCATAGATCACAACGTTAATCCCGTTGGACCGATGCCATCTCTCACAGATTCGATTGTCTATCACAGGTACGTCTACCGCTTGTAGCGTCTTCGGGCGTAGCCTCGATCCTGTTCATTTTAACAGAATTCAATACACGACCGTCACCAGCTTCACTCTCTAACGTTTCAGATAAATCGTTTCTGCATTTACCAGCCTGCAACGCTCCCCATCCAGCAGCCCATCCATAGTGTCCTAGAAAGTCCTCGTTTTTCTCAGGCAAACAGATAGGCGCTATGTGAGGCATGTAATGAACCGGTCGATCTAATCGTAGAACAGCCACGTCGAACCTGAACAACGGGCAATTTCATTTTAGTGCCTGCTAGAATCATTCCTGAAATATGAACGTACCTGTCCGCTTGAGGAGTGAACTTGAAGTAAGGATGAACGCGAATCTCTCTGACGCCGAACGTGTAAGCTGGTAAGGTCTCGCTAGCGGAATTTACTACGTAATCACCTAGAGTGACTTGAACTTGTCGAGCTGACGCCCTAAACGTAAAACGAAGCAAAAATTTAAAGAAAATAGCGATCGTACTTCGATCGTACTTGTATCGAATTGTACTTGCGGAACTTTTATCGTAGTATCGAGGCTTTCAATTCTGAGCCACGTATAGATTAAAGGAATTCTAGAGTCTCGAGAAATTCCGCAAGTCGTAACAGCTTCAGATGTTCGATATTCCACTTACTTAGCTACACAGTGACCAGCAGTGACGACGTGGAATCGATTAACGAGAGTGCCGCCGCATCGGCTGGACCCGATTCGTATGTACGCCTGAGAAAGTAGAACATTTTCTCCGTTTAAAAGACGATACAGAAGGCTGGAAAGGATTCACTACGATTCGTCAATGCAAATCTGACCTGCCATGGAAAACTGCCGAATCCTGCGTCGTCGCCTCCGACGATTCTTCTCTGCGCGGTTTGCTTCGAGACGGGAATCCCGCAGCCTGTAATTACGAGGATGTAGATTCTCCGTTTCAATCTAAATACTTAGTATCGGTTTGCAGTGTTCATTTACGAGCAGCTCTTGAAAAGTTAGTAGCGGAATATATATGGATACACTGCTCAAAACAATCAGGGGATCGTTTCCCGTGTCAGTTTCATTTTTATATCTTTTTCTTGCGTTTATACGTTTATTGCAATTATTATCTTCACCCTATCAAGAGGGTTTTTTTTCCTTTTAACAACGAACGCAATTAGTCCAGATTATGATACACGCGAATTTAAAAAATTAGGTTCAATCGTCATTTTTAAAACTATCGCGTGAACGACTATTTATATATTTCAGTCTATTAATAATTATAACAGAATCTTCTCTTTGCTTATTTAACGCAATAGAATCGTTCATAGTGACGATCCTCTAATTATTTTATGCGGTATATATGTATGTACGTTCAAACACTTTCGTACCGTTTCGTGCCGTTTCGTAGCGACGGAAACATCTTTCACTTGACAACGTTTCGTTGGTCTTCAAGTTAGTATTACCGAATTAGACTTGGAGTAATTCAATGAAACGTTTGACGATCAAACTACCAAGCAATGATACGTTTTAAATCGCGACTCTATCGGCTCTGTTTCTTATACTCCGTTAAATAAGAAATTGTCCTCTTAAACGCGGTTCGACTCGAAGAGAAGTTTCACTTGTTCGTAATTAATCTGTAAGTTAATTAGATTTATAGAAGTCTCTCTTTATACTCGTACAGGCGAGATCGATGATTAAAGATCGTGATCGTACTTGAGGGGATCGTACGGAGGATTTATTCCTCGCGAACTAGGAACACCGGAAGTGGATACGAAATTCAGAGGACTCGCGTGACAAGAGAACCGTCGAAGAAGTGCGGAACGGACTCGTTGTTATCACGATGAACATGCAAGATCGATTGACAAATAAGGTAAGAAAACTTAACCTGGAGGCAGGCAGGAAGATCGCGACACGTCGTGCGAGTATCGAAAGAGGAAGACGAAAATGGCTTAGGTCGGCTGGTGTACGTTCTATCATGCTTTGGAAGGTGTAAACAGAGAAAGTGAAGGCATTCGATGGCATGCTGAGGAAAGTGCAAGTGCCAAAGAGACGAGTAGTTTACAAGTGAAGAAGGTTTCGACATGCTGACGAAAGTGCTAATGTAATATTTGTAGGACAAGAGAAATAGAAATAGACAAGTAGAAAAAGGAAAAGAAAGACTAAAAAGAACAAAAATATGGAATGGCAAAGAAACATGTAAAAGGGAATAAGATCGAGCGAAGTAATGCAAGAGAAAAGGAAAAGAAACGAAAGAGAAGTCTGTTGAACGAGAGGGAAGAATAACGTCGTTCAGGAAGCATTTCCAAAGAAAGACAGCGGTGGTCGATCATGCTAGTGCAAGAATCGGATGACATGCTTCTGTAGGAAGGACTTACGATCATCGTTGACGGTCTCCGTGTAAGTATCCAACGGAAGCGGCTGAGATTGATCTCTAGGTGCCTCAATCAGGTTATAATCAGAGCTACCTTTCGGTTCTTTCCGCTGACAACAAGCGTACATGATGCCACCGCAACTGCCGTCCAAAAGGCCAGCGGACATCCAGCACATTAGAAAAAATTCGCAGCTTCGTCCGTCAGAGCACAACGTATCGTCACCCTTCCACAGCGGTCTTTTTTGTTGACGCGGCTCTGCACAAAACAGGGCAAACTGTTCTTTCTTCTCCTTTCTCTCTTACCGACATTTTTCCCCCTTTTGTCTCTCGGAAACGGATAATTGAAGTAAAACAACGGAAGGTCCTCGTTACTCGTTGATCTTTCACGTTTACGTTTCATACCAGACATCTCTGATATGCGCAAAGCAAGGTCTGATTACTCCAAGCCTAGCTTCAGAATACTTTCGCAAGAGAAACGAGCTGAAAATATTGAGCAATTCGCGAGAGGATTGGAAATGAACGCAATCGTTTTAAAAAGTGACCGAAAGAAGTTTTATTTCACGGGGCGTCGCTAATACAATCGCGATGTGATTTAACGAAATCGTAAAAGCAACAGGAAAGAACCTTCGAGCGCAACCTTCTGTCGTAACGATACGACCAACGCGGATGACGGAAACCGTCGGCTCGACGGAAACGGGTCCGAATGTCATAATCGTTGCGACACCCGGTTAGGATATTGCACCCGGGCTCCGACTAATTTACAATTATCCGACTAGTACGAAATCCAGAGGCGCGATGTAATGTAATCCGGTATCGGTTTCACTCATTGGATTAGCGAAAGACCGGAAACGCTCTGCGAAACGGGCTTTCAACAGGTGCGATTAGACCACGACTCATCGGTACGTCGCTCTCTGTTAAAACACCGATCAACGCTGATCGCTTCGCGGGGAACGTACCTGATTCTAACCTAGGGTAATCGTCGAGGGTTTGCTTTCGATGATCTGCAACAACAATTTCCTCTCTTAACAAAGAACAAAAAAAAAAAAGAAAGATCAAGTAATCTTTTCCGTGAAAGATATTTAATCAAAGTAATGATAAAAACCATTCATAGCCATTTCATAACTATTCTATTTATACTAACATTTTTGTTCAATAAAAGATAAAAGAGAAATAGAAAAATCGAGTGCAATAGAATATCGAATGCAATTCAACATAGAACCGCAAACAGTTAACACGATATGAAAAAGAAAGATCAAGCCAATGCTACTACCTTCTTTCATCCTTCCAACCAAACCAGAGATCGACGTCACAAATTTCAAATCCCATTTACATGCATATGTATATATAATATGTTTTACCAATATAAACATCACGCGAGAAAGACAAAATAAATCTATTATTGTTGTTTTTTTCAATACGAAACGATCGAAGGTGGAAAAGACGGAGATGAAAAATTTTGATGCGGAATTGCTTGACAACATATTGAACCTTACAATTTTTCTATAAGATACGAGAAATGTGACTTATGTCTTTTATTTTACATCGTTGTACGTTACCTCTGATCTCGTCCTCAAAATCTGGCAAGTGGTTAGACTGTTGGAAAAACGAGGGTGCGCTGCCACCCACCGGGGGTGGGATGTCGTTGTCACGGAAGATCAATCGTGGAGTTCGATGACCCATCACGGGTCTGTTGTACTCGGAAATAGGACTTCTCCACAGCGACTTGTGTTGCCTCCAGGATGGAAAACGAACTCCAGGAGGCACGCCGATGTTCCTCCCTATAGGAGATCCACCACCCTCGAAAAGATAACCGGCTGGACCACTTGGAAATCTAACATATCGACGTCTGCGAGGCGAAGTCATGATTAAGTCTGTACGATTCCCATTGTTGCTTCGCGGCTCGATGTAACCGGAACTGAAGATCGTCTTTGGCTTGCTAAGACTCGATCCTGAGATCTCTGTTTGACTGGTGGCACGATTCGACGATACGATGAGGACTATTCCTATGAGCAACCATTGGCACGATCTCGCTGCACCCATCATTTGACTGGAACACAACCATAGATCTTTTGCTTAGTCAAAGTTTAGCTTGTCGTGCTCCAAACAATATTTTATATTTGATCATAACTAATTTAATAAGCTATCTGCAAGATTTGTTTAGTTGAAACTTAACCAAGTATGAAACCAAAGTGCGACTAAGTTAAAACTCTCAAAATCTTGGCTTGCCACTAGGATTTTCTGTCTGGAAATCCATATTTCTGTTGAACTAACATATAGTACAAATGTTTTATACGTTAAAGCTGAAGAAATCGAACCGAACAAATTGCGTTACTAATCGGACAAAAAGACTTAGAGTTTTCGTTATGGAGAAAAATCGTTTGCGACGCCTGCAATTTAAATACTCCCACTTTCCCCTGTGTTTAATAGCGTCGCTCTTTTGGAACGATTTTTTGTCCACTGTTTGCTTTTCTTTTCTTCCAGTCTTTGCTTACGCCATAACCAGCATCCTTTCCCAGTATCATTTGCCATAAAAACTTTGAGCCCGTTTTCATCGCGAGGTATCAAAGTTCTGTTTTCCTTCCTATAGAACGACTTGTCCTGGTAAACCTGTTATCTCGCCACTTATTTCGCCGATAGGCTCTTTCAATTAACTTGTGTAAATTGTCAAACATTAGATACGATATCTTTCGAAGCGGTACAAAGAATACAAGGGACAACGCGATCCAAGATAATACGTGCCGTTACGAAAAAGTAAACAGTCCTCAATTCTAAAACGAAGGGGAAAAACTCTCGACTGGTTGCTATCAGGATCGATTCGATTGCACGAGAGTCCTGATGCGATCGTAACAGCTATAATTATATAGGGACACGCGAGATAATTAAATTCTCTTTTCTCTCCTTCCACCACGATCCAGTAATTTTTAAACCAATCTGCTCCGGATTTATCGTTCGATCTTTCGTTAGAACTGATTTTCCAAACATCAAAGAAGAAAGGTCGCGTGAGCGCGGTAAACGAGCCAAGGAACACGCAGCTGAACAGATTCTTCCCTACACGAATCCCTTTTATACCGGAGTCCATTTTAACTGCATCTATATAGCGCACGCAATGATTCGTGACTAGGTTGCATGGTGGAGATCGTTACGTTTGATTTCGAAAGGTAACGTCGTCGAATATCTTCGATTTTGTTTAAAACAGAACGTATCGCGACTCAAAGTACTCGAACACTTGCCGGGAAAGAATTTTAATTGCACGATATATCGCTTTAAATATATAATCGGTGTTAAATATCTCACAAATCAAATGGAAAATCCACTATTCGTATAATCAATTTAATTCTCTACGAATTTTATACACTTGCATTTAATATCTTGTACCTTCTATGTACATTTTCACATTCGTTTCAAACTTCATGATCGATATAATCGTAATAGTCGGCTTTTATTATTACGAATTATACATAATATATTAATACGAGGTTTTCGCTAGTGTCCGAACACCTTCGTCAGATATCGTATAAAGCGAGAGTATGGATGGAGCTTAATATCGCGTGATAAAATCGAAATTGGTTCTCCGTTTGACCTACTCGTCTCCAGAAAGCCGGAAGCTGTCCACGTCCGGCGTCAGGAGAGTAGAAAACAAGTTCCTGGAGCCGACCGAGTGGATTCTTTTTCAAGTGGACGAAAATATGTTGTTTGCGTCACGTTGGCTCCGTAACGGGTGAAAGTAAAAAGAGGCTCACAAGGAAACAAACACATCGATTGTACACAAGAAGATTCATAATGGTACCGGGCAGCATCCTCCGGTTGGTCAGTTATCGGGGATATTAAGGAGGAGTGAAAACGCCACGCCACGAGTTTTATTGGCCCGAGACGAGATTGGGCAATAGCCAACATCGTACCAGCTGCATTAATCACTAGTTTAACCACGTTCAGGTCAATTTAACCACGTAACGGTCCTTGTCACCCCATTTCGTAATAGATTAAAAAATCCTCGCCCGAAAAGAAGGGTCCATTGTCTGCTGATCGAAGGATAGGACAGTCAACGAACGACGAGGAATTTCAAGGTAAAGGAATGCTCTTGGTTAGAGTTAGAAAAAGCGAAGGAAGCGATCAGGAATCGATATAAAGAGTATCGGATTCGTTCAAGAGATACAAATGTATAATCCCATCAGATAAATATTACCAAGTACCCTTATAAATATTAATTATTAAACTTGATTATTAATTTATTCGTCGTATTACTTCTTCGAGAGTTAATTAGTTGGTAATTTAGGAATTGAAATTGAAATATTCGAGGATAGACTTTATTGCGTGTTTTCAGGGTGGCTGCGATACTTTTATAGAATTTTTCAATGGATATCGCGAATTTTTCAGTCAAGAAGAATAATCGAACGCTTCGAACAATCGATGTAGAACGTCCTTGTCGGAATAGCAGCGCGGTAGCGAGTGAACGGTTCGATGTGTTAGTAGGTCATTGGCTCTGTCGTGTAGAAGTGAAAGTGCACTTCTTGCATGCACGACAGTGTGAAGTTCATGTTCACGCTGCCACCCGCTCCGCCGGAAGTTACGAGCCATCGACCATGTTCTTGTTATCCTTCGACTCCTCTTTTTATCCTATCAGAGTTCTGCCATACCTCCTATTACAGTGTCGCTATAGACGATCCAATCGACAAGACGAAACGTTAGTATGTGAGACAGTATGCCTTATGTAGCAATAAATATTATCTGAAATACGACGTACAAGAAATTGTCAAGTTCTTAATGAGCGTTATCGAAAGAAGCCTGGCATGCGAGAGAAAAAAAGAAGTAGTAAGAAAAGTGAAACCCGGTAGAAAACATATTCCAGTTTCCGACTAGATTCGAACCTGTTAATCGCCTTGATTCCCCTGCCACTCGATTATATTTTAATTATTGTTTTTCTCGCTTTTTTTTCCTTTTTCTTCTCGGCTCTTTGATTTCTGTTAAGGAGGAGAAAATACAACCGTGTCACTCGTTCTTCGAGAGAAAATGAAAGCTGTCGACATTTTAATACCCTCGCCATTACTCATCTTGATACTTGCTACCAACGAAACGCATATATCATAATCAATATCCCCTCTGTTATGAAATGTTACGATAGAATATACGTATTTCGCTGCTGTTTCGATCTTGCAAATTGCAGCCAGAAGTATAAACGTCAAAGGGAGATAGGTACCAAGATCTATGAGAAGAAACGATCGCGGGAAAATCGTCGATTCCCTGAACTCAATCGAAGGAAAAGTGACAGGGACAAAAAAATCACGAAGCAAACGATGGAAGAGGCGATCTACAAGCTGCATCGCACGAACTTTCACCTTCCTACGACTAGTCTGACTCTATCGTGCAGGCTGATGGTCGAAAGTACAGAGAGTTTCTTCTCTCGTCTCTTGTATACGTCGCTGTAAACGAGATACACACTACACGCATAATTGTAGCTTCGTTTCCCAGCTGTTCGTGAAAGCCCACGTGCGTTGATCTCGCGTGTGTCCCGCGTCTGTTCTTCTCTTTCTCTCCTGGCTTTTTCCTCCCTGTCTCTCTCTCTTTCTGCCTGTCGTTTATATCGTCGGTGCTGTCCGGTGCCAGCCGATTGGCGCCACACGGGTGTCCACATCCTGAATTCCGTGTGAACCGACATTAAGAGCGCGATCCATTACTTTCTCTGCAAAGCGCACAGGCGCCGTTTTACTTTCGCCGAAAGCAAACGAAAAAAAAGCCAAAAAAAGAGAAGCGCGCGCGTGAAATTTTGTTTTCGTCCGATGCCGGCCCCGTTTTCTTTGCACGATCCACCAACGGCGATCGAGAACGTAAATAAGAGAGAAGATATTTGAACGCACGAGGATGGAATCCTTAAAATAATCTTTCGTTTATGCTCGTTTAACTAAAAAATAGTACAATTTGGATCAAGGGAAATGGGTTATGAATGAATATACGTATATATGCTGTGAGAGATAATTCGAGCTGAGTGTTCGATATAGCTGTTGTTTACTTTGCTCCATCGGTATTTATACGATGCTTAATAGCACCGTAATTTCTGCAAAACGGCAATAAACGATAACAAGGCCCAACGGGTCAATTCACTTGGATCGCTCGGCTCGGAAGAAAGCGAACGAGCAAAAAGCGTCCTCTCGTCGAAAGAGTGTAACGGGTACTCGGGGCCGGCCTCTGGAAATGGTAGTATCCAGATCGCGGGCATGCACCATGCCCTTTTTTTCTTCTCGATTTTCGATAGGAATAACAGCAGCCTGATTGGCCCTTTAACGCTTACGTCCACCGTGGATACGCGCCAATACGCGTTCCACCTTTCGAAGGAAACCGGTTCGAAGAAATCTGAACGTTGCAACTTCTGCTCTTTCTTCGTGGCCTTGAAAGAGCTACGCTTGTTCGCGGTCTAGTTCACCAGATACCCTTTCATGACGAACACTTTCCATTGTGTAACGAATTTTTTCTTCATCTTCTCCCTGTGCATTTTTCCTCGTTGGAGGATCCAGCTCTCCTCGCGGTCCTTTTCTTTCTCATCGTTCGTTCTTGGTTGAAAACCGACTCTTATTCTCCGCTGTAAAGTCAATTCTTTCCTCTCCCGACTAGCGCCGAGCAATCTCAGTGACGCTCGATCGCGGAACGATCTGCATTGTTACTTTCTAGGAGAAATTAATTCGCGCATAAACAGCGTAATCTCAGCCAGATGAAAATGGGGAAAAAGTGTGTCGGATAACGCGCATACCACCGATTGAATATTCATGAATCCCGATACAGCTTGGCACTGCACGAACCGTCTGATATTCAATGACAGGCAAAATCGTTACTTTTTCATTGACTCTTTCGTTGAATATATATTCAACGAAATTAATCGCAAGGAACGAGGCATGAACGCGATAGAACGTTCGTTACCATGTACGGTGACAGAGGATCGTTAGATGGAACGACACGTTTCGTGGCTGGACACACGTTTCTCTTCAAACTTCTATCGAACGATGTTACGTAAACGGGGAGTGGTGTTTAGGCAATCCGTAGAACGGTAGCGAAGCGTGCATCCTTAATGCTCGTCCCCTTGCTCGTCTCGTTTTGGAAAAGAACGGAAGTACTTTCACTGGCTACGAGGTCGGAAAGTTGAGCATTTCGATAGCCACGAGACATTGCCAATTCTCAACGAGAGATCTCACTTTTCTCTCTTGGTCCTTTTGCCGTTCATCTACGAACGCTTCTTTCGTCCCAGACTTTGAACAACGCTCGAACACTGTCATTTCGTGAATAGTACTTTTTACAAAACTCGTGAAAGTTCTTCTTCGTTAGATCAAAATGGATCTCAATGCGTTAATAGCTTTCGAGCATTTTTCCTATGTTTTATACGCGTTTTAAACGACACCATATAATTCCACGAGAAACTAGATCTGATTGAACGAATTACTTTCAATCATAGAAATCCGATTATTTCGTTGCATGGTCGTATGTCGTTAAATGATAATCGAATCCTATTAAACTTCATTAGTGTTGAATTTCTGTCCATTAATTTGCCATACGTGGAAACTGGAATCGCGACTAAAGTTGCGAGAACGACCAGTGATTTATTCACTGGTAATAATTACTTCGCTCAACCATTGAAGTCGCTAGTTTCATTTACCTATCTTACCTTGTGTACGTTTTACTCGGTGAGTAGGCTGGTGATACGGGCTTTCTTTCAAAAGCCGATCCAGTCCTTCTCACTTTCACTTAATTTTTCCAATGACCATCGCGCGAGTATTGTATTACAAGTTCCAACGCATCGAATTCAACGAGAGTTTCTAATTATTTTTAACCACTTGTTTTATTCCTTTATTATCTTCTATAACATTCTCTATGCAGAAGTTAGTATTTTTCACCTTTCCGTACCTTGAATATCTTTTCTAAAAAAATCTCGAAGGAGTTGAAAAGATAAGAAGCTGTTGGTCTTAAAAATTGAACTAAAAACTCTATCGAGATTTTCAAGCATCGTTTCTAACAAGGATCAGCAACACCTTTCTTACTTACCGATCTGTCGAACCAAATCAATCTCGTTCTTGCAATCTTCCTCCCCTAAGTTTTAGTCTTCTCCTTCCTTCTACCGTCCAAAAAGCGATTCCTCAAAAGAAACTTCCCCCAGCTTCGCCACCGTCTCTTCTTCTTCCTCTTTTTCTTCCACGTCGATCCTGAACAGTCCTCACCACCATAACACAACGGTTCTCACTGATATATCGCGACACCTTCGATCCACGATCTATCTATCGCGACTCTTACATCGAATTAACCCAGCTATGTACCAACATTGCGTCACAGTCACCAAAGACCTGCTTCATGCTTCTTCACTAGTTTCTTGTCATCTTCGCACTTTGACTGTTTTTTCTTCTCTCTCGACCGACGTCGATCTCCAAGTTCCTTTATGGAAAAAAAACCAACACGAAAGACGAATCTACTTAGAAATAGAAATCTTCCAGTTCTGTCTGACTTTCTTCACCGTGGATTCGCCAGACTTTTCCTAAATTCTCCCGGCCATTGAATCTCGAAACGGTCACGATCGAACCAAGGATTTTTCCGAGGAACAAGGAAGATGCACACGATGGAGGGCCTGCACCATGTCTATCCTCTCGTCTCGAGGAGCCCCGGTCGCCTGCTCGTCGTTGCCCACCGTCCGCTACGTCGGCTCTCACTTTCTCCGGCGAGTAGTTTCATTTCGGTAGGTAAAACTCTCTCGTGTGTCCCCCACCAGGTTCACGCCGGCTGCTCGAGTCTTCTCTCTGTGTAATCGAACGGGAAAATCGAGCGATCGGAAGGATACCATAGTCCTTCGATCCAACCAGCGTTTCCTTCTTCTTCGTCGTTCTTCAGAATCGTGACTCATCGCGTTAACATCGTTAACCTTGGTTCTCAATATTCGTAATAGGAAGACGAAGGTATTTCTAAACTTTGTCAAAGTGCCACAAGTGGTAGATGAAACAGACAATGTCAAGACAAACGAGTCGTGTTCACTGGCCAATAAAAGGTTGACTCGACTTTTCGAAGTTTTGGAAATTTTAGGAGCAAAAAGGTTCGATCGATACTTGTCTCGCGTGATTTCATCGATCTTCTCTATTTTCTGTTTCGTGGAGTTAATCGATTTCGCAAATAAGGGGTTTCGAATTAAGGAGGATGGAAAGGTCGGCAAAAGTTTGCGTTGAAATTGGAACGTTCGTTCGTAAATAATAGACGGATTGCGGTTTCGGCGCCGCTTAAGGGTTTCTTCTCTTAAAGAAGAGGTACTTGCGAGAAGAAAGTCTGAGTAAGCGTTAGTCGCGCGGGTGGGAAAGTTTCTCGTTAAATTGACAACGTAAATGAACGACACGCGAGATGTGCTTTCCTCCAGGACTACTTAAATTTTCTGGCGAGACACGAGACTTCTGTTTACTAGACTTGTATTGCTATTTGATTGCTATTTGTATCTTTGAAGCGACGTACTTGTATATTTTCTACTTAAAACGTTCTATCTATCCACCGTTTCGAAACATCCAAGAGAATTCAAAATTGTTATATTGTTGCGTCCGCGATCAATATAAAACGTTTCATCGTTGCTTTGTGACAGTCCGTACGATATACCTCCGCGTAAAGGATAAAAAACACGGAGAATTTCAAATATTTCAACATATCTTGAAAAATGGAAAACTGCTGGAACATTTTTATTAAAGAGGATATAACAGAAAAAACTTCAAACGTCTTGGACGTTTCAATCATGACCCATACTGTGAAACTGTTTAGCTGGATACTTGTCAAATCTATAGACGATAAACTTGGAACAAATAGGACTTCTTCTCTTCCACGAACTGATTTCCAAATCGTCTTCTCATTGTCAACGTTGAAAGCTTTCTTCCTGTTTCGACGGTGATTTTACACGGTTTGCTCGTTCCGTAAAATAGTTAGGAAGTGATTCCGGGCAATTAACTGCGACTATTAATTCTAGAGAAAAAAATAAACGCCGGCCATTGTGCCTCTGAACAGGAGCATGAAGAGAAAACCGCTGCAAGGTCGATTGTCAGCGTTGTTCGATTCGATTACGCCCGCGGGCCACGAGCGAATGTGAAAATCTCAGCTGTGAAACGAAGATTCTCGTATAAGAAATTCAGAAGAAATCGATATCTAATCAAGCCTAGTGCGAGCGATTGGAAAGTCCAAGTATTAGGTTCTCGTTAAATCTCATAAATCTGCAAATCAGATTCTTCTCATTTTTTTTCGTTCTCTATATCTGATTTTCTACTCGATTGAAATTGCTGATGCTTAAATAATATTCTCGAATCAACATGCGACTGCTACACCGCAGATATCTATGCAGATTCATATATTTATCAACGCGATTATAGAAACGAAATTTAGATGAAAATTTGTTTCACTCTGTTAGAGTGAATAATTTGTATTCTTACGTGTTACGTACATTTTATACATCGAAGTTTCTCGCAGATGCGTAAACATCTACAGGCTAGTGATTATTCTACGAATAATTCTTATAAAGAGCGGTGAAAGTGGAAGACAAATCGGTGGCCCAAGCAAGAGAGTCGGTGGGGGATGTGTTTTCGACAATTCTCTGCCTTCTAAATCACACGTAGCTACGAGATCAAGAATCATACATCTCCAAGCTTTGTAGTCGAGAAATCTAGTTTTGAGAAAGTTCGTGCCAACATCCACGTTTCCTACACGTCCGTTTCATACATGCGTGCGACTTCTATAAAAGACAACGACCAACCAATTCAAAAGAAAAACGTCTCTTAATTCTGGTCGAAACAAAGTCCTAGGTGAACTGGCCAACGCTAGCGATCGATATGGAATCGTGCAATTTTATCGTCGAACTAAGAGCCCGTTTATTTGCAGACCGATCGGCTAACGTCATTTTTTCTCACGTAATATCCTAGTGTAAATGTTTTCTCTCGCGTAACTCTGTCGGAACGCTCACATCCGTTTTGGCGATACGGCTCCTCAAGGACCGCTACGTAAGTCAAGATGTATGAAAGTATGCGGAATTCTTGACATTCGAGCGAGTCCAGGAACTCTGTAATTACCGTTTAATTAATTCGTTTAATCGTTCACTTTGATCGCATTCTATTCACGTTACACGGATATAAAAAGTATTTCGTCGGAAAAAAAAGAATGTCTGAATGTTCATTTGTTCTTCGAATAAACAAGAAAACATTCCATCGTTCCAACGTTTCTTAGATCTTAACATATCCCTCCTTGTATCTTACCATACCATTGTACTTGGTTCGGACTCGCTCGTGCGTAGTTGCACGCGAAACCACGAACTTTCCTCGTTTTCATTCATCGGAGCGAGAGGCTAGTGTCTCGAGGCGCTAATTATTCGATCTCCAATGGTCGGAGGACATCCGGACGTACGAAAACAAGTACGTTGCGTGACAACGCGTTACGTGGGAGCGTATCGATGAAGAAAGTAAGAGCGTTCCGGGGGACGGAAGTCGCGAATTTAGGTGACGCTGTTCAAAACGAGCGAGCGAAAGCGTCTCTAGATAAAATTCCAAACCGTCGCGCCTACGACAATATCTCTTCCCGTGGCTTATCCTCCGACGTTCCATTGTCTCTTTTCCTTCGACCGATCAACGTGATCGTAGCAACTTGTTTCGCGCACTTTTCCGCCTTTTTCGTTTTCTAGGTTTCCAGGCGACGCGACGCGACGCGACGCGCGAGTACACGAGTATACATATGCATCGTCGAGACGAACCGATCTATAATTGGGTCTGTTGTTGGGAATCCAATTGTTCCACGTGCTCCGACTCTCGATGTTGGCTGAAATTCTGGCGGTATATAATTATAAGCGCGAACTCTTTATCTTGGCCGTGTGTCACTTTTGCGCCATTGTACCGCGACGTTGAATGGAAAACAGCGAAACAATCGAGCGTTTCTGTGATTCAGCCGTTCCCAGGTTAAGGTTACATTTATATCGTCCATCTGACTCTATACACTCGCGTATGCGTAAGAAGGGTAATAGAAATTCTTTTAGGAAACCTAGTTTTCTCCCAGCTTTATATGGTTGGAATACGCGTCGACTGAATCATGTATCAACGAAGTTACAGCTGTATCAAGGTTCTTAATCTTTGTGTTTTTGACACTCTTCCGAAAGAAGAGATCTTACGTGCTATCTTGTGTGCAAACAAGCGCAACGATGTTTAACTTGGTCTAACTATACAACGCGGTGATTTAAGATCGAGAGTGTTACTTATCTTGACTGAATTAAATATCTAACGAACGGCTGTTTTTCATCGAAACAGAGCACACGTTCACCGACAATGAATTGCAACACACGGAGAGAGAAAAAACTAGGTCGAAGCTGGCAGAAGCAGAAGCAACGCTCGCTGGATCATCGTCGCACATTTTATTTATCTAGACGAGCCTGCGGTACACCGCATGCACAGCCGTTAGCGCATAACTTTCTCCGTGAGCTGGAAAGTCTAATATTTCCTTTGCACTCCCTCTCTTCTAGGTAAACATTCACGGGTGAGCGTATTTAAATCTTTTCCATCGAATAAACCTTTGATCGTCGGAATCATATATAATCGTTCGATGGAATAAACTCAATCGAGATGACGTGATCCGTCATCAAATGGAAGCACCGATGATTGAGATATTCATTTGATTAATTATTTTTATGGCGCATAAATTCACAGAAACACCCTTAATAGCGGGTTAGTACCTGTAATATTTATGTTTTACGAACGATGCCGCCAATGTAATGGAATTACATCCACGTAACATTTTCATCAAAACGCAAATCAGCGAAATTGATTCCGATTTTCCGAGCTATAAATGTCGGCGCGATAAGCATTGCCGTCGAATCGTTCCATAAAATCATGGTGATTTACATATTCATGCATCCGGAGGAATAACGAAACATTCACGAGCTTATAATCGAAGCAACAGAACCGGCCTGGACCCGCAGAAAACACAATCTCGACATAATTGCAGTTCGTTAACCGTGTCTATCGCAGAGTACGTGGAAAATGTCGATTTATCGTTTATATAAGCGAAACTTGGTCAGTAATGCGAAACGCGTGCGCCTAAATGCGATCATTTACACCGATTCACGTGGGATACGCTGTAAATCTGCAATTAACGCATCCACGTAATTTCGATGAAGAAAATCTCATTAATGGCAATCCTACGCCGCCTTTTAACGATTCGTTGACAAATTTCTTCGAACGAACGCTAAGTTCCTATTGTGACAAGAATAGTTAATGTTCGAAACGAGGCAAAGGGAAGTTGACAAAGCGAAGAAATCCGAAGGGGAAAGTGTTATGGTCATCACGTTTGGGGTGACATCACGATAAGAATGAAATGATGTCACATAGTCGTCGAATATGTCGTTGCAGTTATATTATTTTCAATTTGCATCAACGCATACGGAATTAATTACGACACGGTGATGAATATATCGCTCTCGAAAAAGCTGTCTGGTAATCGAAAACAAAACCTACTTCTCTTAGAAAGCAATGGCAAAACAACGTTGCGTTCTCAGTTTTCATGCGACGCTTGTATAGAAACTTTGGATCGAGGAAAGCGTAATAAATGTACACGAAAATTCTTTCGGCTGTCTCATCTTTATTACAATAGTCGCATTAATTTCGTACAAGTTGCTAATGAAAGCTTCCCGCTGCGTTCGCCGGAATACATCATCAGACTGTACGCCATAATATATGTATAAAATCACCGTGTATAACTACAGTTTATTAATACTGGAAATTATCTACATTCATCTACATCGCTGTAATTTATTCCAGTTTCTACTTCATTATGGGAGCAAGCTATTCTATCGAGATACGCTCATATTTCATTATACTTCGTCAGCTAATCTTTCGTCAGGGAAAGGAAGGAACTTCGTAATATCTGTGTTTTACGACAATTAGCCACTCGACGAGACAATTATACGCAAAACCTCTCGGCCATGTTAAACGCTATCGCGACGCGTAAAAGGCGCCCGCCGTTAACGTTATGTTTTCAGCCCGCTTTCGAGATTAAAGAAGAAGGAAAAATAAAGATAACGGGGACTCCCTGTCGCTCGACCCAGAAATTTCAAGAAAATTAAAATGTGGTAATCGCAATCCTATTCCGGCGTAATGTGTGAGTGTCTGTAAAAACGCACGGCCGGCCTCTTACGTGTAAACGAGACTTTACTTTCTCAAGCACGCGACCACCGTCACTCCTCTCTTTTATATATGTATAGTACATACTGCTCCTCTTACTTTCTCCTCTGGGTCGGCTCAAAAGTAGGCCTCAAATAGGATTAAACGATCGTTTAAAGACCTTGCCACTGAATCTGCCCAACCACTGTCTTCTCTTTGATTCTGATTCTCTTACGATCTCTGCGCCTAATCCTCGTCGATCCTCAGATCTTCCGTCATCGTTCCGTCGTCAGACGTTCCATCTTTCCAAATAATGTACGAGACCGTGGCCTTCGTGATTTTCTTTTCTCAGAAGTTTCGAAAGATTCGTCGTGCGACTCGTAATTCGTTACAAGGATACGAGGCAGTGACTAGACTTTGGAAAGTGTTACGCAATCGGCAACTTTGGGTGAAATTTGTAAGAGCGAAATGCGATGGTACACTCCGCGGCACGTTTCACGGTTAAAGAGAAACTGAACGGTAAATATCTCGCGCTGAAAATTTACAGTAAACTCCAAAGCACAGATTTTACGGACGAAAGCTACCGGTAAAGTGGCAACTACCAGATAAACGATTTAATATCGTCCAATCGACTGGAAATAATTAACGAACAAACATCTAGCTCCCGAACATGTTCTTTATCGCCGAACCTATCGCTCGAACGATTAACAGATCCTATAAACTATGTTGCATTTTTCAATTATCCAAGCCTCCTATTTGTTCGGTCATCGTCGATATCCTTTCCTGTTTCTCTCAATGCTGTACATAATTCATTACAATTTACAGCGATTCGTTTATCGCGAGATCACCATGGTCGTCGATAGTTTCCCTTCGTCTTACCCTCCTCGAGGAGCGCATAAGCAAAACTGTGCGATGCTTGGAAGCACAAGAACGATAACCTCCTTGCGTCGAGTATACACGTCGTGTCGTGCATATTATCTACTTTCTAATCGATACGAGGCATTGTCTACCGTGGAGAGTAGACTACGGTAGACCGGTCCGGTTCATTCCACGGCTCGCAGCTTGGTCCGTTCGATTACCCTGCTGAACAAGTTCCACGGCCAAGCAGAACTGCATCCTCCCCTCGCGGCCATCGCGAATCCTTCTTATGCATCTTACTTTCGTTGCTTTCAAACGGGCTCTCTTCGTTTTCATCGGCGAAAGTGAATGGAACGCGTCGATGTTTCTAATTGGCACATCGGTATTCAATGTTCGAACCTGCCACGCTCGTAACCGATATCGCGATACAAAACACGCCAGCGTACTTTTTGAAATTCTATCTGTCGCTGGTAAACTCGTGGATATTGCTAAGAAGGATTTGATAAGACGGGATTTAAAAGCATTTGAAATTGAATCTGGGAAAAAATTGAGGGAAGATGCTGGGATTTAAGATAAGGTTTCATTTAATACCGAGGATTTAGAATCTTGTAACAACGGAACTATTAAATCCTTCGAATGTTACATGGTTTCAGATCTTTTTGTTTTTCTGACTAATGAGTCGCGCGCAGATACCTTTGATGAGATTAATGTTGTCTACCGAGACAGAGATACGATTAGTCGTTACATATAATTATCGATACATGAAATACCACAGAGTTATTCAACAGTCATCTCGTCTGTTCACCCATCTGTACAAGCATGGGATCGTCCTTAAGTACTAAAGTTCTTGCGAGTTGAGTTTGAGACAAGAAAAATCGTTGCTATCGGAGTTTTATCAAATTAAAACGGAGAACTTGATAGAAGAAAATGAAGAACTATTGATTTTCGTGTAGTGTGCGAAGACAAACGATCTTACGGAAAAAGATATCAAGAGACCAAAGTCCGGAATGGTTTTGTGATATCTTTATTATAAAATAAAAAAGTTACTCTTTAAGGATAAATATCCATTTGACACCGGACATTTATTTGTCCGAACTATACAATCTCGCTGTACAATTCAAATATCTCGTTTTAATTATCGGTGGTTCTCGTGTTAAAACGGGGACCAAAAATGTTTCTCGCCAAACTCGTTCGAAAGTTTAGAACGGCGGCGCGTCCATCGAAAAGATCCGTAAAAATGGCGCAAACGATCGTTTCTCCCATTTTCCCAGATAGTTTCATTATCGTGAACGAATCGCATTGATCCATACCGAATCGTCGGAACACGACTACTTGTCCGAGAAATAAAACGGTAGTGTTATCGCCACTACGACATTTCGACCACCTACACGTATCGTTTGGAAAAAGAAAAAAAATAAAAGAAGAAGGACAAATAAAATAATTGAATCTAGATTCGCCATTTGATTACGGTGGGGACTTGTTGCGCTCTTCGATATCGAATACTAAGCGGTAAACCCGAACGTATAGAGGAAACGAAACGAAAACGATTGAAACTCGATATTTTATGGAAGTGGAAAGAAAAAGGGAGGAAATTAAAGAAGAAGACAGGAAAAATCTATTAACGCGAATCTTATCTGCTAAACTTGTGCGATGACGTTAAACGGTCGCAAAGTAATGATAAATAAAAGGATAATGACGAGATAGAGAGAGCTATGGAGAGGACGCAGTGCGTTAATAGAACGTAAAAAGAAAAATGAATTCCTTCCAGGGATTTCTCGTAGGCGGACTGATTAAATACAGACCATTTACTAAACTTCTAAAACGTTTATTCCTCGAAAGCAATTATTTTGTACAATTTTGTAAATCTGTAAGATAATTTACGGAATATAATGGTAATAAATAGACTGGGGATTTTTTATGCAACTTCATATTTTTGGAAAAATTTTGTGTATGAGAAATTGAAGACTGTCGATGGTTTGACATATGGTATAAGTTGGTACAAGTCTAGATTCTAGATGTAATAGAAAAGCAAATAAAGATTTAAACGACATTCGAGCAATATTCGACTGTCATGCGTTTCTAAATACATGATGCTAGTGAAAATCGATAAAAGACGGAAAAGGGATTGTTACAAAAGTAGCAGAGTGAATAAGGGAAAATGGAGAACGATAAAAAGGAATGGGTCGGTTTACAAAGAAAACACCAGATTCTACGATGCGTAAACTGAAGCTTATATTTCGTTTCTCTGCGCATTCCACTGATTTTCACGAGATCTTTACATTCTTTTATATCGACACAACGAATCATTACGGAGGACTTGTTTAAAAAATTGAAACCCACTCGTTCCCTGTAACTCTTCTTCCCTCAGTTTGTATCGTTTGCACAAAAGAACCAACGAGTCCTCACGGGTGTCTGCAAAGCATAGTTCGATAACATTAGCATTAGAACGATTGCTCGTTAAAAAGGAAAGGAATTAGGTGTCTCGCTTTGAAACAGGATTATCTCTGTGCAGTAGAAACTCCTCTGTAACAGCTCCAACAAGGAAAACGCTTCAAGAGAAAATTCTTTGACAATTCTGCAGCAAAAGTACTCCGCTGTTTCTTTAAAACTGGACAATCTAAAGTTTTCAAACGCTTTAGTTCGTCGATTCTTTCAAACGCGTTATTTCACAAACATGTTAAAATTATAAAGAGTTAACTTGTCTCGACTCGCAGAACATTAAAATTTAAAATACGCCTTTTCCGCCACTGGGCATCGATTAAACCGCGCGACGAACATCAGGCCAAACTCGTGAATGATTTCAACGAAACTCAGAGGTTTTCCAAGCTCGGGATTATTTTATGTTTCGATAAAATTTATAACGTGCTAACAAGCAAAGCTTATTATTAAATATCCTGGAAATCGTGAGTGACTTCAATGCTGGGACACACGTTATATCTTATTAATAATTGAAAAGTTGTCTCTGTTCCCTCTTACTACTTATCCGTCGTTTTGCATAATTTACGCATTCTGAATTTTTCATTCGTTTAAAAATTCATACGTCTGTACAGCTGGAACTTTTCACGAAAGAAGAAGAAAATATCTTACCGACGAAATAATTTTAAGGGAGAAGGCCGAGATCGTTTCGGTTGCTGGCATCGTTCTCTCGATCCAGATCAACTTGATCCATGAAGTTGAGAACGGCGCTAAATCGATTCACCGATGAAACTGTCCGGTAATCCGGAGGGGAGAGTTTCCCGTACCGGCTACCCCAAAAGAATCGATCTATCCTTGGCACCTCCACCTCCACCAGCTTTGGCAACGACTTGCTCACCTTCTGCATGTTTTCGCTGCGCCCATATCTGCCTCCCGACACGAAGAACGAATCTGCAATTGCGACGTTAAGCTAAAGTAGAATTACTTGTGTTAGAAGCATGTTTAGCAGGCAATTGACAATAAGCAATTTATCTTGTAATTGGACAAATTCAATTGCAAACGATTTTTAAACGATCCGCGTTTGAAAACAAATTATTTAACTCGATATTAGCGACGCGAAGAAAATTATTCAAATGATTTTTGGTATTTTCTCGTTCCTTTATTGCCATATCAAAGACTAACGATGTCTCGTGATATACGGCAAGTTTGTTTATTCTAGACAAAGTTCAGGACTGGATTTTAAAATGTAGCTAGGTGACTCGGATGACTCTATGCTACTATATATATACGTAATAGCGAAACATCGTTGAGAATAATCGTCTGGGAATGAATTCCTTATTCGTAAGCAGACGTTTTAATCGCATCCGAATAATAATAATTGTATTAATAATAAGGGCAATTTAATGTCGCAAATTGTTCTCAAGATTTCAGGTGGAAGCAACGAATCGTCGTTATCCAAGTTTAGCAATTGCTCGGCATTTCGAGCTTCGTTCGTCGCACAAATTCCAATATATCGTAATTTTCATTATTTAATAAGTTATCCTTTGCTTCTATCGCGCAGATACCCATAACTAGTTGCTGCGATGAATCGAAGCTCAAAGAGCGGTTTTGCGAAAACAATTATAAGTATGTACACAGAAAGACGAGTATTTCCATTGCAGATTCTTGATTGCACGAAGAACAAGTAAAAATAATGATGAAGCAGATATGAAAAAATGAGAACGACGACGGAGAAGAAAAGAGTAGACATATGGGAGGAAAAATTTCCGTAATTGGAAGTACGAGGAAAAGAATAGAGAAGGTATACGATAGTCAATTTTAACGCGTCTTCTGTGACAAAAGAAAATCTATATTCTATTTCTCATTGGATTCGATAAATGTGCCTTGTTCAGAGCGAAAAGATCAAGTGACTAGAAACTAGAAACGCTCTAATTGGGGACAAACCACCAACCGTTCGTCCACAAAACGACCACGACGCTTCTGATTAGAACATCGCGCATGGAACGAAGACTGAAAATACGAACGACTGGAAAATTAAAGGTAAGGTTTCGTGTTTTAACGAGAGCGAAGGAAATATCGCGGAATCGCAGAAACTTAAATAGAGCGCAACGGTTAATCAAGATGTATTCGAATTAATAGAGAGGAAATTCGTGCGTTTGAATATTTCTCGGTTAACGTAGTTTACGTGGTTGTGTCGTCATGTAGTTACGTAGTTATAGTTATATAGTGTAATTATCAATTATCGTTTACGACTTGGAAACGTTCGTCAATAGTAGTTTGTGTTTGGAGCAGTGGAAAAGAAATAAATGGTTAACGCTTTATAATGAAAATGGATCTACGAAATCTCGAAAGCTTGTCAGTCAAGATAATTTTATATATATTTATATCTCACCTGTACGCGGTTCCTGCCTTTTACCATACCGGCCCTGAATGTAAAATTTCTGTTGAGATGCGACCAGAGTTAAAACCGTGCACGCAATCCACAAACACATCACGATTTCTATGGTTCCAAAGCACGGTATCAATTGCGTCTTCCCACGCCGCGAAAGCATTTTCTTGCCTGTAAAAATTACGTCCAGATATTTTCATCACCCGCGTGATTAACCGTTCTTTTCTATTTTTATTTCCACCGTTAGATTACCTCGTTCGAACAGAAAATATTCTACGATTATTTAAGAATAGGCGAGCGGAATATTTTTTCTTTTATACTATTCTTTTATTCCTTGCCTTTATACGCGTTGTTCCTTCCATTATGAAAATCGTAAAATATTTTCGATTACGATTTCGATTCAACGAACATTCCTCGAGCGAACGATTTTTAATAATTAATAACATGCAGAGATAATCGTGACCGATGTCAATATACTCCCCTTGTACGAATCTGCTTCGATCGTCGAATTCACAAACAAAGAGAAACGATATTCTTTTCCTTCTTCTTTTCTTTTACGATCAACTTCCTTGGACTTTTTCCCCGACTCGTCCGTCCTCTCGTTTTCTACCGTAACGAAAAAAACTTCACCAGAAAAATTCTTCAAACTATTTGCACGATGTAAATGTTTTCGATCGACGTTTCGGTCGTATGCTTGGAACGGAAGCAGAGGAACGCGAAACGCGAGCACGATCGCCGCTGATCAAGAGCGAAAAAAAAGACGCTTCGGACACGTTGCAGAGAGGGAGAAGTTTCGGAACGCGGATGAAGCAACACGTAAAAGCGACTGCGATGTACCATGATCCGTGAAACCCTTTATATAGTCGCTCCCAACCACCCACGAAGTGTTCAGACACCCCTAACGGCGACCAATGGCGCAACAGCTCGCCGTGCCCTCTCCTCGCTGACTCTCGATGATTTTTCCTCTATTTCTCCACTACCTGCAACAAATTGGACACACGCAATGGCGAGATATCGACGCCAAAGGCATCGGAACACTCCTACGTATTTAAAATTCGTCATGAATTTTTGATCTCATACGTGACTAGTTTGCATAGGTGATCTGTTCGTAAAGTACAGGCATTTCGTTTCTTATAGCATTTACGTGCTAATTAATTAGGTTCAAATATATTCGGTTTCGTATCATTTAGTCGGCACTTTTGTATGACAATAAAAAAAATTGATACTATGGATTGTAGAAACCGATAAAAAATACCGTTACGTTCTTTGAGTTATTTTTCGATCGTAGTTTTCCGTCGTTAACGAGTCTCCTAAGTTGGAAGAAAAAATAAAACGATAGTTACTATCGGTACGCGTGATTTTCCCCCTCCATCGTTTGTTCGATAGCAGCGCGAAGCGAAATTTTAACCCTTCAACAGCGATCGACGTGGAAATCGTGTTATACATTTCACACACTGCGTTAATTGGAAGCTATTTGGACGTTGCAAAGCAACAAACAAAAATATTTCTTTTTCCTTCGTTTACTTTTGATTCCTTTTTGTATCGCGTCAAAAGACTTCTAACGATATACCTATACGAGATGTAAATTTTATCCGCGCTTCTACACGGAAAAATATGAAAATCGCCCGCAGCTGGAGGTTAAACCTGCTGCGTTCCTTTATCCTCGATTGATATTGCCTCGTCGTAGACGAGATGAAAAATCCGCAACAGCTTCAATTAACATAATTCTTGCTTGCTTAAATTCCGCGTATTCTGTATTTTAAGCGCCGATGACCAAGATGGGCAAGATATAGGATACGAATTGGAATTAAATATTCGGAAATTAAGAAGTTCGACTCTGATCCAAACCGATTGATCGTCTATTATATATATACATAACCAAGCAATACCGATTAAAGTCAAGTTATTCTCGACTGAATCGTATTTATATTTGTACCACGTTCCTTTTGTTGCTAACAACAAACTTCAAGAATCGACGGAGTTTAATTTTTTACGTTCGTAGAAGCTTGGAGCGCGTAGAATATTCTCTCGTTTCCAAGAAAGTTTCGTTTATTATTTTAAGGGTAACTAACTTTTCTTTTGTTTGTTTTTAAACATATTACAGCGGTACTCCGCTTATATGAACCTGTCGGGGAACAAGTTGGTTCGTATAACCAGGTCGTTCGTGTAACAAGAGTCCACCTATTTCTCTCCACCATCTATGATTTTTTGTTCGTACAAGAGAATTCCACGAAACGTTTGCTATTAAATACATAATAATCTTGCAAACTTGTATCGCGTAACGCGTGCCCTTACTGCTTACATGGTCCTGTTAGACGTTCGTACAAGTGATACAAGTAGGTTGAGGCTCGAGGATAGCTCGACTAATAATAAGCGAGCTAAAGTTCCGTTATTAGTAAAATTTCGTTCGTGTAAGTAGAGTTCATAGGAGTAAGTAGAGTTCCATTGTACAAAGTGGCCATAGCCATGATATTAGTTAGCTCGAGGAAACAGCCTTTAAACCACGTTCAAGTGGAAAGTGCACCGCTGCTCGACGTTCATCAGCCTGTTTCGTTGAATTCTTCAAGAAGCTCGGCAGTTATTGCAATATCCATAGGCCACGCTTATTCACCGAAGCAACGAATCTTTCAAGCTAACGCCGGAACGATTTATTTTTACCAGCGAATAATTACTGCCAGAGCCGCCAAAATTTAAACGAATCGCGTTCACTACGCGATTTTTTAAATAATCGCTAATATCGAACCTCTCGGAAGGCAAACCGACGAATTGAATAATTAGCAATTCTAACGCTGTTGGAAGGAAAGAAGGTCGTAGCGGCGCTACCGATGGAATTTTAGAGAAATTTGCACGCTCCTTTGATAAACGTCGATGAACGAATAACTATTACGCCGTTATAAAGCAACGTACGATAGTTGTCGTGCGGTGTACGAAATCATCCGTATAAATGGCACGCGTATTTGAGAGGAAAAATTCACGTTTCACCAAACGAAGCACGAGCTGTGCTTGCGATAGAAACTGTCGAAGGCTCTTCTGTCCTATTTTTAATAGGAATAGGACGTCGCCGGTTGTCCAAAGTCCCGATCGAGAATCTGCCAAGTGCGCTGCTCGTAAAGGCGGCCACCGCATAAAACGAACGGCTCGTATGTTCCGCCTGAGCACGCGTGCTCTTTATTCGCTGACTGTCGTCAATACGATCTTGATGGCCCGGAAACCAACTGGTCGATGGACATTCCTCGTCTTAAAGAACGCGTAGGCCGGCCATTTACGACCGAAACTGGACGTATCGATGGCCGATCGATTTTTAAAAGACACGAACCACGTCGGAACCCGCGTACTTCGCAACCTGGCGCTTCTACCTCGAATAAAAAAATATTTTATCTCCTGGGCACGTTGGAGCCACCATTCTAACGCGTATTAAAGCACGGTGTTTTGCTGACAAAGCGTCAGGTTGTCCGGAAAGTTTCTTTCCTTTTCTAAGGAAATTATAGACGCGCAAGCTCTTCTCGTTTCATATTATTTCATTCGATCGCGTACGATCCGTTCTCTTCCATTTCTATTGTCACGATCGCGCGTGATTCGACAAGAATAACAACAGAATTATTTCTTTACAAGACGAAAGAAACTTTTCGGACAACCTAACAATTGTTTAATAACAATAGCTATCTATTCGCTCGCGTGTCGCTATCGGTGTGTATCTTTGTTACATCGAGATATTTAAAAGCTCGTGGAAGCAAGAGCAGGTATACAAACGCAAGAGAAACCGCCTGATTCGTATACAGGCACAGCAACGTCGAATAGAACAATCTTGTTTAAAAATTCCCTCGACGTGACCGCTGCTCCCGGATTATCTGTCGCGCGTTCTCGCGCGTGGTCCTTCTCGTAGTTACGGACATTTGCAAGCAAAAAGCTCTTGGCGTTGTCTCAACTACGGAAATTTTGTCCGACGAATTCGCTGCGAATTTGCTACAGCTGGAAGAAGTATTAAAGATTCGCACTCGCGTGGCTGCCAGCTCGCCAGCCAGCAGCTGGAAGGTTAAAACGAAGGAGAATTAACGAAAAGCCGGCTTGACGAATTAGAACGTTTCCACGAGAGGACAGTTTCTTCCTTCGATTTCTACTTTGATTAACGCCGATCTGGTAAAACTGTCGCGGACGCGACGGCCGGATTTCTATTCTCGCCGACTTGAATCTCCGCGATACGAATGCAATTGCGGTAGACACGCGAGAATAGCAACTGGCCTCGACTTTCAATTTCTACGCGAATTCGGAGTTGGACTATTAGGTTGTCCGGAAAGTTTCTTTCCTTTTCAGAGGAAATCGGTTTTTTCGTTGTACATTATTTTATCGAATCACCTACGGTGGATTTTCTTCTATTTCTGTTATTACGATCGTACGTGATTGACGGCGAAAATAACAGAAAACAGAGAATATTTCCTTACAGGACGAAAGAAACTTCTCGGACAACGTAATAATATTCGCAGAGGGTTGCCAGGAACGTTCCGATAGGAGAATCGGCCATCGCGCAAAACGACTAAAACGAAGGATAGTAGAAGAAGGGCTGTTCTGGTAGAAATCGTGGAAACTCGTGGCAAATGGAATAATTTTGATAATTGAATAGCAGGTGGAGCGACTTAAAGCGGGCGTTGCGAGAAATACGAAAATTAATCGAAGGATTAGTCAAGGACAGGCGCGACGAATTTTCTCGTGCAATGAGACGAATATGTCGATAGATTTAACAACTTGGGATAATTTCTCTTTTATACTGCGAAAGTAACAAGGCTCGATGCGCTTGTTTGAGAAAAAAAAAACGCCAACGAAATTTCTTGGTCAGCCTGTACGGGTGACTGCGTAAGGCCTGTCTGTACGCATTTTAATTTTACTTCGCGCTTTATTCCGTTTGAAATTGTCAAAGCGTTGTTCTTTTCGATTTATCTTGCTCGCTGGCTCTGGCGAGAAATGGTATTGAATGGGAGTGTGAAAAATTATAGCGGTAGGGATTGATTGCTTACGAAAGGAGTAAGACGGAGAAGGGATAGTCGAGGGGCTTGTGTATTATTTAAAAACAGATGGTTAATGATTCGACCGAGACAGACAACGTCGCGTCGTAAAACAAGCCCTAGAGAAGAAAGAAGAATGAAATATAATTAGGAAGTAGAATCGAATATGATAAGAACGGGCTGTTGGCGTATTCTCTTGTTACAAAGCTTGCAATCGTGAAACGTAAAACGAACAATTCGATACGTGGCACGTTGGTGAACGAAATAACGTTAAACGTGCGAGAAATCGTCGAATCGCCGAGGGGACGACAATTGCGGCGCTAATTACGCGATTGGGCAATTAATTTCGTATCTACGTATTTTATTTATCCGTTGACAGTAAGATACGAGAATTAATTAACGCAAATCGACCGGTTGATGAACGATTCATAGATCAAACGAACGTTGCACTATCATCGATGGATAGGTCATCGAATCGTTATTAACAATTAATTAGCCGTGACAGAACGTTTATCGAAAAAACATTCTAATGATGTAGAACGACGGATGAATGAAATTTCCTTATTTTCTCGCCAAGGCCAAGAGAAGGATGCTCTGATATGTACTTGAAGCAGCACGGTTCTGCTTAATTAACAATACGAGTGCGTTTAGAACATTTGCACACAAAAAATTCAACCCTATCGTGTTGCAACTCCAAGCTCAAGCGGTACAACGAGGGTCCAATTAGGACGATACAATTGCAGAAGTTCCCGAATTACTTCTCTTAATTATCTTCTTCTATTGCGTATGAAAATTTAACCGGCTTTTAGAAGACCAAACGTTACAACCGCACAACGGCGGAAAGGAGGGAAAATATATCTCTGTATGTCCTTGTCGAACAGTAGTTTCCTCCTTCTCTATCACACAATATTTATGTCTGTCCTTGTTGCACAACTATGCGATTCTTCCCCACGACGAAGCGAGTGCCGTCATCTATCCCTAAACACCCCAAGTTTCAGTTCATCCCCACTCCCACAGATGCCAGGACATGGCTTGTCCGAAGGACGTTTCAGGATGCGTGGCCAAATTTTTATCTTCGGACCTAACACGTTGTGCCATCTGCGAAAGAGTGGAGGAACTGAAACTTGAAGCGTATGTGAACAGATGGCACAACGGGACACGTCCGAAGGCAGAAATTTGACTTCTCGGTCTGAGAGGCACTTCGGACGCGCCGTGTGCTGCCATCTATCCATAAGCGCTCCAAGTTTCGGTTCCTTCGTTTTATCATAGATGGCACAACGTGGCACGTCCAAAGGTAGAAATTTGACTCCTCGTCCTGAAAGGCACTTCGGACGCGTCGTGTGCTGCCATCTATCCATAAGCGCTCCAAGTTTCGGTTCCTTCGTTTTATCATAGATGGCAAAACGTGGCACGTCCGAAAGCAGAAATTTGGCTCTTCTGTCTGAAAGGCACTTCGGACGCGCCGTGTGCTGTCATCTATCCATAAGCGCTCCAAGTTTCGGTTCCTTCGTTTTATCATAGATGGCAAAACGTGGCACGTCCGAAAGCAGAAATTTGGCTCTTCTGTCTGAAAGGCACTTCGGACGCGCCGTGTGCTGTCATCTATCCATAAGCGCTCCAAGTTTCGGTTCCTTCGTTTTATCATAGATGGCANCAACGTGGCACGTCCGAAAGCAGAAATTTGACTCCTCGTCCTGGAAGGCACTTCGGACACGCCGTGTGCTGCCATCTATCCATAAGCGCTCCAAGTTTCGGTTCATTCGTTTTATCATAGATGGCACAACGTGGCACGTCCGAAAGCAGAAATTTGACTCCTCGTCCTGAAAGGCACTTCGGACACGCCGTGTGCTGCCATCTATCCATAAGCGCTCCAAGTTTCGGTTCATTCGTTTTATCATAGATGGCACAACGTGGCACGTCCGAAAGCAGAAATTTGGCTCCTCTGTCTGAAAGGCACTTCGGACGCGCCGTGTGCTGCCATCTATCCATAAGCGCTCCAAGTTTCAGTTCCTTGACTATGTAACTACTTACACTACTATTTAAACTAACTTATTTAACTAATGTTATAAGTGTGTAATATAATATTCTTATAGATACATTTACAATAATTTATTATTAATTATAATTACATTTCTAATAAGAATATACGGTAAGATTCTTTCAACTAGACAATATATAAAAATTCGCTTAAAAATAACGTATAAAAGTAATTAATACAAATATACAGACAATGCTTATATGATATTTGATCGAAGATTTATTTATAATTTCGTTGATTCTTTAAATGAATCCTTCCGTCCTTTTCATCTTTGATTGAAAGTGAAAACACGTTACGCTTGTGTTTTCGCCGTTTTGCGTTCGAAAAAATTTGCTACATATTTATTGACAATTATTAAAGTAATATTTTAATCTTCGTATCGTCTAATCAAATCTTGCATTTATAAGTTATCAGCATCTGTATATCACAAGATATTCGTACATATTATAAAAATTTTAAATCGTAATAAGTCAAGAATACATATATTATAAGATGTAACGTATAATGCTATGTCCCATTTATTCCATCTACTATCATTTACATCGTCTAACTTGCAAATACATATATATGTATACATATATATGAATTTTGTTAATAATCATTCGTATTAATTAACTCACCTGTATTATCAATAATCCCTGAAATTAGTCGACATGACCAATGGCTACTTTCTACTTATAAATTAACAGTACAAAGAATCGATAGCGCCTGAATGGACGCGGTTCATTTACATAGTCACGAAATAAGAGCATTTCGCTTTGGTTATAATTAATTATGCCTTCTCGAGGTGAAGATATACTTAAAGGCTTTCAGGTGTATCCTTTTTCTCATGTAACAAAATAATATACCTGTTGCAAATGAATTGCATATAAACGTGACACTTTATAGGTTAAAATCAATTATGATAAAATTAACCTTACCTATTTTATGATATTAATTTGCACACAGTATTACGTTCCTTAATTGTTATTTATTACAGAAATTGGATGAATTTACGAGATGCTGATAATGGTAAAATATTATGGCAAGGTAACGAAGATTTGTAAGTATATCATAACCTATACGATTTCTGATAACGTTACAATGAAGAGATCTTCGTATTAACAATAGAATTGGTTGTGTAAAGGTCTGTACCTGAGGTCGAACATGAAGCAAGAGTACCTAAAAGAATTCTAAAGTGTCGCGCAGTATCACGAGAAATAAATTTTAGTTCTGCTGAACCAATGGAAAGGTTTAGGTTAGAGCAGAAAGTGTTGTTTAAAGGCAGATGCTTAGAGGAGTGGTTCTTTGAGTTTGGATTTGTTATACCTAACAGTACCAATACGTGGCAAAGTTTAATTCAAGCTGCTCCAGAAAGTCAAATGATGCCTGCTAACATCTTAAAGTAAGTATAATGTTGTTACAATAATTTACTGTTTCGACGTCGTTTGTTTATAATTGGTCCTTTCTTATCCATATTTAGTGGGAATGTTGTGATAGAGACTAAATTTTTCGACGACGATCTATTAGTCTCTACCAGTAAGGTTCGCCTTTTTTATGTCTAAATGTTCTATTCTGTTTTAACGATATGACGTGGGTCCAACTAATGTGTTTCAACATGCACACATGAGATGGAATACTGAAGATGATGATAATCTTAAACAAAGTTCATATTGAACATTTTACTTCATGCACCTACTGTGATATGCACTGTGCTAAATATATTTTCTCACATTTTCATGAGTAAAACAAATGGCACTATATTTCAGTTTTATATAAGCTAAAAAGATGTTACTATAGTGATACTTGAGATGTGCACTTTTAAGGCACAACACATCTTTATTTAAGTATAAATGGATGTAGCAGATTTTGTACATATTGTAATACACTACACTGTTCTAATAAAAAGATATGTAAAAGCTTTGTGTCTTCAATAATACATTCTAATCTTCTCCTCTTATTCCTTTCCATAAAATAAGAATTGTAACTAAATATTTCGTAAACGTAAAACGCTTTCAAAATAATAGTTCTATCGTATATCTCTTACGATTAATACCGATAGATCGATGATAATATACGATCGTGCGAATATTAATTTTTCACAAAATAGTTAATGATCACATGGGAAAAACTAGATATACCGTTTTTCTAGTGTACACTCATGCTATTGATTCGTGGTGTATAAGCAATACATTTTTGAGGCTTCACTACCCCTCTTGAGGGAGTTCATGTTGAATATACTCTGTCCCCTACCCTATCTACGTCGTACAGGTGTAAGGAAAAAAAGGAGGAAAAGAGAAAAGAAATAGCAGAGTTGCGGAGTCGCTGTGGTACCCACACGAACTTCTCAACCTGGTAGTGATTCAATTACCATTAGTCTATCTTTCATTCGGTGTAACGTATGTCTCGTCTATTCTGTGTTTGATTAATTAAACAACGGAAGCTAAGTATTGCAATGGATTTAAAGGAAGAAGACGAAAGTGCAAACGAAAATAGTAGACAACTGTTTTTGGTGGGTGCACCGCGTGATCCTCTAGTATCCACTGGAGCGATCGTCGCTTCCGCTGGAGCACCAGACGAGATCAACCCCGGAGGAGATCTACAGTCGACTGCTCTGGCTGGTCTGATAGGCGCTCAATCTTCCTCAGTTTGCTTTCCTACAAAATTCTGTAAGTGCACCCTGCCACCCCAGACCTGATTTAATTAACTGCCACTCTCTACCTGTCGGCTCGTAAGTTGGGGCAGTCCTCAATTAAATTATTGCTAAATGCATTAAGCGAATCGGCAGCCCTTGTTTTAAATAGAGTTAGTGGTAATCAGTTTAACAGTTATGAACCATTTTACGCCATTCAACATGATTAAGTGCAGTGAGAAAGCAACGTGTGAATTCCCGAATCAATTCATTAATTTCCGTAATGTTTTACGCCGACCGTACTTCGATTGAAGATGAAACAATTACATTGAATCTGCGCTATTACACGCTTAATTTCACACAAAGTTTGTCAAGTACAATAATGTTGAGAAAAACGATGAACTGTTGTAGCATATGACTTTTCACCAAGTCCGGGAAGCGAGGATAGACAATCAACTGGAGTTGGAAAAAGGAAACAGCGGAGATACCGCACCACATTCACAAACTTTCAATTAGAAGAATTAGAAAGAGCCTTTCAGAAGACACATTACCCTGATGTATTTTTTAGAGAAGAGCTTGCTCTACGTATCCAATTGACAGAAGCAAGGGTACAGGTATATAATAGCCATGTATTCTATTGCTTCAGAAAATGCAATTGATGATAATAATTAATCAAATTCAACAATTTGCTTATGCCGTATAGGTATGGTTTCAAAATAGAAGAGCAAAGTGGCGAAAACAAGAAAAGCAATGTAAAGTAGCCACTCACTTGACCTCGCATATGCCACCTTCTGAATGTCAAGAAGTACAACAACAGCAGCAACAGCAGCAACAATCAGATCATTTGTTATTGGAACCACCATTGGGTAGCCCACCACCTATATACCTTGGCATGGAATGGGCAGGGTTTTCACCATATAGTAACACAGCCACTGCATCACCTCTTGTGGTTAATAGTATGAATAAACCACTAGAATCAGAGGCAGATGACAATCCTTTGCTGGATCCAGAACTGTTACAACTAAAAACTCCACGTTCCTAATAGTACCAATCCACATCTATGCTGTAGTGGAACTCATTAATAACATTCCTTATATTATGTAACATTTTTAAAGAGCAAAGTGTCTGATGCAAACAATTCTTTGCAATGTCACTTAAATCTCACCATGTATCGTGCAATATATGGCCATCAAAAGTGTCATGTACATTACTATCAGTTTTAACTGGTATGTTATAATTTCAAGACAAGGGACCAGAGACTTATTATAAGAAACGATATAAAAATTCAAATTCAAATATGCTTGGAATATTGTTACATAATTTTGTAAAAATATATAGATCTATTCTTCATATGGATTCAATGAATCTCAAAACGAATAGTAATAATTGTACGTTATATCAAAACCAGAAATTAAATTTTTATTCTTGGGAAACCAATGAAATTGTCCCAGCATAAAATAGTAACATCATCTTTATTCCGTGCACATATATTATAAGTCATTGAATCAACTAAGTTATTAATCGATTGGTTTAGGAGCAAGAAAGCAATTCAGGATGCTTTCTTTGATCTTACAAATCTCAGATTTGGTTTGGGCATTGTCATTCGAAAAAGTATTGTTCGTTTTTATAAAGATGTATCCGATCAGATAAAATTTAGAATAGGTAATCATTTTACTGAAACATTAGCGAAATTATTGTATTACGAACGATCACAAAGCACCCTGAATGAAATAAATTAATGATTGTGTCAGGTGGTACGATAAAATCATGCGACGTACGAATACTCATCTGCATTATTTGGCGTACGTTCGATATATTGCTTATCTATAAGAGCTTCAATACATTTTTTGATCATGCTGATTGATGGTGCAAATGTAACCTTAGATTGACTTAGTACCTGGAATCGTATTAGTATGTTCAGTTACATCGTTTAGATGATTCCCATGTATCATGTCAGAATAAAGCTCACCTCTTGCACGAGTTGATTGTGTCTCAAAATCTTACGACTCTTCATAATACGAACTATAGCTGCTTGCAGGTACAATTTTCTGTCATCGTCGACGCTACGATGTGTAGTTTCGATATCGTGACACTCGTTCGGTACATCCCGTTGCAACATACCAGTTATACGGAATTTCGTTCTTTTATTATAATAATCGAAATTGAGCGTCAAAGTCGTGTCTTCTTCTAATTCTCCATCCGTTGATTTTTTCAAAATTTTACAATCAACCAAACTGTTCGCATGTTTAACTAATTGATCGTGTGATAAGTGTAATGATGCGGCGGCTTCTTTGCACTGTATCGAATCACAATGCTCGAAAAGAAGCAACAGTGCCATTTGGTACGTTTGTACAGTAACCAAATAAGGTTTCTTTAAGTAATTAAACTTGAGTTCACCTTGACAAAGGTGATGTAACCAAGTGAGTTTCCGTCCGTTAAATTGCGCGTGATAAAAAGTTTCGAACGCCTGTATAGACTTTTCTAATTGTTGAGGAATATCGAATGGTCCTGAAGATGGTGGTAAACCCAATGGCCAAGCTCCTGCTTGTAACACATATACCACAAAACCGATGCCTAATTGATTTTCTCTACCACCTTCTCGTAAGCTTGTTGTAAACTTAGCATTTAAGTCCGCTGAAACTGACATATCGGTGAACATTCGATGTAATTTATTCGTAAATTCATAGCCACAAGCTTGTTTTAAACGATCAATCATTGATTCTTCGGCATCCATCGATTGCGATTGTTGGTGTATTAATCTCTTCGCTAACATTCGCGCATAAAACTTCTGAAAAACATCCTTATCATCAATGTATTTGAACACTGTAATACAATGTGCTAGTTTTTCTTCAACTTCTCCCTCCGATGCTGCCTTCGCAGATTTTTTTAACAGAGAATCGCAATATTTAGCGAACTAAATTGAAATATTACAAATTTAAAAAATTAAACAAATTACGTTGAGATACCATTACTTAAAGTACTTACTAGCTCAGGCGCTCTAGCTGGTTGCCGTGGAACAGGCTTATGATTCACGACAACCGAACATGCTTTATCGAGAGCAGTTAAGAAAGCTTGATCGCCTCTGAACACATCTTTAATCATTTCCAAATATTTACGATGTACGTTTAGTATGATTTCCACGAACTGCATGTGTATCTACATTATGCAGTTATCAAATAATAAAACAATTTCATAGAAAATAAAATTACATTCAGTATTGTCATATTTCTTACATTTTCTCCTTGTAAAGAGCCAATTGCTTGTAATCCTTGCTGAGTAATGTGTTCAGTAAATTTTTGTACAAGTACCGTCAGACCTGAAGGTAATGGCCTCAGCAATGGATACAAAAGGGCCAAATCTCTTTTACGTTCGTACTCTATCATCCTTTTTCCTTCCCAATGAAACCACGCTACATACGTGGCTACCATTTTTTCTTCACAGCATTGTCTTACCTACAACATATTACTGTTAAACGATTGATTGCTTCAATTTAACGTACATTATATTTAATACATAAAAATATACTTTAGGCACAGAGCTTGCATGAAGAAACTTATGGGCGCGAAGTTCCTCCTGGATAAGTCGCCACGTCACTCTTTCCATGTAATGGGTTACATCTGATTGTTGAAGCAATTCGGCTGCTTCTCTCATATAAAATTCTCCACTAGCCTCAAGAAAAGGCGTTTCAAAAATTTCTTGGTACATCTAAATCAAGGCACATTATATAAAAAGTTTTGCAAGAAGCATATATTACACTAAAGAAAACTAAATATCATAATAGAAATCCTTACATCTAATTGTCCCTTCATTTTATATTCCTCAACCCGAACAAAACTCTGTATCACACCACAAATAACTTCTGGACTTGCCGTGGGACATGTACCTACTCTATCCGCATCAATGTTTTCTAACAATAGAGAGACAAGCTGTTTTTTTAAGGGCATAATCATTCTTGTTTTCCAAATATCTAAACCTAATTCTCCTATTTCCATTTGTTCTTGGCAATCAACAACCGTAGCGGAAGACATGCCATAAATCAGTTCTGCGTCCGAAAGCTTCTGTTTTTTAATATGTTGCTGATTCAAATATAAGTACAAGCAATGCAAGTAATTAATGCCCTGTGAATATTCTGTCCAGGCTTGATGATATGCCTGTAGTAAATTAGATTCACCTTGGGCATGAACATTTGTTAACAATTGGAAGACATGATTGTCTAGAAACCTTTTTGTTTCGCAATACAATTGATCAGCAAGTGGTTCTGGATATGCCACACATAATGAATATACATCACTGAAACAAAATACACAAAACATATACACAATGTCAAAATATGTAACCTCTTTAATACTCTGAAAATAACCAGAAGATATCATAAAGTACCTGAATCTATCATACCATGTTGTACGTGGAACATATGATAATGTTATTATACACTTTACAGTCTCTTGTAATGCTTCCCATGTTTGAATAAAATCAACTCGTTTAGGCTTTAGTGACATTCTTTTACACAATCAACAAAATACCACAGACATGCAACACCAAAGAGTTAGTTATATAAATTCTATAATATAATTATCAAACCTCTAAACCTACAAAAAAATAATATATTGATTATAATCTCTTAAGTAATAAGAGAAAAAAAGATAAGAAGAAATTTGCACCAATTAAGTATATGTTAAAAGTCACAGAATTAAAGAATATTAAAGCCAAACACTTAAAATATATTCCAAGAATAATCTTTGAACTATATACAAAGACTGAAACTACAAGGCTTAGTCCAAGTGTGTTTTGTATATCAGTGGTTTAAAAATAACATAAAAGTAAAATACACCGCGAGTGCATTTTTATTTCATGGTCGCCTGAAAATTTTTTCATTCAATCGTATTTGACGCAACGTATACGACCAGTAAATTATTTCTTGTAACACTTTTCTAGAAGTAGATCGAGTTAATCAGCACTCAAAATAGCGCCTGTACGTTTATATCAAAAGATATGAACCGTTCGTAAATTATCGTCAAATGCGGGCTAAGGATCATTTTGTGTTGCAATTGTATCGTATTAGACCTTATTATGGTTAAATTCAATTGATATGTTTAATTGATGGTCAAACTATAACGAACTATAAAATGCACGTGTAAACGCGTGTTGCAAGTTACAGCTGACTGGTTGTATCCAGATGGTTTTGATCGAAACCACTAACCAAAAACTTGTAGAAAGAGTGATCTGTATTCTTCGGGATACGATTGCCAATTGATTTTAACTCCTATCAAGATAAATTCTATGAAAATTCTTCTTTTCATTAATTCGAAAATCATTCCCAGTTGCAAAATTCATGACATTTACAATGACTCGTCTTGATCGAACACATTTTCTCTCTCTTTCTCTCTCTCTCTCTCTCTCTCTTTCTTTCTCTTTCGCCCTCGTTCGTTTTCCACCTCTGGTTTTAACTCTGGCTATCACTTTTTAAAACGTTTATTTAAAAAAGAACTTTGAACTCGCAAAAAATATAAACTTTCTTCTCTACAATAGACAACGAATCAAATGCGAAACATTAAACTGCTTCGAATTTCTCAATAACATTGCAGAGCCATGTTTTCCCCTTTGCTCTTGACTTTCTGAGATCTTGGAGGGGATGATGAAATATACTATCTAGAGGCTCTACTCTCAATCTCAATAGAGAAATACATCATATTGCTCTTATGGAAATAAAAAATTTATGCAATATATTGCATTTTATTTACTTAGGTTGAGTTTTCTTGTTATAAAAACATCTCCTAAGTATGTTTAATATACCTCGATGCAATCCAAAAATTATATAAAAGATTATTAAATTTCAGAGAATCAAAAACTCAAAATGATGCTTATTTTCCCGCAGTTCTATTAAATATAATATGAGTCTAACTACGAATATTATATGTTATTAGTGATCATTAAACAAAATGAGTTATGTAAATTGATGTTTATAACTTACAATGAAAAAGAAAATCGAAGTTCTATGCATTATATGTTTCGTGACGTAAGTTGCGCTTCGTATAGAGGACTTCAAGGTACATTTTGTAGTACTATCGCATTTAATTGTTGGTGAATTTTTCGGAATCTTCTAAAAATGGTAATTTTTTCGTATATTAAATGGTAGCTTCTTGATACATCTCTTCGATTCTTTAACATGTTGGTTACTGTCATACTGTAATATTTTAAAACAATATAAAGTAAAAAGGAGGTTATGTTACTGTCAAATACGTTAATGACATTGCACGTTTTATAAATTATGTTAAAGAGATGTAACTACGTTATAAATGAAATTTATTTAATTAGTTAGTTAAAAAGTTTGAATTAATTGAAATAAATCATGAAATAAGATAAATTTACCTGTTACAATTTTATTTGTTTGTGATTCTTTTCAGAGTATTTTAGCCTACAATGGTGGGGCTGTCATAGCAATGAAAGGCAAAAATTGTGTGGCAATAGCTGCTGATCGTAGATTTGGTATTCAAGCACAGACCATAACATGTGACTTTCAAAAGATTTTTGAAATGGGTTCTTATTTATATCTTAGCCTTCCTGGTCTTGCCACCGATACTCAAAGTGTAATGGAAAAGTTAAGATTTAGATTAAATCTTTATGAGTTGAAGGAAAATAGAAAGATACATCCTAAAACATTTGCATCGATGGTATCAAATTTATTATATGAGAAAAGATTTGGACCTTATTTTGTAGAGCCCATCATTGCTGGGTTGAATCCTGTTACTTACGAACCATTTATTTGCAATATGGATTTGATAGGATGTATAAGTCCATCAAATGATTTTGTGGTTGGTGGAACATGTACTGAACAGCTGTATGGAATGTGTGAATCACTTTATGAGCCAGATATGGAACCAGACGATCTTTTTGAAACAATCAGTCAAGCATTGGTAAATGCATGTGACAGAGATGCAATATCTGGTTGGGGTGCTATTGTTTACATAATGTAGGTTATTTTAATCTCTATGTTATCCTTGCTTTCTTTTTTATTTTAAGATATTAAGATATCAATTAATTTTTAATTACAGAGAAAAAGATAAAGTTACAACCAGGACTATTAAGACGCGAATGGATTAAAATACCTGTGAATATATGTTTGCATTGTATACCAATATAAAATCTTTTATTAAGAAGTACATATATTGTTTAAATAAATTAATAATTTTCAATAAACGAAATGTAAAATCTGAGACTTGTTCATTCTTATTTTATACATTTATAATTATTTGTTTTATCCACATGGGTAACAGTTCCTATACGTTTACGTCACCATATTTTTTTTTTAAATAAATGAGGTTATGTTCTCTATTGGTCAATACCTCGCTTGATACATAAAATTTTAATATTTTAATTTTGCTTCTGTTTATAAAAATATGTAAAAAGGAATTACAATGGCTGTTAGCAGATTGTGTGCAGCATTTCGACAAATAACAATAAAGGGAAAAAGTATGTAAAGTATATGATTCTTATATACAATTTTATATTGCGGAAAAGATAACCTAATACAAAACATAACTATGGATTGTTTTAGGTAATATTATCGGAAGATGTTACTCTTCCCATGTGTTAAAGGAATACAATAATACCTTGCATTCTTCTAATTTTTCTAAAAATGCATTAATTGTAACTCCTTCAAACGTGCATATTAGATTTATACCAAAAACACTTGATATAGATTTTAGGAATCCAGACAGTGCTACTAAAAAAAGTATAAATGAAATACCATTATCAAGATATATACCATCAATGGAAGAACCTTTAATAAAGCAGCATATTAAACAGGATTTACCATTAACAAATACATCTTTTGAACTTCCTTCGACAGAAAATATTATAGAAAAATTAGCTGTGCGTTTAATAGTAATTAGAAGACAAAAAATGAAGAAACACAAAAGAAGGAAACTACGTAAAAGAATGAAGTTTGTATGGGCAAAGTTAAGAGCAAATCGTAATATAGCAAAGGAAAAAGTATTTCAAGCAGAATTAATTGCAAAAATTAAAGAAGCGCACATGTTTGATGCCAAAAAATACGTCGAAGAAAGACTTGCAATTTTGGATACAGAAATATTACCAAAAACATTTAGAGGTGAAATATTGCCCGTAGACACGATTAAGAAATTGATACAAGAAAAAGTAAAAAAGCGAATGAGAAAATGTAATAGACCACGTTTAACACTTGATTAAATATAGATGTACTGCGTAATATGCAAAATAAATTTTTAATATTTAAAAATTGAAGAGTGTATTATTTTTTTAAGATTAAGATCATAGAGGTAGAATATAACTATATGCTACACAATAAATATATTAAAAATGTTTAATTTATCTCATAGAATAGTTTGCATTGTTGGAACTTGGGTACATTGTCACACCATGTTTGTTTACAAATGTTTCTTACATAGCTTGTTAACTATATGTTATCTTTTCATCACATATATACAAATATTATAATACTATAACAATAAATAGCACCTTTTGTGTTTTGTGCGCATATTAAAACATCCGTAAAGCATGTACGTATTTTGTCTCCTTTCTTCCCTCTGTTCGTTTTTTAATGAGTAGATTTGATCCTGTCAATAACTCTTACAAAAATATATCTTATTACTACTATTTCGTTAAAAAAATTATGTAGTATTTAAATTACCTGAATATTTTATCAATAAATAGATATTGTCGCAAATAAAAATTATCTTACTTAAAAATGAAAAATAAAATATCAGGATATCAATAATTGAAGTCTTAATATGATTTAATTGATCTTCATCGATTTTTGAAGTCTTTTGGTCACATTGCCAGTTCCGATGTCTTGTTACAAGACGAACATATATATAATACCATTTTTTCTGTTGTTAAAATTAAAACTATTCTTTGATAATAATATAAGAATTAATTCTGATTAGTAATAATAAAACATAGCCATGTAATTTTTTGTGTTTGTTCAATGGAAGACAGATTTGTTAATTTACGTCTATTAAAACGTTGACCGTGCGTGTAATTCAAGGCAATATCTGACCCTTTTTCGCTTCTAACATCTTTGGCTTATGTCTACCTATACTTCCGGTTCTTAAGTCATCGTTCCTTCCGGAAAAATAATCTTCTATTTCTTGAAGCGTTTTACCCTTAGTTTCGGGAAGACACAGATAAAAGTATATCGTGCCGAATAAAGATATGCAACCGTAAAGAATGAAAGTACCGTGCCGAGTAATTGAGCTAGCCAAAAACGGATACGTTTTAACTACTGTAAAGATAAAAGAGTGGGCTGCCATTGTAGTCAAACCTCCGATAATACCGCGTACTTGTGTTGGATACACTTCGCCTATCATTACCCAAGGAATAACAAGGAAACCAAGGGTGCAAGTTATAGTGTATGAAAATATACATAAAACAGGAAACCAAGTAGCAATAAGTGGAAAATTATTCGCAATCCAGTGGTTTCTTAACCACATATATCCACCTAATCCTATCATGGAAAGTCCACAACCAATGGAAGAAACCATCGTGAGAGGTCTTCGTCCACATTTTTTACATAAGATACAAGCGACAATGGTTGATGCTAATCTAACTATCCCGAGAATTACCGCAGCTAAGTACTTGTTTAACGTTGCCCCTGAATCTTGGAAGATTTCAACGGCATAAAAAGTTAGAACGTTTGTACCTGACCATTGGTATATTAAAAAGTACAAAAATAGCAGAGTAAATGGTTTGACAGCATTAGGTTTTAACAGAGCGTTGACTATCTCACGAAATCCTGTTAGTCTCTTGATATTGTTCTTATTTGAAAAATTGATAAGCGTCTCCATTTCTTGATTAATATTACATGTACTACCACGAAACTGTCGTAACGCTTCGCGTGCTTTGTCAGGTCTACTACGAGACATAAGATACGACGGTGTCTCAGGAAATAGAAACATCAACAGTAAAGCGGCAAGAGGTAAAATCCCACTAACAGCTGCACAGATGTTCCACGTAAGTACGCTTCCTAATAAATACTCGATTAAAACACCGGTGCTGACCCCGATACTTGCAAAAGCGGTCAACATTCCTCGTAGATGGGGTTGAGTCACTTCTCCCGTGTAAACGCGAGCTGGAGCACCAACCATACCCGATCCAAGTCCTACGAAGAATCTTCCAGCGTATATCATACGAATGTCAGTTGCAAATGCAATTAATATCCACCCAAGTAGTGCAGGAATCTCTGTAATAATGAGAGACAGTTTCCTTCCAAGTACATCCATCATGTATCCAGACATCAAACATCCAATGGGAGTTCCAATAGAAGACATACTAGCTGTAGGGAAAACATAATTTGTTATAATCGTGATCATAAGATTTTACGATCTTACGATTCTTAATTAAATGGTATTAATTTACCGATCCATGATTCCTCGGATGAACCCTCGACGATGGGAATAGTGCTATTTGGTTCTTGAAGCTGTGGGAGAGCGATGGCAGAGAAACCAAAGGTCATACCAGTGTTGATAGTCCCAAGTTGTGCTACTACCGCTGCCAGAACTTGCCTGACAACGCTCCCATTAACATTACGATCATTTTTTGGATCATTGCTTGCACTGTTCGTCGCTAGCATAGGTTGTGCATCTTCCAAACCATTGGATGACTGAATTTTTGGAAGTATCTTCGACTCCACCAAGGATGACTTCTCTGAGTTTTGGATGTCACCATTTTTTCTGCAACAAATAATTCATTTTGTATTAATATCCTATTGTATTTAATAGCATATTGTATTAATATTAATATTCGTTAAAGATTTACGTGAAATGAGATTACCTACGCGATATAAATTTATATAATAAAATAGGCAAATAGTTTTAATTTATTTGCGTTTGGAAATATTTGGATCGATCTAAAATAAAACACGCAGTGATACATATACTTTTCTGTATGTAACACAACGGCAAACACTCGTATCCAGTTTAGTTATTTATCCATGGGCTGAGAGATAATTAGTTTTACCTGATAGAGATAAAGCGTGCGTCACATGTGAAACTGCATATCGGTATTTACTTGAGAATCACTTTTTTGAAGAAAATAAAAGATGCATAGATACACGCATCCACTGAAAATTAATCTTTTTTGCATTAATGAACTCTCGTTATCGCGTACAAGATACATACATAATAGTAACGCTCGAGATAACTCGAAAATTTGGCACTGCTTTCACGCTACCAAAATAAAGTTCGACCTAAATCTCTCTAATATTTAAAAATCGATTTATGAATTATTTCTACGAATACCATCGTGTACCTTGTAATTTAACAAAGAGCAAATCTCGTATACAATTATAATCGCCTTGACAAAGTTCGAAGTGACTAAATAGCTGACGTGAATATTTAATGGCGAAAATTTTCTGTGGCCTGTGAACGAACTTAAAGGAGTAGGTCGATGTAATTAAGTCCATTAAATCGAGAGAATGATGGAATTAATAAAGAGAATTTTGTGATGCGTTGCTACGAACAGCACGCGCTGGCACAGAGGTATCTTCTTTGTTTGACAATTTCTAGAACATTAGCGAAGACGATGACGGCAAGATGGTTGTTTAGAGCAGATTACGAACCAACGTTAACACGAGTTACCGATAAGCGATTTTTTAAATCGGTTTAACTTCGAAAATACTCGTACAAGCAGAACGCGTACGAAATATAAAATTGCGAAGTTGAAAATTTCATAAAAACTTTAAAATCGAACATCTACTTGTCGTTGATCGAAATTGCACTTTTCTTTGACCACAGCTGTTGGCAATTGTATTACTGCCATCGCGGATAATAGTATGCATATGCACATGCTTGTATATTCGGTTATCTTTACGCGTGTTAGTGTAACAATAAATTAATCAATCGTATCGCAAATCGGCAGTTTTGAATTGGAAAAATGTTTTGGTCAAATATGCGGATGGTTCATCAATTAATAGAATTAATAGAAAAGAGAAGTATTGTTCATAGAAAATTTTAATAAATAGGCTGCAAATTTTTATGCAAATTTACATCTTTATGAATATAACTTAAAAAACCAAACCCATTATATTTCCGATATTTTCCATATTTTCCATATTACGCATATTTTCTGTACTTCTGCGTAATCAAATTTCCTATAAATACATACAAATCTGCAGTCTAACGATACACAAGTACTGAAAATTATTCAACGCGATTTTCCACTTAGCAAAGTAAGATTGCGCGAAAAAATGATTGCGTCATTATTTCACTACTTAATCCCTACTTTCCATATATTTACATTACATTTTCTTTCACAGTTTCGTAATGCAAATTATTTTAAAGATTCTGTACATTTGTACGCCGGTTAAAAACAAGCGGAGAACATACTTAACGTGACGCGAGCAACGCGAATGCTGTAACGATAAGCGCACAGTAATGATAAATATCACTGGTGAGATTGCTTTCACATGCAGATTTGTTATTAATAAAACACAGCTGGATGTAATGTTTGCAATGTACTCGCGTATTATCACGGCTTCGTTTCTGCATGCGTGTATAATACTGATCCGATCTTTGTTTATTCACGCGCGGAAACGCTGACGAATATCAAAAGAACAAAACGATACAACGAATATAGAATAGTTTTTCACGATTAGACATCCTTCACTTGCATTGTGCGTATTCCGATACTCATCGAATCAGAAAATAGTCGTATACGCAGACTGTTTACTAAAAGAAGCACAGCCAAAAAAAGCGCTTAAATTCATCGACGATCTTTTAAATCCGGCCTTGATTTTTATTTGTCGGCCTACTTATTTTTTCGAGGAAAAAGAGAACAATAAAATGCACGTGTTTTTTCGTGGAGATTTTCGAAGGCAAACATTAAATTTACACATCAAGTTTAAAACGTTCCTCTCCGCCTTGTCCTCGCTGTCGTCTATCGCGTGCACTCAGCCGGGAGAGACTCGTGAATTTTGGCACACTCGGATTGAATTATTTCTGTCCACGCGTTACATGAAAGGGTTCAAGTGTACAGTGTGTACTTTGAACACAATCGTGTTCTGGTCGGTGTGTATTAATAGATCACTTACATCATGTGTTCGACACGGGAAAACAATAGGGTCCAACGCCGCGGAAAATCGAACAGCGGAAATTCAATTTGTTACGCGAAGAAGTGAATTAATCGAACACCTAGCACACACGATTGCGATTAGTCAACGATTGCTTCTCATCTGCAACGTTTAGTGATGCATACTACTATTACTACTACTACTACTACTACTACTACTACTACTACTACTACTACTACTACTACTACCACACGATCACACAAACGACATTGGTATATCGATGATTGAGATGATGATGGATTCGAAAATACAGGAAAAACGCGAATATATCAATACTGAACCGAGATTTGACGATCGAGACCCATTAATCAACCTGTCCAACATTGTCGTTAAATACCTCCTTAAGCCTCTCTCTATAGAATATGGTCGTACTGGTGTAAACAATATTTCAGAGAATAGTCGGGAGTATCTTGAGCTTTATTCTATATCTGAGTATACAGGAATTAACGTTTATGATTTACGAAACTAGATGAGTCGAATGGATTGGAAACGTTGCTTTGTTCGCTACGACTAAGGTGTACAATTTTAACAAAGCACCGAACAAGTCAAACTGCGCGGCAATAAGGAACGTAAAGCTTCATCCATAAAAATTCTAGGCTTTCTCCATGATAAATCACCCTTTATCGCTAAAATTACTATGAGAAATTACAAATTGATGGCTCATTCATATCTTCCGTAGAAAATATTTCACAGAGAAATAAGTATGGTTTGAAAATAATTGCACGCGAAACATCGAATTTTAATTGTCGTGTGGCCACTACTTAATGGTGCATATGAATAAGGTAATTATGTTAAATCGCGGTAAATAGCCACAATCGTTATTTGATCGAGCAAGAAGATCCTTCACCTAGAAAATTATCGACTGTGATTAATTATTGTTATCACAACCGAAAATGGGCGTTCACGTCACGTACTCGAAAGCTTAATTTGCGTAAGAACACCGTACAGTGAAAGAATAACTTTCATCGCTCGTCAATGATTGATGGCTAATGGAGACGGATTAAAAAAGTAGCAGAATTACGAAGAAAATAAAACGTGGTTTAATTTGCTCACGCGCGCTCGTTATTGTTTGTCTTTCACGGCCAGTCGTTAATTTAACTAATTTTCTAGAATATCCGACCAAAGGGGCGGTTGAACATATTTGACAAATTAAGCTTATAAATAATATCCTGTTGAGATCAGAAAAGTATCTGTAAAAATGATAACGAATCGCACAAGAGAAAGAAGAAGAAAAACGTGCGTCACGTAACAATGAGTCAATTACGATAAACAGTGCGAAAACCAGGCTAACTTCCAACTGTAAGATTCTGGTGAGAATTATACTAAATCATTGAAGAGAAAGACGAAATATACGCGTTACGATGAACAGTGCCAAGCTCAAAGGAATTCACAACTATAATAGTTTAGTCAACATGTTTACGTGCCTATAGGAAATTTCAATGTACGAAAAGTTATAGAACGTATCTAATACGCAAAAGTATCCGTAGCATTATAGTATTTTAGAAATTAAATATCATATTTAACGTTCGTCCCTTCAAGTCTGTTCACGAGAGAAAGAGACAATCGTAATTATCTATATGACTAAATATTGTTCGAGGCTAAACAATTAACACAAATTTTGCGTTATGCGCGATCGTAAAGCCAGGACATCGTGCGAGTAGAAGATTTAAAAGAAACATGGCACAAACGCGTACATGTACTTATATATTATGTATACACTTACTCTGCCATGGTGTTCGTCATATCGATCTTCAGTTGTCGTTTGCCCCAAACGGAACGATTTTAAAGTAAAATAAAATATGTACAATTTATATATCACAGTTTATTAATCACAATGATATGCTTGTTACGAGAGGAAATTCGCGCATTGTTTTTCCTCCTTTCTTTTCTTTCTTCCTCCTTTCTTTTTTTTCTTCCTCCCTTTGTTTTCTTGCTATCTTTGTTTCCTCTTTTGTTTCTCTGTCTAAACTGATTAGATTTCGTCACCTCTAACGAAGTCTCACGAAATCACGTAGCGTTTTCCGGAACAGTTTTCGTTCTCTCAGGGAATTCTTGATATGCCAATTACGCGCCCTATCTCGTAGAATCCCACTTGTATCTTTTTCCATGGACAATATATGTACATTGACGGTTCTGATTGTTTCTGTCTTTCTTTTTTTCTTTTTTTTTTGACGTTGATTTCTTCTTGCGATGGGAGATTTTGTTAGCGAAAATCGTAACCAAGCAGAAGAAAGAAACAGAAGGAAATCACAACGAGTAAAAATAGAAAAACACTTGTGCAGAAACTGCAGGAACGAAAAAGAAATTACTTCTATTCACCCCTTCTTAGACGACGCGCGCAAAGCGAATGTACTCGCGTCAACTGCCGGTAAAGCTTTATATAAGCAAAAGCGACCGACCTCCTGGTTGGTCGAGTTCCCGCTGACCTGCGCAGTAGAAAGACGCGCGAATTTTGTCCGCGCGCACATGCGTCCTTCGAGCCGCCGCGTGCTCGCGAAAATTTCTTGAAAAAATGAAACTCGATCCAATTTATCACATCAATGAAGAAAATTCGCTAAAAAAAGGAAAACAAATACTTTTATTGATATACCAATCAAAAGCTATTAAATAGAATTAAGGCGTGTACTACAAATTTTGAGGCAAGATATTCTGAAAAATTGTAAAAATATTGCAAGGGTTATAAATGGTATGTTAAAGATTCTAGAAAGATATACTTGATAAAAAATTGCTAAAAATCACTTGAACGAATGCTAATTCTACCACTGTTATTTTGATCGTATTTTCACGTATTACTTGCTAATAATAATATGGAAATTGGATGTGGAATTTCAATTTGCCAGAAACAACGTGTTGACCGAGTGTAAAAATAGAACATTACTAACAGCTCTGTCAGATGAGAAAAAAAGGACATGTTAAATTCTGTTTAAGCGGAGGAATACCTGATTTCTTTCCGAATCGAAAGTACACTCTGTAAAACGCAATCTACATTCGAATCGATAAGAACAATCGCGAGGATTTGATCATTTGTTTATCTGAGAAAAATAGGACCGTATCGCTCGTCGCTTCTACAACTCGTGACTGAATTTGTAACGATCGTTGTTCGTGAATTACGGTATTGATGTCTCTTCCGTATGGAGCTAAATGTGCAAAATGAGATAACGGATAAGCAGAAATTCCCTTTTGGCACGTTTTCGTAAAGTTGTTCTCATCAAGAGATAAAATCTTTTCATAAAATCTCGAAGAACAATATTTAAATATCAAACAACATTAAAAACGAACTTGATATTTTATCGCAAACATGATAGTCTAGAGAAATACATACATACTCGTCTGCATCGTGTCTGCACGTCGTGTCGTAAGAACAGAAAATCTTCGTAATGGGAAACAGGTTGAAGAAAATACGAGTAAGAATGATATTGTATTTGTCCTTCTTGTATTGTAAGTTCTCTTCTAATTTTATATCATCTACTTTTTGGTTTATTTGCGTACGATGACGAATCGTACATAAAATATAACATGCAATAAAACATAGACATAGAGATAAGTTAGCCGAATAGTTCGTCTTATGCAAATACTGTAATCGCAGAGCATGACGCTTTTACCAATAAACAAATAGGCAGGCTTTTATATAATTCTTTATCGAAGATAACTTTATACATACTCTACATTCTAACTATGCATTTATAATCTGAGCTCAGCGCGTCTTCATTCATATCGTTTAAACAAGTCCTCTAGCCACGATTTTACTGAAGATAATTCAAGACATTAAAAGCCTGATAACGAAACTGCATCGATTTCCTCTTGACACAAAAATGATATCTACCTTTTCAACTTTTAATTTATGAAACTGCTACGTAAACTATCGATAAAAATTCTCACAACACTCGAGATAATTAAATCGTGAAAGGTTAATCACACGCAAAGTTAGTTTAAGCACGATTAATTTAAATCTTCTCCCTTCTAATTAAAATGAGTATACCAGAAAAGGAAAATATTCGTGATCGCGAAGAATTTTACACGAAAACATACCCACCGGTCGTTAAATATACCCAGTGGGCTATTTTCAAGCTAGAACCATAATTAGACAAGCGTCTGAACATTAATGCCATATTATCGATAGGTTCACCTAGTGGACATGGAAAATGGTCGAACGAACCACTTAGATCATCGATTAAAGAGAGCACACCACGGTCAACCTCGAACTTATCTGATCTTTTTACCTTCCAAAAATGCATCTCGTAGTGTAAGAGTACTTACTCGCTGAGAGACATACACTCGTCTGTAAATGTCTCGTAATTCCGGTTCCTGGACATGTTGACGAAGGACTGAACACGTTTGTCGGTTGTTGCAGACGATTAAATTATTCTCGGTGGGTTATCGAGCCTGCTGTCACGAGTTTTCTCATATCAAGCTGCAGTCATGTGCCTCTTACGTCTTTTCTATCTTGTTTTATTTAATTTCGCTTATTTTCACGCCGGGAGTAACATCTTTGTTCAACTAGGCACGTTAGACAGCGTGAGGAGATGATCCATCTATCTACTCTTTTCGTTGATCTTCGGCGATCCGATCCTATGAAATCGTGGATAATTCACATCGAAATAACATCCCATTAGAATTAAAAATCATTTTTTAAAGAAACTTTCCTATACAACAATTTATCTTTCTGCACGTTATGAATTTTCTAAGCATTCAACAACTTTTCCACTGCGACAAATCGGTACTGTTATTGGATCATAAATGCACTCTTATCGACGATGTCGATAACGCACTATTGTCGGAAACAGATTACATATTTTTTACGTAAATTTAATCGAGATTCCTGCCATGGAACCGTAGCTACATTTCTGCTTTCTCTCGCGTTTCATTAAATTAATTTTCTCAGTCTTCGGCAACAGGTCACTTGCGATCTTCAAAACGACCGTCCTTTTTATGTAAGAAGATTTACAAGTAAGTAATTTTTAGTAAAATTGAAAGAAGAATCGCTATTCATCGAAATCGAAATCGTTATCGATCTTCTGTCGCAAACACTTGAAAATTATCTCAAGAATGAAACAAGCCACAAGACACGACAAAATTTGGAGGAAATCGGAAATTAATCTACGACAGTGTTTGACTGATTTTCACACTGATTTTGTACTTATCTGTGTATCGAGCGGTAAAAACGTGTCAGCAGGATGAATTCTTGAACGGACGGCAGCGATGTTTCTTCTTATTTGACACTTGTTGCGATACCTTTTGCATCGAATGAAAATAATATGAGATCATGTGGAATTAATATTCAGACACCGCGTTTAGATTAACGCATGTTGCACAATCTTTCGTATTCTGCAACGATGCACGACGTCTATGTCCTTCTAAGTTACTTGCATAATTCTAAAAGAAACAAATGATCGGAGAAAATACATCAACCGTATCGATGCGTGGTCGCTGCTTCTTCACCAGGCAAACAAAGTTTTTTTCGAAGAGAAAAATATTTTCCTCGGTGTTATCTACGTCGAATGGTTGATTTTTAAATAATAATAATTGAACTATCTTTTAAATTTTAAGAACTGCGTACATACATACGTATGTATAAAGCAGGAAGTTCTGCTATTGGATTTTCTCTCTTTTTTTTTTTTTTTTTTAATTAGAATAATGAGAACTAGAGACGAGCAATATCTATGGATTTATCTATATTAATTGTCTTGGTTGCATAATTATGCAACTAAAACTGCAGGAACCTTGACATTATATACCAAGAAATTCAATTTACAAATTATCAGGTTTTCAATTATTCCAGACACGTGCTTCAAAATAATATTCCTTCTTTATATGTATATCTCACCGAAGATATGATATTTACACAGAACGCTCGAAGAATGAATAATTAAAATATAAAAATATGTACGTACATGTTCAACTAACTTTGCAACATTCTGTTTCTACGCATGCAGAGATTTATTTGCATAAAATTATATCGGGGAAAAACGAGAAATTTATGCAAATAGCTCAGAAATCACTAAAGATAGGAACCAAAAGTAGGGGTCCGGAGTTCAAGGGACAAATTATCGGGGACACTAGTTGGACAGATTCCCAACAGCTGGAGAAACACTCGAACATTGATGAACTCGACGCAATTGATCGATTGTTTCTTGATTTATGATTCCATCTAGCTTATAAATTATGTAATATCGCATCGAAAATGAGATCGAGTCCAAATTGGTCTTCGATCGATCGACCTGAATTCATTTTCACATACGTGCATCGCGGACTTCACTGATGGAGTTTGCTCGAGGAACGTGACTCTGGACTTTTTATTAACTCGTTTTCATTATTGTCGCGTTGAGTTTCACTAGTTACTTTCAATTGACACAAGAATGATGACCAAGCAAACAGGAAATGTTCAAAGATTTTATTAGTTTACCAACCTAGCCATGTATAGTAGATGTCGTTGTTATGCGAGCTAGGAATATTAAACTTTGACCCGTGTTAACGGAGAAATGAAAATAAGTCGACTTTCTGCTGGACTTCTGAGATGTCCTAATAAACAATTAAGATTTAAACTTTTGAGTAATACAAAATTGTAAATATAATTCGCAATATATTACCCTTCTTGTTTATTCTTTAAATTACCTATAAACTTTTAAACATTCCTCTGCGATCTTATTGACAGATTAAATTCCTATATCAATATCAAATTCTTTTCTTAAACGTTTACTTTTGATGTTTAAGGCGGAGCAATGGAAACAGCACAGAGGGAAGAATTGTTTTCTTTGAGCAAGAATTAGATTAGGTAATAATAGGATAATTGTTGTGTTCCAAAGAAATAGGTCAATTATCTGTGATACATCGAGATCGATAAATCAAGAGTTCATGTGCGGTACGCGTACTAAGAGATCAATCGTCGGCTCCATTGGATCGATCACGGTCACTGTTTAATTGAATAATCAAATCAGAAAATAATAACGAGACGCCGGACTGACTCGTATGCGCTATCTACTGATTCTCACGAATCGATTACTCGTCACGAGGATTACACGAGGATTTCTAGAATTTAATTACATACTTAGGCTTTGGAAAATTACAGAAAACCTCTTACTGCATTACGAAGATTGATCGTTTGTTACATCAATCCTAATCAAATAAACGGTGCGAGGAATGGAGTTGTCACAAGAAAAATCGACGTTTAACCAATGCCACGGTAATATCTTTTCGACTTCAGCAAAGAATTTGTTCGGTATCAGTGATAAAATAATCGCGTTATAAGAAAACAGAATGAATTCTTGTATCAGCTATAAAAATTCTGACAATTGCATCTTACTTTAATTTTCCTCGTATTACTTTCTAAGATTGAAAATCAATTACGTAACGGAGAATGATACTCTTCTGTTACTATCACCGCGTGTACCGAGCAAGTATTCATGTATACATGTATACATGTAGTTTCGTGTTACAAATGTAAGTAGCGGTTCCACGGTGGACATGGGCGAGAACCATTTCACTCTTTGGACAGTGTCGAACACGAGTCACGAGATCCGATAAGATTTGATAAGTCACTCTCGTGACCTGAGAATAAGTCACGCGCGTCACAACCTTCCGAAAATAATATGATTGATAGATACAAATTCTATTATTTGTTCGTCGGTTATGTGACGTAAGTTCGTTAGATTTATCTTTAAATATTGACCGAACGGATTTGAGACAACTTGAAACATTGCTGAGAATGGTAGACAGTTTCAAAATACGACTGGAAGATTAAATTGATCGTAATCATTATACATACAGAGAAATGAAATTTTGAAAGAAAAACAGGGTCTTTAGGAATTTAAAATAATGAAAATTGTGTATCTAGCATCGTCTTGCGTTATATTTCAAAGTCAAGTGAAGCTTGTAGAGAGCTCTAGGACATGAATTAAACGATAGTTACGTCGATTAATGTTCGGTTGGCAATCGGAATACGACTCTTTCAATAGATATAATTGGTATAATTAAACTAAAAATAGATATAATTTTTAATAATTTTCCTTAAGAAAGAAGAAACTTGGCAGGAAAAGAATGGGTATTTAAAATTTATACACGATGATATTTTTATTGGTTGTAGGATAGATCTAAAATCAATAAACAAGAGGAAGATAAAGCACGAGGAAATTCCACGTGAAAAAAAAGGATAAAAGTGAACAATAGCTGATAGGTAGAAAAATTGTAATATTAGAAAAATTCCTATTTGTTTGTTGGCAATAGATATTTTAAATATACGAGTTTATGCGTTATACGAGTTTATAGAGGCGTTTATTACATGCGTTAGGCCTGAGTTGGCCGACAATCCTCGTTAATTCTCAACATTTAATTCCTTCAGATCTCCAATGGTTCAAGAACAAGACCTACAGAATCAAAGATAAAAATCTATATTGTCATTACCCTGCATATTATCTGAATGATTGAAGAAACAACAGTCGCTCGCATTAAAATAAAAGCGTTTACAACTGGCCATGAGTAACGAGATGCCAAACAAAACGCAACAGAGTTAATAGCACGAGAGAAACAACAGAGAATTGAACGGTACACCAAGGAGCATTTAATTAATCGAAGGTTTAGTTCTATATTTTCTACGAACTTTGCCCTCAACTAGAATTTATATTAACTACATGCGCAACCGCTTCAGGGAATATAGTTTTTATGTCAACTATTATGCTGACGAAGTTAATTAACGAGTTCAAGCCTGATAACTCTTGTTTACGTTCTCACATTTATCGTATATATAGATGGAAATTGTCCGAAGCTTTCAAGACCAATAGAAGCGATGTCAATAGAAATGTTTGATTCTTGGCGAGTTCTCACGATGACCTAGCGTGTTTTTGAAAAGTCGCATAAAAAATAGTTCGATACCAATATGGTTATCGAACACTGCGCGGAATATGGATATCGCGACCCAGTGATGTCATTGTAGCGGATGTTCTTGCTTTCTTCGTTCCCGGACGTCGTATTCATGATAACGCTAGAATGACCAACAACATTATATTATAGATACCTTATAATATGCGTAGCTAAGAGTTAAATAAATACGCTTTCAGACAAGTAATGATTATTTGGAGTCTATCCGAGGAAATCTAAATACTGATTTTAATAAGGATAAATTTCTAAAGTAATAAATCTTTGCATTATAGAATTTCTGTGAACGTATTATTCGCAACGATGCAACGAATCGTGATAGATGTTCTTTTTGTGCAAGACATTTTCTCCTTTTTGACTCGTGAAAGTGATCTGTTTCTATCGACAAAATTTTGCAGCATGGGTTTTCCTAGAAGCGCGATTCCCTGAACAAATTACTTTTTATTTATTTTATTAAAAAGTTAAAGCAAGTAATTTATGGAAAAATGGAAAAAGAGAAATTGGAGATACTAGCTACGATATTGATTTTTTTTCCAACAAAAATTATTGTTTAATTATCATCTTAATATTAGAGAATTTAAACGTTTTCCACTTTTTTTATAGTTACTAACGTCCGAAGCTGCTCTACACTAAGAACCATCTCTATTATCTGTAGTACCTGACATTCATATCTGTGACTGACCGATAGTTAAGTCCATGACCATTCAGCTTTACTTTAAAATCGTTCCTATCGACTACCTGGCTATTGTGCAGCGTAGGCTAACTAACGATTCTAGTGTAATAAAAAATAACATATGTTTATAAGTATAAAATAATACATTTAACGACTTTCTTTTGACAATACACGTCTCCCTGGAATTTATATTACTGTAATAAAATTGGGGCTCGGAAAAATGTCTGTTTTACCGATAAGAAGATTCCTCAACCGAGGGATTTTAATGACGAGAGGAATGCGAGAGGTATACGAAAAATTTGAGTAATAGAAGGACAGAACTGTGCAAGGATACTCGAAGAAAACAATGGAAAGATCAGCACAAAAACTTCAAGAAGGAAAAGATCAGTAATAAAAAGTAATAAAGTAATACAAGGAGCGACATAAAAAGACCATAAAAAATCTAAGTAGAAATTAAATCTCTATAAAATGGAAAGTTATTCGGATTTCAAGTAAACACGATCTGGAACTTCCTACATCTAAGATTCTCAGATTATAGGAAACACGAGACAGTGCTATCAGTATTACTACTAAACTAAAGTATCAGTACTGAACTAACTTTTAAATTACTTGTAACTATGTATCAACGATTGTCATGTCGTTTCTGAAAGAAGAAGGGTAAGGCTGTTCCATCACCTGTTGCCGATTCTCGTGTTAAGAATGTTTGCCAAGGTCTACTTTTGGAAACGATCGAACATTATTAATATATATGAATAAATCATTGTTTCGTGAAGTAGTTTAAACGGCTGTCTTCCAATTGTTTCAACCAGGAATATTCAACACCATGAATAAAACAGCTTTATCGTCCATGTAACATCTTCTTTCTTTTATTACCTGTGTGAAATCAGGTTTTTCTCTATCATTGCATCAGAGAATATCGTTTCAAATGTGTCTTTAACGGTATTTGTAACGGCGGTCGTTCTCGGGAATTTTTTCAACGAATAGGAGGCAATGAATCATGCGGAAAAGTCTTGTCACATGATCTGCCTCCATAGATTTGCTCATGCGTCATGTGTGTAGATTAGGATGTTGAACGACGCGTGAGAACTTCGCGATCCTCTCTTTATGATTATTATTATAGTGATACAAATGGTAATGGTTTTCTCTTTTATACGGAACAGAGCACAAGAGACTGTGAAATATTTTGAATTTTCATAACATGCAATTCAAATATCAACCTTGCACTTCGTACTAGGATTTATCCTTAGCATTTAAAGCGATCGTATAGGATACGAAGCATCATAACTAATCGTTGCATGAATGTTTTCGTTAATCAGTGCTTCGGTAAAAATACGGTACAAAATACATGACGAATCGCTTATTTGTGTCATGATTTTTAAAAAGTAATAAACGTCATCGTGAGAATGAAAAATTTTGATATATTTGATAAACGCTTCCACAAAAACAACGGAATGGTAATAATAGCTTTTATCGGTGCAACGTGTTTCAACAAACGCGCATTGGGATGAATATGCAACGATTTGCTCTTTATCGGAGGAGGTAAATATCAAGAACAAGTTCATATAACGAATTGTTGCAAAATGTAGCTTAAAATAGACATGCATCGTGCTCGCGAAAAGTTAAGTAAGATAAGTAATATTTATCGACTAACATCTGTTGTTTATTTTCTTCGATCCCAACAGACGAGCTGCTCATTCAGATTTGAACAAGGCAAATTAGTTTGGCACGTAATCGCGAATTCTCACGTTCATTCTTGTAACAACATTGTGTAATTTAAAAATAAAGTTAGCGCTCACTATTTTCGTTGACAGATGGCAGACGACTGCTATTTCCTACGGAAAGTCTATCTTTTATTGAATATCTCTTTTAGCGACTTTGAGATATAGCGCTCAAAACAATTGCAGATGGTATAGCGAGCAAACAATATACTCGATTAAAATATACTTTGATGCATGCAGTTTTGATAAAATTATCTCGAAGAAGTTATGATCTGCCTCAACAAAGTCTAGGAGTGGATGGTTTCAGAGTGATCGATGAAAATGTTTTAATTGAAGCATCTTAACGCAAACCTTTGTTTTTCTAATAACTCTATCCTTCAATCTTTTGCATTTAATTAAATATCATGTTACCTGGTTAAAGCGTAAACCTTGTAAAGTCTTGTTTCTTTACAGTTTTTCGTACCTTCGATAATTCAGCGATCATTCAGGATAGGCCGCTTATTTCCTGTAAAAATAAAAAATGGATTATTGCATTTGTTACGTGCTCACCGCACGTGGAAGCGTTGATCGATAAAGTCAACCAGCACTGGGAGTTAGATTACGTAATCGGTTAAATACGTTACCGTGCATCTGAACGAGAAAATATGGTTAAAATGTGTTTAAAGAATTATAGCACGACGGTGGTGACAGTGTTACGTAAATCGTTCGACAACCGAGAAAATTGATGATTTCAAATAAAATATTCTCGAACCACGAAGATCATACCAGAATCATTTTTTCATACTAAAAGACAAAGTATCAATTTTACACGATACGTGTCATTTTTTTGTTTTCAAATATACCAGGTATACCAGGTAGGTGAAGTAGTCAAACGAACCGAATCGTTGACGAGTAAAAATGTCGATATTTCCATTATCATTATCTTAACCTTGACCTACACATTTACAAAGCGCATAAAATTAAAAGTGTGACGATCGTCGTGTGTCTTAGCACGAGCAAGCGACTATTTTTAATTAAAAAATGAGGTAACGAAACAGGGGGAAAGTATGATTCATTACGTTATGTTAAAGTCGTAGATGTTTGATCGTAGATTACGGCATACGAGATGAAAGAAGATATTCGAGATCACGGTGTTACAGTATGTATTTTCAGAAGTACAAGATGCCTCGCGATAGCCATGCAATGATCCTCTACAAGTAGACCCGATGAAAGTTCTAGAGACGATTGCGTTGGCTTTCTACACAGTTGGTTTGTATGACAGCGCTAACACGATTTTATTGTCTTTGTTTGCGGGTACGGATCATTCACGTGACATACCTCTCGCGTCGAGCACGTGACCGGCACGTGGTGCGAGCATGTGTGCTCCGTTTCGCGCAGAACTCCACGTACCGTAGCTTGGACGCGAACTTGGGCGAGCAGTAGGCTATGTGTCACGCAGAACGTTTGACCCACTGGTTAGTATTGGTTAATGTGCACGCTAGCACGTAGAAAACAAGCTTCCACGCGAGACGCGTGCGCCAATCAACTTTATGCATCTTCTGCGTACCGAATTTCTCTTGTAGATATTTCGATTCCTGTAAACAAGATACCGACACGTAAATATGCACCAAATGCATGTATCCTATCCAGTTAAAGAGATTCGATTAGTATCTCGTGTTACATATATATATCGGTAATGATAATTATGAAAAAGTAGTAACATTGAAAAATAATAACTTATTTATTATATTTTTTATCTTTTCTGGTTTATCTCTACTGATTGGCGTCATTGGTAAGATAAATTCTATTGGAGAAAGTGCAATTTTCATTCACGGATGGCCATTATGTTTGACTGTAAAATGGAAAATTCCGCTCAATGCGCATAATATGAATTCGACTTGTGACGCGTTTAATAATAATATTGCTAGTGGAACATTTGTTATGATAGAATCCTGCTCTATAACGAATTGACAGCCTACACTCTCTTCACGAACTTTCTAACGCGATACATATGCAAGTAACACTTTCTTAAGTTTACGCGAAAACGACGAAGATCGAGAGAGATTATCACGATACGCTATCATCCGTGTTATTTCGTCCTCGTTACGGTTACCTTCGATCTCTTTTCCCCTCTCTCTTGTACTCTTAAGCAATTTCTATATCTCAAATTCTTCTCGTTTGTTCAATTAATGGCTACTGCGTACCTAACTGAAAACAAAATTCAGATATGATGCAAAGGAAAATACAGTTGTAAATACAGGGTAAACTGTTCGAACTTTTTTCATCGCATTGATCATGCAACGACTAATTGCATTTGCCCGCTAATATATGGAGTACAGTTAAACATTAAGCATATCTTTAGTTGCTTAATGGTGCACGTGATTCGGATAAGTACTATCTTATCTGAGAAACAGGTGCTCTTTGGAAAACGGAAGTTCATCCTTGAAATTGATCTAAAGTCTCGATCTAACGTAAAAAGGATTTTGATATCAGCCTTTAACTGCTACTTAACCTACTACTATTTTACTGCATCGTTGATGTTTTTGTCTAAAGGCGAACAAGACACAGCTGCAAACACATGAGGCTACATGCATACGCATAGAATGCTAATTCCTGAGAGAAACGACTGGCGATATTGAAAAGATGGTCGCGGAATAAATTAACTCTTAGATGGTGGCTTAGAATCATTGTGGCTTCATTGCGTCTTCTTGACTACCAATTTCAATCGTAAAGAAAGTTCCTAGTAATAACCGATAACAATGAATTAAATTGTTTTGTTTTTCTCTTTTCCCAATATTCCTAAAAGATATTGCATGTCAAGTGATAAACGAATTAAAGATTTACAGCGATGGACAAAAGTATTGACACAGGTTAGTTTTTCTCGTAAAATGCTTTTGTTCATCGCTGTATATGGATTTTCAATGGAAGTTAAATTTGATATATGATTATCGTTTATAATATCAAAAATTAATAATTCAACAATAAGAAATATACCAGAGAGGAGAAGGTTCCGCACGAGCATCTGAAGAATATGTCGATGAACATTTCTGGTGGCAACATTTTGCTTAACCACAACTAGTTCCGCGAATAATATTGGCCCGAAGCCAAAAGTAACAAAATGATCGGCATTCAGCCAATGGAATAAAATTTGCACGAAGTTTATCACAAGAACGCGACGCAGGATGTCAGCGTTCCTTAAGAACTCAATTGTTCTAGAGAAGCCATTTGTTGTGGACCGCAGCATCGCCACCTTGTTCCCGGTAATAGAGACGTTGATAGCGTTACCTGTCGAGAAAGATAGTTGCATGTAATCGGTCACGCGTTGATTCGTGAACATTCGCGATAAAGTTAGATAAATACCACGGATTTAGGGATATAGAAACGAAGCGAAAGCTCAATTTATAGACAGGAAAAATGAAAATTAGTTCAAGTGAGAGGGAAACACTTAGTAGTGCTCAAACTTTGTATTGCTAATTGTAAGAACTATTAATCTAAGTTCTTACTAAAAATTATTATCTTTTGAACTTCATCCATAAAATAGATCGAAGAAAAGATATCGGTGTGAAATTATTTATCGTTTTAAATAATACATATCTATGTGCCACTTTTTCCTTCGAATGTTTATGATTTACTTTATGACACGATGCCTAATCATATTCGTTAAATATCAAGTGTTAATGTTTTATGACAAATGATACATTTACACGGCTGCGCATATGTTAAAAAGTATCCGATAAAAATCAGGTACAATTTACTTGTACGGAAATGGCTTCCTCTCGTGATATTACGCTACGTCCCTATATTCCTATATTTACAACGAATATATATCTTCATTATCGAATCATCTATGATTCTATATGTATATCGTCGAAACATTGTCCCGAAGAATTTCTTGCCTATTTATGAGAAAACGACTTCCTCGATGGAGAACACATATCTAATCTATTAAGCGATTATTTTTACACAGGAGAATAGTTACCATATTCAGAATCGAAAAAAAAAACTCTGTTTCTATTCATCTAGCTCCCGACTCGTGAATATTCCAATGTGAGCGAGCTCCTTGACATAAATTATATTTTATCTACGACTCGTATACTAATTTTAAGAATCTATACGTAATATGGATTTCAGTCCGACTGCCATCTAGCAACAAACTGCAGAATCTACTTTATCGTTACGAATGATCGTCGATAACATAAATACCAAACATTTTCTACATGACTAATAAAAAAATATACATCTTGAAATAAATAAATACATAAAATCGAGATATACTCCTTTTGATTTCATTGATCGTTCCATTATAATTTTAAAACGAATAGTAACGAATCTTCCATTGGTAATTGGTAAGAAAGATGTCACGTGTCAATTAACCACGTGTACCGAAGGATTGCTGGGAATTGGGTAAGGGTGAAGTACACGTGACTGATCGATCGTGGGGCTTCGAGCAACCGGTGCTGGTAATCGGATCACGGTAGAAACTACATTTTAAGGTCAGCAGATTATCGAAACAATGTCATTCGTTCGTCGAAGCCCCGAGAGAAACGATGGATTTCACCCACAAACGTGTCTATCAGATTTTGTCAGCGATTCTAGACCCGTTGACGAGAGAATCGGACGAAAACGAAGAGGATGAGACCTAACGCTGAACTATCGATATCCGCCTATCAAAATTGATTAAAAATAATTTGTGACCGTGAAAACAGTTCATGTACGCTCTTAGTTCTATATTTCTGTCGGATTAGCTTGGTAGTATCCGCGAAAGTTAGTATGAAATCGTCTACGTTTACCAGATCGCGATCGGAAAATGATTTTTCTTCCGCAAAACTACAAGAACTCGACGGCCTGTTATATGGGAAACGAATGAAATTGTCCAAGACGTCGTTCCGAGTAAGTCCTCGTCTAATTTAATCTATCACCGCACCAAGGTCCCGTTAAATTGTTATTTTATTCCAAGCTTGTCTTTTAATACGCCTAACGCTGTCAAAAGTTCCTACGAGCATACAGTTTCTACCGTGAAAATATAACAGTAGTTGCGAAAGCTCGAGCTTTAAACGCGATAAAAAATTTCATCTCGCATAACTTCAATCTTAGTTGTACGATGTCGAAGATTGTCTGAAGACTAGTGAGAACGAATTGGAGGAAGAGAAGACGAATTATTTTCCAAACTGCGACGCGTCCGTCTGGATGAGATCTTGCAAGAAGGAAGTGATCGAACCCATAATTGGCGAAGTGACAGGGAAGATACCAAGTTGGCTGAAAGGAACTTTGTTGAGGAACGGACCGGGTAGCTTGCAAGTCGGAGAGTACAGCTTCAATCATCTGTTCGATAGCTCAGCTTTATTGCACCGGTATGTTATCGTGGTAGAAGAAACATTAGCAGATTGAGATATTAGTTTTGAAACGCCTGATAACGTTTGCAACAGCTTCTTAATGATAGAAATCATTTTTTAATATATACAGTTTACATAACTTTTCGACTTCGATACGTAACCCAGACCTTGAAAAAAATCTTCCTGGCACTAACGAAGCAATAATAACCGATTGTTATCGATCATAATCTGAGGTCGCAATCTTTAGACTATAATTCGAATAATTTTGTACATCTTCTGGAAAAAATAGATTCGCAATTGCTAACGGGAAAGTGACGTACCAATGCAGATTCGTTCAGACGGACGTGTACAAGAAGAACAACGCTGCTAAAAGGATAGTGGTTACCGAATTTGGCACGAAAGCAGTACCAGATCCTTGCAGAAGTATTTTCCAAAGGTACCAAACGATTCAAATAAAAACATCAATAAATTACGATTTTCACAGAACGTAGTAATTGATAAAATGTTATCTAGGGTCGCGGCGGTATTCCAACCCAAAGATGACTCTGACAATTCTATGATATCTGTATATCCTTTTGGCGATGAGTATTACACATTTACGGAAACGGCTGTGATTCATCGCATCGATGCAAAAACTTTGGAAACTACAGGCAAGGTAATGATTCTTATGCGTGTATATTCGCCTTCCTTTATAATGCACTTTATCGACTGTACGATGGTTGCACGATTATGATCGTGATCGCCTGTGAGTAATTTTATTCGTCGATTTTGCGATCGCAGGTGAACGTGTCAGATTACGTTGGAGTTGTGAACCATACGTCTCACCCTCATGTAATGAACGATGGCACCGTTTATAATTTGGGACTGAGCGTGACGCCAAGAGGACCTCTGTACAATGTCGTATGCTTTTCACCCAATCAGATGATCATCGGTCAGAGTTACTCTGAATTTCTAGCTAATAATTAAAACGTGGATATTTATGCAAATTCGTATTTCTACGAATCCAAGTGAAGGAACGAAGCCGAAGCAGAAATATGTTTCGCTTGCTGTATATCACAACGAGTACTCTTACTTTGGATATTTCATATATTTTTGTACAATATATCCTTACATCGTTCGATTTCCCATAAATGCATAAAAATCCGCAGAGTGGAAACCATTGGTACAATAATTTCTTCCCAATTAATTTCGTTCAGATGATTCAGGAGAGGAGAGGGAATTATCTATGTTCGACCAAGCCATCATCGTCGCCAGTATCCCATCTCGGTGGTTGCTGAATCCCTCTTACATGCACACCTTTGGTATCACTGAAAACTATTTCATTATCATAGAACAACCATTGGCAGTGTCTCTGGCCACCGTTGTATCCTGCAAAATGAAAGAACAACCGATGCGCGCAGCTTTGAAGTGGTACGAGAAAGAGAACGTAAGTCGTGTCTCTGAGAGAATCCTCTTAATTTTTAATAGAAGAGCCTGAAGAGATATATGGTCTTTGTATCGTGACAGACTCTTATACACGTGGTTTCGAGAGAGACAGGATCGCTGGAGAGGACGTTTACTTCAGAGGCATTCTTTTATCTGCATATCATCAACCAATTCGAAACGCGTGATCGTGATTACGTGGTACTAGACATCTGCTGCTATCGCGATGCCAAGATGTTAGATTGTCTATTTGTCGATGCAATGAAGGTGATATATAATTTTGATGAAGTTGGTTAAAGGGTGGTAATGGTTCCCAGATAAATGTTTTTGAATGATCGCAGAACTTGCACAAGAACCCTGACTATGCCAAAATGTTTCGGGGCAGACCTCTGAGGTTTGTATTACCGATGAAACGTCCACGGTCGGATGTACCATTGGAATATAATTTGATTACCGCAAAAACGGTGAACCAAGGTCTGGAGTCTTTCCAAGGCAACTTTGTCAGACGTCAAAGTAAATCTAGTTCAGAGTTCGTTGAAACGTTGACAAATGACGGGAAGGCTAACAAAGACAAAAAGAATGATTACAAGAATATTCTTCAACGAAAAGCAACCGCTCATAAGCTCGCCGATGGTGGTATCTTTGTAAAACCAGAACTGCTTTGCGATCTGGGCTGTGAAACGCCGCGTCTTAATTACGACTCCTGTCTTGGAAGAGAGTATCGGTACTTTTATGCTATTTCTAGTGACGTGGACTTGGATAATCCCGGAACGGTACACACCGTTTAATTTTACTTTTTGTATAAACTTTGGTATGTTATGTTACAATTACTGGTATGGAAAATATTTTTTTATAGATCATCAAGGTAGATATCTTGGAAAAAACAAGGAAAACTTGGTGTGAGAAGAACGTTTATCCAAGTGAACCGATTTTTGTACCAGATCCTAATGGCAAGGTAAGAGATCTAGAGATCTGAAATTCTAAAATTGCATTTCTGTGATGTCTGAAAGAGTAGAGATTATAAAGAATCGGGAAAAAAGATATTCTATAGTAAATGACGTACTAATTTGATTTACGTATCTATCGCAACACTTCAGAACGAGGACGATGGCGTGGTTCTCAGTTCTATTGTGTGGTCTGATAAAGAGACACGCGTTGGATTGCTGATTCTAGACGGCGTGACTCTCACGGAAATCGCAAGAGCCACCTTCGATACTCCTGGCCCCGTGCCAAAATGTTTACATGGTTGGTTTACCTTGGACAAGTAAAATAAACCGAGGTTTTCAAGAGATGGATATCGGATCTTTGATTCATTGATGGAAATGATTTGGACGTTACGTGACATGTATTATATCAAACTGTTGATATATCTTTGTCACATCATATTTATATTTTTCAGTTATCTCCATTTTGTTGGCTTGATTATTGCTTTATTAGTAGCTTCGGAATTTAGAACGTTCCCTTTGCAAATTGCAAACTGCAAATTAAGAAGAATATCAACTGCACAATATGTATATAATATAATAAATTATTTAATGTCTTCTCCCGATTGTACAGTGTACTTATATTTGGCGATTAGTGTTTTGCATAAAGCTTCGATGACGTGTAACGCAAATAAATTTACAATAAAATGGGATGCATCGTGAGAATATTTGTCAGATGGAATGTAAAATGCCCTACTCAAACATTGTCCTTAAATTAATATCCACAAATATCCGGTCCGTCGTATCAATCCACAGAACATTCAGTTTATGGTCCTAGATACCTTTACAACGATTAATTAAGATATCGTTTTAAATTACGCTACGTTCTTGTTAAAATAATCTACTGTTATAAACGCGATATCTCCTCGTCGGGCGTCTAATCGACTGAAACAAATAAACCTGGCAACGAAAATATCGATCTAGGCTGTCCGGATCTCCTTTGGTTCGATATAACAGAGCAGCAAGGCGAATAAGTTGATCTTAATTCGTAAAAATAATCTATGCGCACAGTACTGCAAAATTTAATCAAATCTTTTACGAAGATCCTCTCGAGCACGTTCGTGCGTATAGACTTATCGTGATTTGATAAGTTTCACGTACTTAGAGTTAAAGATTACAATAAATAGGGTTGGCACAACCATAGTCATAAAATTAGATACTACAAGAGCACTTAACGCGAGCCACGAATGCTTTCTTAAATAATTAACTCGATAAAATCACGCTTGTCACAAGTTGCAGAGTATGCCCGGTTCCTTAAAACATAATACATTAGTGATCACGTTTACGACTCGCGTTGCTGGCCACTAAATACAGACACGCGATTCACAGCATATTTCTTAAAAGGCGAAACCACTCGTCGGGATTCATTGGAGCACCACGTTTTAAAATACATACATAGTTCTCGAGAAGCTTCGACATTTCAACAAGGCATGGTTCGCGTCCACGCCATTGGACAGGAGGATGTTCCTCTGAGCACTGATATCACCAAGTCAAAGAGTTGTATTAACGCGTCACAACCATTCATTCTCAAATACGCATGTGGTAACTCTCACTCTCTTCCCTTCTCTGTTTCTACATGATTATAGGATAATCGGAAAAGGAATCGCGCGTGCAAAAAGGAATTCAGTTAAAAGAAAAAAAGCAGGAAAATTTGACAGACCCTGATATGAATCTTCGGTACCGAGAGCTTCCTTCTACGCGCAGAGAAAACCACAAGCAATAATTGCCAAATCGTTTACCAATTTCCAAGTTTAGTACAGGACGACACGTTCGATATCGAACGCCTGTCACGTTGTGAGGAGCCTTGAGATTTGTTCGCCCTGCACGATGGTCTTGTCCCGAGATTAAGTACGAGAGATGTTCGAAAGCGAGCGTAACTACGCAAGCGGCTAGGAGTATGACTTGTTGCTCGAACTTCACGGGGAGTATTCTACGCTCACGGAAGAAAGGGAATATTTTATTAAAAAAAAGAAAAATAAAAGGAAAACACGTCTCTCGTTCGGGTCATATTGTCGATCCTGACAATACGACTATCACATTTTTGCTTCTACTTATCTCTCTCGCTCGTTCTCTCCCACATCTTTCACTCCTTCTCTCCCTCTTTCATTCCTTCTCTCCCTCTTTCACTCAGACTTTTTCAACTTTCTCGCAATCAACGGAAGCGATAGAGTTCATCGTGCTGACGTTCTTGCTTTCCGTGTCCGTTTCGCTCTTCGCGATACTGGATGTCGAGACGCCTATGTGAGATTCCGAGTGCATGGGCAAGATTCCAGCGTTCGCGTCTTCTATCGCTTTCCTTAGCTGTGAACGAGAAAGAAAAAAAAAAGAAAAAGAGAAAAAAGATCGCTTAAAGTCAATGGAAGAAATAAACACAATATTTCTGTGATTAACGGACGAACCTCTTTCAATCCTACAACCCCGACCAGTCTTCCAATAGCCGTCACGTAAGCATGATTCACTCCGACCATGCTGAATAGACTGTGGACCTTCAACAAAGACGTTCGCTCAACCAATTGGAACGGTGCTGGATCGATGTGACACCTCGAGAAGTCGACCTCCAACATCATTTCACTTTCTTCCCACCGTTTCTGATCCTCTGCTGACATGTCTATTACCCTCTCGCGCGGCTGATCGTATACAGAAATTATTTCATTACATAGAAACTACGTTATGCCCATTCAGACGTGATTAGTCAAAGAGAATACATATACAAAGACTGACCAGTTGTACTTTCTTCGAAGTGGCAGGGCTCGGTGCCAGCATCGGGGTATGAGGAGTTACGTCTTGACTGTCACGCCTGATAGCACCTCCAGATCCGATCTCTGGATCTGGATCTACGTCTTGCAATGTGGCTGACTTGCGAAAAATCGCCTCGAAGGCAAGGCGTATTCTGAAATTGCAACAATGTGTTAAGAAACGAGAAAGACATACTCTTTCTATTTCAGTTAAACGAATTATGCACGAGCAAAGAAAATTCAGATTTGACTAGTCTCTCAATTTAAATCTGTTTATTTTCATTTTCTCTTATTATGTTATTCTGTAAATGCAAAGTTAATTTCTTTTACCTGCTCTCCGCACCAGTGACAGTGGTATAAGGAGTAACGGCGGGGCTGACTAGTGGGCTGAATCCTTTCAACGTGAAGGAATTGGTTTTCTTCAAGATCGATTTCTTTGGTTGTGACCCAAATACCGGGGAATGGTAAGTGTGCTGAAAAATAACGCGCGAAAGACACGGTGAAAAGGAGCTGCATGGTGACCAGCACACGTAGTTAATTGCGTAAATGTACACAATTATGCGTGATCATTGACGTGGAGTGGGCGTGACTTACATGGTCAGGAGCGGCACCGCTGTTTGGAGACATTGTTAGATCGTTGACACTTTGCCTCTGCATCTTAAGAATATCTGGTGCCGGGATCACCTCGAACCTGGACGGTCTCCTTGTTCTTTCCTGGTCCCTTAACTGACGTTCCATTTCCTCTCGAGCTCTCTCCTCGGCCTCTTTGTGCCATTTCTGAGCCACCTAAATGGAAAATTCAAATCCACAGATCCTACCGACGGAAACTTAGAATTAATCACATCTAGAAATAACATATTACGATGACTACCTGCAGCCTTCTCTCTCGTCCTATATGTTTCTCAATCAGTTTGATTAATTCCAACCTCTGGATAGATCCAAGCAGTATCATAGAATCAGGATTATCGACCAGAGGAAATCCACGTAGCTTGCGGTTTTCTTTTAAAATTTCCTTTAATTTCTGATAGGTAATTCCGTGCCAAATATTCTTCACATCACGAACCATAAAGTCTTCGACGTACACATTGTACATACCTACAGCATACAAGATTTTCTCGTACTAATTTTCTTTCTTAAATCCTGATTCATACAGAGAGATAATATTTAACAAATGCATTACCTCCTTACAGAACTTCCTTTGGGAAGCTTGTTAAAAATAGTAAGAGCAAAGTTCAGAAATATATAGATTTAGATTGTCAAGGATGCAGAGTATTTAGCGAAAGATTATTAAGGATTTACCTGAACTGGAAGGTAGTAGGTCTGGTAAGTATGGCAGCTTCTTAATCAGAATGATACTGTCGTATATGCTGGGTTGAAGAAGCGCAGCGATGGCGTTGCTGATCAGCACGGCGATCATTATAGGAACAATGTGAGTTATCTGGCCAGTCATCTCAAACACGATAACACTCACGGAGATCGTATGGGTTACAGCACCGGAAAATGCAGCTGCTCCAACGGTGGCGTAGCCTCCTGAAGAACAATTTCTTTCAGTCGAGCTTCTAACTTTCGATGCTCCAGTCGCGGACGATGTCGAAATCGCGCTTTGTATACGTATTCTGTTAATTTCCGTGCTGTTTGTAAGATGTAGGTTAATAGAAACAACTATCTCCTTCTTTATCGTTTATTCCGACCTTTGCTCCTACTGCATTAAAAATCCCCTTATGATAAACCTATAGGATTATTCGTATAGAAAAATATGAAAATCGTCCGCGGCCGGAGGATTAGAAAACTTTTCGTTTTATTGAGAAAATTCCAAATTACCTGGTACGATAGGAGTTATGATACCACCATAACGAACACCATTGGGGAACCATAGAGCCATGGCTTCACCCACAGCTCTGCCTAATGCAGCACCGATTTTGAACACGGGGATGAAGATTCCCGATGGCACGGGAACCGTGGAACTTATGATCGAAAAGATGAACTGAAAACGAAGCTCTTAATTTCACTCCGAACATCTTCTAAAGACGCGACGAGTATATTTGGCTAAGGATATTTTACCGTGAATGCAACGAAACTAATTAAACCGATGAACACATCAGTATATACGGTAGACCAATGTTTAACCATGTTCATTTCTTCTACTCCTAATTCCTGTTTGGTCCAAGTGAAATTGGTGAACAGACCGTAAACTTGATCGTGGGTGTTCAAATCACCGGCCATAAACTGGCCTAGTCCCAAGGGAAAAGACACGGAGGACACGATCAGGGAGACGATTCCAGGATACAAGAAGCGACTGGAATAATTTTGTGAAACCGTCAACGATGCTTGGATCGCCGTCGTTTAAATACTAATATAATTAAGTCGATGGAATTTTGCTTCGTTAACTGGCTATCTCTATCCTCGCCAGCTTCTGAGATTAATTTCAACCGAAGAATTAAAATTTCTAACTAGTAATGTTGTAATCAGTGTTCCGAAGAATTGTACGTATAGTATCAACAGTAGCAACGAGCATATTCTTAGCGTTTATAGTAGGGGCGAAGTAAAGCACAAAAGGTGTACGGTTCTAACAATCATGAACGATACTAGATCCTCGTACCATCCTCCATAATTAAGGAAACGAGGTTCGAATTCACGTCCAGTTAACAAAGCATTACTGTATCTTAAATCTTCGTCAGAAACGCCTCAATCAGAGATCACTCACTTTTTCTGCAGGAAGCTGTTCATGCTCTTGTTCTTCCTCATGAAGATCACATACTGTCTATGCAACCAGACGTAGAAAGCACCTCCTAGACCGCTGCCAACACCGATCAAGGCAAATACAAACAATTCTTGAGGATCGAAGGGGAAGTCCATGGTGAAATTCGTTGCGAACATCGCGGTAATCGTTTCCTCTCGTTGAAACCAGATCGCGAGCAATCGAAACATCGTGGCACCGCATACGGCTGCGAAGAATCCTCTCCAGTAATTTCGAACGGCGAAATACACGGTGGTTACTTCGATGCTGAAGAGAACTCCACCGATCGGTGCCGCGAAACAGGCGGCAACTCCAACAGCGCAGGCTGCCGCGAGCATCTCGCAGTTTCTGCTCTCGTTCTCGTAGATTCCTTGGAAGCTGGTGACCAATTTGGATAAAAGGGTGGCCACGATACTAGCGATGTGCACGAAAGGACCTTCCTTGCCCAGCGGTAGACCAGAGCCCAATGTGGCAGTCAGACCTATCACCTGTTAGACATTACGGTGACTCTACACCGATGCTCGAAAACATGCAGAAGCTTCAAGGAAAATGGGAATTCGATGAATATATAGGAATCTATTGAATTTCAGATTATTGTTCAATCCAGGAGATTGAGGATTTAGTAGGGCGATTGGGGATCTTCGTGAGAATTTTATTTATGTATCTTAATTATGTCGTATTACCTTATATGAACTGTTGTTACTTATCTCAATAGGAGATATTGCGACGCCGTGATATGCACATCTTTATAGTAAACTTGTTTCTTTCGTTACATCACGCATTTTATACTTTCAAAATATCTACTCTACGAATAAAAAAGTTCAAGCTCATCGAAAATCAAGAAATAAATCATTTTTGTCGAAATTAGACAATACGCGTGGACTGAAAACGACAGTCGCTAAAAAAAATAGCTTCGCAGAAGACGCGTTAATTGAAACGTTGCAATTAAGTTAGAAATGGTCTTATCACAAAAGCACTAATTTTCTAATCAAAAGAAATGAACATTTCTAGTCAAATTCGGAAGTGGTCAGTCGGTTAAAAGGGGAACGGATAACGGTAATGATACATTTCAGTGGAAATCGTATCTTGCTTCTAACCTTCGCTACAAGAGTACGAAAGGTCAGGTACTCCTTCAAGGCCACTCCGCGTAGAATCGTCTTCATCTCTGGAATGCCTGATCCTATGCTCTGTGGTGCAACGATGTGCACGAATCCGGCGCTAAAGAGAATCAGGCAAACTGGCAAAGATACCCAGGCGAGATATTGAAGCGCTGGATGATGCGTCAGATCCTGATAAAGCCATATCCTGGCTGGTGGAAGAAGGATACGGTTAACGAGACCTTGATTTTATCGTGCATCGAATTGATTTATTAGAATAGACGCGTATAAATTAATGGCATAGAAAATTGCGAAGCTTTGGAATAGATTGAATTTTCTGAGAAAAAAGATTAATGGCTACTTTCAACATAGAAAATTACTTCTACAAAAAAAAAAAAAAAAAGGAAAAAAGGTACCGTTCCTTGGTTATAATGGACTTTTTCTTCCAAAACCGTACTCGTTGGTTCGTATCTTTTTTTTAATTTCGATATTCTATCGGGACTAGAGATCGCAAGAATTATATTGACTTCACCGAGACATTTTTCTATCAAAACCAAAATTCCTGGTTCTCTCTACTTTTCTAAATTTCGAAATTCTATCGAAGCTAGAGATCCAAAGAATTAATTCTTTTTATTCAACTGACCGTTGTTGCACATAGAAATTCCACGGTCCATGGCGTAACTGATAAGCGCCATTATTATACCAAGAAGAGCCAAGAAGACCCAGTCTTCGCCTAATCTAGCTCCAGTGTGCTTCCAGGCGAAGGCCAGTAACGCGAGCAACTTCCTGCATAGTGGTCCTCTCCTCGACTTTCGTAGATCCTCCGCTCTAGTCTTGTCATACTTTCGCCGCGCTTTGTCGTGGTACTTCAGCTTTCGTGCCTCTTCTTTTGCGTACTCACCCAGGTCTTTCGTGTAGCGACCATACATCTAAACGCAGCACGATCTTTCATCGAGTCTGAGCTTTCTTCTCTTTTCGAACTTTTCATCTTTTTCAAAAGAATTTCCACACCGACAGCGAGACAATGTGTTATCGACATTTTTTAAACAAAATTTACTCATCACCGATATGAATGTTATCAATGTTCCGAGAAAACACGATGCAATACATCTTTTACGACGAATGAAATAAGCTTTGTAAACAAAGTGCTATACATACCAAATATTTAGTGTCCACGATTGTCTATCAATTAAAGAACCTTTGATCGAGCTATTTACTCTTGATAGAATTGTCACGGAATGTACGAGCGACTATGTACTCTGATTTACTGGAGAATTTTTTACTTCGAACAAATTTCGTTATCGATCACGATACTGAGTCGTGCATTTTGGGAACTTCACGATCGAAACGACGAATGTTCGTCTAATTGGCGAAATCCACCTCATTGTTTTCGATCGATTGATTCATTTAGAAAAGTCATCCTCAGCCAGTGATATATCTGAGCCGCTGTTACCACTGTTTGCGTGCTATTATCATGCTTGTTTACTCAAAATACACTCTTCCTACGTACAAACTAACAAAATTGTAAGTATCGTGCGCAAGCTGGTTTTTCGCAAAACAAGCGATTGAGTAGAAAATGGAAATCGTTGTAAAAAATGTTAGATAATATGCACGATGCGCTTTTAGAAGATATTAATCTGCGTATCGTTTCGCAAGAAAGAATATCAATATTCATCAATGACAATGATCGTACGTGATCGACGAGATTACAATAGCGATGAAGATAACGTGTTATCGTGCGAAAATTCATAGGAAAAAGATACACTTACGCAAGCGTGAATTGATCACATGGACAAATCTTATATCTTTTTGTAATGTAAATAACTGTTACAGCTATATTATAATATCCGAATGTGTTACAGATGAAAATCAAAAGGAATACAACGAAGAAATTAATTTGTAGGCAAAGACGCGAGATTAAGGACTAATACCGGGACAATTCAAACTCTGTGATCGTGGAGAACACGGCGAACCACCGCGAATTGTACGAGAGCATCGTGAAAGATTCGCGATGAATGAAATGTCGCGATCCTAGACCTCGTTTGAAAATAGACAATGCGCGAAAACAATTTCAAACGAAAGACGCAGAAAATAAGATTACACGCGGTTCGATGACTTTGATTAGTGATCGAGAAGACGAGACGTATCAACGTTATACACCAATATTGGGAAAGAACAACGGAGGTGGAGAACACTCGGTGCATTAGTTGGTACAATTTGTCTTAGTTTTCTGATACAAAGGGAAAATCTCGTCAAATATTTCTGACTTACAAGGTAATTATCGTTACAGACGAAATAGGCTCTGTTCAGAACGAAAGCCGGCATGAAAACTGGATGAAAGGTCACTGAAAGCTTCGAGCTGGCTCTGAATGGAAGGGACGCCAAATTCTTCGATAGATCGACCGATTAAGTCACGGACCAAGCATTCTTCGAGTACAGAAAAGATTTACGGGTCACTGGCAACCGATCGCACATCTTCTCCGCCTGTCAATTCGATCTGATAAATCGTTTAATCTATCTGGCGATCTTTCCCTTCGATCGATTCCTCGCGACTTCAATTAATTAAGTCGTTGAAGATCTATTGTACTAATTGTAGCCGACTATTCTGGTTCCGTGATTGTTCCGCACTTCACCTCTTGGCAAACTTCGATATCCGGTATTTCTGGCGACAAGTTACTGTAAACAGGCCATTGCGATTTTATTGTTTCCTTCCTTAAGCGACTGCCAGGATCTACTTGTTACACGAGTAGACCGAGGAAATAACGTAGACCGCGAGAAACGCCTATTCCACCCAACCTTGGTGTATTAACATATTTGAATTCACAGTTTGTAGAATTTCGCAACATTTCGCAGGTTATCATCGATATTAGAAGCTTCGTACGAGTCATCCGTCACGTTCCTATTGTTTCTCTTTTTTCCGCGAGTACCGTGCGATTAACGATCCGTTTCTTTAACGAATAACCGGAAACAGACGAGTCAAACGACTTTCGTTAATTACCAGAAAATATCTTTATACGCGATCTCGGTGTCTAGAATTTATACACAATTTTATTCCGATCCTCCTTCTTCTCAACTTTCAAGTCCTCTCTCTTTTTATCGTCGACTACGTTGATCTTTAGATTGCGTTTCAACACATCGAAATTCATTCGCGAAATATTTTCCATCGACCAAACGGGAATATTTTCGCTATTGATAGCCGTTCAACTGGTTCTAAGAAGTCCCTGTGGACGTTCGAAATATGCCGAATTCCCGACGAGTGCGTGCACGCGAATTTGCGGACGAACGACAACTGAACCTGTTTTCCGATTTGAACACGAGTCGCGATATTTGTTGAAATTTGGCAACAGTCAAAATCCTTATTTTTAGCGGCGACCAACGTCGATCAACGACGGTGCGCTCTATTGTCCATTAACCATTAAACGGCGCAAACTGGCCGATTCCATTTCCCCATAATGAATCGAAAGACGAGATCCATTCCTCGTGTCTTCGAAAACGGGTTTCGCAACCGTCGAAAAAGTCTAACACGTCCCGCGTTTATCGAACGTTTGGAAACCTCTTGGATCGTCGAAAACCGGACAGAAATAACCCGCGATTCGCTATTCGTCTTACTACGAATCCTACGCCTGATTACGTTTTATGTAACAATCATTACTACTTCTACTACGCACGTGTTGTATTAAAACAACTTGCGAATAGCGTACGTCTGATTGTTTCTTGTGAAAATATTGTTCCGCTATTAGAACAATAAATTTTCTAGATTTTAGATTCGCGGGATGAACGACGAATTATATTTATCCAGATTGAAATTTTCTAAGTAGAAATTACAATTAAAGAGACTTTTCTCATCTATCGAGCTAATCCACCTTGCATATTTTATATAGCTTGGCATCCTCAAATTTCCCGTAAATGGATAAGAATCCGTGGTCTGCTTGTAATTCCTTTCAGTTACCTTGCAAAAACTACTTTACTTTAAAAAGCGGGATTATACTTGACAAGAGCAATTCTAAACCTTCTTCTATCCGTCGTTGTATATATCAGCGTTGACTGTTCACCGCGCTGTACGTAAAATATTTTGCTTTAAGCGTTAAACATATGCAACTTGCACTCGGCAATTCATAGTCGTAAAATATAGAACTACGTGTACTACAAGTATAGCCTTCGTCGTATTTGATCTTTAATCCGTGTCACGAGCGCGAATCGTTATCATATGGCAAGGGGTTAAACTGCATTCTTATTTTATCGCGCCAAGACAATATCGCGCTTGTTTTACATAAGATAGACCGTAGAGGCGTTGCACGTAGAAAAAGGACCCTGTAATATCGGCAGAATGATCTGTGGATCGAAATATAGTCGACACCTGAGCTAACCTGTGCAGGAATTTGACGACAAACATGTTCCACTGGGCAGTCAGCCGCTAACCCAATTTTAGTAATCGATCGTAATGAATTCGCGATACAATTAATCGCTTGATTCTAGAACAAACGTCGAACCGATAAGAATCCTTTCTTAAAAGCGATGATTGTAATTATAAGTTTCAGCCTGGTTCTTTGGAAGTCGAGAGGATTGGGTAGGTTTTTAATGAGGCTACCTTCGTGTTTTAGGGTCACGGTACCGTATTTATTACTAAATTATCTTCGAGTCGCCTTGGAGTTTGAGTCTCTAATGGCTGGCCCGTAATTTTAGAATCTAATTTTAAGACACGCAATTACAATTTACTCTAATTCGTATTTTTAGAATTCCATCGGTGTTCGTCCGCGTACAGTTATTCGCGTCATTCTTCATTGCTTCACGTAACGCGAGATACAATTCGGTTCCCCGTTTAGAAAAGCATCGGAGAGCCGTTTCCAGAAAGAAGCTCACCGACTGGCACAACTCCTGAAAGTAATTGTCTCGACAAAGTGATAAACGCCCCCGGCTTATTGTAGCGTTTCCGACGTGACACATTTCCAACGCATGTGACTCGTCTTATTGTACTATCGCTCAACAAACAAAATTCGCGTCTGCTATGATTCTTACGTATCCGATATAGCGCGGTCGATTCGTTTCTGTCAACGTTTAGTCAACAAAACGTAGCTAAAATTATCGTCGATGATCCATGAAAATCGGCAACAGTTAAATTTTTATCGAACGGGTAAACATAATCTTTAGCATACATATTGACCCACTCAGAAGCTACGTGACTCGATGAATAACTCCATATATCGAGGAGCTACTCGATAAATTGCAAATTACACGTGTTGTACATATATATATTATATATACGCGTGAATTCTAGATCTTATGATATACCATGAATGGATACTTTGTATGCTTTTGTACATTATTTTCGTGCCTTTCGTTATCCCATTAATACATAAATATTTGCAGTTGAACGATGATGTAACAATCGTGTTCATTTACGCTATCTGACGATAAATAAACTTATAAAAGCAGATCATTTCTTCTTTGAGGATAGACAGAACACTGACCATGTACCCGAATAAAAATATCGAAGAATTGAATGCTTTAGCCTGTTGAAAGGCTGGCGTATACATATTATTCAAGTAAGACACTTCAAGCGTAATTTTTCTACAATTAGATCCAATTAAATATCATTATACGACATTCTCGCTTTATTTAGAAATTCAATAGAAAACAACTATTCGTTCGACGGAACGTATAGCCGATTGCCATCGGAATCGTGAAAAATCCAGTGCAACGAAGCGATGCAGACACTGCACCCGGAAACAGTGCATCTGCATACCAGAGGAAAACGACGAGTGTGTGCGTGATGTGTGCATACAGGTCGAAATGCAGCGGTCTGTGCGCGTGTAGAATCGAACCTGTATGTCACGTGAGTAGATCTACATGCTGGTCACGCGTGTCGGATAAACGTAACGAGTCCTTAAGCGCTCATTCATGCAGATAAAGGCATTGCTTAGAAAGGCGTCGCTGCAATAGTCGGCGTACCCTTTTCCGTTTGTAGGATATCACCTGATTGAGACGCGCTTACGCGAAATCATCAGGATTTCACGCAAATTACTGAACGCGAGAGAATCAGAAATGAATGTAACCATAGCGATTCAACAACAACGGAATCAACCGTGAAAGATTGGTAAAATACTAAAGTTTCTTGGAGATTAGCCGCAAGTTGCGTAGAAGGGAATTGGGTCTTTCAATTCTTACAGGGGCATCCTTCTCTAAATTAGCAATTATGTAATGCGTCGATGAAAATCGATGCAACAATTGAACATGCGCGTCAATAGACGATTCTCGTATCGAGCATAATAACGATCCGGAGCAAACGCGCGAAAGAATAGAAAAGAACAATGAGCGATTTAATGATTTTCAAGATTCCCTTCGTGTCTTCGTATAATTTCAAACGCTAATAAGTACGTATTGCGCAGTGAATTGTTACACATCTGAAAAGAATCGGAAGACAAGAGTAACGAGCAATTTACCAATCTCGACGATTGACTACGAATTCTAAAATATCGAGAAAAGGAGTCCTGAACATTAGCATCCTCGTGCCTTTGGAATTCTAATTTCCAACTCCACTAAATACGTATTTCGCTGTGAATTGTTACATATTTCAAAAGAATCGGCAAAGAGGCACAATCAGCAAATTACTAATCTTGGGGACGGAACTCTGAGCTTCAGTATCCTCCAATTTGAAACATCGATAAATGCGTATTACGCGATGAATTTTTATATAAGTTTCCCAAAAAAAAAAAAAAAAAAAAAAATCGAAGATTAATAATTTTGATGATTTTCTACAGTCTCCACAGCGTCCGGAGAAGAAGCTCCGAGCGTTGGTGGCTCCTCGCGTCTTCGCACGTCTAATTTCGTGGAGGTGCACTCGATGGACTTGCGGTTGATGGTAGCAGTCCCGTGATGCAGATTTCGTGTCAAGGTCGGACCGCGTGCACGCACCACCGACTCCCGCGAATCTGACATTTTATTGACATTTGTGAAACCTGTTTCAGCCTGTGCGGTAAATTTGTCAGAGATTTGTCTCGTGTGACGACGGTGTACCGCATGAGTGAAGCTTTTGGGCAAGGAACTGTCTGATAGGGATGGTACGTTTGACAGGGAAAAAGAGTTCGTGGTTCGTGGTAGCATCGACGGATGTCGCACGATGGAGCTGACAGGGATCGTGACCCGTTATTGCAAACTGCTCTCACGAAACGTTTATTTAAAATGTAGTCTCTCGCCCACTTGGCAACCGTTCAAAGGTCGCGCTACCGTCCACGCTACCGTAAGAATTCACGAAAAAGAAAAAAAATCTTAAAGCGATCGCAATGATATATTGTATCGCTGAAAACGCGTACTTGCTTCCATAACTCATTTGCGCTTTGATGTAGGACGTTTACTCAGTTTCATATTTTGATGAACACTCGATTAAAGGAATGACGAACTTGAACAGAGATTCGTTTCGCCTATTGCATTTCCATTCTTGCATACATCGCATATTCGTGCATTTTGCAACTTGAAATTTTCCATAAATACGTAAACATCGCCAATCTAGCCGTGATCACTCGAACGACAAATGTCTTACATTTTACTACAATTTTATTGCATAATAAGAATCTCTGCCGCCATTAACGAACAATATTTTTGTTATACCGATGATTGATTGCGATCGTATCTATCTTAAATCTAAATTTCCCAAGCGATATCAATTATTTTATATTTCTGAAGAATCATCTTTACGGGTACTCTCTTAAATAGGAGAGTATAATTATGAGACTTGAAGAAACGCGAATGGCAAGCGTGGAGAATTATGGAAGCGATTACAAACAGTGTCGGTAAAATGAAACAATCGAACGGTAGGATGGTGAGCACATCGCGCGTTTGCAGGCAATTCGAGATATTGGCAGGCGCCTAAAACGTCTGGGATTCGTCTGCTAGCAACGAACACGGTTTAATTATAAATCTGTCCGGCACTGGTTCAATGGCATCGCGTTCCACGCGACATTCTTGCCAAATTCTTATTTCAGATCCGGCGGAATTTCTTTTCTGACAACGCGAAGCAGTCGAAGACAGCGTACGACGATCGAAAAATCGTGACGCGTCAGGAGAGCTGCGAAGAATCACGAAATGTTCGAACAGCATCGACGCACAGAAATAGTACGTGTTTCGTACAGGGAAACTGTATAGCATCGAACGAAGAATGCGATTCATGCAATGTGATTGACGAACTTAAATCGACGAGGAAGAGTTTTATTAATGCTCCTACACGCGAAGTACTTTGTCTCTCTTTTCTACGCATGCATAAGTAACATCGCCACGATGCATTAAACGAATCAGTCGGAGAGATCGCTTACAATCGTGTTAATGTAATCGAAGGGATCGAAATCCTGCTGCTCCTCGTCCGCGTTTGGCGGAGGACACGGATAAAAAGCTTGCGAGGGTCTAACAAAAAGAAAAGAAAATATTCCAAATTAGAGAATACGAAAGAAGATGGGAGACCCGATAGCGAGGAGAGGTAGGCGAATTATATGTCAAGTGTTCTGGAATTCTACGAGTATACGTGGATGTTGAATGTCCGCGCAATTTCACGAGAACGGTCGAAGGAAATGCAAACGTCTGGATACCTGTGCGGCCTGTTTCGGCGATTTTCTCGTAATTTCGCCATCAGCCTGGTGAATTCCTCCCATTCTTTGTCCACTTCCTCTTCGCTACCGTCCGGATGATAATGAAGGGTCTCCTCCCGGAGCTCCTTCTTCGTTGTCTGATTCGCCATCGTTTATACGTTCCTTCGCGGAACTCGACGACTAATCTGACCGAGAAAGAGGTTACAATTGTCTTTTGTCGCGAGTCGATAATGGTATCGGTCGCAATAAATTTCCTGTCGCTCAAAGCCCGGCTCCGAGCTTGAAATTCCTCGAGCCAGAGGGATTACGTAATCGCGTGGAAACCGTGAAAATCATTCTCGAGAATGACAGATATGATCCACGGAATTTATCGAAACGACGAACGGGAACGTCGGGTAGCTTTCGAGAGAACTATGGACCGATAGATAACCGAGAATATTCACGCCGAGGCACCATCGTTGCCTCGTCGAGGGTGTACATCGGAGTCGAGACACGGACAAAACGTAGATTCGTCGGCTTTACGTGTACACGGTCGGTCGCATCTGCCGTGCATAGAGGATTCTTCGTTCTGTTGGTTGAGTTGTTTCGCGCGGGCAGAATGGAAAATTGATTGGAAAGGGCAGAAACGTTTCCCTCTAAGGAGCGACTTTCTCCAATCGTCTCCAGAGAGTCCGTGTGACACTGACACTGACACTACGCGGGCGGAAGCAAAAATTGGCAAAAAGAAGCGTTTAAAGCAATTGAATCCGTAGGCCGAACCGTCGCACACGAAGCCAATGAGTCACACTGACAATGAGAAGAGAGAACCAGCGTGCGGGCCTCAGATGGGAGGGCCTAAGCTGGTCCAATTTACTGACTCATTAGCCTCGCTCGGACTGTTGTCGACGTCGTCGTCGCGCTACGCTCGCGATTTTCCCCCGCGATATATCGGCGCTGTCTATTGTCGCGGACACCTCTGCGGCATCGCTGCGGGGACACTCGTGATCGCCATTTTTCTTCCACGCCTCGAAACAAATCTTTACGCGAGAATTTCATTCGACCGCGAACTAGACGGATCCTATCGTGCAATTCTTCTTAAAACTTTGCAACGTGTCGATTGACGATATGTCGAATACCCTCAGATTTTTTGTACTTCTACGAGATATGTATCGTGTTAGGAGATAAAAGATGAAAGATTCGGGGTACAGGCGTGTGGCTTGATTACAAAGTATCGATTTTTGCACGTTTCACAAAAGTTTGCAATTTCAATAAGAACGAAGATTTAGGTCACCGGAGCATTGAAACGATAACTGAGGCGTTTTTCGCATCAGTGAGAGAGAGAGAGAGAGAGAGAGAGAGAGAGAGGCGAAAGCTTCAAAGTCTTATCGGTTGTATTTCTAGTAGCGACTGTACGGTGGCCATACACGGCAATTGGCCACTTCCCTCGACGAGGGCTCGTAGGAAGCTGCCTTCAAAGTCACCAGTTATCATTGATCAAAATTACCGCGTAATTTGATGAATGACTGTCTTATCCTATGCCGGCACCAAGCTCCGATCGATGACTCTCTCTATCTCTCTCTCTCTCTCTCTCCCTCTTCTGCTTTATACAGCCTGTACTCGGTTCTATGCACCACTTTCACGATATTTATTTATATTCAGAAGATAAACTATTTTTACTCGCTGATCGTAAAGAAACCTTTCGTTCGTATTATTCTACTTTAATATCAAAGTTAGAATCGAGAAGACAACTTTCGTGGATTTGAATGAAACGAACACACGTACCTTTCGCTACGAAAGTCGAGCTTTTACCAGATGAGATTTTCGATGGATACGGATGGACGATGAACGGAGTACAGTGGCAAATTGTTCGTATTTATCGCTCGGGCTACGTTACTTGCTTATGAGCACATCGAGCCGTAAATTCACGTGTTTATCCCGAAAAGCAAAGAGATAGCAGATAATGGGCCGGAAAGGATTGCCGACTCGGCAAATTTGTCTAGACGAAGGAGTGCGTCAACACCAGAGTAGCAATTATTGAACTTCGAGAGAAACGCAAGATTTACTATTTGATATTCACCGACCGGTACACATTATCTGTTATTAACTGAACGATCGACTACCTTACCCTTTATCAAATGGTATCTGATCACGAGAGTATCCAGAATTATCTGAACGAGAGTAAAATGTAAAAATGTACGCGTATCGTAATTTTTCTTCGCATCGTACCAAAATAGGCTGTTTGCGTATCGTTTTATGAGCTCGATTCGCGGATTTTGCGAATTCTCGAGAATAAGAAGCAGCGAATCTCGGTATCTTATTTTTAGAAATGAAGAATAACCGGACAACAGCTGCGCCGAGCGTAGTGCAGTTTCAATATTCCATCGAAGGAAGATGAATTATCACATCGCTGTCAAATCAAACGTGAATCACGTAAGACTTTCGTAAAAAATGCGGTGCTAAAGTATTGACGAAACATGGAGCAACAGGCAATCGTACGGATAAACTTTCCAATCTAGAACATTCGGTTGTTAATTTATTACAGGATAAAAGTATCTATCGATGTCCTTTGTTGTTGCAAAATTATCAGGTAGAGAAATTTTAGGCGACTCAGTGACGCGGCTGATAATTAATTCTATTCGTAAACGCGTATAACAAATTTGAAGCTTCATTATGGAAGAAATTAGAATCCTCGTTCGTCGTAATACCTATTTAACAAAAAATATCAATGGAGGTTTAAATATCTTCTTTTCGTAGCATTGTTATTTATACAACGATGGGAACTAACTTGAAAAGGCGATAAATTAATGTAATCTGTTCTAAACAATAACCATCTGAACGTCTATAAATAAAAATGTATGCATAATGTATGTGTAATTACTGAGAATGAATAATGAACAAAGTCATTTAGGAAATCACTTATACCGAGTAGTATGCATTTTTTTTTTGAGAATGTAATATTCTTAATACACTTCTTTACCATGTACGATGTACATGAATGATTTAACATATTAATAACGTAGCAAATTTGTTGCCTACAGTAGCTTTGAGTGAACATATAAACGAAATATACGTAAATAAGCAGACAACGTGAATAAACAATAAACAGAAAACGTCTGCGTTTGAACTTTGTTAGGAGCAGAGATTAACTTCAATGGAACGCGTTAATAGTTCGGTTACTTGTAAAGCAACCATTTTGATCCTACAGAGAACAAACGTAGACCATTAAGTCGACCGAGCCACCACCGCTCGTAATTTTCTCAAGACATTTTTATGCCTCTCCGTGAAAATTATTTCCCTGTTTTGCATAATTCCCTCTCCGTTTTGTTCCTCTATGGACCGCTGGCTATTGTCCGAGTTTTTCGTTAGCAGGAAAGGAACGTTTCGTTCTTACGAAATTCATTGTCGGAATAATTAGATAATTCGTCCATTAGGAAACCTCGTGGCCTTTGGAACATAGAAATTGGCTTAATGCCATGTATTCTTTGACACTAAGTTTGAACGATGTTATCTGCAATGCTAGGGGAAAAAAAAGAAAAAAGGAAGAAACAGGTATATGCTTTAAATCACTAGAAATAGCAGAGTTTCCTTAGTATTATTCCGAAAAAAATAATCTGTCGTAATTCAAACACTTATTTTTCTTGAGAATCGGAGTTGGCGAATAATTGTAACTTTCTTCTTATCAAGTATAGTTGCTAAAGAATGATCCATTATAATTTAGACGAGATAAGAAAAAGCACTTATTACGTTTTAACGTCAAAAATAATTAATTAATTAATAATTCAAATAAATAATCGTCGTTGATTCTTTAACATAACACGAGCGATTTTTCCAATATTAATATCGAAAATTCAAGGTTCGCGGTAGATTCGCAGATCCATCGTGTCAGGAGAGGTCTTGACAACTGTCACCACGGATGTCCCATGGGTTCACGACCCCATGCCGGCATATTAGAGCACTGAATTAGTTAATGCCAGTCACATGGCCGAGCAACGAGAATTACCTTCTCGTGATGCGTCAACAGTGCATACGATTGCATTTTGGACAAGATCGTTTGTCCAATCATCGTCCCTTCCTTCCTGTTTAGCAGGCCCTTGTTCGACGAGTCATACTTGTTTACATAGTGAATTCCTTGCGATAATCTTTAATCGAGAGGATTTTCAACGTTATTTGCTTCACGAACGCCAATGTTCACGTTCAAGAAGAAAAAGAGAAATCGAACGCAATGATTCTCTCGACTCTAGAAAATAAGGTCTAGGACAAAATACATGTAAGTTTATGCGGATAGCATGATCGAACGTACATAGGCAACACCGCTTAATCTAATAGGATATGTCTAATTAACAATTGCTCGGACAACGAGAAAGATTAAACAGCCAGCCTGGCAATGTATCCGCGTTTCTATTTGCTGAGAAAAAAAAAAAGTATCGCCGGCACATGACTCACCTATACCAGATTTATGACTTTTATCGCGTATTTTCTCCTACTTGTATAATCGTACCTCGTGAGCGATGTTTTTTTCGCACGATTATTGACGTCCAAGGAAAAAAAAACCCTTCGTGCATTCGCAAGCGTTATCGTGAAAAATGAATAAGATAGCTCGAGCACGCTTTTGCGGCCTGTCTGATAACGGTAGCAATAAACAAAGCGTGTCGATAACTTTTGAACCCTTTCTACGTCCAACTGTCGCGTCCTCAGCGTGCAAAACACGTTCCACTTCTTTTCATTATTATCGATGCCAAGCAATAAACCGCTCCCTCGATTTAATGCTCGCTAATCTCGGTTTAATGATCTTTCTCCCTCTTCGATTTGACAATGATCTTGATCCAAGGTACGCGCGGGGACAGCAAAATATGTACATAGAAAGTGCAGTTTACAGACACGCGCAATGATGAAATTTCTATTCGACATTTCTATGCGAAACCTGAACGCGACGCGCATAAATGATCAATTGACAGGATGGAATACAAATTTCCACGATTATCTCCGGTCAAGGAAATTTTGTCTGCCCGATCGTAGGAATCGTTGAAATCAATTCGATTCATTCTAAATTACGAAAGTGACTGCTAACGCAAGAAACGAAGATGTTTATCTTATAGCAAAGAGAGAAAGTACACGTATTATCTGGAACGAGCGAACGATAGATCGAATGATAATCAGGCCACTGAGGATTCTGTAAAACTTAACTTATCGTCGGCAAATGAATTGCGCTCATACGTTCTTCTTTTTAACAACAAACCGACGATAACGTGGAATCGGAACAGACTCACAGTCTGCGAGTCTTCCCGATAACCCTGTTTACTCCATCGAGACACAGAAAGAATCGTTGATCGACCATTTGCAAGTTCTTATTTTTTAACGACAAATAATGACCGCGTCGGAAAAATTGTCAGTCTAATTAGTCCGAGTTGTTTAGAAGGGAAAAGAAAAACGTGCAAGTGGCGTTAACCCGATAAGCAGAGATTACACAGAAACATGAAGTTAATTAAATTTCCTTTGGTCAAGTGACAAAGTGGATAGCCGATGGGAAATAGGAGGAAAAGAAGTAAAATGTAGATTATAATCACGAACGTAGTTACAAATAAGATTGACGTGATTTAGAGAATTTAAATCGCGTTGCTTACATCGTTTAGAGCACCTCAACTTCGTTTGGAGCTTGAAAAAGCATATTTCAAACGAAGTAAAATAGCGCGGAATTGCGTTAATAAAGCGTGCTCAGATTATGTACTCAAAGACAAGCGAATCGATCGACAACGACAAGCGTATAAACTTGAAAAACTATCGCCACTGGTAAGTAAGTTTTGCATTCAACTCAAGTTGCTGGAATCAGGTAGCTGCGCTAATCTGAGCGAAGCGTTAATCGCCAACGCCTTGGGTATCCGTGTCAGCTACATCGATCAGATACATCAAACTTAATTATCTATGATGAAAAATAACAAAGTTAATCTTGGTGGCTCGTCAGGCCCGTCCTTGCGAAATAATCACATAGCCAAGTGTCACCAGTCACGAGACTTTACAACTGTGCAATAACGAACGCCCGCTAAAACTGCGATAGAAGATCGAATTTCTATGATCGCGCTTCTGCGACTACGCAAATGCACGTGATTCTCAGATTTCTTACTCTTCGCGCCATCGTTATCAGATCTCGACGATGCAAATAATCTTACGATTCTCCAAGCATCGATCTCCATCGTTTCTATCTTTTATGTCCTGATTATGCAAATGCCTCATTTGTCGTGCACCGGTGAATCGATGCCGATAATCGCGCGTTTCGATCAGTAATGAGTACAATCGAGATCCCGCGAGCAAGTCCAAGGCCGTCATTATCATCATCGACCAACGATCAGACCGCAACGACGGTTATGTCATCGCGGGCATCGTTTCCATCAAATCCACGCAAGCTCATCTCGTGTAAACATTGTACGAAAAAAAAAAAAAAAAAAGAAAAACGTGTTATTAGCCAGTGCTTCGACAACGTTGCACCGATATTAGGGCGATGAATAATTACGTTACGGAGATATAGCGTGGGTAAAGACCGGTCAATTAAAAATATCGATGATCTTGTATATTCGTGGTTTCTTTTATAAGTATAAACACCGCGTTTACAATATCGTATAAAATATCAGGAATTGAATTTTCTCGAGCTTTGTACATTACACGTGAATGTTACAAAAATTTGAGTAAATCGCTATTAGAATACTTATAGATCCTGTGTGGAAAACGCATCGTTGAAGAGTATTTTGCTGGTTGGAGACCTTTCCTCAAACGTACAGTATATACAACATAACAGAGTGTAGTAAATATATAAATGCATTCTATGATATATATTATAGATCCCATTCGCAATGCAATTATCAGATCTGATAGATTCTGCTAATATCGACATACGCATAACAACAACAATTAACGAAATAATGATCTAAAAATTAATAGCTATAGAAGATATATTAAAAAAGTTCAATCGCAAAACGTAATTTCCTAAGAACCTTCAACTACCTAAATACCAAATAGAAAGATTTACGTCCTCATCAACCAATCTTGGGAATAAGCTTCAGAGGCTCGACTCCCATAACTTTCGCGAATTCTTGACACGCCCGTATCTGATTGGGATGATACGTAATACCACCCTCTTTATCCACGCGTTTCATGGCCGCCCTCTCCGGGTCTCCAGGTATCAAAACAGGTTTGCCTTCGGCGGTAGCCAAATTTCTCAACTGTTTCAACAACTGACCTAATCTCTCCTTCGATCCACAACCAAAAGCTTCCGGATTTATGGCCATGAAACACTGCCCAAGATTAGCAACTTTTTCCTTGTTCTTCCACTGTCTGATGTTGGGACCAAACTCGCTTCCAGACAGAATTCCGCAAAGTATCTCGACCATCAAAGCCAGTCCATAGCCTTTGTAGCCACTAGTGTGTTCCTCTCCACCAACAGGCAGTAAAAGAGAAGTTTTGTACGCTTCTTCGGCGTTAGTGGTAACCTTTCCATCGGTCCCAAGCGCCCAGCCCTTGGGAATGGGTTCGTTCTTCCTGATAGCCAGCTCGATTTTGCCCAGAGCAACGGCTGTCGTGGCCATGTCCAACACGAACTCGTCGTTGTTCGACGCTCCCATTGCCAAAGATATCGGATTCGTGCCTAAACCCGCACACTTGCTACGGGTCGGAGCCATCAGAGGACTCGTATTGGTGCAGGAGAAACCCACGAGACCTTGGTCCATCGCCATTTTCGTGTAGTAAGCACAGATGCCGTAATGATTCGACCCACAAGTCGACACCATCCCGATGCCGAATTTCTTCGCCTTCTTTATCACCAGTTCCATGCAAAATTTACCGATCACCTGGCCCAAGCCGTTGTTCCCGTTGACCAACGCTATTGCCTGGAAATAGTTCCATCGAACTTTGCGGTGAAGTCACGTCTTTGTGTCTTAAATGAAACAGCACGGAATTTTGAAATAGGAACGCGAAGCAAGCGCCGGTTTACTCGACGTCGTTTCAATGGAATTCGACACTCTCAAAGACCAAAGTGATCGATCCTACTTTCAAATTTCTCTATTTTATTAGGTAGACGATACAATCGATGTTCGATACTCAGGCGCGAATAACAAAGTGTATTTAACAAATATTTGTAATGTCATTTTTCTCCGTTCTCCAATTTATTGAGTCGAGCTGTGCAGTTTGTAAGAGGTTCGTTTACAGAGTCTAAGAATCTCGTCGAGGTGAAAAGATCTCGTATCTATACAAACGGATTTAAAAATTCTAATACCTACGAGATAAGAGTACGTAAGGAGTTATCTGCTTTGTTTTCTAACCAGATCTTTATTGTAATAGGATAGAGTTTGGTTGTGTGTCGTGCGTTCGTCGAAGTTGTTTGCTTGGAAGCAATGGCGCGCAAATCGGAAATTACATTTTTAATTATCGTCAGGACCAACGTGTACACATACATATATTCGTAACGTTGCGTAAAATGCCCCCCCCCCCTCTGTCATATTTTTACGCGGGAAATGTAAAGTTTCCACTGGTAACGACGAACAAGTAAACCGGTAAAAGCCGGATTTTCAACCATACGTGCGTTTCGTATCGTAAGTTTGAGTATTTCCAGCGGCGAGACTATGCTTTGGCTACGCGAAGATTCTTCGATTATAATCGTATACATTTATTTTCGCTTTTAAAGAGAAATGACGTAATTGAAGTTGTCTGCAACCGCTGACAAGACGCAAAATAAATGGAATAAATCATTTCCAGGTATTGTTAACGCATGAATGACAACCGTGTATAATAATAATTTCTCGAAATTATCTAGTCTCCGCGTCTTCGTTAGAATTTCAGCGACGCGTAATGTAACGTATCCGTGCACTGTAATCTCTCTGACGTACGTTGACCTCGTGACAACTGTGTATCCAGTTGATTAAACGAACAATTAAACCGCGTCGCGTTTAATCTCGGTGGATCTCAGGGCTGATGAGAACACGATGCAAAAGAACAAGATGTGGGAGTTTCGGCGCTGTTTTCGCGGCTTCGATTATATCACGCTTAACGTCGCTACGCTTGACATCTTCGCATCTAACACCGAGACTTCCGGCGGAGAGTCGCATGCAACTGGAAAACATTCTTCTGCGATGTTCTCCACGTGACTCTCGTCCGCAAGTTTCAAACAGCGGTAGACGCGCCAGTATCGAGTATAACACTGCACGGTGTAACAACGTTCAGTGTGAAACCGAGGTATATCAACCGCGACATCGTCTCGTCGCTGGAAAGTAGATTTCGCCGTACCTGAAAATCCGTAAGGATCTCTGGCTTCGCGGTAGGATTGGTCATTCCGTCCTTAATATCCTGCACGTACATTTGCATTCTGTTCATTCCATGGCTAAAATGGCCACGGTAATCGGCGATCATCAAATGATGGCCGACGATACAACCATCCTCGGCCGATGTTCCAGCCTTGCACATGCACTCAGATATGTATCTAACCACCTCCTCCTTAGGGACCACCATGGGTACGTCACATTGACCGGAGGCTAACCTTGTCCACATGCAAGATTTCATCGAAGTTCTCAACAACTTTAACGCATTCCACGAAACACTCAGAAAGCTTCTGTGCACGTTCGACATTATTTCTTTCCGTCGAGCGACTTATCGATCACGATGGACCAACTGAGTCAAGCCTTCCTTTATTTGTCTTTTTTATTAGCAACCCTACTGTGTCGTTGATTTCAAAAATGCATACAAAGTGACGTACGTAGAATCAAACGATAAACCGTGAAAATATCATCGAGTTAGGTTATCACCTCTTGTCACGATAAATTTTACAGCCTCGTTATTACGAGCAAATCAAAGTTGTTTTAGACAGGATCGAGTTCGGTTTTAATAATATCCTTTCGTATTCTTCGTAAATTCAGTTTAATTCGACGTATTCTTTTACAAACTGTTCAATCTTCTTCTTTCTCTCTAACTGTGCCGTGTTTAAATTTGCCGCTCCCCAAACTTCTCGTCTAGTCTCCACGTTCTCCACGTTCTGTTACATCAGTATTCATACGTAACTTTTATCAAGAAACCTTCGAGTATTTGCAATCGATGTATTTGCTGATTCACAGGAAAGATCTTCTCTTAAAACGTGCGAGCTTGACGAGACCAGTTTCTTAATTATCGATCATACACGTGTGCAACTTTATGATCCATGGATCACGCGGCAACCTTCACGAATCGATGTTGTACGTTGCACTACCTATGCGACTTAGTTTTTAACGTTACATATACCTTTCCATTGGCTAGACTGGCTGACGTCGGCAAGCGGGAATATTTAAATTGCTAGAAAACGCCGCTGAACATAAAATTTCTTGCAGTTTCCTTTCGATCGAATTCACACCTTACAGAATATCCTTGTAACGTTTCTGCGTCACGAAATAACGATTGACATCCTCGTGAATCGTATGAATGCGGTTTTTGAACGCGAACAATACGATTTTATTCTTTCTTTAACCTCTACTTCTTCTTTGTGAACTTCGCTTGTAGAAATATTTGACTCGAAACGTCAACTTTAATCCTCTAGAAACCATGATTACAAATTTAGTTACATGTTAACCTAACGTTGTGTATTTTATAAAAGAATGCTCTATGCATATTTGATCCACTTACTGCCTATTTCATTCTACACGCTGTTTCTAGGTTAAAGAAAAGGACGACGTATGTCTATTTTCGTATCGATAAAACCAACTCTATCTACGATAACGCAACTACATACTACAAAGCACCTATCTTTATAAAAAAATATTTCAACCCCGCAAACTACTATGCAATGTCTGTTCGAATATTTTCTTTTCGAATAAAGAGCTTCCCTTCGTCATTCTAATCGTCCGCCCCTGAATCAAATAAATCTTTAAACATCGTCATCTTTGTTCCAAACATTTAACCAAGATTTATACTTTACAAAAACCGTAGTAAAAGCTCTATGTACTTAATACTCGGACAATAATTAATTATTAGATTTGGAAGATTAATTTTAATGCAAATTAACATTCTTGAGAATACAATTAAAAGATCGCTTGCTTTATCTACCAAGCATCGCACGAAGCGCTATACTTTGAACATTTCGCATATATATCTTCGTACCATGCGCGGTCTGTGCAGTTTTACACTTTCGAATTTCCGATAAATGCACGGAAATCCACGATCTAACAACTGTGATCTAGATCGCAATCTCTTCTTCATAAAAATCTCCATTGATCTCCAAACAGACATCGTTCCAATTACCGCAATCTGTTCGGCGATCGAAAGGCTCTCGTGCCAAAAATTGTTGCAACTTATCGTTCATTCTTATCAATCCTGTCCAATCAATGACGCGTTACACAAAGCCTCTTATCAGCCGCTTAAAAATCAATTACCAATTTCGCTTGAGACATCCGAGCGACATGCTGACGCAGTTAACAGGACAAACGTTGAGGCAAGGATCGCGAAGCATATGCGACGGGGTCGTAAAGCGAGTAATTTCACAGATGCGCACCTAGCAGCGCGAATAAAACGCACGTGACTCGTATACGGTGCGTAGACAGGTTGCAAGGCAAACCGGCTGATCCGGCCGCAGAAAAATCGATAATCGACCCTGCGTTTCCGCGTGCATTCTACGCGCTGCGTAAAACTTACGCAATTCCAGCGTCGAATATTCGGCGCCATCCGACAGATTTCAGCGATGTTCGCGTAATTTGACGATACTTGTTTCAACGATAAGCGATTTCTTTTATCGAGGCGTCTCGCGATGGGAATAAGCGGAGGACGAAGAAGGAAAAAGGAAGAAAACGATCGCGTGCTGAGAGAAGACAACGCCGCGGTGTTGTGCGACGTTCGCTAGCTATCGTTTCGCTTCGTTTCCTGAAAAACCAGTCCTCTATAGGGAAAACTGACGATTCGCGAAAAATTGCGATTGCACGTTCGTATTTCGAAACGAGCTTTCGAAATCTTTCCGAATAAAAAAGAAAAGTGGCACAAGTGGTAAAATGTCGAACTTCCTGTCTTACGATATTGAGCTAAATTTCTATTTAAATGTTTCATAATTGTACGAGAAGAAGAGACGGTTCGTGACTAATTGCACTCTGCACGTATATTTTGCAATGTTACTGGAATTTTTAACAATGGACGAGGAAACGAGTGTATCATTCAAGGGACTCGGGAGAAGCGGTTCGAGCGACAGAATACGGATCACAGACAGATTACAAATGAGAATTACGTTCGAGCCGAATCCTTATTTTAATCTCGAGTTTCGTCCGGATTGGTAAAACTGGAAATCAAGTTACTGCTAGTGTCTCGGTGATCTTCGGTGATCGTGTTATTCGCAGTATTTTGAAAGCTAATATGTAATTAGATTTAATGAGCGTAATAAATAAATCATATAAAACAGAGAGAAAACAGAGAGAAAACAAATCATAAGACACTGAGTTAATTTGTGGAAACTACGAATAAAAATACAGTCTGTATGCTTTCAAACATTAAAAATACCGTACTATACACAGTCGTGTATTCATTTTATAAATTCATAATTCAAATCATAAAAGCGTAACAAAATCTCCTAGGTAAATACAGACTGTTTCGTTTGTTAATTTATAAAAGAAGATTCTTCGCTCAACTCCACCTTTGATGAACTCAAAATTGCGAGACGATGCTGGCCATTGTAAATGTTCGATGAATTCGTAATTTGAACTACAAACTATTTTGAATGAAATCAGATGGAAAAAGGATGAAATAGGAAAATACATATCCAGTAATTTGCAGGCGTAAGTTCATCAAAAACTGACACATATCACCTGCGCATCGTTATAGTCAACTGTCAATATTTGCGTTCTAGTTATATATGCGAGGTCGTTGTATATAAACTTATGTACATAGTATGTACACGAACTGATACACGTAACAACAAACTGGCCGTATCGCTCGCAAATTAGGTTGCTAGAATAGAACAAAAATTGTTTCGATAATTTTCTATTCAGCTCCAAGAACGAAACAACAATAAGTACAGAAATACCATGATAGAAGTAACCGATTTCATCGTGGATTTTTTAAAATCAGCTTCTATCCATGTTAAATAGCTAGACCTTCGCTTTATCGCCTAAGAACCTCGATACGACGATCTCTCATCGAGAGCTGTTATCGACTTCGTACATATATCTCATCAAGGACATTCTGTGATAGAACCGTCGAACTAATCGCGACAATAATTAGACTCGTAAATTCTCGTTCGCAGAAATTCGTCGTTCAAATGCATCTTGAAAATCTATTGGGACCAATCAGGTGTTTAAAAGACCTTGGCTTCGATCCTCCCGAATACAATAAAATTTTATGCACTAAAAGCATTCGACCATCGACTAATCAAAGCAGCGTTTTCATGCTAATTTATTCTTGCTTTTTATATTGTTCCAAGTTTTCTCAGCTCCGAAACTCATTTCCGTTTGATCTATTTCTACGAAATTGTAAATTTCTATTGTCGATATTTCGCGGAAAAGCCAAGATCACTGGCTATCAGATTTCAGCTTCTTTGGCATCATTGTCAAATTAATAAATCTGTACATGTATGTACTTATCTATATAGTTAGATTATATAGTTTCCCAGCATAGTGCCGGTAAAACTGTATGCAGATGTAATATATCACGGAATTAGATAGAAAACTAAATAAAGATAATGAGCGAATTCATTATCCCGAACGAACGAATAAAGTTAACGAATTAAAAATTAGATACAACAAAGTTATGATATTTACACCGAAACGATCGATCATACGCCGTTTCACTGCTGAAATTCTAACGCTATTTCGCAGAATTTGCAGCTCGTGTCGAAATGTTTGACGCGATAAAAGATTGATTTATTACAGATAAACGAATTAGCGGGTCGTGAAGAAGAGAGAAACAAATGTGTAATTAATACAGTTTATCTCACCTTCCAATGTAATTAGAAATCGACTAATCACCGTAATAACTTGTTTAAAATACTCGTTAATTGACGATGTAAATTCCGGTTACATATATAAATATATTCGTGTAATTACGCGAATCTACGCGTTAATCGAATTGACCGCTTCCTCGAGCTTCCATTGGCAAATTTATCCGAGTCAGAAGTAGAGGGAAAAAAAAAAGAAGAAATTGATACGCTTCTCGGTATCGCTCGTGTCATCATGGTACAAAAGTATCTCGCCTTGTGTCAACCTTAGCAATTATCGCTGCTTATGATTATCGTGACTTAATACGAAACACTGTTCGAATAATAACTACAGTTTGCCTAGAAATATTCAATTCAGTTATTAATATTTTCCGCGTTACCTGCTACCGAGAGTTCGGTAGATTTTAATCTTGCGTTTATTAGAAACATTTGTTCCAGCCAAGCAATTTTTTAACGCACGAATTACTTTGAAAAGGATATCCGATCTATGCGAAGAACCGAAACAATATGGAAATTATTTCGATGAAACGACACGCGGTTTTATTGGGAGAACGATACATCGCACGCATCAAGCTAATATTCGAAAAGGTCGATGATCGAAATAATAACCAATATATCGCGATTACGTTGTATTTTCCTTTCCTTTTCTTCTTTCGCTTATCGGGCAAGAATCTACCGGTAAGGTAAATCGCACAGGAATTGCATAATTCAACGTCGTTTCGCGCTAACAAATCGAAGTATCGGCAATGGGAAAAAGCGCTGCTTACGATTACATCATACATATTCGATCGCGTTACTCAACGAGCTCGGCCGCCTTGGAAAAAAGAATACTGCGTTGTTTTTCGACGTATCGCAGGAACAGAAGGAAAAGCGGAGAACCGATGGCGCGGAATTTCGAACAAAGCGTTAATCGACGTTAACAGGATACCAATAGCGATACACGATCGTCGGATGACTTCGAAGAAAACAAGGAGACGTGCGACGATTAAACCAGTTGCCTTGAATAAATAAATTACAATTTACAATTTTATTTTCATCCTGGAAATCAAGGTAGGCAAAAAACTGGATTAAACAAGAAGCAAAGTATTCTTAATTGAGCAGCACGAAATATATAAGAGAATATTCGTGCGCCATTGAACCAGCCAGTAGGAGGATTAAGTTACTTAATTGATCGAGTAGTTAATTCACGATGAATGATTTACTACATCGTACCAGCCATCAATGAACTGTAAGGTGAACGTACCCTGAATGAAATACAGAAAATGAAACAAGAAAAAGAAAGCAACGAACGACGAAACGATCTCGAGTAATATAAATAATCGCTAATAGCTCGGGAAAATGCAAATGGAGGACGATAATCAATGAGTTCTCGAGAAAGATCAATTTCCGCGATGGATCGAACAAGAAACTCGCTACTGTACGGCTTCAGAAGACGGAGCAGAAGAAAAAGGTACAGGCCTCCTCAACAGAAGGATGTAATTTACCGGTTTTTGTTTCTCCCGTGTGTCTGCCAATAACTGTTACGGTGAGATGACTTTTTGTCTAACCTTTCGGCGGATTGCAGTACCAGCGATCGTGAGACCGTAGTCTATTCGCTCTATTTTCAACATACATATTAAAACACCGATTCTACGAATGATCGTCGTTGAAAAACAGCGACAGCATCCAACAAACGGGAGCTTTATTCGCAAGAAAATAAACAGAGAACGGATGACGTAAAATTTGTTAATCTGTTTCTCTACTCTTTAGGGAAAACGTCGAGTTTATTTTCGTGATGTTTCTCTCATAGATAGGTAGACACTACAATCGTCTAAAATAAAGAAAAACTGAATAGAAAATGTTCTTTCCTGCTTCGTTGTTTTCAAAAGAAAACCTTGCATAATGGCAATCGTCGTATGTTTCTTTTCGCAATTATTCTTTTCGCGAATAGGAAGAGAAGAGAAAGAGAAGAGTCCGAGAAAATGGCAAGCTGCCCCGAAATTTTGCAGAGGGTGTTTCGAAAGTGACGCGACCGTTCGAGGACGCAGTGTCTTCGCGCTTGCTATAATACAAGGTCTGAAAATCCATGGCGAAGTTGGCAGACACGACTAATATTATATTGTTGCAAAATCAAGACTGCACGTGAGGGTGAAATGAAGAGAGAACGTCATTAGTCACGCGAATCACGCAGTCAAGACGAATTGACTTTAAAATCATGAGGAAATATCGTGATTTTTCCAAGACAGAAACGTACAAGAACATAGTTCATCGTAAATTCCTAAACGCTGGTTATGTATTAATATATAATCCGGATTGAAACTTTAAAACGTTCTAGAAGTAGCTTGATGTTAAATACTATTCCGTCGTTACTCGTTGAAACGAACGCCAGTCGGTTGAAACTATTTCCACTTCATCTACATACAAAATTCCGATAAGAGATATTAGGTCACGCAAACGTTCTGGCCGATTCTTCGTTACAAAATCTACTACAATTTCGATCAACTTTGTTTCAATATCGTCGTAGCTTTATTCGCGATGTGCAACTTGACGCGCGAGATGTTTCATATCTGTTTTCGTTTATCAAATTTCGTCCTCGTTTCTCGAGAGAAAAGCTTAGGACGATGCGACTCTCGTAACACCGAATAGTTCGCAACTAGCTAAACTTTGCTAGACGATAAACATCGTTGTACGAGTTTCTAAGAATTCCGTGGAATCGGAACAAACAGGCGAATCCCCTGATAAGAGATAGCTTAAAACTGGATGGAAGAGCATCCGTAGGTTTCAGGTTCTCAGGCCGCAGACAAAGACGAATGGCATTCTATGCGAACAAGCGGTTGCCTGTGACGATTCGATAAATTAACAAAGACCGATCGCTCAGGTGGTGATCAGCTGACAATCAGCTGAGAATGGGTGGACGAGAGAGCGTGGGCACGATATTCAAAATGCACGCGAGAAAGTAGACGAGCACGTGGTGTCTCTCTGTCCTCGTCTCGGATACAAATCCCGCTCCCAAGCAAACTATTCGCGGCTAGCAGCGCACCGCAGCCAAGAATAAACATGAAAATAGGTTCGCAACCCTTACTTGGCGTCGCTTTCGCCTAGCCCTCGTTACTATCTATCGTACAATTTATAGTAAATGAAACTGGTTGGTCATTCGCGTCGAAGATCGATCTATTGCATCCAGTTTTCTCTTAAGAACGAAAAATGCTTGGGCACCGGTCGAACGTTCAAAGAACGAACGAGTGTTAAGAATTTAAGAAACAAAACAGTACAGACGATAAACGGAGATAGTCCGAGGAGTAAAAATCACGGAGCATCAACTTACCAACGTGTTTTGATATCCCAGACCATACTCTTCGTTCGCCTCGCTGCCGGACGATGCCATGTTAGATCCTCAGTTGTTGGTCGAAGATCGTGCACGATTCGAATTCGAAACTTAACGCGACGCGAGAGGATCGGAAAATGGATAGATCGCTAGAAGAAGTCAGGGTAAATAGCAGCTAGATCGAAACTTCACCGATGGTTATTGGTCGTTTAAACCAGGCGATTCTTTCTTCCTCTTCCTCCCCTGTCTCCACGGCTTATCGTGCACGATCCCCGCTTTGGACACATTTATCGTCTTCCCTAGAACGATCTTCGAACTTTTTCAGCCAGGCATCGACCACCATTCCACTCGTTCGCGTCTCGCCAACTCGACGATACTTTCGCACATGCACACAAGTACAAAAACACGATACCACCCGACTGTTTCGTTCGTTCCTCAATACATATTTATAAAGTAACAGATAAGTGAGTTACACGTGGAACTACGTAGACGCATCGACGGAATCGCGTCTCGTTACATATACGGACGATTCTGGACAACTATCGGTTTCGTCACACGCGGCTCTTTCGGTTTTTCTGTTCTTCCGTTGTTCGACGAGAAGTATCGGAAGAGGCTGATTTACGAGATCTCGTTGTTTACCCCGTCTGGATCGCGAACATTCCAACAGTTAATCGTATCGTGTGACGAGCAACAGGAAAACAATTAGCTCCGAAAACGACGCTGTGTATCTAGCTAACGCGGTTTCAAATACGCGCACGATAGCCACTAGCCGCTCTGAGACGCGCGTCGAGACCGGGTGCCGAACTACCAAACAGAAAGAAAAACAACTAGCCCCACCACACGCTGCCACGAAAATTCTGCGATATACACTGCGCCACTTTCGCGTTCTTACTCTGATTTTCGTGAGGACTTTTCAAACAAATTCGCGCCGAAGAAATCGCACAGGATGATCTTCTTTGAAAACTTTCACTCGTTCCACGACAGACTCATTTCCGCGATTCGTTGTTCGACGAATGGATTTTAAGAGGTAAACGATCGAAACGATTCTCAGTGATGCAGACGATTCAAAGGGTCTCGAGGGTCGTACGACCTACGATATCGGTGACACGAGACGCGCTTCCCAAGCGACTGTCCGGTTGGACGGTCGTCAGCCGACTGATAGGTGTATGAATGAAGCGACTGGGATTTCTGCCTCGGTTTACAGGAAAAATCGGAATCCTGTCCCGTCGGTTGACACTATTCGACACGTGACTTCGACTTCGCCGTTGTCTTAAACCACCGTTCGATACCTATGACTTCACCGTTTTCGTCGGCATAACGCGACAGCGATCGACGCGCTGGTAAAAATCATTCGAAACGATCGAATATCAATCAGACAGTAGATACAATTGTTAATGCGTAACGAGCTCTGAGATAATTCGACCGGCGTATCGATTCGTACGATACATTTACACGCTATCTCTTGCACGCTCTCCGGCAGATGTAATTATGTAATTCGAGTTAACTGGGATTGTCTGAGGACAGTTGACGCGCGGCGGAGGCTTGTTCGTTCACGAAATATTCCCATTTACAGCACGCAATGTAACGGAAGCGTAAGAAAGGAAATTACGAGTTTGGATATCCACTTCGCGAAAATTTCTGCCTGTATTCGAACCTATAGCTTCCTCGCATTGACCCAAGCTGCGAGATAACATCGTGAGTAGTTAAATAACCGAGTAAAAAAGGAGAAATAACGCGCGTAGCTGACCATTTTATTCTCTTGTACCGTTAAATCGTCCTTCGATCGCGATCACGGACATATGCACATCCGACCTTGACCATCGACTCACGCGTTGCCTGTACCTTCCAAGTTTTAGCATTACTTCCAGGGCCATTCGACCGAACTCTTCGTCTTCTCGTTAATTGGCCACCGACGATACACTAATTTCATATCGCTCGTGACATTTTGACCGGCTGGGTCAAACGATCAAAAACATTGACTTGGATTGTGAACCGAGCGAGTCACCGAGTGCGCAGACGTATACGTTGCCTACGTATTAAACTCAGCGAGGTGTAAACATGATTAATTATCAGTTTCACTTAAAAACATAGTACGCAATATGATTCGAAGAGACACGGAGAGCAAGAGCAGGAAAGTCTGTGAACTTTCTACGAGATAGAAATTGGATTTGCCTTCGATAGAAGATGATACTAGAGAATGGAGTTTCACCGAATTCGATGGTCTTCGTGTCACTTTGGCTTCGAGAAGCATGACGGTATTCGCAGAAGAACGCTGGTACATGAATATTAATGAGCGCGAACATTCTAGGTACGTAATCGCGATAGGCTTTGAAATCGGACGGTCGCGCTGACGATGGATCGAATACTTTTTTTATCGTTTGGCATCGGTGTGTTTAAACTACGACGTGGAAATCACACGTGGGATTGATGGGCGTTGATATCTGGAGGGAAGCAAGGCGAAACGGAAACCTGAATCATATTAAGACCGATGAAAAAAAGTATAAACGTTATATTATATATTATATATCATTAATAAATGTACAATGTACAATCGAAACATTGCAACAAGATAACATTATGAAATGTATTGTCCATTCACAGATTTACAAAAGGCCACCCATATTAATACTGTAATTAGTATGATAAATTGTGCGTTTGAATATATTCGAGTCTCAAAAATATATGTATTTTATCCCTTGATCTTTTTCTTTTTGTCTGTGCTACTTTAATCGCAAATCCTTTCAACAGGACTGCGAGTCGTGACTTTTCAGCGATTAGATTATATCTAAGTTCGTGTGTGCCCAGCCCTTACTCTGCTGGAATAACTTTCATTTTTGGATATAAATTAACAACCCCAAAGCATTATATCCCATCGGGTACAATGCGATCAGTTAGAAGAGGAATTGTCAGACGAGCCTGATACAGTTGAAACTATTGTAAACATTAAAAAATATTTGTTTAAATCTGTAATTCAACGTTGCTATTACTTTTATAAATATCACTCACCAATAATAATGATAAGAATAATCACGCAGATGATACCAATGATGATCATCATTTTGAGATTTTTCCACCAATATTTTCTTTTTAATTTGCCTGCCTGCTGCTCAAATTGGGTCGCTCCCTGTTGCAAAGCATCGGCGCGATTCTCTAACTCCGATAGCTTCTGATCTCTTTCTAATACTTTCTCCACGTTTACTTTCATTATCCCCACAACCTCGTCCACGGTTGCTTGTGTTTGTTGCAGCTTTTTACTGGAAGGTGGCTGAGAGTTCCTAGGAACACCCGCTTCTCCATCTCTGGAATTGCCACTGCCGTCCATATTTCTGTAACCAAAGAAATCACACGAAATAAATACCAATACATACATAAAGTCAACTTTGATCGATACTTTAAAGCAAATTTTAATATCGGCTTTTAGCAAATTATAATAATATGCACTAACTACTGAACACACCCATAACCTCAAAATTCGCGAGACATTTGTACGAACGAAATTCATCAACTAAAATTTTGTACGACGCGTTATAATTTTCAATAAATACTATACAAGTGTAAAACTGTCACTAAAGTAATCATAATACAATACGATATGCCAAAATACGTACGTCTGTTTACAGTTATGTGATATGATTTTATTAAAAATACCGATTTGTATTACATTTTAAAATAGGAGAGAAAGTAACGAAAACTTACTCTAAGATGAAGGGTTTGTGAAAAATTTAATAGAGATGTGAATTGTTTAAAAATGATGACAGGTATCCTCAAATTTTACTTCGATGACGAATACACTTTACAACTGTAAATGACATACGATAAAGATGGCGATGCCCATGACGTCACATTTATTATGAACACTTTTAGGTAATAAACAACAATAGGCTAGATTCTTTTTGTAATCTAATTTTTAATTCGCAAGTTACTGCTACAGGGTGTGATCATTCCGTTTAGACATTTTCTACAAGGTAGATTTTCAAAATTACAATGACGCGAAGCTCAAATTCAAATCACGCTCGTGCTGCCATCTTAAAGCAATTATGTGCATCATAAATGCATTTGAAAGTTTTTCTACTCTACTTTATATCGGTCCGAAAGTTTATGATTTTATGATATATGCTTCAATTCTATTACGATTCTATTAATTCTATTCCTATCTATTAATGAATGACACGAATTACGTAAAAAAACATATAATTTCCATTTTTGCAAAGCAAAGTCTATAAAAGATAACTACAAAGAATAAAATACGTAATTATAAATGCATCTGTGATATTTAAGTACAAATCACAGCGGACAGCTTATTTAGCTTCGGAATGAATCACCGATACTAGCAACTGGTATATACTAGAATGATTGGACAACGATTGAACAAAATTCCTATAACTATCTTCTACAATCTTCTCGAGTCTCATAAAATATACGTCTCAAAAACTCACCAAACCAACGATCCATCTCGCGTTTTCCTCCGCGTACTTTCGGCATTTTTGCGAAGCAAAATTCACGATGGCACCCTCTCATCGCGACAAAAATTCTAACGAGGACATAAATAAAACATCTTGCGGATGCTCGTGCGCGTATTCTCATCGCGTTACCAGGACCGTACGAACTTACATCGCGGAAGCGTACTTTCATACAAGACAAAAATTTATCCAATTTCACCGAAAAATCGAATCTTCGAACTGCTCAAACAAGGCCTCGCAATAAACCTTTGTACTTCTACCGTTCCATCCGTATCCACGATTTATTCCGCCAGAAAATAACGGTAACAAGTATCTGAGTTGCCGGTCGTTGGCCTATTTCCGCGATACAGGAGTCCGGGTTCTCGATAGCCACGCTAACGTCCCTGATTCACATTCAGGGTGTGTTTGCGCATGAGGGTTGCAGCTGACTCGCGTTTATTGACTGGAAATGTCCGCACATGCGCGTCGCTTCCTATCCCAAGCCACGACTCGAACTTCCCTATTCGATACATCGATTCTCGTCTTCTAATCGCCAACAGGAAAATTTCCTTTATATCAAGATTCCAGGCAATGTATCTCGTATGTCGTCTAATTAGACGAAATTTTTTATCGATTCGATGATTAGTGGATAGGAAAGAAATTCACGAGAAGGTTGAAATAGGAAATATGGAGGGGACGATTCGAACTGTTCGAGGGTAGTCGAGATATAACGGTGGAGCGGCGGCGCGGCGGTGCCGCAGGAAATTTTATCAATACCGTGGCCGTCTAGTGGGTGACAGTCGCTCGTGAAAAGTACGCGGTCATCTGACGGGGTTGGCAAGTCAGCGGATAGCTCTAGTTCGGGAAACCAACAGCGACTGACGAACAACATGTGAGTAGAAATCTTCACGATTTCCAGGAAATTTGACCGATCGGTGTGCTCGTCAAAAAGTGTATTGGCGTTCGAGCAAAGCCAAACGAGGAAACCGTGTGCACTGGTGATTCCCTGCGAACGGGTCTAAATCGAAGCGCCCCGCGAATCTATAACGCTTTCACAGACGGGGACGTGTAACTTCTAGTCAGGAGAAATTGCCATCGGGACCTGCCGAATAAATTCCACGCGATAGAATCGATAGACTCTCCTATCCTCGATAGAAATGTAAATCTCTTTGGTACTTTACGATCTTTGTTGGTTTTCACGTTGATAAAAAGCAAGAATGGACACGTTGAAAAATCCACAAATTTATCGGCGATAGATAGATGTAGATAAACGAGTGAACTCTTACCGATGAATTCTCTGTTTTCAAGACAAGCTGATTTTCGTTACTCGGCTGTTGCAGGAAAATTTATTTATTTATTTTTTTTTTTTTTTTTTTTTTTTTTTTTTTTTTTTTTTTTTTTCTTGCAACAGATATTTATGGAAAATTAGAACGTTCAGTTAGTTGGAAACAGTAGTCGTTCTTTATATACGAGTGTCCAGATTAAAAATCTTGTCCACGTAAAGTCGAACCTGGGCAAATGCTTCCTTATAGAGTAGAAATTGTCATTGTGCGAAATTCGATTGTTGTAAAACGGATTTTAAGACGCAATTTGCTAGACCTGTGTCGCCAATCGATTCCCCTGCACGGCCTGTTCCCAGTACACGCCAGAATTTCCGATAAAGTGCAGCAAAGCTTAAAGCGGACCATAGGGGCGATTTCTTTTGAATAGTGGAATTGCGGTCATTGAATTCTGGGACTCGATCTCGTGCCTCTCGTCTTTACGATCGAAGTCTATAAGCTTCAAAGGAGGATAGAAACAGCTTATGGCTTTACTGCCATCATCCTTATCTTCTACCATCTTTTTCCACGATTCGCGATTTAGTTACATTTTTCTCTCGCTTTCCGCTTTGGAAATTATCTCTAAATAATCGTATGAAATTTAAGTTGTTATTGTTAGCCTCCGGAGATTCTTCCTCGTGATAATTTCGTAGCACCGTGATACTTTGTAAACCGTTTCCCCACATCGATCGATACCACGTATGTTTCGACTGGCAAAATCGCGAAATTTAATTAGACACACGCGCGTACTGGTGGCAATCAATCGTGAAACACAACAGACTGTACGCTCTATTCGTAGTTTCTATATTTAGATAATCAATGGCGAGCACATTTGCAGCAATGTTCTACGACTTTGACGAAACAGAAACGCCCGTTTTCCGGCGCGTATCGAGTGTCCGGCTGCAAGTAGATCGTCTCGGACAAAGTCAGACGAGATGTGGAACATGGCTCGAACAACAGGTTTAGATGAAACGTGTCTTTTGAACAACAGATAATAAATCAACCTTATTATCCTCGATTCTCTTTGCGTGATATATTCTTTATTTCCGCTCTCCTTCCGGTATTGCGGTTATTTTCAGTCGCAGACTTTACACAAAATACGAACTTACACATACAGAGTTGACCGGAATAATAATCATAACCCATTTTATATCTGTATCTCATTAAGAAACAGACTACCGTTTTATTTATAGAAAATATTTCCATTCACTTTTTTCAAATACTTTTCCGTTACTCTTTTTTTCTTTTTTTGCTCTCTTTATGCACTTGTTCGCATTAAGCTGTTTAGTCTCAACCGTTTTATCTTGAAACTTTATCTCAAAGTATAATACACTCGAGTGTTTCTAATTAATATTAACGAGTCCTACGCAAAATGGTACTTACACGTAGTTTGACTTCTTACGAACTTTCGAACGATGCTTAAAAGAATAAACGTTTAACATATACGTTGTACGCAGAGTCGCGGAAAAATAAGCTATCCTTTTGCGTAAGCTTCGCTTTTCCAAAAAAGATAACACGCGTCATAATACATCGCGCACTACCGGAGCATTCAGTTATATTTCGATGACGTCACTTGTTCTTCGATAATTCTAAAATTAGGATATCGACGTGAATATTAAAAAAAAAAAAAAAAACCCGGGGAGCTTTCGAACAACGATGAAAGTTTCTTTTCGCGCAGCTTTTGTACAGGTTACTGCTCGAAAGTTTGTCAAACGTTGATTTTGAGGAGGACCGGATAAAGTATTTCCTGATTCGTGAAGAGAACGTGTATCGAGCGATTAAAATAATAATCATGATAACTATTTCGCAGCCGACTCGAAGATAATTCAATAATGACGATAACCGGCGTGCCTGCCTCGATCGATATATTAATCCGATTATATAAGCCGCTTGAACGCATAAAGGCTTTAAACCAGGTGAACGCTTCCCTTTTCTGTCCCGTAACGAAAAAGTTGCTCTATTTCGACGTGAAAATTCTTCATGGGAAATAATCCGTACTCTTCATTATGGGACCTCGTTAACGGTTTTGTTTCTCTCGTGTCGCATCCGCGTTAATTAGATCGCCAATTGCTTTAATGATTGTGAACAAACATCGTATTCAGGCTACAGCTCGCGAACACAAACCGATCCTTTGACGTACCGGTTCCTGAGCGAACGTTTGTTGTTCGCTAACAAGTAGGTAGACTGTGAATGTTCGTGCAATTTGATATTTTTCTAAACGCAACTAAAATAGAGATTTGCTTTACCTACCAAATATTACAACGAGTACTTTATTCTGCATCTTTTTATATATTTCTGCAATTTCAAATTATAAATACACGACGAATATGTAAGAATCGGTTCGAACCAGCGAGCATTGCTGCCAACGAACACGATTCAACATTTATTCATGACCTGTTGGCGAACGCCAGCGTGGACGTAGATTAATATCGAGTCTATTCTGAATTACATTCATCTATTCCTAGAGTGATACTCGACTGAATCGGTGAATCGATCGGCCGTTGCTACTCGGTCGTTCGATAGGCTACCAAAAATAAAATCCGCAACCACTTCGACCGCTTTTTAATCTGCCATCGGTACTCGACATGTCCGGAAACCCTGATTCACCATCTCGAGCACGCGCTCCAATTCGGAACACACGTAGTTCGTGCACGAAACGGTTCTACGTGTCGCCATTGAAAGTTTTGTTTCTTTAGTTGGCGAAACTCGCTGATAACCAGAACGAATAAAACTTTCAATCGCGAAATATCTTTATCGGCATTTCTCCGATCGATAGAAATCAGAAACGAAGAGAACGAATGAAGTTTCCAATTATGAAAGATATCGCGTTGAAAGTAGTATCGTTTTTATGTCCGTGTACGGGATATCGTACATCGAAAGAGGAAGCTATTTGCGTAGATGGTTGCTTAATTAGTCAAGCTGATATAGAACAAAATGTGGATAGGATGTATGTACGTTTGGAAACAGATCATGAATACAGCTCCTGGACATCGGAGTAGATCGTTATAATCGAAATCGAAATGTCGACGGTAATTCAACGAAACGCTGTGAAAGTTTCGCACGATGTTGAAGCATAAAGCCGGCGAAACGCCAACGCGAGCCTGTCATCGTAATTAAACGTCCTCGTTGTTCCTAGAATGGTATTACCTTGTCTGAAAGGTCAATCCTTGCGAGATACGTTTGGTCAAGTTAATACTAATAAAATAAGAGTTCGTATTAGCTTTCCCTTCTCACGTGGTCATTATCCTTGTATTTTTAATAGAATGAAAGTAAAATACGTGAAACGCGTAAAATCAAATTTGTTATCTTGCATAATGAGAGAAACGCAATCAGAGATCTTTTATTAGATTTAAGAATAGAATTCGTTTAGAATTCGAAGGGGAATCCTCGTATTTGCGTCTAGATATCTCGAGTCATCTTTTTCTTCGAACCATATTTAATATACTGTATCGCGTTCTTAGAGAGCGATGATAACGAAACGAGATGATATCATAAGCGGACAATACGCATCTATACGTCGTCGAACGCGCAGCTTTCACCAACGTGTCGCGAACTTTGGCCTTTCGTATTTGCCACCGCCCTCGGTTCGATGGGAATATCGCAGTATCTACCATAATATAGAGGATCGAGTCGTAACGTCCACGAACAAATTCTGAGAAACACCATAGACGTTGTTGTATTCCTTGGTCTGTCGAATCTCGAAGGCCTTTGACCCGTGAATGCAACACGTTGTAATTGATACAACGTATCCGTAACCGGGTTTAGGAGAGACGAAATATACAAGCGACGAATTGAATTTGATATTGATCGATGAATTTCGAGCCGACCGGACCAGGCGAAGAATAGAAAGGTCGTTATGTTCGCGTGAAAGAATATTTTATTACAAAGCCTTCTCGTCGACGATGTTTTCACGAGAAATCCAATACACGAGTAGGTCACCGTCTGAACCTTCTTCGTACAATGATGCGAATTTAATGACAAGCAGTGGCGAGGAAGGAAAACGAAGAAAATAAAAGAAGTATCAGATCTGTTGTTTTCAAGACTGGATTCCCTTCTCTCTCGACGAGCGCTTATCTCGCAAAGAACAGTCTAAACACTTTGAGATTTCCACTCGCCCTTAATCTTCCAACGCGTGCATTACTTCCTCTACCTGCCATTCAATTTCCTCCCCCGGGGGTTTAACTGGCCAGCGATAACGAGACTTTGAAATTTCCTTTCATCGAGAATATTTCAAATATTTTTTCCTCGATACCTTCTTCTTCGAAGGAATTCGATCAGGGTGAGCTGGATGGGACATTTTTGAGTCGAAGAAATATATAAAATTTAATGGATACTTTGGATCGCGAATAGCTCGTAAACGTATGAACGTTATTTGGATAGCGAGAAACGTAGGGGATGTGGAAAATTTATATGGCCACTTTAAATCGAATAGTAAGCGACGAAAATTACCTGGATAGCGAGAGAAGAATGACAAACGGAGAAAATCGATGGACATTTTAGATCGAATAGATAGCAGATGATGAAAATTACGCGGTTAGCGGGAAAAAAAGTGTTAAACGAGGGAAATTTATAGATATATGGAATTTAGATCGAATAGATGGTACGAAAACGATGATACTTGTGTGGCTAGTCGGAGAAACATGATAAACGAGGAACATTGGTGTGAATTACAGGGCCACCGAAGGCGGTCTAGCACCTGATGCTGCTGCGGGTGCAGGTGCAGGTGCTGATGGAATCGTCGGAGGTCCCAGAACGCCTCAACAGATCGCCTCGCAGAAACGGCTGCAGGCGACGCAGGCGCAGGTAGACGAGGTCGTCGACATCATGAAAACGAACGTTGAAAAAGTGTTGGAACGTGATCAAAAGCTCTCTGAGCTCGATGATCGAGCAGGTAAGATCCGAACTCTATCTCTCCTTTGTTTCTGCTTTACATTTGTAAGATATTCCCTGACAAATCTTTCTGAAATACTTGGAACTTACTTCTTAATAATACCGACATAATAACCATGTACCGCAAGGAAGTCTCAAGCTAATGCTTGATTGAATTCTTTGAGAAAATGTTCTTGCTACGTAACAAAAACTTATAGACATATTAGAAATTTATATAGAAATTTATTTGTATGAACACGATTAAAGAAACAAGATTTAAATAGAGAATTATTTTACCTCCTGAACATTGTAGGAAACGCTCTACTTTGCGCCTATATACACGCATTCCGTGCATTTTTCTACCTACAAATTAATAAATATATAAAAATCTTAATTATAGGCAATCATTGAGTCTTATTACATAAAGTATTTATCCCTTGATAGGTTGATATAAATGGAGTTCCGCTTTAAAAAAACAAGCAGCAACTATGCGTTCGTATGAAATTTAAAAGTTGAAATATCGAGTGTTGACGAGACATAAAAGGAGAAACACGAGGGACGGTAACTAAACGAAAGACACGTGACGTTCTCTGTGTCTGGTGTTTTGTACGTGCATCGTTGTGATATCCAACGAAAGTTTTCACAGGAAGAATGCCATAATGGTTAAATGGGGGGAAATGGAAGTACACGCAGCGCGATTACGAGCGCACAAAGCGGCGGATTAAGCCGAAGGACGAGTTGTCCGCTACGTTTGCTCGAAGGATATTCTCTCCATTCATTCTAGCACGGCATTAAAGTAGTTCGACCCTGCGCGTCTCTCTCCACGCTGATATCGATTACTGTGACGCTCTCGAATCGATGCCATGTTACGGGACTGACCATCCTCGATCTTTGTCTCTGCATTCAATTTGATCGTTATCTGGATTTTTCACCGGTCTCGTGTATCTGACTCTTCAAACAATTCGAACGCGTTAGGAAATCGGCGAATTACTTGGAAATTCGTTGGACGTTTCAAATATTTTCTCAATCCTTTTGAGGGAAATATTTAGCGCGAGGGAAGAATTCGTATTTTCGAATCCTATACTTTAAAGTATTTTATATTAAGCGAACGTATTTTTAAATCCTACGTTGTAGGAAAAAGATAGGAGTGGAACTTTTTATAATACAATTAATTGAATTTACGAGTAAATTACACGCCATATTTTGTATGATGTATCGAGTAATTTTTCGAACTGATTCAGACGCCGATCGAGGACTCGTTGAAAAGGCAAGCGGTGTATGAGGCATACTCACACGAGACGTTGAACAAAGATACCGCAAGATGAAAGCGTATTTCTGACAATGACACGACCACCCTCGTTTTAGTCATTTTGAATAATAACTAATAAAAGTTTCACGTCGTAGTATTTCAAGCCCGAACAACTTCGTCCCAACGCCGTTCACAAGATTCAACGGACTCTTAAAATCGAATGCCCCCGAAATAGCCAAAACTTCTTGAAAGTTCACGAAACGTATAATTTTGTTCTAAAAAAATGTGTCCTTTTTTTAGACGCGCTTCAGCAAGGAGCGTCACAATTTGAACAACAAGCAGGAAAATTGAAGAGGAAGTTTTGGCTACAAAATTTGAAGGTAATGAATCCTTCTACCTAATGATCTTATCGAAGTATTCGTCGAATTTAATTCTTTACTCCTGTCCTGTTTTCCTGCTTGTAGATGATGATCATCATGGGCGTCATCGCGCTAATCATATTGGCCATCATAGTTGGTAAGTAATTAGATTCATAGATGCACTTATTAAAGCTAATGACACTGCCATTGTAACTGTCTAAATGTTCTGTGTCATACGATTGATGTATCTCGCCAAGATTTAAAACGACCGGGTCGGCGTTAATTGAAAACGGTACTCGATCGTCTAAAATATTATTAGTACCTTGAATATCGGTATATCGGAATATCACTAGTAGTATATCAGAGTACTGTGCTATGTTACAACACCGGTAGAATTTCCCTGATATCGCAAACGATACAAATCTCGTTGAATTTAGGAATTTAATAATAGTCGAAAGAAGAACCGAATCGGTCGTTTCTGGCTAATGTCTCTGCGTCTACATTCTCGTGTTGAAACGAGGTCTCCGTCACCGAGATCGTATTGTGTTTGCACGACGCAAAGGGACGACGATATCCTTTGAGCGAAGCGTCACCAATAAACTTGCACGGTTGATCGGGGAATTCCTTCGAGCAACCCTTAGGAATTCCTCGAGCTGATAAAATCTTGTCGACAGAGGTGTCACCGTGCTTCGCTTATATCGTAACTTATCGATCATTGTTTCTGGTAAATTGAAAAAGACCGAAGAAAGTTATTGCGACGGTATTCAGAACAAAAAAAGCCAAATAGAGTTCCATTTAAACGATATAACAATTAGTCCTCGCGATTGATCGAACAGTCTCGTTCGACGTGATCGCCATTATTCAAATGAATGTATTCCTTTGTTTCGAGGGGATGATCCCTCGAACTCGCGGAAGGAAACTGTTCGTAGAAGATCGACAAGGATCGCGCGCTAATGTGCTACTAATCTAACGTGTGAATTCTATGTGTTTTTCTTTTTCATCTAGCGAACTTCATGTAGACGCGCTGGTTGGTGGAAAAGATTTGTGTGTGAGTGGGTCTGAAGGTAGACAGCAACAAAAATGCGACATTGCGTATTACTGTTATATCTCTGTCTCTGTCTGTCTGTCTCTCTCTCTCTCTCTCTCTATCTGTCTATCTATCTCTATCTCTCTTTCTCTGTCTATCTGTTTCTATTTTTGTTCCTATTTTTATCCTTATCTATTCACGTAGGACGTGTGTACGAAATACCTGTATACGGACATGTATACGTCCGTCCTCGTTGTTCTATCTCACCTGAAAACCATATCCAGTGTCCTTAAATTTCTTTAATTTTCAATATGCGTACATATGTTCTCCTGCGAATGTTCGCAGTTTCGTAAGAATCTTTCTTGTTGGAGGCTTAACGGCGGAAATTACAGCGATACGATATCTGCTGACATTGTCGCTTCGATAACAACATTTTCACTCCGAGTAAAATCGCTGAACCGCGTGTATCCGTGCATTGATCTATAATTTTATGAAAACGATTAGAAATGTAAATTTCACCTGTTAAATATTACAGCGAGTACTTTGGATACGTTGATATATATTTGACATATTTTTGCATACGGTTGTCTTGGCTGCTTCAACCGTACGACATTACGCGCGTTCTATTTATTTCTCCATCACTGAACTTCATAGACCATGAATGCTAAAAAATCACGTTAACGACGTCGTTGAGCGATCCAATAAAAGACACGGCGAGAGATGCTTATGAAATTGACGCTTAATCATCGGTGTTATATACATATTGTCTGCCTGTAATAGGTACTTGCTGATGTATCTGTCACTATCTGTATTTCCCCTAAGAACCGCCACCGTCCTTCCAGGCTCGTTGTATATTCATGAACCACTGATTTCGCTGTGCTCTGCTCCAATTAAGGATCACAGATCACGCACGTTCGCTACCATCAGAAACGAGAAGGAAACCGAGGAACAGTGTTTCATGAATTCTCGACGAGAATCTCTAATCGTCAACCAATCCTGATGTGTCTCCTCCAAAGCAACACGATCCAGAGCAGCGGATCGCCACAAACACGAACGTCGGAGGCTTTGAGAAAGAATTTGACCGGCGAGAATAATCCAAGATATTCGGAACGTTAGGTAACACGTTGCAAGTGCGCGTCTTTTATCGATGCATTTAAACTCCATGGTATACGTTTCCACCAGAGCAAAGCCTCCGCGGTTTCGTTTCTACGACTCTGTCGCGACAGGACCTCGTGTTGTTGAAAAAAGAAAAAAAGAAAGAAAAAAGAAGTTAAGGGAGAGTAAAAACTTGAAAGGTGTTGTTAGCGGGGTGAAGGCGTATTTTCGAAGAGGAGCGCGGTGATTTTTTGAATTTTTTCAAGGCGTTCCACAGCAAGACGATCAGCTTGAAACGCGAGCAGAAAAATGTTTTGAAAGCTACGCAACCATTCTCACCCTGGCCTGTACCTCGTAATTACTGTTATGTGTCTGTCTGTACATTTTGGTGGCATTATCCCCTGTCTTTCTTCCGAAGTTAGTCCCAGCCAGTGATTTTCAATTTTTTGGTGGTCGAGTAAAAAACGAGATACACGTGCAAACGAACGAAAGTGCGATGAGACTCGTGTAGCCGTGTTGTAGTCGTGTGGAAAAAAAAAGCAGGGAAATCGAAAATTAAACGATAATGTGCGTGTCGCGTGCAGCGAACGGAGATAAGAATGAGCGATAATCGTTGAATACCACCGAGAAATGAAAACACACGAAAGGACAACACCACAACGACAAATTGACAACATTGACAATTAACAACAACAACAAGTACTATATATATATATTGCTCCTACGAACAACAAATAAGAACAACATCAACAACAACAGTAACAACAAAATCGAAAAAGACTTCTATAAAAGCTTTTATTTCACTCCCTCTCTTCTCTTCGGTACGGTAAGCTACAAATTTTACTGATGCACTTTATCGATACCAATTCTTTTTTCAATATCTTTCTCTTCTTCTTCTTCTTCTTCTTCTTCTTCTTCTTCTTCTTTTTCTACTTCGACGTCGTACAAGGAGACAAGAATTTTTCCCTTCTTCCGGCATACAGGTTCTAAGTTTAATATCTTATTCAACATCTTCCTACGCGCAGAAGTGAATATCTCTCAATTTCATAATCTGTATCTTTCCCTTTCTCTTTTTTTTTTTCGAGATAGAAATAAATAATATTCGATAGATCAGCGCAAATAGAATCCTTTTAAGAATTCGATCAATTTCTGCGCGCAGCTTATTAATCCAGACATTTTGCATATTCGATTCAGCATGAGATTCTATAATACTTTCTTTCCTTCTTTATTTGTTTATTTGGTCACGTATCGATCCTGTTTATTTCCACGAACTCGAACACCGTTCCGGTATATACATTTACATAACAATATATATGATAATTATATGAATGTGAAAATAACTCGAATGCGAATATTTCTATCAACGAAACGAGATATTTCTGGGACGATCTTCATGCTGTTTGCATGTTTCTCGATGCTTGTAAACGATCATGGGGCATGCGTTTCTTATGTTTTACGTTCAATAGGCACATAGCTTTTCGTCCGATCGGAAAAGGTAGAGATGCATGGCTTCCTCTGTTAGTTATCGATTGTATTATGTGCTACATTACGAGGAGAAAAAGTTCGATGGAACGCTTTTATCGAAGCTTCCAGTAAACTACAATGATCGTTATAACGAGAAACATTTTCACGAGAAAAAAAAAAAACGTGGATATCAAATGCTGGATAAAAGTAGGAAAGATAACGTGCGAGAAGAAAAACGCGATAATGGTGTTCGGTCTTTACATCGAACGATCAATGTATGGATTGACGAATTTCCAAGCAACAGTGGATGTTAAGTGTGATCGTAAACTGCATGCGATTTGCTTAGGAAATATTATTTATATATATATATATATATAAATTTATATTTCTGTGTCTGAATATGCATTTAAGGAGTAGGCTAATAGATGTGTGTATCATCGTGGACAAAGGTATTAATTTCATGTTAGAATAGAACGAAAATAACTGCTGTTTTCTTGCGCCTTTGCGCGATTAGATTGTCCGATTAAAATCGTCTCTACCTACTTACGTCGCGCCGTATCTTTTTGAAAGGAAGAAGAAGTTCGCCATTAATTAGTACGCTACTACTTGTTTGTTTGGATTCAGTTGTTTTCCTGGTACGTTATAGCCACTAGAGCTCGCTACTTTCTTTAGAATAAATGTGACACTCGGAAACCAAACTGATCAACCGATAACTTTGTAAAACATTCCCCATTTTTGCGTAGAATACACCAGGGTAACGTTTAATTTTCCAAAACTCAGTCGATCAACTCCCGATGAAGTTGATTTCATTTATTTCTCGCATTTTGCCCGATCTTTATCGAAGAAAAAGCTATCTTTGTCCATGATGGTCGTAGACTGGCATTCTGCATGCGAAGAATACCAAAAAAAGAAAAAACCAAAAGATCGAAACGAAACCAAGCGATGTGACTGAAACGTCCGGCACGATGAAAGATGTTGCAAAAAAAAGCGGTCGCTTGGAAACGAACAAGGGAAAAAAACAATCGCCTGTTGTTCTTTTCAGCGAGCGCCACCGGCGGCAGCGACTCGCAAAACTGAACACGTGAGTAAAATTAAGGCAACAACAAGAAACAACAACAGCAAAAAAAAAAAAAGAAAACAAAAGCAACCAACGGCGAAACGAAGACGACTGAGCGAACGGCGGGGAATTTGTACGTGTGAGACGAGTTTGGGACTGCGTTACGATAAAAGACAAAAAAGGATGGGAAAGGATACACACAATCGATGAGCAACAAGTAACAGCAACAATAGCAGAGCAACAATAAGGAAGCATTGCAGGATAAGATCGGAGCAACCTAAACAAGTGGAGGAACAGTGGTAATAATGGGCCATCGATGGAGTATCCGATCGTTGATAGAGGTTCTTCGATCTTCCAAGTTTGGCAAAACTCAAAAAAATAAAAACAGAGAAAAAAGAATGAAGCGAAGATTAAATCGAAATACAAAGGATACGTTGTATCGAGGAAGAGAAGATCGAAGAAGAAGAGACCGTAACGATTACGGTTCCGTTTGCAATTCCGCCATCATGTTCGAGATCCAAAACGATGCTTTCTCGACTCGAACACGACAGTGGACTCGATTAAATTCATTTTGTCAACGTTTCACAAATGGACGAAGGCCGGCCGCGAAAAGAGGAAACGCACGATAAAAACAGGCACGAGCGAACGATTTACAATTAGAAACTTTCGTAACCGTTGCATCGAACGATAAGAAAAAGGGGAAAACGGTGGTCGTACGGAATGGAGAAGAAGAAGATGTAATAACCGATCTAATAACTGATCGATTCTGGCCTTCCTTCGTCCATGCTTGTGAGCTAATCCGCGCTAAATAAATGAACAAAGGAGAGAGAATAATTAATGGCCAGTGTGTACAAAGGAAAGAAGAGAGTTAGAGAGGAGATGAGGAATTATCGCGATACAGGGTGTCCGTAAAAACTAGCAGGATCTTTTCGACGAAGGCAGCGTGTCGTAGGGAATTTTCATTGTGTCCCCCCCCCTTCCTTCCGTAAAGAAGTGCCGAATATAAGTAAATAAATGTGTGTATAAATGTATATCGACGTTTACTTTATAAATAAAACATGTATGGCGAGTTGCGAGGAAGAGCGTACGATCCAGAAGAGAAATCGAGAGAACGCGGATCTTTCATCGTTCCAAACCGTTTCGTGATTCCGCTTCGAGACTCGGGCTTGTACAACGATGGAACGAAATCATCCGTTGTTCGAAGATTCTTGTCCATCCCTTCCAATGTTTACAATCGTGTGATCTTTACCGTTGAACGCTTCTCGTCGTCGGCATCTCGCTGCCTTTTCTTTCCGATCGTTTTCATTCATTTTTAAAAGACGTTCCGTGATAAAACGTATGAACTAGGATTAAGCACAAGGGAAAATGACGAATATCGGTAGGACCTTTACGCTTCTGAATATCAATTAAAAGTGGAAAGATCGGCCATATCACGCGTGGGTCGTACGCTCTGCTTGTAACATATATGTACATCATTATTGTAAATAATATCATTTCTCCTTCATGTTCGTTCGATTATGACCAACCGCTGATAACTAATAAACGACTCAAAAAAGAAAAACCAAAAAAAAGAAAAAGAAGAAAGAAAGACACGTGATACCACGGTGAGAAACTACGCGAAATAGTGAGCGTGAGAGCGAGAGAGTAAAAAACAGAGCGAAAGGGAGATCGAGAGAAAGAAAGGGAGTCACGCGCATCCTTTGTTCTTTCGCGTCCGTTATCCTTCCATTGAATCGGAGAATTAAATAAGTAGGAGAAGCCTGCCTTCGTCGAAGATGGCAACGAAACGTTTTCGAGCAACCTGTGCGACGAAACGAGAAGGCGGACAAGATTAAAGAACAAAAACAAAGAGCGAAAAAGACATAAAAAAGGAAATAAATACAAGAAAATATGAGATAAAACAACGCGATGAGCGAGAAAAGAGAGAGACGCATCGACTTGCTCGAGGCTCTTATATAGGTTCGTTTTAAGGCTTGAAGAATTATCTACAGATGTTATGTATACATGTTAATAATACTAATAATAATAACAATAATAATATTAATATTAATAGTAATAATAATAATATAATAATAATAATAATGAATAATAATAATAATAAATAATAACAATAACAACAACAAATACTACTACTAATAATAATACTAATAATAACAATAACAATAATGATAATAATAATTATGATAATAATAACAACAATAACAATAATAATAGTGCAAGATAATATTTAATAAGATAAAAACCGTGCGATGTGACGACCACCGTGGAATCCGTGGAATCCATTGGCCATTTCGAAGAAACGAAAGAAAACGGAAAAGATACATGTACGGAGTGCCGTCGATGATCTGAGACAATGTTACAAACTCCTACTCTATGCACAGAAAGTTGAAAAAGTCGAAAAGCCGCTGTTACAGAAGACGTTTTTATTTTGCGCTTCATTCGTAGAGTTTCTACTTGACCGCTTACCTACTTACGTGCTTAGCGCATGACTACTAACAACGTACGAAACCTTTTATTCGATTTAACTTTTATTTAACTTTGAACATTTAACTAGAATCATTTAAAATACTTGTAACAGGTTTGAATCTCTATACGCTTTTTCCACTTGAAACCGCTGCGCTCGTGGACTACAAGCTTTCGACACTTTTAGAGACACAGTTTTGTGCGTAGAGACGATTTCCATTCGTTCCATTCGTTCCAAACGCGTCGTCCTTCTTCGTCGGCACTTCGTACACGATTCCACAGAGGAAACGATATCCTCCAAGTTTCCAATCAGCCAACGGCTATATACGAAAGAAAGAATCCGATGAAAGGAAGCGCATTCAACGGCATGACTTCTCAGGCAGCTCGAGGAAGTCGTCGATGGTTTCCTTTTCATTTCACTCGTTTACTCTTGTGTTCATTCGTGTTCATCCATCCAACGAACGAACCACTCGAATTTTGACATTTAGAATCCATCGAGTCCCTTCCTCCGCGTATATCCGTTTCACGCGCGAAGAAATTTATTCATTTGGAGAAAAAAGTAAACGAAATGATCGAATAATCAGCTACGAAATCGGACTTTTTCCAAATTCTGTCCTCTGTCAGTGGAAGCAATTCTTTCTCTTCCTTGTCTCTGACAAAATTCTAATGATTCGTTGAAATCACGCGAAGAAGAGGACCAGAAGTTGTCAAACGCAGAATAGGGAGCATCGTTGGGGCAGAAGGAGTTTCAGATAGGATTCTTACTCGAATCCGAAATCGTAGCGTTTAAATATGGTTAGATTGTGTTTGAAAAAGGAAAGAAAAGAAAAAAAAAAAGAATTATAAAACGCATAACTGTACGTCATGCGATACCTTGACCGTGTGCGTGTTAATTATTAACGACGATTATGATCATGATTATGCTGCTTTCAACATTGTACAGTATCGAATAAAAATTACAGTGCGTAGTCAGAAAAAAAAACAGATAGCTGTAGAGAGCAAACGGAAAGAAAGAAAAGTGGAAACTTTCTATACGACTCTGTTTTGGGTACGATCGTGTTAGGGACGCCTTTTTATCATTTTTTATTTTCCTTTCCCTTCGCGTTCGACGAAATTCCACCTCGAAGACACTGTTCTTCTAATAACGAGAAATACGAGGTTCCGAATTTCGATCACGGTCGTGGCCAGAAAAAGTCGACGTTAATCGATCGAAGTTTTCAACCTAGAAACATATCTCATCGTTAGCCACGGAGAAAAGGAACGATTTAGAACCTAATACCTATTTAACTCGAATAGGAGGTAAGAACTCTGAATATACTTTCCTCTTTCATTTTCTTTTCTATTCTCGTATACTTCTTTTTACCAAAAACAATTGTCATCTAACCAATTTGATGTGTTTCAGTCGTAAATGTATATCGATGTTGCGAGAAAATCGCGTTTATCATTGTGATCCAAACGATCTGCAAAATTACAAATCGCGACTAATAAGATCGGTCAACCCTTGCCTGTGTTCGACATACACTTATTACATTCGTCAATCGCCAATAAACAGACAGATACATAACCCCCCTTGCTCCTAAAATTCCATACAATTATTCAAACATAAATAGACATCGTTGCCATTTAATATCTCATTCAATTTCCCTTGTTGGAGGTTCTAAAGCAAAATGGCTCTTGGCCTAACTTTAAAAACCGAAGCGGGAAGTATCCTCTCGATCTAACAATAAGAAAGACCAAAGTAAACGATACTCGCGTTATACACATTAAATTTTCTACTTGCGTTCGTCTTTCTACCAATTTCGTTTTTCCCTAATCTTCGAAATTACATACAAAATCGATATATAGATCGAAAAACGACGTCCTTCCATCTCTCTACTAATTTCTCAATTTCTGTTTAATCCATGGTAACGTATTGATCAGAAATAATTCGTGTGATTCCGATTTTGCAGCGAAATTCATGCCAGAATCGACACCACCACCACCTCCAGCCTATGCCTACCCACCACCAAATCAGATTCCAGGCCAAGTTGTCGTCGCTGGCGGACCAGCCGCTGCGCCAGGAGGTGCAGCCGCCGGGGCAGGCGGTGCAAGCGGACCACAAACCGCTGGTGCAGCGTTAGTTGGCAACTTGAACGGCATTCACAGCGTGATGTAAAAAACAGATAGAAAAATATACACTTCTCCGTACCGTACCGTATCGCAATAAGAATTTTCCGAGTTAATCTTAAGCGGGCAACGTGAGATCTATCGGCTTGAGAAACCAAGCGAGAGGGCGTTTTAAAAAGGAACAGAACGTAAAGAGGAGAGAAGAGAAGAGAAGAGAAGAGAAGAGAAGAGAAGAGAAGAGAAAAGAGAGGAAGTTTCAATCGAGAAAGCCGATCGTTATAGACGCGTGACCACGTTGAACCGTATCCAAAATTCAGATCCCACAATCAGCACAGGTTTCTTTTCGACCTCTTCAACGAGATAGAAGAAGAATCGAATCTTTACAAGAGTCGGTGAAATAAACGTTTGATCGAGGAACGAACAGCTAACGCGTTAACTGCCGCGATGCAATCCACGAACACGAACAAAACCAATACGATAATCGATCTGCTAATGGTGTTCTTTGTTTCGATCAAGCAAGCGCCGCCATTTATCCTTTCTGTCGTATTTTTTCGATCGCAGTGCGTACAATCCAACCGTAAAGCTCGTAAAAGAATACACGAGATAGAGACGCGTGGCGCATACTGTTAGTTCCTTTGTGCAGTTAATGTGTTAAAAAGTACGCTGCGGAAGAATGAAAAGTAAGATCGCGAGTTCCACAGTAGCTTCTAGGTACGGTCTCCGTCTGTTACTATACACTTCCTGCTCGGTGGCGAGCACTTAGAGAACCGATAGGGAAGTTGATCGACCCTCCAGAACGTTTATTTCGTGAAGAAAAGATAGCCATCTGTCTAGGTATAGATTTTTCTGTATATCGTCGTCGATCTCGACAAACTGGAAAATTTAACTCGATCCGCGTAATGGTAAACCTAGCCGAAGAGTTAGTAAGAGGGGAAACGAATGAACAAAATACGGGGGAGGACAATGTTCACGACAATGTTCGGTGGACGAACATGTATATCTACGTATATACGTGTATATGTACATAAATTATTACGAATTATCGATGTAAGATTGAACTATACATATATATGTGTATATATATATATATGTGTGTGTGTGCTTGTGTGTATATATATATATATATACACATATAAGTAATGTGACTTATAAATACATAGTAGGTATTACGACGAAAAAAGAATTACAAGAAAGAAACCGACAGAGAAGCAGAGAGAAAGTGAGAGAGATTGTTAGCCTGACGTTTTATTATTCTTTACTTGGCTCTGTTCATAAATGAAGATTAGCAATTGCTGTTTTGAATGGATACTAATAAGTGCATTAAGAGGGATGATTTTCAGGTTGTTTCGTTTGAAAGATTTTTCTTTGCGAACCCTGTTCTCGCGGATTCGAGTGATTCATCTTTAGTCCCTACTTACAAGCCGCTCTTTATTAACCCGAGACTTCATCGTCTTATGATTCTTAGACTTTTCCCTCTGTGCAACACCTACATTTCGTACGTTACTTTCTATGAGTCGACGCGCGACTGGAAAATGAAACGAAAAGGATTGGAAGAAAATTTGGCCCATAAATGCCTCCTTTCTCGAAATGATCCATACTTCGTTATAAGTCGTATTAACGAGAATATTTGCCGATTTTTTAAAGATGACTAATCGAATTATCGACAATTGCTTGTAATTCGTATTATAATTATATAATTTATTATATCAGAAACGATAAGCTACTGTCGAAAGAGGAAGCATTTGTGGACAGGGATTTGATAAAGATTTTCTATTATTTTTATGTGTGAAATCGCACCTAAGGGAATGCTCACTCTGTTTAGCGATAACCAGTATGATATCTGAATCCTCTTAATTATAGTATTCAATGGTACAGTCTTTGTTTCTTTACGAAACGGAAATAAAAAAATGTCTCGATGATTAAAGATAGATATGGCGATAGAGATTTCTTTTCTCAAACTAACTGGCAACTTCTTGATATTCTTCTCTTTATTGGCCTAGTCCGATTAATGTTTCATCCAGTTCGTTTATTATCCCTTATCATGAAATATCGTTCAATTTCCATAACCGATTAAGAAAATCGTAGGAAACACGATGATTGATTCTCTCCTTAAACTATGCGACTACGCTTGTATGTGTATCTATGTATGTGCATACACCGTATGTACCGTAACTAGATGTTCCAGAAGAAACGTAATCTTTGTATGTAAGAGATGGAATGGAAGAAATATCTCTTTAAAAACGCTAAAATGCAAAGAATTTGTAAGGGTTGCAATCAATGTTTATCGAAAAGAAACCGTTAGAAGTAAGATCATTCATTTTGCTACACTGTTGAAATATGAACAAGATTTCGAGGTTTAACAATCGTAAAACGTTTCCCCCTGAATTACATACTTTCCTTGCTCAGGATGCAATTAAATAACCAACCCATTTATCCCTACTACGAAACATACTTTCCTTGCTCAGGATGCAATTAAATAACCAACCCATTTATCCCTCGATGACTCTTCCTTTATCTCCGAGATGCTTATTACTATGTCCACGAATCGAAGAACAATAGAGAAACGATTATTTAAGATGTTTGTAAGTATGAAGAGAATAATTATACGTATTACTATGTAAGAAGGCTTTATCACATAGGCAGTTTAATGTATTATTACGAGGTATAGAGATACGATTAATAATCGCGATAATTGATTCAGTTGAGCGTCATTCGATTTACTGATCGAGGAATCTATGTTCATCTAGTTTTAGATGTTACTGTATATTAGTCTTAAATAAACACAATTATGGAAAAGATAAAAATATCTGTTTGTAAATGTTTTATCATATTCATTCCACAAATGTATTTTATTGCTGTTGAGCTTATCGAATACTGTGATCGAGAGAGAAACAACACAATCGAATAAAAAATATCAAGGGCATTTTTTTTTATAACATTTATCTAACCTCGAGGTTCCATTTGGAGTAGCTACGTTCTTGATAGCAATGAAACGACCGTAGCGCCGCGTAGCGTCGCGTAGCGGTAGACTCTCTCATTTGTTGACCATTTGTAAACATGGCTCCAGTAAGTTTCCTTTTCTCGAAAAATATAACAATAATTCGAAAATATTTAAAAATTTGCTAAAACTTCGTAGAACATATAAAACAGTGTGCTGTGACCTTTCATCATGATACAATTTTATTTGCATTTTCGAAAAGATTACAAAGATATCGTTGGATATTGTAAACTTCCAACATAGACGTCTATCAGAGGCTAGCACATGTATCCACAACGAGCGTAATTTTTTAATTAAAAGAATTTTAAAATGAGGAATTATATATTTTTCAGCCAACGACAAAGAAGTCTAAGGGACCTACCATAAAGAAACAGGCCCTTCGGGGTAAGGGTCAAAAGAAAAAGGTATCCCTTAAATTCACTATTGACTGTACACATCCGGCAGAAGATAACATTATGGATGTAGCCAATTTTGTGAGTTTTCCTTAATTTTCTTCTCTATTCTTCACATTTTAATTCTTGATATTTTTTTAATTCTAATCTCTATATAAATTTTAATTATTCAGTGCGATTTTAATCTTATATTAACTGCACATTGTCAGAGATGATAGGAATATTAAAATTGATAATCTTATGTGTAAGTAATGTTGTCCTTTTTTATAGGAAAAATATCTGCATGAAAGAATTAAGGTTGCAGGAAAGACGAACAATTTTGGTAATAGTGTAACTTTGGAAAGGGATAAGATGAAACTATCTGTTAATAGTGATACTGATTTCTCAAAGCGGTGAGTATTGTCCAGTATTTAAGAACAATACTTGCAATTTAAAGAACCAACTTCTTATTAACATTAACGATTTTTGGGTTTTACGTTATATTTTTATAAGGTAACTGATATTTGCACTAATTTAATAACGTGTCCACATAGATACCTTAAATATTTGACAAAAAAATATTTGAAAAAGAATAAACTACGCGATTGGCTACGCGTTGTGTCGAAAGATAAAGAAACCTACGAGTTAAGGTACTTCCAAATTAACAGCCAAGAGGATGACGACGAAGAAGATGCAGAATAAACTTTGCAATTACAGAATTATCTGTACATATTTCCATAAATAAATAAAACAAAAAATTTGTATTACATTTTTGAAAAGATATAAAATCGTACCATTCCCTCGATTTCTCCGAAATTAATTTAATTGGATTTTATGAGCGCATCGAAAATCAATTTATTGTTGCAAGTGAGACTGTAATAAATGCGAAATCGCACGTAGTGTATATAATAAATCACGTATTCAATTATCAAGAAGAAAAAAAGAAATAAATTTATCATTACGTATACGTTATAGGTTGTTCGTAAAGTTGAGAATAAAAGATGCGTCACCAAACGCGTAGTAGAGAAAAACATGTCACTCTTTATTATTAACAGGCTCGTATCTATTTAAGGTTCGACTAGATCCCAGACAATTTAAATATATTTGTTATCGAAAAATTTCAATTATTCTCATGCAATTAATCTCCTTCTAATTATAATTATAATCCACATTAATTCTAAAAAAAGATGCAAATTGTGAAATGAGTGAAAGATACAATTAAACAAATAATGTTACAAGTAATGAAGTTCCGCGAGAAACCGTCTTTTTTTTTTCAAATACAGATGTTTGTACAAATGAACGAGAAATTTACTCTCAAATTTCGTCAGTCCGATAATAAATTAATATCATCGTTTCGTTTTGAATGAATATCAAGCGCTATCGTATAAAAGGAAAATTTCGTAGAGACGGTCCTGTTTTATCTATTAAACATATTGAAATCATTCTCTATCTCATTGAACCGATATCGCGATAACACGTCAGAATCCTCACAATCTGAATATACAAATTCCTAGGAGATATCGTCCAATTTGTAAGTATATCTTTCGTCGAGTTTTCCAGCAGAAACCAAGGGACTATTTCACGTCCGCGTAGAGTGGAAAAGCAAATTGCAGTGCGCAGTGGAACTGACGCACGGTGATTGTTGTGACAGAAGTGGAGAAGAATATTATCGTATCGTCGTATTTCCAGTCGAGAAGCATCGTATGAGTCGATAGGAAAAAGATTTTGATAGCCTTAGAGAAGAAACGATTTTATTAAAGTGCACGGGTCTCGTGTAGACGTGCGAAAACAATGAAATTTCACTACAAAGAGAAACACTCCTTTGAAAGAAGGAAGGTCGAGGGCGAAAAGATTAGACGAAAATATCCCGAAAGGGTTCCCGTGAGTATTTCCGCTCGAAAAAGTTAATCAATCGAAACGAATTTATTTCCCTTGTAATACAGACAGATTGCATCATTTCGAAAAACCATTGATTCATCGTGATTAAGATTTTTCTTTTACGAGCAGCTAGACTGTAATTCGTCGCTAATCGATTCGGTCCGTATCCCGAGAATTTCCTGGTCTGAAATGAACCAAGGTCGACTTTCTACGATGTAAACTCTTATTTCGAGATGAAATATTTTTCGTCCGATCAGAACACTAATGATTAAATTTACCATTCGTGTCGGATTTCTTTGTGCATTCGCCTTGCAATTGCTTAAGTTTATTGATCGTACTACGCTCATTTTCAATTGATAAAAATCAAACGAAAGGGAAAGTATTTTCTCCATTTCACTCGATTTCCCTGAAATTTTTACATGTCGACAAACTTCGTTTACACGCATAGAACGAAAACTGAAAATGTAGACCAACTGTTGTTACTTTGAAGAATTGGATAAATGACAAATTTATGTGATATCAAATATGGATTTAAGAATGTTTTCTTACCTTGACAATGGGCCAAGGTTTTAAACATTTTCTAATTCTAGTAATGATGATGGAAGGGTGAATGAAGATTTTTTTTTTTATTAAAATATAACTAAATTTGCAATTAAAATTAATTATTTACACATTTCATTGTATTATTTCCTAAATGGTATTGATAAAAAATTTATATTTCCTAGGTTATTGTTGAGAAGGCTCCAAAAGCTAAAATTAGTGATTTGGATAAACAAAAATATCTAGTACCATCTGATTTGACTGTGGGGCAATTTTACTTTTTAATCCGTAAACGAATTCACCTACGTCCAGAAGATGCTCTCTTCTTCTTTGTGAACAACATTATTCCTCCAACAAGTGCTACCATGGGATCTCTTTATGCAGTAATTATATAATTCCAAATATATTTTAGATATAAATAAACATTTATTACATTTGTAATATTTATATTGTGATCTGTATTTTTCATAGGAACATCATGAAGAAGATTTTTTCCTCTACATAGCATACAGTGATGAGAATGTGTATGGACACTAATTCACAAATATAAAGAAGACAACATCCAAATAAAAGAGCAGACAAAAATTTGCCATCTACAATAACGTAGTCCTTTTAGAAGCTTTTGGAAGTGTTAACAAAATTATATCTTTAAATTATTTTGAATGAAAATTTAAATTCCAGTATACTGATTTAAGCTTGCTTCCTCAAGATAAATTGGACGCGTTCGTCTGCCAAATATACGAACGTTGTACTTTTTTAATTCCACCACTCACCGCTAATCGAAAAAGCTTAGGGAATCAGGATCTAAAGATCAGAGCTATGTTATATGATTTTTTTATCATATCTAGCCTGATACATAAAAAATTTGAAAAATTCTTAAAAACCAAAAGCTTTCTTCATGTTAAGAAGAATAATTAACTTTACAATTGTTCTAAAAATATATTTACATGCATTAATGATTATTTAAAAGTTACTAATATTTAGAATGCTCTTATGATAAATTCATAATTCTGTGTAGATGTTTTATGTGACGTAATTTTCTCTTATATAGGCTAGTATTCTATTTGCATGATTCATTATAATTTGACCATTAAAAAAGAAAAAAAAAATGAGAACTTGCTGAACATGTGGTGAAGTGAAAATTTGTTATAATAATAAATAATGTAATGTAACAGTAAATTTGTTGGCTGGATGTGGGTCAATAAAAAAATTATAAAAGTAAATTTTGTTAATACATAATTGTTTCCCTATCAAAAAAATTTATCTATTTTGACAGTATGAAAGTACAAATTCACGATATCAAGAGAAAACGATTGAAACCGTAACTCGTTCATAGTTAATATGTTTTCGTCGTGGTTCGTTCATTTTTAACGTGTTTTTCTCTGAAGTACTGCATTCTGGGACAATCAAGTAGAAAATAACATCTAGTTAATGCCATTCTCTTGGTGAGAGAAGTCTTGAACTAATATGGAAATGGGAAATTATGAAACAAACATTACAAACACTTCAACTGTAAAAAGATATTTGGCTTCTGCATATAATTTGAATCAAGAAGATAGTAATTGGATTGTGACGAATTCCTTTATAATTTTCACTATGCAAACGGGTAAAGTTCTAGATTAAAACACAGGAAATATAAAAATGTTTAATTTTTTGTTTATTCAGGTTTTGGTATGTTAGAATCTGGATGTGTCTCTTTAAAAAATGAAGTCAACATTATGATGAAGAATGTGGTCGACATAGTACTCGGCGGTTTAACTTACTGGGCATTTGGTTTTGCAATGAGTTTCGGAACAAGCAAATTTAATAATCCTTTTATTGGCATAGGAGAATTTTTGATAGATCCTTCAATAGAAGATGTATTGATGGGTCCAAAGTGTGCTGCATTTTTATTCCAATTAAGCTTTGCCACCACCTCAACAACCATTGTTAGTGGTGCAATGGCTGAACGGTAATTATATAAAGTAATCCATAAAACTTTTTAACTCTAATTGAATATTACATGATTACAGATGCAATTTCAAAGCATACTGTTTATTTTCCTTCTTAAATACAATTGTATATTGCATACCAGCAGGATGGATATGGGGTGATCAAGGTTTCTTAAAAAAAATGGGTGCTGTTGATATTGCTGGTTCTGGGGTAGTACATCTTGTTGGTGGTACTTCTGGTAAAATACTGTCATCTTCTTTTGAGATAATTTGTTAATCAATATCTAAGATATTAATTTATAATAGCACTTGCTTGTGCCATTATGTTGGGCCCGAGAATAGGCAGATATGACAATGGAAACGATTCATTGCCTCTTGGATGTCCAGTCAATGCTATCATGGGCTTATTTGTACTTTGGTAAAGTAAATAATTAGTCATTGCCCATTTACAGATTTGGATTATCAGATATGTACTAATAAACAAAAATTGTATAAGGTGGGGCTGGTTAGCGTTTAACAGTGGTAGTACATATGGTATCAGTGGACAACGATGGCAATATGCAGCTAAAGCAGCAGTTTGCACTATGCTAGCAAGTATGGGGGGTGGTTTAGTTGGGCTAGGCTTCAGCTTAAATGGCCCAGATAAGATTGACATTTTAAGTCAAATAAATGGCATTCTTGGTTCACTGGTTGCAATTACAGGTGAATTTCAGTACAAGTACTTATAAGTATTCAATAAGATATTTACTGCCTTAACAATAACTTTACAGAGTCAGTTAGGTGGTTGTTTCCTTTTCAGAACCTGGGAGGCCATAATTGTTGGAATGGTTGGTGCTTTTATCACATGTTCTACCATGCCCCTCTTCGACAAAATGCATATTGATGATCCTGTTGGAGCCAGTGCTACACATGGTTTTAGTTTTCCTTTTTATTTGTATAACTTTATTTTCTATTAATTTCTTATTTTACTGACCAGTTTTCGTTTGATATAGGTGCAAGTGGAATTTGGGGTATTATTGCTATAGGTTTATTTGCAGATAATCCGTACCCTCTTGATACTACCAGTGGAAGAAAAGGATTATTCAAAGGTTTGCAACAATAAATTTGTCTTATGAAATGATCAAATTCCACAGAGATATTTTTCTGTTTATAGGAGGAGGAGGATATTTGTTAGGTGTGCAATGTTTAGTAATTATATGCCTAACACTATGGAGCTTCACAGTATCTATTATTTTGCTATGGGTAAATGGTATCAAATATTATTCAAAATATGTTTCCTTACTAAAATCTGTTATTTAATTTTTGACGTTTTACATTTTTCTAGTTTATAAATAAAATTATACCAATAAGAATGAGCGTTCATGATGAGCTTCTAGGTGCAGATTTAGTAGAACATAGAATACGACATCCACAGGTTTTTATTATATCTATTACATATATACTTCATAGCTAAAAAATTGTATACATTATAAAATTGATTATGCATAGTAACATTATATCTTTTAGGTAGGAATAAGTAGAGCCATGTCTGCTCTCCGACCGGCTTCACAAAAGCACGAATTAAATAGCGTGCATCCTGTAGGAATTAATCCTGGTAAGATGCATTTGAGTTAAAAAATATTATTGCTCGATTAATTACGCAAGTTGATTTGCAACAGGTCACGATTCGTACATAGAAAAACATAATCGTAAAAATCGCTTGAAGTATGGAAAACAACTTCTATTTGGAAGGAAGTTATCGAAGAGTCCTAAGCTAAATACGATTACCGATACTACATTGATCGATAAAAACAAGCCGAACTTCGCTTGGATAGATTAGTGTTTCCTAATGCTTATCAACATTGTATAACGATAGCAGATTTATTAGAAACATATAAATGTATTCACATACACGTTATAACGCTTTTACACAGTACTGTTACATCATACAATGTACAGGTAATCTCTGATAAATAATTAAAATCTTACATAACTACATGAATGAGAATTATAGATGCTATCATATACGGAACAATCCTGTTGAAAGATCACAGACACTGTAACTACATAGAATAACCTGATTAATAGCATGGCACCTAAATAGAAGTCTCTTTTATTATAAGTTTCAGATAAAATATTGTTGTGAAAAATTATTTGTTGTCTTTATTTATCAAGGACGTAATATTGGACGTTTTTTATGCTATGATAGGCAGGAATTGCTTTTCGAAGACTGTATTACATAGATGTATTACATAGACAGCAAGAAAATATCTAATTTTTTTTCACCTTGTTCGATGTTATTAAATGTTAGATCTATATATAATCTTATGCTAATCCCATACTATATAAATGCAAACTACCCTTTTGCCATGATAGCATGTGGTCTAATTAGATACCATAGTTGTTTTTAGAAAATGCTTGATATTTTTTTAATACTAAATACACTAGTATGCATAATTTCTTACATATGTAAAAACATATACTTTTGAAATGAATACATGTGTAAGATACTGACACAAAATATAGCATAAGAAACAAATTGCTGCTTCTTTAAAATAAATATTTATAACAAAAAAATGCGTTTTAAAAAATACAAATCTCATACTTGTTCTATAAAATACTCGTTTGTTGGTTAAAATTGCAAATGAGTGATGCATTACAAATGCAAAATTTTTTTAGCACCTGCAATTCTATGAATAATCCATAATGATTACATGTTAGTTATTGCCCATTGAGATACCTCTGTTGGTAATCCAGAATAATTTTTTACAGCATCTATAACTTGTTGTGAGGTGAGTACGAATTTATAATATTGATACTCTTTCTCAACTTTTGAATTCATACCACTCACTGGCAATAAAAACTCCAAATTCTGTGAAAATGATAAGCTATTCATATAGTACAATAACAACATTGTTTTACTCCTATTTTCTTATTACAACCCTTACCTTAATATGTTCAAATGCTTTCATAATAACAGGCCTTTGAACAGTTTGTATAGAAGAATTTTGATTAGCAAATTTTATATAACGATTATAAATTGCTTCAAAATTAAATGGCTCTCCATCATAAATTTCTGTTTCATGTTTCATTGAAATTATCTAGAATAATAGCATGTTTGTCAGAAATACATCCTATACCAAAGAGGAGAGCAATAAATACACTTACTAAACACATTTCTAATACAGATAATCCCTCAAGCATTAGCACCTTGTCATCTTGGGAAAACATCTTACTTGCTTCTACAAAATCATTTACATCTAGTCTTTGATGCTTCTCTGACAATGTAGAAACAGCCATTGCTAAAAAGTTTCTAAAACTTCTCTCACTAACATCAATTTGATACAGTCTTTTTAACAGATTTACCATAGTAGTATTACTAACTAAACTTTTTATGTATTCATTCCATACAGATCCAAACTGTGGATCTATTGTACAATCTTCATATTGATATTCTATCCTATTTACATTCTCATCATCAGGAAGACTTAAAAGATGTTGAAAAAGTTCCAAACGATCATCAAAAGCAGATGTTGGTTGTTCCGAAGATGATATATCTCCAGGGAACAAAAATATTTGCCGATGAGAAAATCTTGATTTAACTCTTTTTTCTAAGAGTTCTATAACATCTAATCTACAAGTCATTCCAATTACACATATGGGTGCCTGAAGAGATGAACATTCAATTGATATTCAACTCAATCCTAAGTCAATGCAAAACTCTACTTTACACTTACTTGTGCAGATTGAGCGATATCAAACAAGTTATACAACAGAGTTTGATTGTGGTGTTGGCAAAACAAGTCAAACTCATCTAATATGAAAACAACTGGTTTAGAACGTTTCTTATCACCTGATTTTAAGCAATCAAGCAGAAAAGTTAAATTTTCAGCAAATGAGCCAAAAACTTTATCACCAACCACATTTTCTAATTGCATTTGACGTGTAGCATCTTTCAAAGCCAACCGATCATCAGTATGAACAAGACCATGAAGATTCACTATCAATGCATTCTCTTTAAAGCTTTTTACATACGACAATTCTTTTAAAATACTGTTTATCAACTATAAAAAAGAAATATATAATCTATATAAAGGAAATACTAAAAAATTATGATTTTCTAATGGAACTAATAATAGAGAACATACTGTTGTTTTTCCACTACCCCTAGGTCCAATCAACAAAGCAGAATTACTTTCACCCATATCCACTGTTCTTTTCAACAATTCTAATATGTGCATTCTTTCTTTAACGTGATGCCTGAACTTTGTTTCAGGACACATAATCTTACGTTTTAAATATTTCCTGGTTAACAATATCATATTGTCTTGGAAATCAATTGCCATATTTTTTTTCTTATTCATATTAGCCTCTCTAAAACGCGCCAAAAATTTACTGTTAATTTTTAGTTAAATTTCTTTTTCTACAAATTAAGATACGATGGAACAACAAGTTTCTATTTATCTTATCCATGAAATTATTTTATTCATAATTTCATTTATATTACAGTTTCATATAGATTTGAAGTAGATTTTGACAATCTACGGCATCCGTGATTAGCCAAATATAACCTATTATTTTTTTGGCGAAAGATATGTACAATACCTTCAGATTGTATTTATTCAAAGATTTAACTCAGTTAAGTAAATTCGTTATCGACTGGCCAAACTGAGGATGGAAATAGTATTTTCACAGACTTTAAAATACTTGTGAAATATTAAATCTTGAAATTATAGAGACACTGGGACGAAGTTGTTTACAAAACAAATATGGAAGACGCAGAATCTAAAACAGACAAGAAAAACTGTACGTTTTTATTTAAAAGGAGAAAAATTCGGAGCACTGCAGCCAGAAAACGCAAAACAGCGAATGACGAAAATGGTAAGTACGTTTAAAGAATATCAGATTTTTGTCCTAGCGTCTCTCTAGACTGTAATTTCATTATATAAACTCGATTAGTATTATCTGTAGGTTATGTTCAGTACCCATAAATAAGAACATATTTTTCTTAATTTTTAAATAGAGAGTAGCGAGGATGAAACTACAGTGGTCAAAAAGGAAAAGAAACAGGATGATAATAATCCTATGAGACAAAGTGTAAATATCAGATAGAATCGTATTTAATTATTAGATAGATTATAATGTGCAATGAAATTCAAGTGTTAACAAAAATGAGAATTTGTTATAAATACAGCATTTTACAGACTAATACGAAGAAATTAAAGGGCCAACGGCATATTGATAACAATAGCAGCGACGAAGAAAGCGTTACAGTGTCTTACAAGAGTTCTAAAACTCCTATGCCAGCAGGACCAAGCGACCAAGGAGCAACAGCAATTTTAGAAACAGAAACAGAGAAGGACAAAGATGCTCAAGCTCTGTTTGAGAAAGCTCAGAAAATAAATGAAGTAAATAGAAAAATACAATACAAAAACATCTAAGAGTAAAACAATATCATAAAAGACAATCTGCCTGTTTTAGGAACTCGAAGGAAAAGAGGATGATAAGATTTATAGGGGCTTGAATAATTATGCTCAATATTATAAGAAGAAAGATACAGCTGCTGGAAATGCTTCCAGTGGTATGGTTCGCAAAGGACCAATCAGAGCACCATCTAATCTTAGAGCAACCGTTAGGTGGGATTATCAGCCAGACATATGTAAAGATTATAAAGAAACTGGTTTTTGTGGTTTTGGAGGTAAATAGACCGAAAATCTTTGATATTAAACATCCATTATTTACTGCATTATGTACTTATTTCATTCCATTTCAATTTTAGATAGCTGTAAATTTCTTCATGACCGGTCGGACTACAAATTAGGTTGGCAGTTGGAAAGAGAAGCTGCCACAGGAGAATACAATAATAGCGGAGACGAAGATGATAAAAAATACGAAATCGACAGCGACGAAGAAACGTTGCCGTTCAAATGTTTTATTTGCCGAAATAGCTTTACAGACCCCATTGTTACAAAGTATATATCAAAGTTCTATCTTCTAAATCAATTAAACATAGAATGTGTGAGACGAATTTACTTTTCAGATGCAAACATTATTTCTGTGAGAAATGTGCTTTAGAACACTACAAGAAAAGTACAAGGTGTTATATATGCAATGTACAAACGAACGGCGTATTCAATCCAGCCAAGGAGCTAATCACACGGACAAAAATGGAAGAGAAAGCAAAATTTGTCGAAGATGATGACATTTCTGATGATTAATAAAACATATATTTTTTGACGTAGTAGTATATATTTCCTACCGAATGATTGCAATTTTTTATCCTTATGATATATGCCATAATCAACTAAAAATAATTTTCTTTCCACTTAATTTTAAACCCATTCACGACATAGTTTAAAAAATAATATACTTGAACATCCATGCTTTAAAAAATACTATGTTTCGATATTTTAATCATAACTGGAGGGAAAAATTGAAAGAAATATATGTACATAAGCACAGATGGATAGTGGATAGGTCGACAACCCCTGCTAGCAAAGGGTCTAGATTTGGAAGACCTCGGTATATAAGCCATTCCACAAACACTCGTCGAGTTGACGTCGAACAAGGACCGAGGGGAGGTATAGTGGTGGTTTCGCTATATAGAGCGAAGGTGATTCTAGCTGTTCGTAGTTGTTCCCTCAATCGATACACGCGCAGTGTTGTTTGTCTCATACTGTGGAAATGTTACCGAAGCTACTTGTTTTTCACGAGCATCCAAGAAACGTCTAATACTAGGATGTAAATATTACAAAACCATTCTAACGGGATATTAAACAATAAATGTGAGAACGTGGAGATATAAAGAAGTTATAAAACGAATCTATTATCGCGAAAAAGGTTCGAGGGATTCTCGTATCAGCGACTTGCCGTCCTATCATTGATTTCTAAGACGAACGCCGCGCGCAAAAAAACAGAGGTTTTTAACGTAACGTGATTTTTTTACAAATTGACAAACATAATGCAAAAGTGTGGATTTTTCATAATTAATTATAGATTCAAAAGATTAAATTAACGTGAATTTTTGTTCCGTAAGAGACTCGTTTTTGAGGAATTGCCGGCTCGAAACGGAGCCAATATCAGTGGTTCAGGCAATGCTACGTTAATCAAATACCACGAGATTGTAACTGAATTATAGTCGATCGAATTCGTGCAAGTGATCCATTTTGAACTAAATGAAATTCGAATTAGACGTTAATATTATCTCAACGATCGTTTGCTGTGAAGACGTTCCTACGACACATCATCGTACTATACAGTGACATGAACATGACGAGCAATCGTGCTTTACACGTATAATGTTGTGGTATACGCGGTAAACAGCTGTTGTCACAGTTTCTTCAAAGATAACTGATACGAAAATACCGACAGCGGCTTCCATTTCAAACCTACGAATATTTTATCGTGCAACCGTGAAGCAAGTGTATACCGCATGTCCATCGTCTTCAACGAATGAACAATTGGTTTGATCTTATGTAAAATCGATAAGTGGACGATCAATGACCAATGTTTCGGATTCAACGTGTTAATTGTCGTTGAACGACACGGTTAGGGAATCGAGTGATGGAGAAACTAGCCGGTAAAAGGAACGTGCGGAAGGAGTTAAATTTCGCGGAAATCTTCTATTAACCAGGTAATACGACAAAGAGTGCTACGCTATTGAAATGAGTTATTTTAATGTACGAACACCTAGTCGGATTCTCATTGAAATCTACATATGTAGACATGCATGACAAAAAGTGCACACCGCGAATTCACGTACAGTGAGTTACAAAATTACTCGAGGATGTTACAAAAGTGTACAAAATAATAAGAAAACAAAAGAGATTTTAATATTTAGACATATATAGTACGTTTTCTTATTTGGAAATATAGCAATTTGAACTGGACTCTGATTGTGAGACAACGAAGTTACAAAGTGCAAACAGAGAAACGTGTTGTAATAATTTTGCATCTATTTCCACGTCGTAAAATCGTTTGCTAAAATACACTTTTTGTCTTGGAACTTTACCGTTTTTTTTCTATTTAGTATTGATCTTACTATTGTTTCCTAAATAATCATCTCTGCTCTCGTTTGAGCAAACAAAAAGAATTGGTAATGTTTAAATTCTTGAAACGAGAAATCATGCATACCAATAAGACTTTCGTCACACTTTGTGTGAAGATATCTGGTTTATGTCGGAAACGTATAATTGGATCTAAGATGACCGAAAGAAACGTAGCAGAATCAAATATCAAACCTATTACACCATTTCTCAATTCTTTCGAATCATCTTTAAATCTGACGCTTCAGGCAGACTATTCGCTAATTTCTGATAATCATAACAATAATTTTCGCACTATTTTGGATTTGCGTGAATAAATTTGTGACTCACTGTATTCCCTAATCGTCAATTAAATACGATTATTGTCGACGTATTTATTTCTATGCGTAGCGTGGCGATTTATATATGTTGCGCACGGACGACGACGTATCCATGCGAATATTAAAGCAAATCGAGTAGGGTGCTTACAACAGTCAGAGACCGGCCGCGCGATATCCGACGAGATTCGCGAAATTTTCTGTCATGCGTCATAGATGCTACAGAAATTCAACGAGTGCTGGTTGGAATACGTCGCCAGGCGGACACGGCTTCTGTTTCTTATCCGTTGGATACCAACACGATATTCGCGTAATCATAACAGTCGATCCTACACTGTTAGAATTCGTGTACGAAAACATTTGGGTGACATTGGTCCGTCCATCAGAATATACATGCGTATATACGTGTACATGTACATTTCAAAAAAGAGAAACGGGGGCATAGACCTTTCCATATTTTCTTTATCGGTAAAGATATCGTCTCGGACGTCTCATATAACAAAGTTTTACTTTTTTTTTTAGA